>CM057047.1:47507482-48707482 GCA_029948455.1 Solanum rostratum | reverse complement strand
ACTTTTACTTTCAACTTTCAATTATTCAAAAGAAAAAAACTTTTGGGTAGGTAGTAGCACTAATATTCCAATCTTGTAAATTATCTTCAAACATAAAAATATGTTATTATTAGAAAAATTATTAATAAATAAAAATGAGTATCAAATAAAAGAAAAAAGTAAAAAACGTGATAATTCTTACACTGGAAGAAGAGCATCTGGTTTGGATTCTACCATTGAAAGAAATCTGCAACAAATAGAAAGAGGAAAAAAAAGTCATTCGCTCATTTAGAATAAACAACTTTTTGGGGGGTAAATTACACAAATAGACAAACTTATGATATGTATTTGCATTGTATTACTATAGTTTGAAAAAAATTACAATTTATAACTATAGTTAAGATTTTATTGCTATTTTCTCTCTCCTCTCTCTCTGCGATCTCTATTCAGATATACAAACACATATGTTCTACCAGTTTTATATATACAATTATTTGACATATATATATATTTAATTCGATAGATATACATATACAATATGTCTCTCTCTACTCTCTACCCTCTCTCGCTTGCCTGCTCCTCACTCTCTCGATCTCGCTCGCCTCTCTCCTCCCTCTCCCAATCTCACTAGCCGGTATACAAATACATATGTACATCAATTATGCATATACAATTATTTGACAGATATACACATATAATTTGACAAATATATAAATAAAATTTGACTCTCTTCACTCTCTTGCTCGCCTCTTCTTCCTCTCTTGTGCTCGCTCGCTTCTCTCCTATAATATTTAGCTATGAATCATAATTTTAGCAAACTATAGCTATTTTTGTCATATTATGTTTTGAGTGTTTACTCTTTTTGAAAAATACTCTACTTTATATTACTATATATGAAATATGTATTCCATAACCACAAAATCAAACCAGCACGAGTAATCAATGTTTACTTTTCAGTCATAGAATGTGATCAAATATCCGAGTTAAGTTGAACCCACAGTGGATCCCACACTCATACGATATCCATGTCATGTTGATATATATAGAAGCGGTATGGATTTTAAAGACTATGTGCCACATAGTGAATATTTGAGTTAAAGTCCTATTGAATTTGAATTCATATATTACATGCAATGTTTATTTTGGTAAAGGTATTTTCAACATTTATTTTTCTTATCAACGACTTGAAACTCAAAAAATTTAATTAACAATAGAGATATCTCAATCAACCCATTAAACTCATGTTGAATCCAATATAAATATGGCAAACATGAAAGGGAAACCCCTTGAAATAATTGTGAATAGGAAAAGAAAGCCTAAAGCTTACTCTTTGCAGACTATGGAGGCCTCTCCATATGATTCAAGTTTGTCCAATTCTTCCTGCATTATATTGCATACGTAAAACTTCAACTTTTAATAATCACTTCCACTCACAAAAAGTGTAATCCTTGATTGAAAGAAAAATAACAAACAAAACAACTAGATAAACAAAATAAATAAAACAAAAGATAATAGCATCATGAAGTACTAAATAATAATGTTGAATGAGACAATAGGACACTAGCCCCTTCCTTCTCCCACATAGACTATGACAACACTCGACTATAGACTATCTTTCTATCTTAATTTTTGATATTCAGATCTTTCTATCTAATCATATTTTCAATAAGCTGAAATTGTATCATGTCTCATTTAATCATCTCTTCATTTTTTTTTATCAACCTATCTGTGTCTCTCCTAAAATCTGATATAGCCAGCCTCTCCTAAAAGTCGAAAAGAAGGAAATATTCATAACATAATAAATAATTAGAAAAAAAAAAGAACCTGAATAAATTGGATTTGTTGATCAAGAGATGAAATAGCAGCAGCCATACGATGTTTCCCCATAACAAAATGACCGGTTGTACTTCTTGAAACAAGGCTTGTACTTGTCTCAGCCATAGATGATGAAGAAGGATAAATTAATTGATCTTCTGCTTGAGGTTCATCATCATCATTAATTGTAAGTTCTTGTGAAACTAATAAATTTGTTGAATCCATTAAACCTAATTAAGATCAAGTAAAATGTAGATATAGGGTTGGATATTTTTATATTAAGAAATGTGAAACTAATAATGAGTTAAGGTGGTGTTGTGTGAAAGCAAAAAATCAAAGTGGTAGAATAAACAATATTGGTCAAAAAGGTTGGTGAAGGATTGAGAGTTGAGAGATATAGGACGAATAGATTTTATATATAAATATTGCATCTCTCAAAAAAGTAAAAGTTATTAGTTATCAAATATACTAAAAATAATTATTTTAAAATAATTATCAATTTAACTAATAAAAAAAGAATTAATTATTTTCTCCAACTTTATTCCTAGCTTACAAAAAGTCATTTACTTTAGATTAAACATAAAAGCTACAGATATTATATAATATGAACCAAAAATAATGTATATGAGAAACCCACCACAAGCATTTCCATATTAATGGACCACATATCATGTGAATCTGATTTAATAGATCTTACAAAATAGTGATGGAGTCAAATAACATGATTTAAAATATAAAAAATAAATATACAAAAAGTTTCAAAGAAATTCAATATTTATTGTATATACATTAAGAAAATATTATTATTCTTGAATATACAAATAATTTTCATGCAACAAAGTTCAAATAAACACCTTCTACCATGCACCCTAACTCTAGACAGGACACAATACACATTTTGTAGGTTGTCTGAGTAACAATAAGAGGTGGATCCAGGGTGCAACTCTAAATTCAAACAATATATTTTATTAAAGAAATTTAAATACAATCTAAAGTATCTTGATTTTTTGAGTTTTATATTTAAATTATTAGATGTGTAAATATTTAAATCTAAATCACTGAATATTTATTGAAAAACACCTTAATTAACTGTTATTCCCTTTTTTCTATCAAAAACATGAAGATATTTCAAGTACTAATAAATAAGAGCAACAGATAATCAAAATACATTTCAATAAACATTTAATGATAATATATATAAAAATTATACACATAATAATTAAAGTGTAAAACTAAAAAAAAAAATATTCCAATCAGATAAACTATGACAAAATAATAAATTTAAAATCATAAAAATTAAATCTTGAATCCAAGCTTTAAAAAAAAAAGTTCTCTTGGAAAAGTGAAATCAAGTGGGAAGTGGATTAGGTGTGGGAGGGGCATGGAAATTGGTCCAAAAGGTTAATGTCAAAGAGAAGCGGCCGCCAAAGTTGGTATTAGCATTTTGTTTTCTTTTATACTTTTTAACTTGCTTTTTTTAAAAAATAAAATAAAAATAAAATAAATTATCCACTAAATAAGAAATTCAAAAGGTACTCACTTTAATTACATCTTACTCAAGCTCTCTAAAAAGTCCTATTTGATCTTGCTTATTTTCATTTGTCATAGGTCTTATGTGGTATAATTTATTAAAAATAATACAAATGCAGCCAAACATTTTTTAAAATAGGTTCTACATGGTATAATCTGTTAAAAAAATAATACAAATGCAGCCAAACATTTTTAAGATTTGCTCATACTTCTCGATTAGTATATCTTCTTGATAAATGTACAATTTATATTGTTATTTGAGCTTATGTATACATATTCTATAAAATAAAATGTTGATTATGCTTCACTGTTTTACTTCAGTATAGTTAAAGATGAACAATAAAGGTAATATCAATTACATCGAGGTATGCAAGTTGAATAGATACGGAAAAAAAATATGACACAAATCTAATTATTCAAGTTCCTGTGGGTACATAACGTCGAATAAAGAATTAAAAAAAAGTAAGTATCCTCACAAATGTATCATTTGTATTGTTATTTGAGTTTTATCTACACATGTATGCCTTTGGTAAAATAAATGTGAGTCTTGTCTCACTATTACTTCAATTTAGTCAAAGATGGACAACAACGATAATGCCGATTATATCGGGGTATGCAGATTGAACAGATATAAGAAAATATATGTGACACGAATCACATTAATTAGTCAAGCTTCAATACACGTATCAAAATTCAAATAAAATTAATTAAAAAGAAGAAGAAAGTAATCTTCTTCAAGATGTATAATTTGTTCTGCTCTTATTGGGCTTATCTATAAATGTGTAATGTTGATTACACCAAGTTATGCAGGTTGAATAGCTATTAGAAAAAAAATATATGATACAAACCAAATTAGCCAAGATACCATATAGATATCTAACATCGAATATTTTTTTTTTTTTAAAAAATTAATCTTTTCTAAATATTTTATTCGTATTTTTATTGAGCTTATCTACACATGTACGTCTCCTAAAAATAAAATACTAATTATGTCTCACCATTACTTTTGTATAGCTAAAGATGGACAACAAGGATAATGTCGATTACTGTAATGACCTCGAAGGTCATTTTTGGCATTCTCAATAAAGTTACCATTTTCCCTTTTTGAAAACTGCCTCGAGTCATTTTTGGTTGAGTCTAAAAGTCAAATTTTGAAAACCTTGTAAAAAGTTGGAGTGTTGCTAAAGAAAGAGTTTTTATAAGCTTAAAGTTGAAAAATTTGAGTTTTGTGGTCATTTGGAGTTTCGAGTGTCAAAATGCAATTCTGTCAATTTCATTAGCTCTAGAATGCAGAATCTAGTCTAGGAGAACTTACATAACAGAATTTGGAGTTAAAACAGAGGTTTTAGACCCAAAGTTGCATTTTTAGTTGATTTAGGATTATAGTTTGGCTTTGGTCAATATTTGGAGTTCGGAAGCTCAAATCAAAATTTTGACAGTTCTAGTGATTTCGAGTGGTGAACCTAATGCTAGAAATGGTCTCGTTGTAGTTTTTAGAGTTTTCGAGGGCAGTTTGGGTATTTTAAGTTTTAACTAGTTTCTTTGAGTTTTATCGGGTTCCAAGCCAAGAAGGTTAAACTAGTTTCTTTGAGTTTTATCGGGTTCCAAGCCAAGAAGGTCTCAAACTCGAATTCTGATGTTTCCATTGAGTCCAAAACATTACTTTTGGCAAGGTTACATGTCTGGTTTGTGTTCACGGGGTTCCGAACGAATCTCGAGAGTCCATTATGTGAATTTTGTGCTGTGTACAATTGTTGGTGTAACACCTCTGCGTTCGCAGCTTTTCTCCCACATTCGCGGATAGATGCTCCACATTCGTGGAGCAGCCACTGTATTGACCTTCGCATTTGCGGAGTATTGGGCATGGCTGGACTACACATTCACGGGTAACTCTCCGTATTTGCAGAGTACGAAAATGTCGGAAATAATATGTGATTTAAAAGTGACGGGTTTCACCATTTTTAGGTTTTTCAAAGCAAGATCATTGCGTAACTAATTTCTAGCCTATTTCTTTAACTCACATTGATTAATTTGTAATTTTAACTTGAAAACTGGGGTTTTTAATTAAAGAAATTGGGGATTTCTCAGGCTTTGATTTCTAATATGAAATTAGTGATTGTGACTTCATTTTAACTGCTTTTTGAAACGATTTTTGCCATTCGAATCCTTATTACATGAAGATCGTTTTATGTCAAAAAAATTCAAAATTCGGTGATCTTTTTTGACATGAAATTTTGGACCATTTTACCCTTTTCACCTAAATTGCTTGATTTTAGTATCATCAATTTCGTGATTGTTATGTTATATTTGACTAGATTGTGGTGATTTGGAGTACTGTAGAAGGGAAATAATCATGGATTTGACTTGATTTGAGACTTCTACTAAGACAAATGAACTTCTAACCTTTTGTTTAGTATGATTTGAACCTTGTATGATCCTCTGTGTGTGGGTTTGGGTGAATTGTGACATGAAATGGATTAGAATTGTACTATTGTAGACTTTGATCAAGGGATATAAGATTGGATACTAGTAAATATGTGAATTCTTGTCTTGTGAATTGAATGTGACATTTCAGATATTGTGTAATTAGGATTCACTTGATGTTGATACTGAGCTTGTGATGATATTGAAATTGTATTGTGAATACTTGAGAACTTATGAATTATTTGGAATTTAATATTTGATTGAATAATTCATGTGTACATCTTGCATATTCTTATTCTCACGAACGTGATTATTGTGCTATGATGACATACTTTACTTAATGTTCCATTGATGATAAAAAGACAAAGGGAAATGGTTTCGGCTAGAAAAAAAGATATGAAAAGCCGAAAGAAAATGGTTCTAGCTAAATATGAAAGTAGATGCTGAAAAGAAATGGTTCCGGTGGATACATAGTCCATGTGTGGCCCTCATGAGTTTCAGCTTGAATTTATCAGCAGATGTGTATCGTAGGATAAACATGCATCATGATTACTTGACATTGCATCACATTATTTTCATTGTGTTCACTCCATCTCATATACTTCTCTCTCTAAAGTTGTAGTATGTATTAAGTGTGATGTTGTGAATTTTTTGAAATCCGTATATTGTTAAGATTGATCTATTGATAGGTTGTAATATATGTTGATAATATAAGCTTTATACATTGTGAAGATTGGATTATGTGAATACCGTGAATGCTTATGATATCGTTAGACTATTGTACCACTTGACTTTGTAATTCAGTTGTATATCCAAAAATAGTATTCTATGATATGCTGTGGTATCCATATTGTTATTGTGTTATGGCTTTTTTGAGTGCAGGTGTGAAGTTCGGCAGTATGTGGTTGGATGGATAGGAGTACTTGTGTTCTTCATTGCTTTACTTTAGGTTAGTTCCACTTGCTGAGTATCGTGTTATTTTGTGCTCATCCCTGCTATATTTTTGTAGGTTGTAAGCCCGATTCCTCTTGTTAGATTTCTCCGGTTACAAGATCGAGCTTCTGGATCTTTTGCGAGGTAGTTGTTTGTTTCTTCAGCAGACTTTCGAGGATTCTTTATCATGTTACATTCTTTTTGAGGACTAGGCATTGGAACTTGCATTATCATTTGAGTATTTATATTGCTAGAGGCTTGTACATGTGATACCAATTCTGGGATGGTTGTAGTTTGGTTTTTCTCTGCCTATTTATTGTATTAGACTATTTTATCTTCCAGTTTCATTATTGTAACGAGTTTTTTAGGTTTTGGCTAAATCGCCTTGGTGGTTAGTTGAGTGCCATCACATTTGAATTTTGAGTCATGACGATTAGGTATTAGAGCCCCAAGTTCATGGGCCTCACATGTGTATAAGCCTAGTTTAGTAGAGTCTTGAGGATCGATGCAGAGATGTCCATTACTTATCCTTGAGAGGCTATGAAGACTGTTAGAAAATTCTCTTTAATTTTTTTCTAGTCAATTTGTGCGTGAGTTTTATTTAAGTACTGAGTGGTCGTGTGTCCTTTTGGCAGACAATGAGGACTAGAGCTATAACAACTACTAGACGAGGGGAGGCAGCCCTCGAGATTGCTATTGAGACCCCAACTAGGGTAGGGGTCAAGCCAGAGGCCGAGGAGTAGCGTCGGCTAGAGATTTTGAGTAGGGCATCTCCCCTAAGCTAGCTATAGAGTCTAGAGAGGAGTAGGTTCCTCCTGAGTATGATATGATATCACTACTACAGGATACACTTTTGAGAGTTCTAAGTGTGGGTGAGACTATGGGGCAGGCAGGTGCCCAATTGATACATCGGGTATTTCTCATATATGGGTTAGGGTTCAGCCTATGGATCAGCAGCAGGCCCTGAGGCCCAGGTTCAAGTGGGAAAACCAAAAGCAACACCTATTTTTGAGATTCTTCCAGCATTTGCTTTTATTGATGATGAGTAGGGTTGATACGAGAGGACATAGATATAAGAGGTTTAGGAAAATGGATCCGCCTCAGTTTTAGGGTGGGAAGACCGAGTATGCTCATGAGTTTTTGACTGTTTGCGGGGAGTTACTTAAGACCATGGGGTTAGTAGAGACTCATGGTGTACGGTATGTTACCCTCCAGCTCCGTGGACCAACCAAGGAGTGGTGGAGGACTTATTCGGGATCTCTTCTAGTTGGATCTCTTCCCATAACTTGGGAGACATTCTCTAGTGCCTTCTATGATAGATTTGTCCCTTGGAGTATCGGAGAGGAGAGTCATCTGAGATTCGAGAGTTTGAGATAGGGAACTATGATAGTTTTTTAGTATGAGATCCGATTCTGCCAGCTAGCTCGACATGCTAAAGCTATATTTCCTATTGAGGTGAAGAGAGTTCGCTAGTTTGTGAGATGGATGGCATATTCTATTAAGCGGAAAGTGTTTTAGGTGATTAGAGAGGGAGCATCTTTTCTGTCAATGGTTAGTGCCACTAAGAAGGCAGAGCTCATGGAGAGAAAGGAGTTTAGGGATCACAAATGGGTTTGTATATCTAGACAGTTCTTAGGTGCCTCATTCGGAGGTAGAGGGATGACTACAGGAGGTAGATCGTTTCCAGCACTGCTGGGTTCATACAACATTATCGGCATCAAAGGGAGGGCGTGGTGCTCATGATTCTTACAATTCAGGCCATAGTTCCACCAGTTCCTAGTAGAGGCCTACGGGCTGGGGTGGCCATAGCATTCCACCTATTTTCTCTAAAATGTTGTCCACCCCTAGATCATGTTATGGATGTGGGTCTCTGGATCATATGGTTCGACAGTGCCCTAGCCGAACTCATTCTGGGCCCCACTACTTTTATTTCGTAGCACCAGTCAAAGATCTAGCACTATCAGCTATAGGTACAACCCCGCAGGCTATGGGCTGAGGTACGAGTCATGCTGACAAAGGTGGGTGCACCGGAGGTGGAGGAGTGAGTGATGCCTCTATACATTCTGGTGTTAGAGGGACAATTCGAGAAGTAAAGGACGAGAAGGCCAGTGTTATGCTTTCCTAGGTAGACTCGAGGCTAAGGCCTCTAATGTTATTATCATAGATATTGTTTTGGTTTGCCATCACCCTGCGTCTATGTATTTGATCCTTGCTCCACTTATTCATATGTATCTGCATATTTCTAATTGGGGTTTAATTTTCTATATGATATTATGTCTATGTCTGTTCATGTTTCTACAACAGTAGGTGAGCCCTTACTAGTGGATCGGGGGTACCAATTCTGGCTTGTCACTTTGGCAGGCTATGAGACTTGGGTGGATATGATTATCTTAGATATAGTAGATTTTGATGTTATTTTGAGTATGGATTGGCTATCTCTGTATCGTGCTATTCTTGATTGTTATGCCAAGACTGTCACCTTAGCCATGCCAGGTAAATCGAGGATAGAGTGGACAGGTTTGAAGGGTTCTTATCCTAGTAAGGTTATATCATATATTCGAGCCCAAAAGTTGATTGATAGACAGTGTTTGGCTTATTTGGCTTTTATTCGTGAATTGTTGTTGAGCCACCATCTATGGATTCTATTCCTGTGGTTTATGAGTTTCCAAATGTGTTTCATACTGATTTGCTGGGAGTCCCTCCTGATAGGGATATTGATTTTTCTATAGAACTTGAGCTAGGCACCAAGCCCATTTCTATCACCCTCTATTGTATGGCTCCAACTAAGTTGAAGGAGCTAAAAGAGCAGCTCCAAGATCTATTGAGTAAGGGATTTATTCGCCCTAGTGTTACACCTTGGGGTGCCCCGTTATTATTTGTGAAGAAGAAGGATGGGTCCATTAGGATGTGTATGATTATCACCAATTGAAAAGTGACTGTCAAGAACAAATAGAGTACCCACTTCCTCATATTGATGATTTGTTTGATTAGCTTTATGGAGCTGCATTGTTTTCTAAGATTGATTTGAGGTTGGGTATCATCAGCTACGAATTAGGCCTTCAGATATACCTAAGACAGCCTTTCGGACCAGGAAGGATATGGCCATTATGAGTTTCTTGTTATATCCTTTGGTTTGACTAAAGCCCTTGCAACATTCATAGAGTTGATGAACAGGGTGTTCAGGCCGTATTCGGACTCATTTGTGCTAGTAATCATTGATGACATCTTGGTTTATTCTAAGATCGAGGAGGATCATGTGAAGCATTTGAGGATTCTGCTTAGAGGCTTAGGGAGGAGAAACTTTATGCTAAGTTCTCCAAATGCGGGTTTTAGTTTAGTTTAATGGCATTCTTGGGGCACGTGGTGTCCAAGGAGGGCATCTGGGTTGATGCAATGAAGATTGAGTTGTTAGGGGCTGAACTAGGCCTACCTCAGCTAGGGAGATTTGCAGTTTTGAGGTTCGGCTGGTTATTATCTTCGTTTTGTGCCGGGTTTCACCACTATTGCAACTTCACTAACTGGACTTACCCACAAGAATGTTGTATTTCATTGGTCCGACGACTATGAGGAGAGCTTTCAAAAGCTCAAATTATTGTTAACTACAACTTCTATCTTGACCTTGCCAGAGGAGGGTGTTGATTTCATGATCTATTGTGATGTTTTAGGAGTGGGTTTAGGTGGTGTGTTGATGTAGAAAAGGAAGGTGATTGCTTATGCTTTGAGGCAGCTGAAGGCCCATGATAAGAATTATTCCACTCATGACTTAGAGTTGACAACGGTTGTATTTGTGTTGAAGTTATGGCCTCACTATCTATATGGAGTCCATTGTGAGATATTTACTGACCATTGCCGCTTACAGTATATTTTCAACAAGTGGGGATCTATATTTGAGGTAGAGGAGATGGATTGAGCTCTTGAAGGACTATGATTTGATTATTTTCTATCATCCCAGGAAGGCCATTGTGGTGGCTAACGCATTGAGTAGGAAGGCTTTTAGCAAGGGGGTCTAGTGGCTATTCGGGTTGAGGAGCGAACTTTGGCCAGAGATGATAATAGATTGGCCAATGGGTTTGTGAGATTACAACTTTCAGATCAAGGTGGAGTGCTTGCTTTCATAGAGTCCCACTCATCTTTGATGGATCAGATTTCTTAGAGGCAGTTTTGAGGATGAGAGGTTGTGTATCATTCAGGACAAGAAGCTACGGAAATGGTACTTGATTAAGATGGTGTTTGAAGGATTGGGAGTCCTATTTATGTGCCCAAGGTGGATGATTTGATCAGGTTGATACTTAAGGAGGCTCAATGCACTTAGTATTCCATTCATCCAGGGCAGCGAAGATGTATCATGACTTGAGCCAGCAGTACTGGTGGTGTGGCATGAAGAAGGTTATATCATAGTTTGTGGCTAGATGTTTGACATGCCAGTAGGTCAAATGTGAGCATTTGAGACCGAGTAGTGAGTTACAGAGGATGCCCATTCCCGAGTGGGAGTAGGAATGCATTACCATGGATTTCGCGGGAGGTTTACCTTCCATAGTTGGTAGCTTCAGTTCTATTTTGGTGGTAGTTAATCGATTAACTAAGTGCTCTTATTTCATCTCGATTAAGGTGAAGTACACAATCGAAAGGTTAACTCAGCTCTACATTAGCCAGATTGTGACGCTTTACAGAGTTCTGATTTTCATTGTATCAAGCCGTGGTTGATTATTTACATCATATTTTTGGAGGGCCTTACATTATGTTTTAGGTACCCATTTGGATATCGTACAACTTTTCACCCTCAGACTGATGAGCAGTCTAAGAGGACCATTCATGTGTTGGAGGATGTGCTACGGGCATGTGTTACTGATTTTGGTGCCAGATGGGATCAACACTTAGCCTTGGCGGAGTTTGCTTACAACAACAGTTACCACTCCAACATTCAGATGGCTCTTTGAGGCTTTATATGGCCGGAGGTGTAGATCGCCTATCGGATCGTTTGACTTAGTAGCGGTCGAGAGCATGAATACAAATATGTTGAGAGAGAATCTAGAGTGGGTGCAGTTGATTCAGAGTAGGTTAGTGACAACTCATAGTCGCCATAAGAGTTTTGCCGAAAAATAAGTGCAACCTTTGGTATTCATGGTTGGTGACAAGGTATGGTTGAAGGTCTCACCCTTGAACGGTGTTATGAGGTTTCAGAAGAAGGGCAAGCTCAGCCCGAGGTTTATTGGCCCTTTTGAGATTCTAGATAGAGTAGGAGAGGTGTCTTACAAACTTGCCTTGCCACCCAACCTATCCTCAGTCCATCCTGTGGTTCATGTCTCTATGTTGTCGTATTACATTCTAGACGAGTCTCATGTTATTTCCATGGATTCAGTTGAGTTGAGCCCAGATTTGACCTATGAGGAGCAACCGATAGCCTTTTGGATAGGTAGGTGAGAAAGTTGAGACTAAGGAGATAGCTCTAGTGAAGGTCCAGTGGCACCACAGGCCCAAGAATGAGGCTACATGGAAGATAGAGACGAACATGCATGCCTGATATCCTTAGCGTTTTGAGTCTTCAGGTATGTTCCCTATTTATGTTCGAGGAAGAACATTGTTTTTAGTAGTGGATGATATAATGATCTCGAAGGTTATTTTTGGCATTCTCAACAAAATTATTATTTTGGCCATCCCGAAAGTTGCCTCAAGTCATTTTTGGTTGAGTATAAAAGTCAAATATTGAAAACCTTGTAAAAAATTGTAGTTTTACTAAAGAAAGAGTTTTATAGGCTTAAAGTTGGAAAATCTGAGTTTTTTGAATATTTGGAATTTTGATATCAAAAAAAAAAATTCTATCAGTTCCATTAGCTCCAGAATGCATAATTCGGTCTAGGAAAACTTACGGAACAAAATTTGGAATTACAACGGAAGTTTTAGATCCAAAGTTGCATTTTTAGTTGATTTTGGATTATAGTTTGAATTTGGTCAATATTCAGAGTTCTAAAACTCAAATCAAAATCTGACAGTTCCAGTAGTTCTGGATGGTGGAACTAATGCTAGAAATGATCTCGTTATAATGTTTAGAGCTTTCGAGGGCAATTTGGGTATTTTAAGTTTTAACTAGTTTCTTTGACTTTTATCGAGCTATGGGCCAAAGAGGCCCAGAACTCGAATTTTGATGTTTCTATTGAGTTTGGAATGACATTTTTGGTAGGGTTACATGTCTGGTTTGTGTTCACGGGGTTATGAACGAATTTTGAGGATCCATTCTATGAATTCTGTGCTGTGTGTAATTGCTGATATATGATATTTGGTGCAACACCTCTGCGTTCGCCACCTTGCTCCAGCGTTTGTGGAGACCAAGTCACTAGACCTCCGCATTCACAAAGCAACAACTATATTGAAATTTGCGTTCGCGGAGTGTTAGGCATGGCTAGCTGCGCGTTCACGAAGTACAAAAGTTCCTGAAACATTGAGTGATTTAAAAGTGACGGGTGTCACCATTTTCTCCCTTTTTAATATTCTAAGCTCAATTCTCGAGAGAATCTTTAAGGCTTTTCAAGGCAAGATCATTGGGTTACTAATTTCTAACCTATTTCTTTAATTTCCATTGATTAATTTGTAATTTTAACTTGGAAATTGAGGTTTTTAATTGAAGAAATTGAAAATTATTTGGACTTCGATTTCGAACCCGAAATTAGTGATTGCAACCTCATTTTTGCTCCTTTTTAAAGGGTTTTTGCCATTAGAATCCTTATTACTTGAGGATCGTTTTTATGTAAAAAATTTCAAATTTTGGTAACCTTTTTTACATGAAAAATTTGGACCATTTTACCCTTTTCACCCAAATTTCTTGATTTTAGTGTCATTAATTTCGTTGTGTGATTGTGATGCTATATTTGACTAGATTGTGATGATTTAGAGTATCATAGAAGGGAAAAGGCCATGGATTTAACTCAATTTGAGACTTATACTAAGGAAAGTGGACTTCTAACCTTTTGTTAAGTATGATTGAACCTTGTATTATCCTACGTGTGAGGGTTCGGGTGAATTGTGGCATGAAATAGGTTAGAATTGTACTATTGTAGGCTTTGATCATAGGATATCAGATTGGGTACTAGTAAATAATGTGAATTCCTATCTTGTGAATTAAATGCGAAATTTTATATATTGTGGAAATGGGAATTACTTGATGTTGATATTTGGTTAGTGATGATGATGAAATTGTATTGTGAATACTTGAGAACTTGTGAATTATTTGGATTTGAAAGTTGAATTGAATGATTCATGCGGACATCTTGCATATTCATATTCTCATGAACATGATTATTTTGCTATGATGACATACTTTGCTTGATGTTCCATTGATGTTGAAAATCCAAAGGAAAATGGTTTCGGCTAGAAAAAGAAAAGAAATAAAAAGCCGAAGGGAAATGGTTCTGGCTAGATATGAAAGTAAATGACGATAAGGAATAGTTTCGGTAGATACATGGTCCATGTGTGGCCCCCATGAGTTTTGGCTTGAGTTTATCAGCGGATGTGTATCGTAGGATAGACATGCATCACGATTACTTGACATTGAATCGTATTGTTTACATCACTACATTCACTTCATCTCAAATCATTCTTTCTCCGAAGTTGTAATATGTATTAAGTATGATGTTGTGAATGCTTTGAAACCCGTATATTGTTAAGATTGATCTATTGATTAACTGTGATAGATGTTGATTATATGAGATTTGTACATTTTGAAGACTGGATTATGTGAATACCATGAATGCTTATGATATTGTTAGACTATTGTACCATTTGACTCTAAAATTCGGTTGTATATCCTTAAAATAGTATTCTATGATATGTTGTTGTATCCATATTGTTACTGTGCTGGAACTTTTCTAAGTGCAAGTGTGTAGTTCGACGGTATGTGGTTGTGTGGATAGGAGTACTTGTGTTCTTCATTTCTTTACTTTAGGTTAGTTATATTTGCTAAGTACTGTGTTTTTTTGTGCTCACCCCTAGCTACACCACAATAATATCAATATGCATAATCATAATCAATAGATTAAGGACACAATATACATGAGCATCCAAGATTAAAAAAATCATGAGAATAAACATTATTACATCCATTTATAACCTTAGCATACATATGTGAGAATAATACCATAACTGACATATAAGACCATGCAGACTATTACATAGAGTCTCGATGCCCTCTACATCGAATAAAAGAGTAGCCTATTTTGTCAGGGTAAGGTATCTATACCAAACCTTACAGGATCCTTCCCATTTCGATAAGTGCTTTAACATGATCCTTACGAGAATCTTTCCATTTCGGTATATGTTTTACTTATGTATGATCCATTCACATAATATCATATAGGCACATAATCATCACCCCTACGGTGGCACATAGTTATGAGAGAGGTAGGTTTTACATTAAAGACCCCTTAAGTCGAGCCCTCTCCCTCAATCTCATTAGGTGCTAAGTCATATCCCATGGAATATATAAGTCATGCATATACATAGCTTACATAGTTCTTACTTCATTAAAATTATACTTTCATTACTTTCAAACAATCATCATAATCTTTTATAAAACCTCATGTCATAATAATAGTCCACTTCGCTTTTCATCATAGTGTGGGTAGACATTCCCACCTTAACATCATCATCATAAACATTAGAGTTTCATCATCCTTTTTATTATAGCATCATCATTATCATAACATCGTCATCATCATCATTTAAAATATGCTTTTCATACTTTAGTTCATAATCATAAAATCTGTAGCATTATCATAAGAGACTAAGGTTAAGTGTGGGTCCATGTGCAATTGAGTCAAAATCATGCAATTGGATAAGATTCATAGAGAAAACATGCAATTAAAATTAAACTGGATCATTAATAAGGGAACCCACTTCAAATCATTAAGCCCTAATCATGCATACTTTTAAATTACATACGTTTGCTTGAAAATCATATACATCAAGCAATTCATCATAATTCATGCATAAATAAGTGTAATCATCATACAAAAATCATATTCCATACATTAGGAATCATCTCTTAAAAATCCATAAGAAATCATCATGAAATTTTGATAAAAAAGAGTTTTGGATTGGGCTTCATGGATGAAACTAATCCATGAATGGAGCCCTACATACCTCAAGTAGAATCCTTAGAATTGAAGATGAAAATTTGGAAAACTTTGGTAAAAAAGTTCAAGCCCCAACTTCAATGGAATCCTTGACTTAGAGAGAGAAATATTGAGAACCCTTGAAAGAATTTCCGAAGATTAAAGGATTTGAATGGTTTAGGACTTGAACTTATAAGGTCTAGGTTGGTTAAGGCAGTTAGGATAGTTCAAACGATGTAATTTAGCACTTAGAAGAATTGTAAATGTCAAAAACACCTTCATTATAAACTGTCAGAGCCGTCCACAAAACCCTTTCTATAGGCCGTGGATGAAACTATGGACCATACCTCGTCTTGCAGAACTTTATGTCACAAAAGTAGTGTTTCTGGAACAACTTGTAATTCACGAACATGCAGGACAATTCGTGGACTCATTTACAGATCACAGGTCCTTTTGTAAAGAGGTTCCAGACTTAGAAAAACTTTGGGTCCTTTAGGGCCCCTCTCTATGAATCCTTTGATGGGCCATGGTTTCTTATACAAATCTTCCAGGAAACTCATAAGTCATTTTCTAGAAATCCTTCAATTTTCTATTTTTTTATTGGGCACTTTCCACGAACCCACCTACAATTCATGGTTCCCACTACGGGCCATAAACTGGCTCATAGGATTAGACCAGTGCCAAAATCCTGAACTTTTAGTCTTTTCAGGCTGACAATAGGCAGGGTGTTATAGAGGTATTGGTCTTTGAGGGTGACGACTAGTTACTAAGAAGTTATCAGTTGTTTCACTTACTCAGGAAGTGGAGTTTGGCATTACTGTCGCATTTGGGGAGAGCCCATTGGTTGTTACTATGGATGCTTGAGTTTGGAATCGGTCATAAGAAAAGTCATAGTTGTGAATCTTGAAATGGATATTAATATGTTTAAGTGTGGATTTGATTCCAGAGATCTATATGGGGACTGGTGACCTCATTGTAATCCAAGAGTATACGCATTGATATTGGGATAACAAGCATGTGGACTAATGAGGTTCGAACAAGTTTACTTGTATGAATGTAAATGAGAATGTTAGTAAGAAAGTGCATATGGATAATTGGTTGAGTTAGTAAATTTGGCTGGTATTACTTGGGATTGGATTACCAGATCAACTCTAAGAACAATTTAGTAGTATGACATGGCTTTGGTTACCTTGTTCAGCATTGATGAGTCGTGAAAATATGACCCTTATAACGTTTTAAACATAGAATTTTTCGAGTTCTCAAACAATTTTGTTGGTTTGATGTTTTGTTTTATGTTAATTTGTAGGAAAATGGAAAAGACATGGAGATTTGGGAGAAATGCAAGAAATGGACTAAACAAGGAGGCAAGTGTGGACACATGGAGGCCACCATGGCCCGTGCAGCATCACATAGGCCATGGGAGGCTGCGTGAACCTGACGTGGCACATGGAAGCAAAAATGGAGTGAAGTGAAGTACCACGGGCGCTCTCATGGCCCGTGGAGCACTAGACGATCCATGAGGCCCGCCATGGCCTCTCACTTGAGCGGCCAGGAGGCGTATGGAACAATGAAAACTAAGGCAAGTCCCATGGTGTCTTTCATGGACCATGGGAACTCAGACGGGCTACGTACTTGACCATGAAGTTGATGTAAATTGGGAGAAGTACCATAAAAAATCATTGAAATCACACAAGGGTAAGTCCATGAGACCCTCCATGGGCCGTGTGACTTACCACGGACCGTGAAGAGGGTCGTAGTGCTGAAGACGATTCTGATAGTGATGAAAATTCCCAAGGCAAGAGTCACGGATCGTGAACCCTCACCATGGACCATGATGATCACCCGTGAGGAGGTGCTGAGATTAGAAGACCAACTGCAGGACCATGGTGCATGCCAGGGCCCACAGGTTGTGCCGAGGCGTGTAACCTATGTCGATGCCTATTTTCTTATTTTAAGTTGGATTAGGCTTTCCCATGCATATATATATTCTTTTTAATTCCATTTTTAATTACCATTGAATGTTGGAGATGGAAAGTAACAAGAGAACGCTATTTTACGACTTAGTTACATTGAAATCTTGGATTTTGATCTTCTCTTTGAGATTTTAATCCATGGATTCATTACTTTATCAATAGTAAGTTGTTCATCATGATTTCTTTATCTTGTAGTGGGTTATTTACATTGAATATGCTAGGATAAACCCATAATTAGAGATGTGGGAACCATGACAACTCAAAAAGTAGAAAAATTTGGGTAAATCTCGGGATTTCAAACTGGCATAGGCCAACTAAACGTTATTGTATTCATTGTATTATTCTTCACTTTAATTTTTTCCTTAATGAGTCGAGCATTGAGGGTATGCCTATATTCATTACTTGCTTGGGAGGGGTGTAGTGATTGGGAAAAGCGCTCTACAACAGAAATTCAAGGTTAATAACCTAGTTTAAGTACTTGAGACCAGAAGATGAGAGTATTCTGGGATCCATAGCAAAGGTTATGAATATACGTTCGGAGACCGGGAGGTAAGGAATAAAATGCATCTAAGAAGGACCAAGAGTTGAATTAGATGTTAACTTACTTGCTTGATCTTGTGTACATAATCATGATCGGATTTGTTGAACAAATTTGGCTATCGAGTTGGGCATCATGGGGAACAAAATCCTAACTTCTCATTAATTTTTTGAAATCTAGTAGTTATTGAAATCCTTTTAATTATTTTACTTAACTAGCTCTTAACCTTGAGCCATTTATTTTATGCACTTTTGTTTTGGGAATAGATATTACATCTGAAAACGGGTGCAAATAGATATATTCTCACGCATTACCTGTGGGATCGACCTCAACTCTTGTTGAGTTCTATATTCGATCAACAACCATACTATTCCTTTTGGAGTATAAATTTGTGCGTATTAAATTTTGGCACTGTTGTCGGGGAATACAGTGAAGGAATAGTTTATTAGTTGCTACTTTTAGTCCCTAATTTTCCTTTTATTTTGTATGTTTGCTCTTTGCAAGGAACCAGCATTATATGCCAAGCACCTGAAGTAAGGGTGAAGCACTTATTCCCTACAACCCTGAGCTGACCAAGTCAATCCATAGAAATGAATGCCTAGGATCAAGAAACACAGAGGCAAAGAGAGTTGGTTGTGAATCTTGCAGCTGGAGGCAATGAAGGTCTGGGTCTGGATGACCTTGCTGGTGATGAGGTGCCACCATTGCAATAGGTGCCACTCATACCACCACTTTAATAGCAACCCATTTTGAGACCGCAGGTTCCCCAACAACCACAATCAGCAAATGATGATGATGATGGTGCTGGGGCTACAGGAGCACTGCGGGTGTCAAGTTCACCATCACTAGCACTATGCTGCAAATGCTCACCTTGAATAGGCTGTTCAGCAGAGCAACGACTGAGGACGCAAATCAACATCATTAACTTTGTGGTTACTTGCCAATTGTTTGAAATTCCAGTGGTCAGTCAACAAGCTATTCGATCGAGATTGTTCCCATTGTCTCTTATTGGCGAGGCAAAAAAGTAGATGCATGAGCTTTTTCACTATTCCATTCACACCTGGGGAGAGTTAAAAGAGGCTTTCTTGGAGAGATTCTTCCTTGTATCTAGGAAGTTTAAGATCAAAGATGAGATTGGGAAAGTTTCAGGCTAAATATCAAGGAATGCCCCAACCACAATCTCACGGATGAGCACTTGAATCCAGTTTTCTATAGGTCTTGCAACTTCATGACCGATCCTATCATTGATGCAATATATGGAGGATCATACATGGCCAGGACTTCCCCAGACATCTCAGGATCGTGGATCAGGTATCTAAGAACAACAGGGCATAGTACACCAGATATGGAGACTGCTTTAGGTTTATCTTTGAGATGACTATGGAACAAAGGAAGATCGAGACCAAGATATGGCCCATATGAGGACCCAGATAGATTTAGTGTGAAAAAAGGATACTAGGTGGAGGACTAGAGAAGGTTAAAGTTATGGACACCTTGCCCAGGTATGATGAGCCAGGCTTCGATTATGAGGAGGAGCCCAACTTTCTGAGCAGCCAGGGGGGTTACCAGTCATACAACTCTGGTAACCAAGGTTGGGACTATGGTCGTGATAATTATTGGCAGAATAGAGACAACTATAGGAGTGACCGAACGGGTGTGTATGTGCAATCCATGAACAAAGATCACCAAAATAATAGTGGTGGAAACTCGAAAGTGGTGCGAGATAGGAGGGGAGAGATATCTAATATTCGAAAATTAGTCAACTCGCATTCCAAATCAATCAAATGATTAGAGCAATAGATAGGGCAACTGTCAGCCTCACTGAATTAGAAAAGAGCTGGGCCATTTCCTAGTTACACGATTTAGAGCCCAAAAAGTGATGGTCATTGCATGACAGTGGCTACAAGGAGTAGTAAGGTACTTTCTGACCCTGTTTTAGCCAGTGATGCAGGTATTGAGAAGGTTGATGGAAAGGTTTCTAAACCCAAAGAGGCACTTGATGATGAACTGGTTGAGGAACTAGATGTGGCACCAACGGAGGTAGAGGTGACTAAGGAGTCTACAGAGTCAGAAAAACTAGTTGGTCAGTCCTTGCCAGTAATTCCCAAGCCGCCAACAGAGTCAGAAAAACCAGCTGGCTAGTCCTTGCCAGTAATTCCCAAGCCGCCGCCACCATTCCTATAGAGGTTGAAGCAAAAGGTAGAGAATGGTAAGTTCCAAAAATTCCTATCTATACTGAAGGAACTGTCAGTAAACTTCCCTCTTGTGGAAGCACTTGAACAAATGTTGGGCCACGCTAAGTTCATGAAGGACTTAGTCACAAAAAGAGGACAACCACAGTTGAGCCTGCAGATAATCTTTACCACTGTAGCGCTATTGCTACCAGGTCACTAGTCGAAAAGAAGGAAGATTCGGGAGCTTTCACTATCCCATGCACTATTTGGGACTATGACTTTGCAAGAGATCTTTGTAATTTGGGTGCTAGCATTAATCTGATGCTGCCAATAGTCTACAAGCATCTGGGCTTAGGATCCCCCACACCTACTAATATGCGGTTGCTAATGGTAGCCAGGTCAGTGAAGCGACCCGTGATGATTCTGTGTGATATTCTGGTCCATGTGGGCAAGTTTATTTTCCCATCGGATTTTGTTATTCTTGACTGTCAGACGGAATTTGAAATCCCCATTATTCTTGGGATACCAATTCTAGCTAGTGGCAGGGCATTGGTTTGATGTAGAATGTGGGGAGTTGACCTTCCGATTAAACACTGAGGAGGTGAAGTTTAATGTGTGTGCCTCTATGAAGAGACCTAAAGAGGTACCAGTGATGTCAGTTGTGAATGTTGAGGATGTATATCTTTCTGAGGTTTTGATAGAGGAAAAGATGAGTACGGAGGTATTGGCAGCAGTAATAATGAACTTCTCTGAGGATGGTATCGACGGGTACGAAGACACTGTGCATGCCTTACAAGGCATGGGAACCAAACCCCCCTTTGCCCTTAAGAAGTTGGACTTGGACTTGCAGAATAGGCCCACTCCATCGGCCAAGACGTCTATTGAGGATCCCCCTGTTGTGGAGCTCAAGGAGATACCACAACACCTAAAGTATGCATTTTAGGTACTAATAACATCCTTCTCGTTATTGTGGCTGCAGATCTTCGGGAGGACCCGCTTATAACATTGTTGGGGGTCCTCTGAAAGTTCAAAAGGGCCATTGGTTAGACCATCGCAGATATTATTGGGATTTCTCTAGGGATATGCATGCACAAAATCAAGTTGAAGGACAACTGTGTGCCCAATATTAACCACCAGCACAAGTAGAATCCACCCATGCAAGAGGTGGTGAAGAAAGAAATAATAAAGTGCTTGGATACTGAGGTTAGATATCCAATCTCTGATAGCATGTGGGCCAGCCCAGTGCATTGTGTCCTCAAGAAATGAGGCATGTCTGTGGTGGCAAATGATAAGAATGTGCTAGTCCCCTTGCGACCTATCACTGGATGATGAGTATGCATAGATTACCAGAAGATGAATAGATGGACCTTGAAGGATCATTTTCCCATGCCCTTCATGGACCAAATGTTAGACAGACTGGCAGGTTGAGGGTGGTATAGTTTCCTGGATGAGTACTCGAGCTGCAATCAAATATCCATAGCACTGTAGGATCAAGAAAAGACTACATTCACTTTCCCATATAGAACTTTTTCTTTCAGGCGGATGCCCTTCAGATTGTGTAATGCTCCAGCCACCTTCTAGTGGTGTATGATGTCAATCTTTTCTGACATGGTCAAAGATACGCTTGAGGTATTTATGGATGACTTCTGTAGTGGGTAATTCTTTTGATGATTGCCTCCTAAATCTTATCAGGGCACTACAGCGTTGTGAGGAGGCAAACTTGGTCCTAAACTGAGAGAAGTGTCATTTCATGGTCAATGAGGAGATAATCCTTGGCCATAACATTTCTAACAAGGGCATAGAGGTGGATAAGGCGAAGATTGAGGTTATTGAGAAATTGCCACCTCCCATCTATAAAGGGGGTTCGAAGCTTTCTTGGGCATGCAGTCTTCTACCACAGGTTTATAAAAGATTTCTCCAAAATTGCACACCCACCTGCCTGCAGGCCTTTGCTACTCTAAAGGAAAAATTTATCCCTGCACATGTGGTAGTTACACCCGACTGGTAAGCCCCTTTAAAGGTCATGTGTGATACGAGTGGAATCGTTGTGGGTGTTATGCTAGGTCAGAAGCACAACAAGGTTTTCACCCCATCTACTATGCCAGCAAGACTCTCAACAACCCCCAAAGGAACTACACAATGACTGAGCAGGAGCTACTGGCTGTGGTGTAGACTTTTGATAAGTTTTGGGCTTACCTATTGGGCACAAAGGTGATTGTCCACATAGACCATTCAACATTGAGATACCTGATGGCTAAGAGAGATGCTAAGCCCAGGCTGATCATATGGGTTCTCCTATTGCAAGAGTTTGACTTTAAAGTCTAAGCCAGGAAATAGAGCGAGAACCAGGTGGCTGACCATTTGTCCATATTGGAGTATGAGTCCAGAAGTAATGATTTGTTAGACATCGATGATTCATTTCCTGATGAGCAGGTATTGGCCGCTTCTGTTGACTTAATTTCTTGGTTTGCTGATTTTGCTAACTATCTGGTGAGTGACATTAATCCTGAGGGCCTTACCTTTCACCAGAGGAAAAAGTTTCTTCATGATGTGCGCAGGTACTTCTGGGATGAACCATACTTGTTCAGATTATGTGCTGATGGGGTCACTAGGTGGTGCATACCAGAGGCAGATATGATGAGTATCGTGGAGGCTTGTCACTCCTCTCCAGTAGGGGCCCATCATAGTGGTGCTAGGACAATAAAGAAAATCCTATAATGTGGGTACTATTGGCCCACCATCTATAGAGATGTCTATGAATTGCGTAGGGCTACAACCAATGTTAGCGAAAAGGCAATATCTCTAGGCGTCAAGAGCTACCCATGACCCCAATTCTTGAAGTGGAAATGTTTGATATCTAGGGCATTGACTTTATGGTCCTATTTGTGATCTCTTATGACATGAAATACATCTTGGTCACGGCAGACTACATCTCCAAGTGGGTTGAGGCTATTGCATTGCCAAACAATGAGAGCAAAAGTGTTGCTAACTATTAAGGCGAAACGTCTTCTCCAGATTCGGGACACCCAGAACTATCATTAATAATGGGGGTTCTCACTTCTATAACAAGATCTTTCGTGTTGTGCTAGCTAAGAATGGAGTAAGACAACATAAGGTGTCCACACCTTATTATCCGCAGACAAGTGGGAAATCTGAGGTTTCAAATAGAGAGATTAAGGAGATCCTAACCAAGTCTGTGAATGCGACTAGAACTAATTGGGCGCGGAAATTGGATGATGCACTGTGGGCTTATTGGACAACTTACAAGACTCCTATTGGCATGTCTCCATATCAATTAGTGTTTGCTAAAGCCTTCTATCTACTTGTGGAGTTGGAGCACAAGGCACTCTGGGTCTAAAGCGGTTGAACATGAATTAGAGTGATGCCATTGACCTGAAACTGGACCAACTCAATGAGTTGGATGCGTTTTGCCTTTGTGCTCATGAGAGTGCATCCCTGTACAAGGACCGGATAAAGTTCCAACATGACAAACGCATATTGGCAACAAGGTTCTGTTGTACAATTCCAGGTTGATCTGTTTCCAGGTAATCTTAAATTTAGGTGGTCTAGTCCTTTCAAAATTTCCCAAGTATTCCCACATGGTGCAACAGAACTAAAGGCCGAAGACGGGCACAAGTTCAAAGTTAATGGAGAAAGGGTGAAGGAGTACTTGGGTGTTACATGTTAAGTCTCCGCAATAGAGGTGCAACTTGATGAAGTCTGAGTAGTCAACACAGCTGGGTTGTGCCATAACGTTAAATCAAGCACTTCATGGGAGGCAACCCATGCATTGTAATAGCTATATATATAAATTAATTCATTATTTATTGTTTATGATGTCATCAATATTTTCTTTGTAGTTGCAGATGTGGACAAATGTAATGAAATGGGACTAAGGAACGTCACATGGCTGCTTACACGGCTTGTAGAGTATCAAAAAGACCGTCCAACACCTCATAGATGTCATGCATTGGACAACTGTACTAAGGACATAGACACATCACCTAGCACGAGCCGTGTGACCTTGTACGTTCTATGTTGGATTGCATGGCCCAGGTACGTGCAAAAATTCTTTAAGTTTAGGTAGAAGGATTATCTAAACAGACTGTGACATATGCCACGGGCTGTGAGGCCATCCATGGAAAGGGGTCACGTCAACCCGGTTGACCAAGGGCATTAAAAACCCCTATTTTGTCCCCAAATGCCCCATTCCTTATTTTCTCACTATCTCTCCTTTCTCATGCCTCTCTCTCTCTCACACCCACCAAATTCTATCTCCTTAATCAAGAAAGGTGAGTCAATCTCACAATCCGTAGCATAAATCTTGGTTTAGGTCTCCATTTTTCAAGCAACTTATCACCCCCCCCCTATTATTTTCAATTTAAGTAAGCACTTATGTTCTTCATCTTCTAGTGTGGATTTTAGTTTGCATGTGCTAAATCTTACTTGAAATTGATTCTTTCTTCGTTTAGAGTGTCAAATTGCATGTATTTTGTGTTGGCTATTGCATAAGGAATTGCAAACCACCATTGTTGAGCGCTTGTAGTATTGTCCATAGAGTTTTGTGGTTTTAGTGGGTCTTTATGGTTTCTCTTGGTTGAATTGTGTCTTTCACGTTGTGGGATGGCCATTGACATTTTCACTTCATCAGTGACTTGTTGGTGTCTAGCAGCATATAAGCTATCCGACGGGGATCTGTAGTCTAGGACAAAAAGGAATCGATTTATGGTGGTCTCAGAGATGTCCAACTGCTTGCCCTGTACAACAACATGATCAAGTGGGCCAATCTAAGGGCCAGGTGCTTCTTTAACTTTCTAGAACTTCCACCATTGACTGAGTTCAACAAACTGGCAGCATAGCTTGAGTAGAATTCTTGAATGATTGCAGACCCATAGTGTCCGAGTTTTTGTGCCATCCAGCCAAACTGATAGGAATTAAACACTCCTTTGATGTCAGGAATCCCATCTAGTTGATTCGTTATGACCCGAACCTCAGGAATAATAACTCGCCATTGGAAGCCCAGAGCCCTTGGTCAATCCCTGAGTGAAAATCTATTTAGTGCCTGGGATTGTCTATCGGGCTCACAAAAATATTATAGGTATTCATGTCGTTTCAATATCTAGCATCTGGGAGATAGCATAATGGATAGCCTCAGCATCACTACCCCAGAGCTTGACCTCGTCAGGCTGAGCATCATAGTATTATTAGCCACCCTCCATGATATTTACCTGTTCGTCCTGCTCTAGGGTAGCCTCCTCCCCTCACCTCCCTCATAAGGGATCCCCTCCTCGGACTGTAGGGCTAAGGCTTGGATCGCTGCGCGAGACCTTATGGTGCAAGGGGAGTGAGGGGAGAAATTTCTAGTGTACCGGACCTCAGACCCTCTTGAGTAGTCATCATCTGACTTACTCCCAGTCTATTGATTAGAAGACAATGTTGGAGAATCATAGAGGCGTGACCCAGGCTCTTCTTGGGGTTGGGTTGACTTTCGATGTAGGTCCATAAAACATGCAAGCCTCAAAATGGGATAATAACGATTATAGATCCATGAACATGCAGGATGACGCACTAACGAGTGCTTAGACTTCCCTATGCTAGAAAAGTGACAATAACCCTTACGAGTGGCATCAACCACTCTATCATAGGGAAATTGTACCAACTTAGAGTGTGGGAACTCCGTCATAATCAAACTATGGGAAACAACACAAGGATGCAATAGAGGGCACCTAAATGGGACCCCCAAATAGGCCGTGACAAGTTACACGGATCGTAATGTGGGCTGTCTAAGGAGACTTTAACTGTTCCACAAGAAGGTTCTGTTAGAGGAAGACCCAAATGACCCATGAAAAGGAACAAAAACCGTACAAGGCATCGTGGGAGCGGAATTGGCATGTGCGCATGAAGGGCCTCACCACGGGACACCCTACATGAGCCGTGAAATAGTACATGGTCTATGAGGGGTACTGTGACAGGTCCCTCAACTTTGCACATAGACCACGGGTTCACGCACGGGACACTACATGTCCCGTGGCAGAGTACACGAACCAGGAAGGGCTTCGTGATGAGCCTCTTTATGGGCACCCAACATCAACCCAACAAATCAAGTATTATCGGACAATTTTTAGTTACACATTACCAACCCACGCATCCCACAACGTGAAAGACACAATTCTACTAGGATCCCAATTGCCAAGGCCTCTTTCACCTTTGCAGCTATGTTTTTGTGGTTGGTGGTCGGTGGTGCACTCCAGGCCATGGCCCACTGGTAATGAAAACATGCTCTAACCATTACAGGCTTTATTGGTGGCTTGCCTTATAGCTAAATATGGATTGAGCATGGGCCGGATCATTACCACAGAGATACAAGACTGGATTTCGACTGACAGAGCGGGAACGCCCTTCCCATGCCCGATTCGAGCCCTATGCAAACAAGCTCGTGTCCTCACCACTCGTTATTTAGACCGGAAGATATTTCCCAACAACATGGTCAACGTCAACTAATTGAATATCTCAACAACTCTCTCTATCAGACGAGGACATACATGCCAGGTGGTCTAGTAATGTTTCCTTAGGCTGCCCCACAGCAACCCTTGCCATTTGAGGGGTTTGCTATTGCCCCACAGTTAGGCGAGGCTTAGGAACAGCCTTAAGGCAATGGTGCACCACCTCTGATGCAGCAGGGGTATATCTATGTCCCATATGAGTTTCTTTCTAGGTTGTATTCGGACCAACGATAGCCTGGGCCATTGTTGATCAAGTGGTAGAAAGGATGCTTCAAGTGGTTCATTCTCATGTGCATCATGCAGAGGAGTGACTCGAGGCCAAGCTTAGAAGCCAGATTTTCACCCTCCAGAACCAAGTCAATACCTTGGAGGGGTACTTCAATGATATGTTCAATAGTCTATCAGGCGCGAAGGTGACAAATATTGTGTAGACATTGACAGACATGAAGAAACAAACTGCCCTATTAGCCACCAATACAATCACATTGCGCTGCTCTCGCCTTCGGAATCTTTGATGAATCTTTTCAATGCTTCGACAATGTCACCACCTCTAGATGAGGCATGGGGGGTTTCACCTGCCCTAACTTCCACACCGGTGCCAGCTGTTGACGAGCCCAGGCAAAAAGACAAGGCCAAGAGGCACAGTCAGCAGGTTAGTCCTTCATCTGATCAACAATTAGCGGAGGAGAAGAAACTATAGAATTCCATGAGAGTACCGAGCTACCGCCAAACAAGAGAAAATAGAGAGGATCACACTGGAGGCAGCAAAGGTGGGAGCTTTCGGGAGCACTTTTGGACTCCCCACGATATTTGATGATAGGGACCCTGTCGGACAGTCCAACCTCGATGGTCCGACAGACGCTTAGGGCATCCTAGGTATGTTCTTCTCTCTTCCGTACTTTATTTTCTGGCTATGGTGCAGTGAGGACTCTACACTATCTTTTTTGAGGGGGGTGCCTATCCTGCCACTTGAGAGTTTTTCTTGCCATGTTTCTTTCTCCCTAGTGTACTATCTAATAGACTGGCATGTTTAGGTTGTGTTGTTATGTAGATTTAAGTGTCTATAGGAGTCTATAGTAACCCCTTTTTATGTAAAAAAATGCCCCGATCTAACAATTTGTACGACTTAATTACATTAAAATGGATGAGGCACGTAGGTTTGGGTGAAATGCAAGAAAAGGACTGAAAACGGAGCACAAGTGCAGACACATGGAGGCCACCACAGCCTATGCAGCATTACACAGACTGTGGGAGGCTGCATGAACTTGACCTCGGGACATGGAAGCAAAAATGGAGTGAAGTGAAGTACCACGGGTGCTCTCACGATTCGTGGAGCACTAGACAGTCCGTGAGGCCCGTCGTGGCCTCACACTTGAGTGTGCTAAGAGGTGTGTGGAACAATGGAAACTAAGGCAAGTCCCACGTGCCTTTCGCAGACCGTGGAAACTCTGACGGGTTGTGTACTTGACCATGAAGTTGATGTGAATTAGGAGAAGTACCATAAAAAATCAGAGAAATCACGCAAGGGTAAGTCCATGTGTACCTC
The DNA here is from genome assembly GCA_029948455.1 of Solanum rostratum. Classification (NCBI taxonomy): domain Eukaryota; kingdom Viridiplantae; phylum Streptophyta; class Magnoliopsida; order Solanales; family Solanaceae; genus Solanum; species Solanum rostratum. The sequence continues at coordinate 48,678,963 of CM057047.1, read as the reverse complement.
CACGAGACGCGTGACTTACCACGGACCATGAAGAGGGCCGTAGTAATGAAAACGATGATGGCAATGATGAAAATTCCCAAGGCAAAGGTCACAAACAATTTTCACGGACCGTAAACTCTCACCACGGCCTGTGATGATCACTCATGAGGAGGTGCTAAGATTTGAAGACCAAATGCAGGACCACGGTCCGTGTCAAGGCTCACAGGTTATGTCGACGCCCGTAACCCGTGTCGACGCCTATTTTCCAATTTTAAGTTGGATTAGGTTTTTTTATGTATATATATTCTTTTTTTATTCCATTTTTAGTTACCATTGACTACTGGAGACGAAAAGTAACGAACACTATTGTACGACTTAATTACATTAAAATCTTGGATTTTGATCTTCTCTTTGAAATTTTAATTCGTAGATTCATTACTTTATTAATAGTAAGTTCTTCATCATGATTTCTTTATTTTGTTGTGGGTTATTTACATGGAATATGCTAGGTTAAATCCACAATTAAGGTTGTGGGAACCATGACAACTCAATAAGGTAGTCAAATTTATGGTAAATCTTGGGATTAGTTATCGTATTCGTTGTATTGTTCTTCACTTTAATTTCTTCCTTAATGACTCGATGCATTGAGGGTTTGCCTGTATTCTTTACTTGCTCGAGAGAGATGTAGTGATTGGAAAAAGTGCTTTACAATAGAAATTCAAGGTTAATAACCTAGTCTAAGTAATTGAGACCAAAAAGTGAGAGTATTCTAGTATCCATAGCAAAGGTTAAGAATAATGTTCTAAGACCGGGAGGTGAGGAATGAAATGCATATAAGAAGGACCGGGAGGTGAATTAGATGTTAACTAACTTGCTTGATCTTTTATACATAATCATGACCGAAATTGTTGAACAAATTTGGCTATGGGCGTCCTTGGAAACACAATTGTTAATGACCTGGCCCAACACTGTGAAGTATTGTTCGCTCTTGGGTCTAACCCATCACGAATTTGTCCCTTTGGGCTCACCCCAGAAGGCGCTTCACAGTATGTAGACCAGTCCTTTACTTATATACCCAACATCTCTCCTATGTTTTACTGATGTGGGACATCTCATCTCAAGATGGGTTGTTACATACACCCCCTCTATGGACTCAACGTCCTCGCTGAGGTTTTCCCCACCGTATGGGATTCGCCTAAACTCAGCACTGAGGTTTGCCCCGCCTCACCGAGATTCGCCTAAACTCAATTGAACTCTACACCCATATCGACAAGGCTGACACAGGACTAGCTCTGATACCATCTGTAACGACCTAACCCAACACTATGAAGTATTGTCCGCTCTTAGGCCTAACCCATCACAGATTTGTCCCTTTGGGCTCACCCCAAAAGGCGCCTCACAGTATGTAGATCAGTCTTTTACTAATATACCCATCATCTTTCTCGTGTTTTGCCGATATGGGACATCTCATCTCAAGATGGTTGTTACAACAATCCTAGATTTTCATTAATTATTTGTTCAGTAGTTATTGAAATCCTTTTATTATTTTACTTAACTTAACTAGGGCTCAACCTTAAACCCTGATTTACTTTATGCACTTTTGTTTTGGAAATAGATATTACATACAAAAATGGGTGCTAATAGACATATTCTTATGCACTCCTTGTGGGATTGACCTCAACTCCTTTTGATTTCTATATTTGATCAACGACCGCTTTACTATTCCTTTTGGAGAGTAAATTTAGGTGTATCAGGCATATGGTAATATGGTTAAACTTGTATTAGAGGATTTAAGAGATTGTTTGGTAATATATGAGAGAGAAGTCTGTAGAAGATTGGGTCACGTGCGAGAACTGGTTTCTTTATGGCTTTCGATTCAATGGCTAGTACGACTTGGGTTGCTAATGATGGGGACGATAAGATATATGAGAAAGCAATTGATGATAAACTAAGGTATGCAGTCTCTAGAGATCTTCAAGGTATGGATTAGTCAGGAAATGAGACGATTGATTATGTTGGTTATTGAGCATTTTGAAGGGGTTAGAGCGTGGCTACGATTGTAGGATTTGCTACTCTTTATGGTGAAAGAACTTAATGAAGTTGCATTTGAGTAGTTGGTGTGGAGTAAAAGGCAATCTCCTGTGGAGTTTTTCTAAGAAATAATGACAATAAATGGGTTAGGAGCGAGTACATGAGGCTTAGGCATTAATGAGTTTGAGCATTTAAGATTTGGCCAAGAGTATGGGTTAAGCATTCAAACATCCTTGCAGCATTGATGACAGATACAAGTTAAGAAAAATGAAGGAGATTAGATATCATATATAGATCCATGGTTCAGAGTTGTAAATTGTATGGATTTTGGCTTTGAGTTTGTGTTATAATGTAAGGTGGCTTGATTTACCACTGGGTTATGAAAGATTATCAACTACCTTTCAGAAAGTTTGATTTGGTTTGGATAACAAAGAGTGATATGTGAGAAATTCTGCATTTCATGTTAGGTTGGATTGTTCAATCATAATAGGTGAAAGGACTTATAATTTATTATGTGTCATTGATGACTTTGGATCGGATGGATGCTACTTCATTAGTGGAAGTTAACGTAGACTATCATGATTGGTTATGTAGATACTTAGTGGTAAATAAAGATTATATGCTTATGGTATCAGAATTCATGGGATGATCAAAAAAATTTTTAGTTTGGCATGAGAGAATGTGTTTAAGTGGATGTTGAGGTATTTTCCCCTCGAAAGGTTACATCTGATTGAGGTTGATTTCTATACACTACTAAAAAAACTGGGAAAACCAACCATAAAATACCAACTTCCTGAGGTTGGTATTCCTGTAATACCGACTCAATATCGACTCCGAGCCAAAGTTTGAAAAAGTTTGGTTGCTTTTCCATACTGACATCTGGAGGTCAATATTTACTGACTTCGTCTGACTTCACGAAGTTGATTTTAATTTTAAGTCAGAAAATTAGTATTTTTTTTTTAATTTTTCGATTTCCTAAGGTCACTATTGTGTGTATGTATGTGTCTATATATATATATATATATATATATATATTATATTTAATATTTTCGACCTCTTGAGGTCGTTTAAATAATATAGGCAGAATGACCTAATAGGCCCTTATACGTGGTCCCGTTTGTCACCTAGGACCTTATACTTAGAACTTTACAAATTAAACCCTTGTACCCACTCAAAAGGTACATTTTAAACACTTTTTTCTGACCTGGCATCCTAAGTGGCATATCAGGTCATGTGCATGAGATTCACTCCATTTTGGAGCGTGAAGGGTTTCTAAAAACCCCTTTAACAGTCATCTTCTTCCCCAAATTTCCAAATATTATAAATCCCCATTTCTTCTTCTCAAAATTCTTCAATATTTTCTTGTTTTTGTCTCTCCAAATTTCTTCTTGTTGGCCATAATTTCTTCTTGGAAAATTATTTTTTCTGCTAAAGTGGGTTTTGCTCTTTGCTCTTGTTTCGATTCTCATTTTCTTCAAAGAACTCATACCCTATATTGATAGCCACTCCATTTGGGCGATTCTTACCGTTGTTGTCATCGTCTTCTTATCAAAATTCTTCAATTTTCTTCTTGTTTTTGTCTCTCCAAATTTCTTCTTGAAATTTCTTCTTCTTGGCCATACTTGGTTTTTTTTATTACGTGATTTTTTTTATTTATTAAAGTTTCTTCTTCTTCACATTGACAGTTCTTTGCATGTGGAAGAAGGTGTTGGAAGGAAGAAAGATCGACTGTCACGTTCTTCGTATGTGGAAGAAGGTGCTGAAAAGAAGAGAGATCGACTGTGCCTTCTTCGTATATGGAAGAAGGTGAGGGAAGAGAAAGGTTTTCACACGTCATTTTATACATGGAATTATTATATGACGTGAAAATTATGTGTCATCGTTTGAAACTCATGCACCAGTCCCAGGTAGAAAAAAGTGTTTAAAATGTACTTTTTGAGTGGGTACAAGGGTTTAGTTGGCAAAGTTCTAAGTATGAGGTCCTAGGTGACAAATGGAACCAAGTATAGGGGCCTATTAGGTCATTCTGCCAATAATAAAATGTAAAATATGTAAAATATTCATAACGACCACAAGAGGTCGGTATTATATATTTTTATTATTTTAATTTTCTAATATTTTAACTTCTAGAGGTCAAATTTATTTATTTATTTTTTGTTTTGTTTTTAAAATTTTGACTTCCATGGGTCGATATTCTTTATTTTTATTTTTATTTTTATTTTTTTCTTGATTTTCTGACCTACGGAGTCGATATTATTGATTTTTTATTTTTTTGATATTCCGATCTCCCGTAGTCGATATTAATTTATTTTTATTGTCTTTATTTAGTGTAATTTCGACCATCGGAGGTCGCTATTATTTAAATTTTGTTATTTATTTCAATATTCTTTTTAACTCCAGTGGTCGGTTTCTTGGAAATAGAATTAGCAACATATTTCTGCTAATTTCTTGCCTACCTGTATGCATAAATTAAACCACCTCAAAAGAGTTGTCAACATAACAGTTTCTACATTTGCATTACACTATTTCAAAGTAAACTAATTCAAATTAAACTTGAATCCATTCAAATTAAACCAAAATACCATCAAAGTATTAGTAAAAACGTGAAATGTCTACTAAATACAACTATGCTTCATCACTCTCCTCTACACTCTCATCCGCAAAAGCTCGACTAGAAGGGATAATTTTTCCTGAATAAAAAAGAGTATTTAGTTTGGCCAGAAGCTTCGCATACCTCTGGCTATTTGTTGCAATATGCTCGTCTCTCCTTCTCTCTCTTTCAAGTACCGCAGCAAGTTCGGTAGTGACCAAAGATATCTTATCCTCCATTTTAAATATTATCGCTTTATCCACATCATTGACGTTTAAAGAGGATGCACAATAAAACCAAGCCTTCTTCTCATGATAGACCTTTTCTTTGTAACCATAGACTAACCCTCTAATCAATTCACCCCTACTCTCTCGCCACAACTGCTTTGTAACTTCTTGTGACAGTGGTGCATCTTGACTTTCTACACGTAGAGTACTACAATACTCCTGAACTTTTTGCATAAACCTATCCTATAATTTAAATGAAAAAAACTATCAGAATAAAAATATTATATCAATCAAAATAATTATAGAAAAGAAAATACAACAACAAAAATATATATATTCAATCGAGGTTGCATTGGAGCTCAACTGAAAGCATCCATTAGAAGTAGCCTAAGGTTTATATATATTCAATTTGTTAAATTGGTTGTGTTTAGAATTTTAATTAGCAGAATTTATATATATATATATATATATATATATATATATATATATATATATATATATATATATAAATTTAATAAAATTGTTACATGTGTCTCTTGAACACGTGGCTCAATCCATTTTTCTCCTTCCGTAGGGTCAGTCGTCTTCTTTGTGTAAGTGACCTTGAATAACTCTTCCTGAGGTACCGTCTACCCAATTTTTTTTCCTGCAAAAAAATATATAAAATGTGATCATTAATCGTCAAAAAGTACTTATAAAAAAGAAGAAAATATTTTATTGAATTAAATAAAATATACCATTCTCTTCTTTCTAGTAAGCTGACTACTAGCTCCACCGGTGTGTAGAGAACCACCTTTCTCCGATGTGCGAGCTATTTTCCCAATGTTACTCCTCTTTTTAAACTTTTCATCAATATTCCAAAATTTCTATAACTTCGCCCACTGATCTGGCACCATAAATTTTGGAATTCTGTTGTGTCTCCGACATTCACAAAATGTTCCTGCAAGCAACTTTTTAACTTTATAATTGAAGTTAGCTTGAATTTTTCCTCATGCTCGGGAGCACATACATAATATTTCTGCAATAAAATAATAAGTAGGTATTAATAAGAATCAAGAAAGAATCATATTAATTTTCATCTAGAAACGTGTATAGTGAATTTAAATACATATAATATGAATTTAATTTATAACATTCTTACCTTAAATTTATTGAACATCTGTCCTTGGACTTTCAGTAGAATCTTACCCCAACTCGGATATAGATCATCATAATATGTTATGATGCATTTTAAGATGCTACGTGCTAAACTTCATCCGAAATTATCCTACCATCTAGAGTAAACATTAAAGTATTAAACCAAAAATTAAAAAATCAAATGATAAATATTTTATGTGATTTCTAGAAGATCAACTATCAAAAATTTAAGAATAACTAACTTGTAAATTACCGATAGATCATCTAAGTAACGATTTTTCCTTAAAGATGTAATACAACTGAATCATACTTGTAGCCTATAGGTTCAACGATGAGTCTCGATAACAATCTCTATCACTCGGCCGTGGAACATGGGCATATGATTGCTGGGTCGAGGGAGTATTACGCTATGAACCATTGGATCCAAGATGATGATCTGAAAGTCCAATTCATCCACTAGTAGTATTGAGACTAGTGTAGTTACTATTGCTAGCAGATGGTCTGGTAGACTCAGAACCAAGATGTGAACATCTTTGTAGTGTTTGAAAACCTGACCTTGGTGCCACATTGGGTACAGATATAGTATAACCAGAAGCTGGAGCAATGCGAGTAGAGGTATTTGTGCCTGATGTGCCAAGCCAGTAGCTGAAAGTGAAGCTCGCGGTGGGATATTAACTCGCAGGGGTTCATCAACTATCACAACTCCAGTGGTCCTTGTAGTAGTACTAAGCTTTATTTTCTTTTTTGGATTGATGGATTTTTTTTTATTTACCCTTTCCTTTATCTAGTATCTAAATCAATCAAAATATTAATAATTATGAAAGTAGTGCAGAAAAGAATAAATATGACATAAGGTTTTGGAATGTGTAACATTAACAGAGTACATTGTATTTCTTTCGTAACGGAGAACAGAGAAGTTGTTGCTTCCCTAGCACACGCAAGTGTACGTGATCAACCCAAGTAATATAGTGGCCTTGAGAAAGAGGCCGGGATATCGAACCCAAAGAATTTAAAGCTTGATGGTTTCTACCTAAATTATTATGCTCAATTGGTATCCAAGATAAATAGCAATGAGATTTATAAAAGAAATGAATTATGTCTAAAGTCTAAGATTTAATGTAAGACTCGATTTGCTTGAAATAGGGATTTATCAACTTAAAGGTAATTATGGGATTATAGCCATGGCGACTTCGTGTCTCTCAATCAGTGTTCACGCACATGGGTTTACATTTACTAGTTCACAGGGTTAAATTTACCTAACAGGGTTGCACGCCTCTGCAGGCCTACTTTCACTGACTGTCTAACTACATCGTTGAGCGGGGGTAGACAAACCACCAAAAGTGCATTAATTTTGTCTTCCTATATTATGAACCAAGCGAGGTGTAAGGGTAGTTATCGCAGGTCACCCTTACATGAACCAATCTAGTGACCTAGTTGGACACGCTCCCTGTTCCACTGTGTTCTAATCACTACAACATCTTTCGAATTCAGAATGACTAACCCATCTACTCCCCAGTTGATCAAGCTAAGAAGTATAAATAAAAGTGTCACAAGAGTAAGTAATAAAACCAATCATGCATAAACCAAAATTAAGAGATCACATTGTCTAGGGCTACAATTCCAGAATATGGGAGAACTAGCCAATCATAGTTGGTTCCTATATCAAAATTAAGCTGACAATAATTAACATTCAAGAATACAAAGATGAAAACAAACCAAATTTGACCTAGGTTGAGTTCTCTACTTTCTCTCGTCTGTTTTTCGTCCCAAAAATGAATGAATAAAAGTTCTTTTTTCAAAATAATTAATAGTCTCCTCTTTTCCAAATCCCGTGACTCGTTTTTCTCTTAGACTTACACGCGGTCCACAATGCGGACTAGTGTGTTTTGACCCAGCTCTGTTAATTTGCTAACTGGATTAATTTGCCTCTTCATGCACCTTGATCCGCGACGCGGACCCTGCAGTGTACTGGGCCTTTGCGCCTTTTTTCTTCTCCTTTTCTAATTTTGCTAATCCGCTCCCACGTCCGCGACCTCTGCTGCAGCATGCTTCTTTTCTTCCTTGATTTATGGGTCGTGTCCATCCTCCCAATTTGCACATGGCTTTTGAATGCTATTATTTGACTGAATTCTGCAAAATACAACCATATGGAGTACTTGACCCCCAGATCAGAAAAATAACAACAATCCTACTAAAAGGAGTTGTTCTCTTTATTTTTACCCTCTGACTTAGCTCAATTTATCGGTCTCTTTGGCTAACTAGGCGTATAAATACGCCTAAGATCACCACCCCACACTTAGAGTTTTGTCCGTCCTCGGGCAACTGCAACACTCATGCATGAGACTCGCTAGGCAGTGAGTACCCCCAAACAAATGATATGAATAGCTCGTATGCACCAAAGAATCAAAACCTTACTAGATCCTGACAGTATCCCCTTTATCTAATCCTTCAGGCTTAACCGCGAAATCATGTAGGAATTTAGTCAACATTATCATCTGGTTGCTAACCTTACTTGAGTTTGTGCCCTCACCAGAAGAATTACCCATGCACACCCATTAGAATACAGAGAACAGAAGAGAAAACAAAAACAAGAATATGGGTACTCAATCAACTCTCTCTCCCCCAATTGATGTCTTGTGTTGGGTCTAGTTCCTATAGGCTCGCCCTTAATGTACAAATACGACCTAGTAGTAATCGGCTCGAAGGATCACTAAGGTCTTCTGTGTGGTTGTAATGTCGGCTAAGGGCTGGTGGGATACCTTTTATGGAATATAAATGACATGGCTCAATTCCCAAGCGCACCTAGCTCAACACTGCATTTTACAGCACAGATTACATAATTCATCACTCCCCCCAAAACAGTTATTCACATGTGGCATTGTTCTTCATTGTTACAACCCTCCTTTTCCTTTTGCTTTTCTCTCTCTCTTTCTTTTATTCTTCGTTTTTTTTTTGTGTCAGTTCGTGATGGGTCCGCGTCGCGGAGACGTCGCGGACAGCCACTGTATTTAGGCACGATGAGTCTGCGACACGGAGAGGTCGCAGATCACCACTGTTTTCAAGCCATATCTCCATTTTTCTTTCTCTTATTTCCTGAGATATCCATTACAGCTTTCCTATCCTCCGACTTTCATGCTATAACGCTTGGGGATCAGGTTCAACACGGGTTTAGATTGAAAGAAAGGGTAGGCTTAACACGTGGCTAACCAAAAAAAAGAGGCTAAAGCTCAAAAGGGTTGACTAAGGAGATAATGTTAGGTGGATAGACTGCTAAAGGCTTAATGGGCCACCAAAGAAATGCCTCAATCCTTTCATTCAAATTCGACTCCTACTGAGTTCGTTCTACATACCGGGCAAGTTCTAGCAACTATTGCAACACAGACTTATAAAATTCAGCTCATAACTCTTTCCCCTCATAAGGTTAACTCTAGATTCAGTGTTGCCTCATTCACATGATTCCTTGATTACTTCATTTTATTCCGAAGTGCTAAATTCAGGTATTACTTTTTAGGCTTCCTAGTGATTAAGCTACTCTGATTTACCCGAACATCATACCCTGCTTAATTGTATCAGTATCGACACACTATTTCAGAACTGAATTGCCAAGCAATCACATCTCTAATCTAACTTGTTGCCACAAGCTAAACATTAATAAGAAATACTAGAGAACATTTGTCTTAACATAAACAACGTAACTAATAATTAAGAAAGAAACACTAGATTGAATACTAAGCAAGAAAAGGAAAAAAAAAAGCAATGTCTAAATTATACAAGCCGAATGAATATGTAAAATAAAATGCACATAGTCAGTAACGTCACTGCCAGCCACCCCACACTTAGTCTCATCACTGCCCTCAGTGCTGATCATATAAAACCTGCTTCGACTCCTGTTTGCTCCTACTCCTCCAGGCCGGGCAAGATCGGCTCCCCTCCTGTGGCAACTGGGACCTCCTCCTTAATATCATCCACCTTCGTGTCGGATGCAATCCGTGCTTCCTCCGGGTCCATGGGGATGTCATCATTAATGGGCTCCACAAAGGTAGGCCCGATGCCCAGCACAATATTTGCCAAGGCGTTGAGAGGGTAGCAACTTCGTCCAGCTCCTGCTGCGTAGACGGGCGACCGCCCGTCCTATGCCTCAGCATCTCGAACCCGTACATGCGTGCCATAATGAGCTCATCCCAGTGGTTACGCTCAGTAGGGGTGAGGATTGGCCCCATAGCCTCCTCAGGCCCCTTAATGTTGGTGACATTATAGGGTGGGGCCTCAATCTAGGGCCAATAATCTAGCTCTTTGGTAAGGACACCTGCACGAGTGCATAATTTAGTTATGAGGCCCCCGTAAGCGTACCTGCAACCACGGTGGACTCTGGCCTTCCTCATGGTGGACTTGAGAATGGCCCCAAAGTTGAGCTCCATGCCCGTCATGAGGGCATATACCAGGCAAGTTCTATCTTGCGTCACGGCAGTGAAGTGTTGCCCTGGAAAGAAGGAATGCATCACCATTTTGACCCAGACCCGAGCTTCCCGATTCATGTGGGCAAAGGGGAAGCTTTGGTGGTATCTTCGGCCTGCATGCCTTATCCATCTTGCCGTGGAGTTTACTCCCGCAAGTGTGTGCCGGATGAGACAATATGGGGGCTGCATCTGTAGATCATTGAAAGCACCGGCAGGAACATCTGGAGTGCTTAGAATGTCGTTGATGGCAAGGGGGCCTATGTTGACTTCCACGCCTCGCACAATGACCACCTGTGTGCGAGGTTCCTTTTTCATGTTGGCATAGAATTCCCTGACTATGCTGAGGTTGCACGGTAGGGGATCGTTGAAGAGGAACATGAGGTGGTATTCCATGCATCTTTGATAAATATGGGGGAACTCGCGTGCCAAAGAGTCCGCATCAATAGGAACATCCGAGAAGTACTTGGTCTCATTATGAGACCGGTACCACCTCTGTCCCTCTCTATCCACAGCCCGGAGCCCAAAACAAGGTCGTTGGCCTCTATGCTCAGGGGCTCGGGGTACCACTAGGACATCCCTAGTTTGCCTGCAACTGCTCGAGGCTCCTGCTCCACTGGTTTGCCCGGTTCTTCTTGCCCTGGAAGCCATTAGTACCTGCAGCAAAACAAGCTCAGTCGCTTAAAGATAGTGCAAGGGGGGACCCTGTGCAGGCCTAGGTTATCTAGACCCCACACTTAGACCAATCCATACCGGGTGAAGAAGATACTCAGACTTCTCCACTTCACTGGTGGCACATGACACCACTGATCCCCACAGAATGTATAATATAGGGTAGTCTCAGCAATTACGTTATCCCCCATAAGCCCAAACTGCGAGCAAAATGAGTAACAAACCACCCACACTTAGATAAATTTCTACAAATCATGGTAGTTCAACCCAAAAGAACCCTTCCCCAACGGTTATAGCCAATTTTCCCCAATTTTTTGCAACCTAGGGTTTTCACCCCCACAAAATTATGCACAAAAACGACCCTCACCCCAGAATCACACAAAACAATTTCGACATCTAGCACTACCCTATGCATAAGAGGACCCCATCATGACATTATGCTCCTACTTACCCTGCGACAATGCATCCTAAGAAGCAAAAATCACGCAAACTTCAAGACAAGATTCAACATGTAGAGTAGAGACACTTACTTGAGTTGAAGATGCACAAGATATGATGATGAGAGGAGTTGGCGTCGCGTAGATGTTTGAACTTGAGGAGTGGGGGAGGGGGGAATCGGGAATTTAGAGTGAAAAGGCAAAATATCGGGTGGGAAGTTAGAAAGAAAACCCTAAAAAACCGAAGGTGGGTTTATATAGCGGTGGGGCCACGCGGAAATTGAGGCCTGAAGTATACGGGTCTGCGACGCTGATCCGTCGCGGATAATGCCTTAAAAACATACTTACCTGGGCCCTGAAGGAATGGCTGGTACGCGATGCATCCGCGACGCGTTACGGTCGCGAACAGTCACTGTTTCGGGGCCAAAAGATTTTTGAATCTTTAGCTACGGGCCCCGAAAAATTCCCCGAACAATGGATTATGCTTCAAAACAGTAATATATGTTAGTTCAGCCAAAATAATGACAAAAACAACTCATGAATTTGAAAAAAATCGACGATGCATTTTTTTCACCCAATGTAGGCCAACAAGTGCAGGTCCGCGACGCGCTACTCTCGCAGAGGGTCACTGTTTTGGGGCCCAAAACTATTTTGGATTTTTAGCTACGGGCCCCGGAAAATTCACCGAACACCTAAAAATCCTTCAAAACATTAGCACATGTTAGTTCAGCAAATATAACTCACAAAATAACTCCCGGGTCGGCCGAAATCGATGAAGCATTCTTCACTGGAAAAAGTCCCTACAAGTGCAGGTCTGCAACACGTCCGCGACGCGGTCCTGTCGCGGAGGGTCACTGTTTTGGGGCCTAAAAATTTTTGGAATTTGAGCTACGGGCCCCGAAAAATTCCCCGAACAATGTCAATAGCTGCAAAACATCAATACCAGTTAATCCAAACAAAGAAATTTCAATATTGAATGACGGATTACCGAGGATTGGTGATGATCATTTCAGTCCCGGGATGAGCACTCTGTGCGATGTGTCCGCGACGTGTATGCATCGCGGACAGCCACTTGTTGTTTGTTTAGGCTTTATATATATATATATATATACACACACACACACATTAAAACCTTACCTTACCACGGGTTGCCTCCCGCACAGTGCCTGATTTACCGTCGCAGCATGACCCAGCATCACTCACTCGTCATTGGCCAACTGAATGACCTTTTATTCTCTGTCTGTGTCAGCAGCATAGTAATGCTTGACACGCTGCCCATTAACCAAAAAATTTTGGTCCAATGCTGTACCTTTGATCTCCACAGCTCCGTGTAGTGTGACATTCACTACTGTGTACGGTCCACTCCACTTTGACCGCAGCTTCCTTGGAAACAATTTCAAGCGTGAGTTAAAGAAAAGTACCTGATGACCTGGTTTGAAGGCTCGTGGAATGATACGTTGGTCATGCCATCTCTTGGTCTTCTCCTTGTACAATTTTGCGTTCTCATACGCGTGAAGTCGGAATTCATCCAACTCCACCAGTTGCTCCAGCCTTTTCTTTCCCGCGATCTCAGGATCGAGTTTTAGCCTCTTGATTGCCCAGTACACTTGATGCTCGAGTTCCGCTGGGAGGTGACATGCTTTCCGATGTACTAACCGATATGGGGATGTGCCTATCGGTGTCTTGTACGCTGTTCGGTATGCCCACAAGGCTTCGTCAAGTTTGATCGCCCAATCCTTCCTTGTGGCATTCATGGTCTTTTGCAGTATCTACTTCACCTCTCTGTTCGATACCTCCACTTGCCCACTCATCTGTGGGTGGTATGCGGTTGCCACTTCATGTCACACCCTATTCTTAGCCAGCAGATTCTTCACTGTTTGGTTAATAAAATGAGTACCTCCATCACTAATGATGGCCCTTGGAGTCCCAAACCTAGTGAAGATTTGCTTCCTTAGAAACTTGCTCACCACCTTTGCGTCATTTGTGGGCAATATTTTTGCTTCCACCCATTTGGAGACATAGTCTACTGCTACAAGGATGTACTGGTTACCAAATGATGGTGGAAATGGCCCCATGAAGTCCATCCCCCATACATCAAAGATCTCCACCTCCAGGATGTTGTTAAGGGGCATCTCATGTCTCTTGGAGATGGTGCCCATTTTCTGACATGCCTCACATGTCCTCACAAACTGCATGACATCCCTATATAAGGTGGGCCAGAAGAACCCGGACTGTAGCACCTTATGAGTTGTTCGTTCACCACCGTGATGACCTCCATAGAGAGAAGCATGACACCTTCCTAAAATCTTCTGCATTTCTGCTTCACGCACGCATCTTCTCACCATTCTATCAGACCCTTGTTTAAACAGATACGGCTCATCCCATATGAATGCTTTTGAATCATGAGCCAGGCGCTTTCTCTGTGATAAGTTGCCCTAGGTGGGAACACCCCACTTACGAAGTAGTTGATGATGTCTGCATACCATGGTAGCTCCTTCACTTCTAAGGCCATCAACTGCTCATCTGGGAACTCTTCTTTTATCTGCAGTTGTTCCCCTATGTGAGCATCGCTTTCCAAGCGGGACAAATGATCAGCGATCTGGTTTTCACACCCCTTACGATCCTTTATCTGCATGTCAAACTTCTGAAGTAACAGGATCCATCGAATCAACCTGGGCTTTGCTTCCTTCTTATTGAACAAATACTGCACCGCTGCATGGTCGGTAAACACTACTACCTTGGTGCCCACTAAATACGATCTGAACTTGTCGAAGGCATACACCAATGCCAACATTTCCTTCTCAGACACTGTGTAGTTACACTGTGTTGCATCTAGTGTTATACTAGCATAGTAAATGGCATGGAACACCCTGTTTCAGCATTGCCCCAGCATTGCGCCCACAGCATTGTCACTCGCATCACACATTAGCTCGAATGGAAGCTCCCAATCTGGTGCTGTTAGTATTGTTGCTTTGACTAACTTCTTCTTCAATAGTTCATAGGCCTGCAAACATGAAGCATCAAAGTTAAACGTTACCTCTTTCTCCAGAAGGGTTGACAATGTCTTGGCAATTTTGCAGAAGTCTTTTATAAATCTTCGATAAAACCCCGCATGACCTAGAAAGCTCCGGACTCTTTTTACTGACACAGGGGGTGGAAACTTCTCTATGGCCTCTATCTTTTCCTTGTCTACTTCCAGACCGCTCTTTGAAACCTTATGCCCCAAAACCATTCCTTTTTTCACCAGGAAATAGCACTTCTCCCAATTAAGGACCAAATTCGTTTCTTCACAGCGTGCCAGAACTCTATCTAGATTCTGCAAGCATGTTTCAAAGGACTCCCCAAACACTAAGAAGTCATCCATGAACACCTCCACTATGTCTCCCACCATGTCGTAGAATATAGCCATCATACACCTTTGGAAGGTGGCAGGGGCATTGCACAATCCAAAGGGCATGCGCTTGAAGGCGTAAGTGCCATAGGGACATGTGAAAGTCATCTTCTCCTGGTCTTCAGGGGCGATGGTGATCTGATTGTACCCAGAGTATCCATCCAGGAAGCAGTAGTACTCTTGCTTAGCCAACCTGTCTAGCATCTGATCAATGAAAGGCACAGGGTAGTGGTCCTTGCGGGTGGCATCATTCAATCTCGTGTAATCCATACAGATGCGCCACCCTGTCACCGTTTTGGTTGGAATCAACTCATTTTTGTCGTTAGTGACGACTGTCATCCCCCCTTTCTTGGGTACACATTATACCAGGCTCACCCATTTGCTGTCAAATATGGGGAAAATGATTCCTGCGTCCAACCACTTGATTACTTCTTTCTTTACCACTTCCTTCATAATTGGATTTAGCCTCCTCTGTGGTTGGGCCATTGGCTTATGGCCCTCCTACATGTATGTCTTATGCATGCACAAGGCTGGACTAATGCCCTGAATATCTGACATTTGTCATCCTATAGCTTTCTTCCTTCGCCTTAGCACCGGTACTGCTGCTTCCACCTGGGCTGTAGTCAATGACACAGACAAGATTACAGGTAACATTTCATTCTCACAAAGGAATACATACCTGAGGTGCGAGGGCAATGGCTTCAATTCCAGTTTAGGTGCTTCATCAATTGAAGGTTTATGGGGGGTTCCCAGCACTCTGTTTAAAGGCTCTGCTTCCTTCTTCAACATGCTGACATTGTGCCAATTTAGCACACTTTCTATTTCCCTGGCTTCTGCATCATCCACCAACTCTTGGTTCAACAACACTCTAGTCAGTGGGTCTGCTATCTCTACTTGGCTTAATGTCGCTGCTGTGTCTAGCAGGGTAATAGCTGCCAGGTCCTCATAGGCTGCAGGGAGCTTCATGGCTTTGTACACGTCAAAGACTTCCACTTTATCATGAGCTCTCATGGTGAGCTTCCCTGCTGCTACATCTATCAGTGCCCCACCTGTCTCTAAAAATGGGCGACCAAGAATGAATGGGACCTCAGGATCTGGTTCAAAGTCTAGGATGACAAAGTCCACTGGGAAGATGAGTGATCCCACTTGGACTAGAACATCCTCAATCACCCCGCCTGGCTTTGCCATTAAACGATCCGCTAGTTGTAGGACGATGGTGGTTGGTTTTGGGCTCCCAGACCCAACTTCAAGAACATGGAGCTAGGCATTAGGTTAATGTTTGTGCCTAGATCCCATAAATCTTTTGCATTCATGCGACCGCCTATCATCACCAGCACAGTGAAACTCCCCGGATCTTTCATTTTTGTTGGCAATTTGGAACCATTCAAGATCCTGGAGCTGCAAGTCTCGGTGAGTGCTACAGTCTCGTACTTAGCTAGCTTGCTTTTATTTGCCACGATGTCCTTCACGTACTTAGCATATTTCAAAATTCCATGCAAGACATCAATTAATGGTAAGTTATTTGTACCTGTTTCAACAGCCCGATGAACTTCTGTGGAAATGGAGGAGGTGATTTCGCGACTATGGTAATGTCTTCTGGAACTAGACCTGGCGTGTCAGCCTCATCACGTGTCGCAGTGCCTAGTTCAGCTTTTCCTCTCTTTTTAGGGGATGCTTCCATGAGGGGTAGTCCGGTCCTTGTACTGATTGCAGTAACCTGTTTTGGGTTAGGGTCAGTGTTTCTTGATAGACCCCCTTGGTGTCTAGCATTCATGTTTCCTACCAGCTGCCCCAACTGCCTTTCCAAGTTCTGAAGATCTTGCTTGTTCCTCCGAATCTCCTCTTCCTGCCTATTCTGGTTCGCCAGAATTTGCCTCAGTACCTCACTGCCGGTCATACTATTGGGGTTATCCTGTTTTGCAGGCTGATGTGCTTGCTGATTGAAATATGCATTGTTCCTTTGTGGTCTCTCTGAAATGTCCCCTGATTCGGTTGTTGACCTCCCCATGAGAAGCTTGGATGGTTCCTCCAACTCGGGTTGTATGAGTTACCATAGCCTTGATAACCCTCTCTGTGAGCATTCCCCATAGCGTTCACTACTTCCGGATTAGCCCCACATGACTCAGCGGTATGATCTCCTCCTCTGCAAACATTACACCACCCAGGTTGCTGTTGTTGCACTACATTCACTGGGGCTGGCTGCTGACCTACAGTTGCCTGTGTTTGTTGTTGCTGTCCTAATGCCAAGTTATTGAACTGAGTAGTTATCATATTCTGCATAGCTGACATCTACGCCTGCATAGCAGTTATGGCATCAATTTCTAGCATACCAGCTTGCTTTTGGACTATCAGTCTGCTTGATCCTCCATTCCACTCAAGATTTCCCTGTGCTATCCTATTTAGCAGGGCATACAACTCATCGTACATCTTTTCTAATGCCTGCCCACCTACAGCCGAATCAAGAAGAATCTTTATGTTTGGTTCCAGACCCTCAATGAAAGTGTGTACCAACACTTTATTAGCTTAGCAATGATACAGGCAATTAATAAGCAAAGTTTTGAATATATCCCAAGGTTGATATAGATTCTCCCCTGGCTTTTGCTTGAAGCTCAAAATCTCACTCCTGAGTTTGGCAGTCTTTCCAGATGAGAAGAAATGGGTGAGGAACTTGCGAGCCAGGTCATCCCATGACATGATCGAGTTCCGTGGTTCAATCTGCAACCACCTCCGAGCGACCCCAACAACAAGAAGAGGAATAGGGTCATTCTCACATAGTCTGTATTCACCCCTGCAGGAATGAAAGTGTCAGAAATCTCCAGGAAGTTTTGAAGGTAGACCTGTAGGTCTTCATGCGGTAGTCCTGTGAATTGTCCGGTGGAGTGTAGAAACTAAACCATATTTTGTTTTAGTTCCCACTGACCTCCAGGCTCCGGTTTCAAGAAATAGCTCGTAACATTAGTAGTCCGAGGGATTGCCACATCCCTCACTGGGTGAGGTGCTGCTGGTGCACGAGGATTTTCTTCAGCCATTGGTTCCCTGGTAGGATGTGTGTTAGTGCTGTTGTTCTCCCGATCCTCCTGTTCAATAAGTTCCAACGGAGGTGTTTGGAATAGGGTGCTTGCTCTCCTCTTTGATTGTTGAAAGCAAGAATCTTGGTCCTCCAGCTTAGTACTCACTTGCTTGAAATAAAGGCACGACTAAGATCAAATATAGTGAGTACAAAAAAGCACAATAACTTAGAGAATTAACCAGCTCAACTTTAAATCCCCGGCAATAGCGCCAAAAACTTGTTGCTTCCCTAGCACACGCAAGTGTACGTGGTCAACCCAAGTAATATAGTGGGCCTGAGAAAGAGGCCAGGATATCGAACCCAAAGGATTTAAAGCTTGATAGTTTCTACCTAAATTATTATGCTCAATTGGTATCCAAGATAAATAGCACTGAGATTTATAAAAGAAACGAATTATCTCTAAAATATAAGATTTAATGTAAGACTTGATTTGCTTGAAATAGGGATTTGTCAACTTAAAGGTAATTCTGGGATTGTAGCCATGGAGACTCCGTGTCTCCCAATCAGTATTCACGCACATGGGTTAACACTTACTAGTTCACAGGGTTAAATTTACCTAACAGGGTTGCACGCCTCTGCAGGCCTACTTTCACTGACTGCCTAACTACATCGTTGAGCAGGGGTAGACAGACCACCAAAAGTGCTTTAATTTTATCTTCTTGTATTATGAACCAAGCGAGGTGTAAGGGTAGTTTTCATAGGTCTCTCTTATACGAACCAATCTAGTGACCTAGTTGGACACACTCCCTATTTCACTGTATTCTAATCACTCCAACATCTTTCGAATTCAGAATGACTAACCCATTTACTCCCCAGTTGATCAGGCTAAGAAGTATAAATAAAACTGTCACAAGAGTAAGTAATAAAACCAATCATGCATAAACCAAAATTAAGAGATCACATTGTTTAGGGCTACAATCCCAGAATTTGGGAGAATTAGCCACTCATAATTGGTTCCCACATAAAAATTAAGCTGACAATAATTAACATTCAAGAATACAAAGATGAAAACAAAGCAAATTTGACCTAGGTTGAGTTCTCTACTTTCTCCCATCTGTTTTTCGCCTCAAAAAATGAATGACTAAATGTTCTTTTTCAAAATAATTAATAGTCTCCTCTTTTTCAAATCCCGTAACTCATTTTTCTCTTGGACTACACGCGGTCTGCGATGCGGACTAGTGTGTTTTGACCCGGCTTCGTTAATTTGCTGACTGGACTAATTTATTTGTTCATGCACCCTGGTCCGCGACGCGGACCCTGCAGCGTACTGGGCCTTTGCGCCCTTTTTCTTCTCCTTTTCCAGTTTTGCTAATCCGCTCCCAGGTCCGTGACGCGGACCTTCGCCTCTGCTGCAGCATGCTTCTTTCTTCATTGATTTCTGGGTCGTGTCCATCCTCCCAATTTGCACATGGCTTCGGAATGCTATTATTTGACTGAACTCTGCAAAATACAACCACGTGGGGTACTTGACCCCCAAATTAGAAAAATAACAACAATCCTACTAAAAGCAGTTGTTCTCTTTATTTTTACCCTCTGACTTAGCTCAATTTATGGGTCTCTTTGGCTAACTAGGCGTATAAATACGCCTAAGATCAGAAGTTCTCCATGATAAAGGAGTCTATGATAAGCTATGTGATCAAGATAATGGAGTCGATACGAGAACTAAAAACATCCCATAGTCTCCTGTCAAAGGAACCTTACCAGACAATAGCAATCTGATACAGAACTACTAGTTACACACTAAGGCTTTTGTTATTATATCCTATTCATCATTCTTAATTTTTGTTCAAGCTTTATCCCCCTTCAGTAAGTAGGTGTGGGTGTATATGTATATCATTCTATGGTTAAATCAATTGAGGAAGTAAGCCTATATTGTGTATTTCAATTGTTTACTTCATCACTCGACAAAGTTACATGATGAATAAACAGAAAGGGAAATAATACATAATCATTTTTCACAACAGTTTCAGTGTTGATTGAAACAGTTGAAAATTCGGGTACTTGGGAGATTTTTTTATGAAGTAATTTGCATACTTTGGAGATATAATCAGATAGTACCACTACCACATAAATCATGCAAGTTTTTAATTATCTTTTATAAGGAGAACACATATCATGTACATAGATGCATATTTATGGACCTAGACAACAACCAACTTACTTGAAAACAAGAAAGATGCATATTTATGGAAGTTGAGAACAACTTAAAAACTAGGACAATCACAATGTAACAAAACACGCCTTACTAGAAATGGATGGCGATTTCTTTTTTTCCCTATTCAATAGAGAGCCTTGGTAGAATAAAAAATTTATTTAAGAGAAGATGCACTTTACAATGATATTGACATTGGATTTCCAGGAAGAGAGGATAATGTCACAATGATTTTCATCTACTTGGACAACAATTAGTGACATGCATTTTTAAAGTATATTTTATAAAACATAGTATACCATTAATTGTAACAATTACTTAATATATATTCATAAGTATAAACAAGCATATTCTTTGTCAATGTAGGTGATGAAAGCCATGGAAAATGCTAAATGAAAAGGATTCACTGATGTATTATACCTTGATTCAGCAAATAATAAATATATTGAGGAGGCCTCTTCCTCTAATATTTTTATAATCAAGGTATATATACGCAATTTTACATTCTCTTATATAATTATGTCTTGTGAAGAGTTATATCGGTGTTTTAAGAAATTAGTGTATTTTTCAATTTGACTCAGGCAATTTTAATCTCTTGAGCTAGTTGTTGACGTTGAGTTAACTCCAACATTTATTATTTTATATGGTAACAGAGTTGGCCCCATTCTTTTTCTCGTTTCTTAATGTTGTACCTCCTATTAAAATTGTGTACGCTCCATATGTCTAACGTTGAGCATAAGGGGATGTGAGTGTCTCTCTAATATTGTTTAAGAAATCTTCACCTCTTAATTAACCTACCTTTTATAGTCATATTAGGCCCAAAATTTATTTATTTACGAACACTTGTTGATGGTTTTCAACAACCTTCACAGGGAAAAGTCATTTCAACACCAAAGGCTAATGGAACCATTCTTGAAGGAGTCACTAAGAAAAAAGTCATTGACATTGCACATGATCTTGGATTCCGGGTTAATTATAATAAAATACTGATTAATGCAAAAAACTTGATCTAAGAAAATATTAACAAAAGAAATTAATTTTTAAGTGATTATTTATTTAGTTAGCAAATTTTTTCCAGGTTAAAGAACGTTTAATTGAAGTTGAGGAATTACTTACAACTGATGAAATGCTTTGTACTGGAACTGCACTTGGTGTTGCTCCTGTAGGAAGTATTACTTACAAGGCTAAATGATAAGTTCAATAATTGATTCATTAAGATAGACGGTCTATGTTACACACCCTCATCCAAAGAAACAAAATTGCATGTTGGAGTAAAATTGCTCTCCTAAGTCTATAAAGCAAAATCATGTCACTAGTTGTCGTGCTAGCTGCATATTCAAAGCAAGGTAAGGATAAAATCATACCACTACATTAGCTAATGTTACTCTCTGTTTAGTTTTAAAAAAAATAGCAGTTTCAAAAGTATACTTTCTCTAGTTGTGATATAATTATTTGTTTCTTTGCCTATTCAACTAGTCTCAATAGAACATAGTACTAAGAAATGTAACAACTCCTCTTTACCAAAACAAAGAAATGTAACAACTCCTATGATATCAATATCATATTAAAACAACAAAAAAAAAATCTAACATTACAAATTACTCTTAAGAATTCATATACAAGGAGAGAGTAGTAGTTATTCTTCCTCTTCGGAAGTTTCATCCTCATCCATCCATTCATCCTCTTCAGAGGTTTCCTCCTCATCTATCCATTCATCCTCTTCAAAAGTTTCCTCCTCGTCCTCCTCCACATTTGTTAACATATCTAACTTGTCCCTACTAACTTCTTCTAAAATGTGATCAGGATGCTCCAAATTGATATCTAACTTGACATCCACTACTTGATGAACACTTGACATTTCATTTTGATATGCAACATCTAACACATTCTCAACTTCTACCCTCCCCATCGGCTTAGTTTAGATTACAACCCACCAATCAGACTTGTCCCTGCGCAATAGATAAGGAGCATGGTATGCTTTCTTGTCATTCTATGTAATAATAAAGGGATCATAAGCTTGATATGCCTTAGTATGCTTGACTTCAATTATGTTATGTTGATTAAGTTCCCTTTTACCTCTATTTGGGGTTGGATCGAATCACGTGCATCGAAAAAGTACTATTCTTTTGATCGGCCAACCAAAATACTCCAACTCTAGAATCTACTACAGGATGCCAAGATAATCAATATTCTCATGATTTTCGTCACCACCTTTAACCCAAACACCACTATTATTAGTTTTCCTATTCTTTAATTATTTCTCCGTGGTATATTTAAAGCCATTCACATTGTATTGGAACATTGAGTGAACCGTAATCAGTCGCCAAGAAATATCCTTGAAAAATTGATCAAATGTGGTGGCATTTATTTTATTGTATACCTATATATAGTTAGTAAATTAAAAAATAATAAGGTCAGTAGAAGGAAGAGTACTATGATTTGTTATTACTATGTATATAGTACAACACTTACCCAATTAGTATACTACATTGTAAATAATAAACAAATATGATCATGTCCATGTTGGCTCACAAAATAATTGTACAATCACATTAAAAATATAGTTAGTTTCCTTGATAAAATTGGATTTGAATATATTTTTAAATTTTCTTACTTTAAAAATGGTTGGACTTCTGGGAAATTCAACAAGACATGAAGCACTGCAGATTTTTTTCTCCAATTCTATAAGTTTGCGTAATGTACACTTTATAGAACCCTTACCCGGCTGGTTGAAGATTGATATTAGTTGTACTACAGGATCAATCTCAACATCAGTATTTCGATTAGCTAATTGAATAATTACAACTCATGAAAAAGGAACCACACCTGATTTGACTACTGTTCCAGCATCCGAACAGTGTTATTTGAGATTTAATAATCTTGGGAGTATCGGCCACTAGTTGACTTTCCTGGTTGTTACCTTCCTTTAGTCTAGATTAATTGGATTCTCTCTTACGATTATGCATTATCTAAGTATTAGAATTGCAATGCTTAAGTTTGGGGAGGATTATGTTAAGAGAACGAAACTTGGATGGGGTTTGTATTTGCAATTGACTATGATTGGTTCAGATTCACTTTTGGCCATCACTGGAAATGGATCTTTGTTAGCTTTTGGCCTTGTGGATAGAAGTTCATCCTGATGTGTACACTGTGGTATGAGGGTGTTGGTTCAAGTTTGTTTCATTGGATAGTTTCCAACTTAGTAGTTACTCTTGGAGGGAAGAATTTCATGTTGGATCGTAAGTCTTATTCTTGATAGTACATTCTGATGGTATAACTCTCAGAAACAAGGTTACTTGGAAGTAATTAATGACTTTGAGAATTATATTTTTAACTCTTGGTTACTTCTAGTAAGACTCCTACCTTTACTTTATGTTCGAAGACGAACATGGTTTTTGGTGGTGAATGATGTAATGACCTTGAAGATCATTTTTGGCATTTTTGATAAAATTATTATTCTACTCTTCCCAAAAGTTGCCTTGAGTTATTTTTGGTTGAGTCTAAAAGTTGGATTTTGAAAACCTTGTAATACATTGGAGTTTAGCGAAGAAAGAGTTTTTAAAAGACTTAAAGTTTAAAATTTTGAGTTTTGGGTATCAGAAAGCAATTTTGTTGAGCTGATTAGCTCTAGGATGTGGAACTTGATCTAGGAGAAATGACATAGTTGAATTCGGAGCCAAAATGGAGATTTTGGACCAAAAGTTGCATTTTTAGTTAAATTCGGATCATAGTTTGACTTTGGTCAACATTTGAAGTTCAGAGTCTCTAATGCAAATTCCAACGGTTCTATCAAGTACAAAATGTCATTTTTGGTAGGATTACATATTTGGTTCATATTTATAGAGTTTCGCATGAGTTCCGGGGGTCAAAAAACATGTTTTGAAGGGTGTTGGTACAAGTTGACTGGTGTGTTGTCAAAATACAACTTTTTTATGCTTAAAACTTGGAATTTTGTGTGTTCTCAAAGCAATGTTAGTGGGTTTGATGTGTTTTATGTTTGTTTTTCAGGATTACAGGATTTGGCATGATTTTGGGCTAAGTGTTGCAGTTGCTGCTTTTTTTATAAAGTACGAAGCACTCTACGAGATGTGAAAATTTCCAAAATCCATAGAGTGGTATTGTGGTTAAGATCCAGTAAAGGGTCCATTTTCTGAAATTGCATCCACTAACTGTCAGACGAGCCGTAGAATTTTGTCTTTTTCTAAAATTGCTTATATACTTCATTGAGGTCTGGATCAGTGCATTCCTCAGAATTAGTGAGCGCTCCTTGATTTCCGGAGGAGCCCTTTTATCTTTTGAGTTGATCTAGTATTTTTCTTTCTTTTATTTGGAGTGCCATGGCTTATCATAGAACTATCTAAACTGTTGAATAGAGGATTTATAGATACTAAGTAGAGGATTTGTTGAGTATTTTGTATTTCCAAACTTATTTATTGGAAACTATGAGTTAGTAGAGTTACATTTATTCTGATAATGTTTTACTCTAATTGAGCAATTTCTTCCGCTGTCGAGGCGATGTGATGATGAGGCCAGGTGATTCTCTTAGGGAATTAGCAATGGTTCTTCAAATGCCTACCACGCCAAGGGTACCCTCCTAGGGCATGACAAACTTGTTATCAGAGCACAGAGTTCAAGAGTCTTAGAGAGTCTATGAAGCCATGTCTAGTAAAGTCTTATTTATGGGTGTGTTGTGCACCACACTTCATAAGCGGAAGGCTATGGGACATTAGGAATTATTACACTTTCTTGTATTCTGAATCCATGTGATAGAGTCAAAACTCTACAAATCTCTTTCTAACTCGTGCATTACGCGCTTGTAGATCATGCCTCCTAAACGTACCGTGACCCAAAGAAATACTTCAGCAAGCAATGTTGAGAATCCAACTTCAAAGGTGCCTCCTCAGGTGGAAATGAGGGGTTGTGGACGACCGGACAGAGCCAATGGTGTTCCTAAGACACCTACTGGTTCACCTGCTCCTACTACAAAGCCTGACTTTAGAAGAGCTATCACTATGCTCATATAGGTTGTAGCTACCCAGGACTATCACTATGCTCCTACCCACCTGCTCCTACTACAGAGTCAATCTTCTCCAATTTTCTTCCCAAGAGCTTCAAAATCCTAACTCCCCTTTGTACTCTAAGAGGAAAGTTCTATGTACTACTCTCTAGAAGATGAATTGTTCTAATATGGTATGACTTAAATGTACAATGTTCTTTCTAAAATATCTTATATACTCCGTGCAAATGTGTGAAAGTTTGTGCTACAAAATGCCATTGGGGGTCAAGGCCAACCATCGCGGTGATGCACCGAATATGCATTTGACTGATTTCCTTTGCAACTTCATAAGGCTTCTTCTTCTACAACATTAGGCGATGACTCTTCATTTCATTGATGCAATTTGGCGCTCTGAAGTATCCATTACATCAACTTCTTGTTAGTGTTTTGGGGCTTAGAGTTCTGCAACTTTAGGTGATCTCCTATGCAATTAGATGGTACGCTGAACATGCTTTGCGATATCGAATCTGATTGCCTTCTCAACTTGATCTGAAACCTTGGTTGTTGCAATAATAGACAGTCTCTCTGAGTGTTCGGCCGATTGTTGAGTGTGCTGGTGATATTGCTTTTCTACACCTTTTGCACTTTTGCTCCCTTTCAAAGATTTTACCAAGCATTGTCCATTTGTGCATTTTAATCCAATTCCGGTCATAGCACATGCATATTTACTAGAAGTTAAAAATAATAGCACACTATGGGCAATGTTTCTTTGTAAGCTAGCCCTAATGAGTCCCAAATATGGTCTCATCAACACCGTCAACTTAAGCCTTTGCTTGCCCTCAAGCAAATCAAACATCAATCTATCCAATTTTAGAGCTTGCAAATAGCGCCATAGGGAGCAACACATACATTTTCACCTTTTTCATCCCATCTCGAACTTTACAAACCACTTACGTAACTTTTAATCCTCGAGAGATGAGTATGGAGTAATCAAAACACGGCTATGCTCACAATTGCTCATGTAGCTGCTAATCACTGCATAAAGCATCATCATTCACCCTCACGCCAAAAAAGATCCTGAACGCTCAAGATTATGGCATTGCTTTCAAAGGATCTCTTCAACTCTCACAAATGAAATATAGCATGTAAGCTCAACCCATAGGCTTGCCCTTCATTCTCAAATAGAGTTCACTTGATTTACTTCCGAACAAGGATCCCAAAGGACTTTGCCAAGACTATAATGTAAGGTAAAGGTTGGGTGGGATAAAACATGGTCGGTAGTGGCTCATCCCTCCTTAAACATTATATGTTCTTTTCCGGCTCAAAGGTTATTTTTGGTCCCTTTTTCATTCATATCCTTTTTGACATCTCTTTTACTTTTGATTTATTATCCTAAGTGTCTCCCTTTTTTCTTTTGCACTCTTTTTCACAGTTTTTAGAGGGTCCTCTATTTTTAAGCATTGTTTTTCACTTTTTCTTTCATTCATTCCTAGGACTCCTCACTATCCTTATTTTATTCTTGTCCCTATTTTTTCGACTCTTTAATGGGAAACACCCCCTTCTTTCTACTAATACCCCCAACTTAGCCTTTTCCTACTACTCAGTATTTGAAGCTCAAGGAGGGATCGGTAGGAGACAAGAAGAAATTGTCTTTCACAAACATGAGTCAAGGCTACAAGGTTGCCAAAGAAGGTATCTACACCTAAAAGGGCTTCACTAAGGATTCATTTCATTGTCAAAGGATGTCACTAAGATCAAATGGACTTAGTGGAACTAAAGAAGGCCTAAGGCCCTCTCCTTATCCGGAATTAACCAAGTTACTCCTCCAAAAAAACTAGGAAAGTTCTAGATGTTGCAAAACAAGCATTTCAACAAAACAACTAATCCCACATTGGCAAAATGGCTTCACATTCAAACAATGGCAACATACTTGTAATTTTTCGATCATCGCATATCCAAGCTCAAATGCACACATAGTCAACTCAAGATTTCTCAAATCCACTCATGCATTGATTTATCATAAAAACACTAATTAGTGAGTACATGCTCCTCGTCCATGGTACCATCCAAATTGAAGATATAGAACATAAGTGCCCGGATTTCTATGGACTAGAGACACGACATTAACATTCAAATGGCTTGTCATATATTACAGGGTTTGCCAAAATTCAAGGACATCATTTGCAATTGTTCATCCATTTAATTCAAAAAGAAAGAAAAGTAAAAATAACAAAAATAAACACTACTCTATTACAATCCAAATTAAAATATAAAATTTATTTATAATTAATTGCACCTCAACCATCAGAACTCTCAACTCTATACGAAATACGAATCAAATCAAATTGAGACGTAACTCAACTCACCCCCCCTACCCCCCCAAAAGAAACATTTTCCTCAATGTAGGCCAATAAAAATGAAAAAAAACATGGATGAGTAAGTTAAAGAATCCCCCTGATGTACGTCGTGATGCACTAAGGTTAGGACTAAAGGGAGCTCAACTATGCCGGCTTACCCCGGATTTGCTGGGATTGCTGCAGAGGTGGCTTCTTGCATGCTAGCAAACTTTCTTTCCCTGCCTACTTTGTTTCTTTCCCTCCTAGCCTCAAACTAGTCAGCCAAAGTCTTCTCTCCAGCCTTCTCAGCTGCTGCTGTGTGAGGGCCCTCCGTACCCTCACGCTTGTTTTTGAAAACATTACCCTTAATCATCATAGGTTGGTTGAGAATGATGCCTTAAGTTGTCCCTGGAGGTTACGTTCCTTGGTGATCTTTTTAGGATGGATACTTCCTTGCTACATTCAAGGGGCACCAAAGGCCCGAGGATTTGTGGGCATAACATGCCCATTTTCTTCCTAAATCACATCATACCCTTCCTTATTGGAGATTTCTGTTACAATTGACCTGTCAAATGAGACTAGCGAATTCATGAGGACAAAAAATAGGTAACAACCTTCAATAAATATTTTAAGGTATTCGAGGTCACTTAGCCTATGCATCTGACTCGACGAATCGCTGAGCTGGATAGGCAATCTAAATGCCCTTCGCGTAAAATAGAAGAGATCAACATAGGAGGGGCTAGAAAAGTGGGCTATGTTGTGGTGAGGTGTAGGTGATTGGCGATCGAAAGTCTCATTGCTAAATATCACAAAAATAACATTTCAACAAGGTTTGCTCAAGGGCGATGTGTAGGTGTATTCAGTATACCGCCGAGTAGTCTTCGACAGTCAAATTGACCACTTCAAACTCAAAGCGGCAGCCAAGACCTCACATCCCTCAAGTAAACAAGCCGATTCATCACATAGCCCAACACCCAATCAAACCATTATTTCTTTGGCTTAATATTGTTGAAACGATGACTTTCCCTTAAGAATGATGTCACCCATTCTATCATAGGGAAATTTCAAGTCGCTCAACCCCCCTCCCCCTCCCTTCTCCCCCCTCCCCCAACTAAGGCTACTCAGACTTTACCCCAAAGATTCACAAAATCAGGCCTTACTAACACAAGTCAAAAACATCTATTTTACACAAGGGAAAACGTGAAATGCATACTTTTCAAATCCTTCGAACCTATCTCTATAGAAACACCAAGTTTAAGAAAAAAAGCACGTACCTGGAGCTCCATATTCTAATAATGGCAAAGAACTAGATGGTGAAGTTGTGCACATTGGTCGTAGTAAAGAGAAAAAAAATAACAACTATAGGGTAGAAGTGGTAGTGTGGAGAGTGAATGTGGGGAGAGGGAGAGTGGGGAAGGTAAAGAGTGAATAAAGCATTAATGGCCATTTAAGAAAAAGAGGATGAGACTCTTCAACTTCCGTGTCACTGTTCATTACTATAGGGAGTATTCGGTGATCCACTATTTGCATATGAGACAGCCTTATAACCTCCTTTTGAAGCTGACCTTATGCACTAAAAAGTGAGATAACTAAGTATGGCGGAGTATTTTCAATGATACGCCAAGTTAGAAATGCCTTCGCCAAATTTTGCAATGACTTACTCCACAACTTGATTTCAAAGAGCGGTTAAAAGTATTATCGCTTTATTCATTCGGTGATACACTAATTTTTCACCAAGTTTGCCAAATATTGCATACTCATGAGCTCTTCAAAGGTGCCAAAGTGCGGGAAATTTTGGGATCACCTTTCCAATTTGGTGACACGCCAAATTTTCTAGGAGATCATTGAATTTAACAGGTCCCAAGGAGCCTAATGAGGAGTCAAAAGGAAGGCTAACAAGTTGTCGCTCTTTTTATTTGGTGATACGCTGTGAGGACCCTAATTTTCGTACGACCTCAATAAAACATGGAAGTTTGGTTTCATAAAAGTTTTGTACTAAGGTGACGCTTCATAGGAGCCTTCACGGTCTGTGTGAGGTCACACAGCCCATGTGGAGCCTCCATGGAGTGGCCCTTGGCCTTTGGAGGATATTTGGCCCTTAAACATGGTGTTTTAAACTAGTGCACACCACACTTGGACCCCTCACACTCCGTGTGACACTTCACGGACCGTGTGGTGGGCTGTGTGGTGGCCTTGGCTTGAAATCCCACAGTCTTGGGACCAAGTATGGTTACACGGGCAAGTTTACCGCCCGTGTGCGGTGTCATAGCCCATGTGGCCACCCATAAGACTTCCAGAGTAAAATTTTTCTAATTATAAAATCACCATATTGTAACATGATCGTGGAAATTTTTTCTAAGAGAGGGGTACGGGCAGTGTCACGGCCCGTGTGACACTACCCGGCCGTTGTAACCTCCTATGAAGGTGACTTTGTTGGAAAATTCTAAGTATGGGATCTTCAAGCTCAAGCTAAGTTCACTTTCAAGTCTTCAATTTAAGATTAATTATGTTTTTTAAGGCCATCATGGGTCTCCTACATCAAGTCAAGTTCAAAGGAATTCTATTGGCTAAGTTTTTCACAAGTATCGATGGAAGGGTCAACTTTAAATGGGCATATCTATTAGCATAAACTGAAGTGGGTGGCCTACCACCTATCCAATTGAATCTCATTGAATTATCTTTTCAACGCATCTGGTTTCACCTCATTCCAAGTTCGATTGAAGAAGTTATGCCAGTTTTCGTAAAACCCATCTGTGCGGGGAATCTATGCGGATTTTAAATTCTGTGTCATTAGTGGCTCCTACATAATGTTGGGTTATTTTAAGGGTGTTTTATGACCTTTTCTCCTATCCTGGACCCCTAAATCATCTTATATCCTTTCATCTTAATTCATTCTCATTAGAAACACTCTCACTCTAAAATTAATTCCTAAAATCCTCTCTAAGTTCTTCTCTCAAGACTCAAGTCAGGGATTCAATTGGGGTTTCAACTTCAAGCTGAGTTCTTATCAAATTCACCTTTCTAATGAAGGTATGTGGGATTGATTCTTGGTACCTTTTAACCAAGAAGATCCAAACTCTTTTCAATTGATTTTCATAAACTTTGCTTACTTTAAATATGGGTTTTGAGATTTATGATTTTATAAATTCAATTGAAGTATGGGTTGTGATTCATTGATGATTTTAAGTTGATTTAAGCTCTTATATTATAGTTTGCATCGAGATTATGAAATTATGAATGTGTATGTCCCTTTAAAGCTTGATTTATGCATGGGCGATTTATATTATGATTTAAATGTGAATTTAATTATGGATTTACTTCAATTTCATATTATATTGTTGATTTTAGATTGAATCTATATTACCCATGCTATTCTCACATCATCCATTGCATTTGCTTCATGAACATTGGTTTTTATGATAATTATGAAGTAGGTTAAGCCTAATTATGTTTTATGATATGATTTTGATAAGATTATGGGTTATGTCAAAAATGTGATCACATATATATCAATGATTATGGCTCTTTGAGCATTTTGGGTGCTTGCACCATTCCGTATATGTAGATGAGCTATTTCTTGCATGAATATCATGATTATGATTTATATTTGAGCCTAATTGCGCATTGAACGGATTAGAAATGAATATTGTATCTCTTGAAAGCCGTATATGTATAGGTATTCTCGTGGGATGTTTTGACTTAGCACTGATAGATTGGGGGCGTCAGGGCTATCAATAAGGGTCTTCTCTTTTTTCTCGAACTATGTGCCAACATAGGAATGGAAGCCATTATCGAAATGATCGGGCTGTAAGGAATGGTTATTCGTTTTGCTTTGACATTATGTAATTTTGGAAAATCCTTCTGAAATGGTGTGTTCCGTAAGGAAGGTGACCATCCACCGAAATGGATGTCCCGTAAGGTGTGATGTAGATTACCTTTGACAAGTAATCTTCTCCCTACCGATAGGAGGTCTCTGTCGGACTAGCTCATGTAATAGATCGCATGGGTTTAATTTGTCGGTTATAGTCCATTCCCACTATATATGAGCATTATTGCATTTCATGCATCATGAATTTCATGGCATATTGTATACTACTCTTCCTTGGATATATGATTATTTCTATATTATCAGTCCTTGTCATCTAACATTGAAATGCAGGTTGATAAGTCATATGCATTGCATGCCGGCATACTTAGTACATTCAAACATACTAATGCATACTCTATGCCTACATGATTTTACCATGTAGGGACTGTGTGTTACGATCATCCACCGCTTGACAGATAGCTCGAATTCGGAGAGTTGATATTGTAGTGAGTCTTATCTTCCAAGGACAAACCACCTTCCTTCTACCTATGTTGTTTTCTGTTTATCTTCTTAATTGAGGGTGAGCCCGGGACATGTCTTGGCCCCCATCCCATCTTATGACTAGAGGCATTATTGGGCCTCTTGTAGACTTTCGCAGATTCTATATGTTATGTGTTGTATTTGAAGCTTATGATTTCGGTTATCTATTGGATATGGCCATCATGGATTGATTATGGGAGTTATGATATGTATGTATTTTTGACGTGGAAATGTGAAAGATCCTGAGCCCCGTATTGCCCCCATAAAGTGAGTCATGCTTACCTGCCCCTTAGTTCTTATGTGCTATGTGTTATGTAAATCCAGGTAAATCCCTTTCTCTTCGATATCCCCATAGCGTGACTCCTACTTTTCCATCCCTTAGAATTATGTGTTTACTATTTGAATGCGCTTTTGAACCGATGATGTGGATTTGGATACTTTAAGGCTTGTTTGGGGACTCTCGGGTTCCCATTCGCTGTGTCACTTCTAGGCCCTAGGTCTGGGTCGTGACATATGTCGTCTAGGTCCTTAGATCGCCGAAATCAGTAGCAACTCCAGGGCTAATTTTTGACCCATAAAGTGATTTGGGTTGAGGTCGCCGATGTCATTTGGCGGCATGCCCTTTGTTTACACAACCTCTCTTTTCTTCCCATGTTTTGTCTCTCAACACAAATCTGCAACCATCAACACACATCATTTTAATTTCACTATTTACTTGGGTTTCCTCCCAAGAAGTGCCTGAGTTAACATCGCAGCACGACGATGTCCCGTATAATTAAGCATCACTAATGTTCATGGCATGAACCACCCGGATTTCTGTGGAGGATTGGATCCAGTAATTGGGGTCAGTGGTTGACTGATATTGCCCATCACCATTTAGCTATTGCAATTCTTTTCCTGAAAGCAAGTCACATGTATAGGACCAACTGGGATATTGTTCATGGACTAAAAGATATTTTAGAAGCCCATAAAGGTCCATTTCAGGTCAGGGCCATAAAGGCCTATATGAGATCCTAACAACGTCATGGCATGTTCAATTATCTCTTAACTTAGCTATGTTAGGCTCTTTAACCATTGATTTGTATGGCTTAAACACATGTGGAGATATCTAGAATATCTATCTTTCTTCTCTTTTATTGTTTTATTGTCGTTCTATGTTCTATTCGGGGAAACACAGGTTGTGCTCTCCGAAAATAGAATTTTCATTTTCTATTCAATTCAAAATTCCAATTGAAGTATGATACTTTTCTGATATCTGATAATTCTATATCGGGAATATATATAAATAATATATATATATATATCTGTCTAACAATTTATCTTGGGGGGTTTACATATACTCATAATTGTTGTTATAATTATTCTTAATAATGAAAATTGAGAGGGATTTTTTGATTGAAAAAATCCATACTGATTAGTTCTATTTCATATATCAAGTTGTATTTTCTTATGTCATTAGGAAACCAAAATTTGGAGATTCAAATCCAAGAATTATTCGTGCATTCTAAGTCAATAGTTAATGGGTCCTATTTTCATAAAGTTGAATTTTGTATTTTGCGACTGAAAATCCACATTTGATTTTTCAATAGTAAGGTAAGAGAAAGTTTTGAACATTATGAATCTTAAGCTAGACTCAGTCGAAACTGAAAGGATGAATCAAACCCAACTAAAAGGGAAGAAGGATTAGGACTTCTTTGACTTTTAGAAAAAATTAAGGAAAACAGAACTCAAGGTGCAAGTACAATAAAAAAGCAGTTCAGTAATCCAGGAAAGTTTTCATCTATTTTGTATTTGTAGCATTTTGACGACATGGTCGAGTGGTAAGGCAGAGGACTGCAAATCTTTTTTTCCCTTTTCAAATCCGGGTGTCGCCTGATCAACAAAAAATTGGAAATCTCTTTTTTTTCTTCCGTTGATATAACTCGCTGAATTATTCGCCAGCAGAAGCAGAGAAAGCAGACTGTTGATACTTGTTTGATTCTAAACACCTGGTCTGGGTGTTTTTTTAAAAAATTGTAAATATCCTTGCATTGCATATTTAGGCTTAGCTTTCAAGTAAATATTCGAATGCTAGAGGGGCTATCAAGACTTCGCAATTACCTTCTACTACAAATCCAAATTTTCTATAATTAATCCCATTGTATAATAACTGGACCTTGGATTAGATTGGAGAGCCCGACAGGAAATCGAAATAGTTGTGGAAGGGGGCGGAAGATACTTTATTATATACGAGAAACTCACGAAAATATCTTAGTGCTCAAGCATCCAATCAAGTGAAATGACGGTCAACAAAAAAAGAATAGGACCTATTATTCCTACATGTTCCATTAGTAACATCCTTGAGATGTTACTGCGGATTTCGCTTGGGTTTAATCTTTCCCGATTATAAATAATATAGGAATTTCTTCTAAAATGAGCGAATTTATTGGATTGGTTTATTAATTGTTTTCGTTCTTTTTGGCTCTACGGCATTGATTCTACTAATATTAGTGAGTAATAATGGAATAATTCCTTTATATTTATAGAGATAAGGGACATAACTCATATAGATGGAGTAAGTCTTGCTTGGGTTGCTTTAATAGTAGTCTTTACTTTTTCCCTTTAACTCGTAGTGTGGGGAAGGAGTGGACTCTAGGGGTCCTACTAATTGAGTTAAGGAAGCAAACTGTATCAATATCAATTGCTTTATAGACGGTTCTGCAACACGTTTGGAACAAAATAAAAATATCTTCATTTTGAAATTCCATTGGACTTGACTGGAGTAATGTATTATAGGAATCATCCTCTTTCCATCAAAGAGCTATTTCAATGATTCCCATGTTTGTAGTTTGAAAGTAAGAGGATCCCAGGAAATTTATTCGAAGCTAATTCTTCATAAATTTTCTATTCCAATCAATGGCCTCTTCCTAGGTGATACTGAGGAGGGCCGGATTCCTTTTTTAGTTTATTTGTTTCTTTCTTTACTGTCAAAGAAGAAGTGGTTTTCTTAAGTGTATACGCAATTTGTATGAGAAAGAAAGGATATAAACATAGTGGTTGTCTAACTAGATACTATGTAGAGGATTTCCAATTCTAGCAGGAAAGGGAGGGAAACGGATACTCAAAAATTAAAGTGAGTAAACAGAATTCCATACTCGATCTCATAGATACATATAGAATTCTGCAGAAAGTCATATTCGATGAAAGTCGTATGTACAGCTTGGAGGGAGATCTTTCATACTTTTCGAGATCCACCCTACAATATGGGGTAAAAAAGCCAAAATAAGTGATTTTAGCCCTTACAAAAAGAAAACGGATTCTTGAACCCCTTTCACGCTCATGTCACGTCAAGGTATTGCATAAACAAATAGCAAAATCTGATCCAATTTGTCGTAATCGATTAGTTAACATGTTGGTTAACCGTATTCTGAAATATGGAAAAAATCATCAGCTTATCAAATTATCTATTGAGTCGTGAAAAAGATTCAACAAAAGACAAAAATAAATCCACTATCCATTTTACGTCAAGCAATACGTGGAGTAATATTTCTTGAGCCTATGTCCATTTATCTTGAATTTCTCACCCTTGTGATTTTCAACTTTACCACTCCATTGGCAAGTACCTCTATTAACCTAAAAGGGTCTGACTATCATGATGTGAGTTTCTTAGAAAACAAATGCATTCTAGAGTTACATAACATCATGGGATCCTTTTCAACAAATTCCCTCTCTGATCATGCCATATTTTCATCCTCTCCTTATAAAGGGTTGAGCTTTCATCAGCTCTCAACCTTAAGTCATCTAGCAAATGGAGTTGGGTTAGTAGAGCTTCATCATCTTTAGAGTTTAGTTTCTTGAGAGCCCATAAAGCTCGATGCTCTAATTCAACAAACAAGTGGCATACTTTTTCAATCATAAGTTGATAAGGGTACATTCCAATAGGAGCCTCACAAGCGGTATGATAGGATCATAAGGCATCATCAAGCTTGGCCGCCCAATCGCTCCTACTCCCATTTGCTGTTTTTTCAAGAATCATCTTGATCTCTTTGTTCAAAACATTTACTTGCCCATTTGTTTGTGGATGATATGTAGTCGTTACCCTGTGCTTCACCCCATACTAACTCAACAATGCTCCAAACATTTTGTTGCAAAAATGAGATCCCCCGTCTGTAATGATGGACCTAGGAATATCAAATTGAGTGAGAATGTTTCTCTTTAAGAACTGCACTGTCACACCCTGAGAGTGTGTACCCTTGGCGTGGATAGCACTTAAAGAACCATTGATAATTACCCAATAGAACCACCTGGCCTCATCGTCACATCGCCTCATCTCAGTTCTCATCAACTCAGTCAAACAATAAAGATAATCAGGCTCAACTCAGACTCAAAGGGTCCTTCAGACTCACTCAATGAGACTCATTGCGTAATGAAAAACAAGGTATATGTATAGTAAATTTGTGTATACATGCAACATGCTTCTTATGCTAAATCATACCCAATTGCTCATCTCCGATAATCAAACTCAAACCTCAACTCACTCCATGCAAACATTTTCACAAAATTATGCAATTTAAGATTTATGATATCAAGAATTAAATACACATGTTAATCTTATATCAGTAGTCATGCAACATGATAATTATCTCATGTATATCATAAAGACTCATAATAAGTGTTGAACCTCAATAGCTAGATGATAGGGATTTCAAAACACAACTCTTACTTTAATTTCGACTCAAATCAATGAAAGGGGCGTGTGAATGAACGTGGTTTCACACTTTAGTAAGACTTACATACCTGGAAATAAGGGAAACAATCAAACTCTTACAATCTTTGTGTTGGAATTAAGAATCCTTGCTCTTTTCTCTCCTCTGGTGTTTTCAAGAAATCCCTTAGCATGAAGAATAATGAAGATACACTTCGGGTTTGTTTTTAGAACTTAAATTCAAAGAATAGTGAAGATAAACTTAGGGTTTGTTTTTAGATCTTAAATCAGTCCAAAATGTCCAAGGGTTTAATCAAAAGGGTAGGGTTTGTTTTTAGATCTTAAATCAGTCCAAAATGTCCAAGGGTTTAATCAAAAGGGGTAGGAATAAACAAAATTACTCTTCTTAAAAATTGTCGCCTGGGTCAACAAAACCCCGTCTACGGGCCATAGACCATAATACGAGCCATAGGTAACCTCCCATAAACAAGGGGTTCTGAAATTTAAGTTACTAGAATTTGGTACGAAACCTCCTCTATGAGCCGTAAAACGTTCTATGAGTCATCTTCTAACTCGTAACTCGAGATACAGAAAATTTGGTTTGTGGGCCTCCAATTCACAAAACCAATCTACAGTTCGTGGAATACTTTATGGGTAGTAGGTTGTCTCGTATATAGGCCTCAGAATTAGAAAAATTCACCAAGTCAAATGGGGATTACTAGACCTATTTTACGAGCCATAGATCTCTCTATAGGCCAAAGATGCCCTCGTGGATTCTTTTCAGTCATTTTTCTCAGTCTTTATCAGCATCCTATGTGCATCTACTCCAGATTAGGTAGAAGGAATTAGAGGGTGTTACATTATCTTCCCCTTGGGATCATTCGTCCTCGAATGAAGAGAAATCTAGGGATTAGGTCAAGGCACGAACCTCCCTATGGACTCTAACAATAAAACAATTCCCACCTCACTCATGCAATCAATCAATCAAGGGACTCAACAAGTAAAACAAACAAACAATCAACATATCAAATCAATCCTCACCCGGACTCTAGAGCTCTATCTTCTATCAAACTCAAAATGGAAAAGGAACTCAAGGAATAGGAATTCAAGAATTTAGAGAGAAATCGTTACCATCAACTCTCTCATCATTAGTAGGCAGGAATAAATGAGGGTATTTGGCCTTCGTGTCCTCCTTCGCCCCCCAAGTACAAATTGGTTCCTCCACAATACTTTGACAGATGCAATCTCTTTGGTTATTAGCTTGCAAACCTGACGATCAAGGATTTGGACAGGAACATCTTCATAACTCAAATTATCCTCCACTCGAATGCTTTCAATAGGCACAACCAAGGACGGATCACCCAAACACTTCTTAAGCATAGAAATATGAAAGACCGAATGAATGGTTGCCAGCTCTTGTGGTAGCTCCAACTCATAAGCTACTTTTACCACTCTCTTTACAATTTAGTAGGGACAA
Organism: Solanum rostratum; assembly: GCA_029948455.1. NCBI lineage: Eukaryota > Viridiplantae > Streptophyta > Magnoliopsida > Solanales > Solanaceae > Solanum > Solanum rostratum. Next base: position 48,640,982 of record CM057047.1, on the reverse strand, counting down.
ATGTATCGAGGACTCAACTTCCCCTTCTTCCTGGACCTCATCACACCCTTCATGGGTGGCACTTTCAGATACACCCAATCGTTGACCTCAAACTCCAAGTCTCTTCTTCTAACATCAGTGTAGGACTTCCGAGGACTCTGTGCATTTCTCAATCTCTCTTGGATGATCTTTACTTTCTCCATAGCCTAATAAACCAAGTCTGGTCTAATTAACCCTACTTCACCCACTTCAAACCACCTGATTGGTGATCTACATCTCCTACCATAGAGGGCCTCATAAAGAGCCATTTCGATGCTCGAATGGAAGTTGTTGTTGTAGGCAAACTCAACCAAAGGCAAGTGGTCATCGCAATTACCTTTGAAGTAAATGGTACAAGACCTCAACATATCCTCCAAGGTCTGAATTGTACGCTCTACCTGGGCATCTGTCTGTGGGTGAAAAGCAGTGTTAAGGTGTACCTTTGAACCCAAGCCTTTCTAAAATGATTTCCAAAATTGAGTAGTGAATTCGAATCCTCTGTCTGAGATAATACACAAGGGGACCCCATGCAGCCTAACCACCTCCTTTATGTATAAGTGGGCATAGTCCTCCATAGTATCCATCGTCCTTACAACCAAGAAGTGAGCAAATTTAGTTATCCGATCAACTATCATCCAAATTGAATCATGTTGTCTGTGGGACCTCAATAATTCTGTAACGAAGTCCATGTTAATCATCTCCCACTTTCACTCTGGAATCTCAAAGTTCTAGGCTACTCCACATGGCCTTTGGTTCTCAACTTTAACATTTTGGCAATTCGAGCACTTGGAAACGAACTCAGCAATGTCTTTCTTCATTCCACTCCACCAGTAGACTTCTCTCAAGTCATGGTACATCTTGGTAGACCCTGGATGGATGGAATATCTAGAATTATGGGCCTCTTCCATGATTCTCCCTCAAACATTAGCAACATCTGGAACACACAATCTGCCTTGATATCTCAATACCCCATCTCCCTTTTTGGTGAAAGACATCACCTTCTGCTTATATAAATCCTCCTTCAACTATAATAAAATAGGAGCTTGATCTTGTTTCTCCTTCACCTCCACCACTTGAGATGATGCAAACCCATTATGCACAAGAACTTCTCCTTCGCCCGATTTACCTAGTTGAACTCCCAATCGTGCCAGTCGGTGAACCTCCTTGGACAACTCTTTTTTCTCTTCCTCTACATGGGCAGTGCTCCCCATGGATATCCTACTAAGAGCGTCAGCAACCACATTAACTTTACCTAGATGGTAGAGGATGCTTATGTCGTAGTCTTTGAGTTACTTAAGCCATCTCCTTTGCCTCAAGTTAAGATCCTTCTAGGTGAAGACGTATTGCACTCTCTTGTGGTCTGTGGATACATCAACACGTGATCCATGCAAGTAGTGGTGATAAATCTTGAGTGCAAGTACCACCGTAGCCAATTCTATGTCATGAGTTGGATTGTTCCTCTCATGCACTTTAAGTTGTTTAGAAGCATAGGCAACAACTTTCCTTCTCCACATCAACACACATCCCAACCCCACTCTCAAAACATTGCAATAAATGACAAATCCTTCCTTCCCATCAGGCAAAGCCAACACTAAAGCAGTAGTCAACCTCATCTTCAGCTCTTGGAAACTCTTCTCGCACTCAGAGGACCATTGAAACTTGACCTTCTTATGAGTTAGTCTAGTTAATGGTGCAGATATGGAGGAAAATCCTTCAACAAATCTAGATAGTAACCAGCCAATCCCAGAAAACTTCTTACGTCAGTCGGAGAGGTGGGTAGGCTAGTTCTTGACCACCTTCATCTTCTGGGTATCCACTTGAATGTCATCGCCCTAAACCACGTGACCTAAGAATGCCACAGATTTGAGCCAAAACTTACAAACTTTGCATATAACTCATTATCCCTGAGCGTCTGCAAGGCAATTCTAAGGTGATTAGCATGTTCCTCCTCATCTCTAGAATACACCAAATTGTCATCAATAAACACAATCACGAACATGTCAAGTTACTGCTTGAATTCCCTGTCCATCAAGTCCATGAAGGTTGCAGGTGGATTATTCAACCCAAAAGACATCATCAAGAACTCGAAGTGACCATATCAGGTTCGAAAAGTCGTCTTCAGGATGTCACATTCCCTCACTTTCAATTGGTGATAGCCTAATCTGAGGTCTATATTAGAGAAAATAGTGGCACTCTGAAGTTGATAAAATAAGTCGTCGATCCTCGGAAGGGAATACTTGTTCTTGATTATTACCTTATTCAACTGGCAGTAGTCGATACACATCCTAAGGGATCATCCTTCTTCGCACGAACAAGACCGAAACACCCATGGAGAGACATTCGGCCTAATATATCCTTTCTCAAACAAGTCCCTCAACTGCTCCCTTAACTCTTTCAACTCTGTGGGGGGCCATTCTATATGGTGGAATAGAAATAGGTTGGGTATTGGGAAGAATATTAATTCCAAAGTCAATCTCCCTATCAGGAGTAAATATGGGCATCCTTAGGAAATACATTAGGAAAACTCACTCACAATCAGAACGGACTCAAGAATAGGAAGCTCAACATCGTCAGACTTGACTTGAACGAGGTGATAAATGCATCCCTTAGAGATCAGACCTCTAGCCTTGAGGTAAGAAATAAACTTACCCTTTGGCGCAACAAAATCTCCCTTCCACTCAATAAACGGCTAAATTTGACAGTCTGAGTTCGACTATCAACAAAGGCATACCAGGTGTGAAGCCAGTCCATACCAAGGATCATATCAAAATTGACCATCTCTAACTCAATCAAATCAACAAGAATAATTCTATCATATATGGACACCACATAGTCTCTATAGATCCTCTCGCTCGAGTGACTCACCAATAGTGGTGGAAACGAAAAATAGCTCAAGGAAGCACTTAGGATGGGTCCCAAAACTACCAGCCACATATGGCATCACAAAAGAACAAGTTGCACCTAGATTAAGTAAATCATAACAATCAAAACAAAATACTCTAAGCATACCTATCACAACATCTAGTGCAACCTCTTGGTCCTGTCAGTTTCCCGTCGCATATAGACAGTTTGTCCCACTGCCTGCCCCTGGTGCAGTACTTTTCTGGTTACCCCTCACTGGTGATGATGTGGTCGAAGACTGGGCCTTATTTCCCATATTGGATACTTCCTCCAGAAATGGCCCGATTGGCGGCACTTGTAACAACCATTTCCTTCATCCCTACATTCTCCCAGATGTATCTTGCCATATTTCCCATAAGATGGCTTCCCTCTAGAGCCAAGGGTCACACTTGCTTAAAATTGTGCACCTTGTTCCCTAAAGTTTGGCTGACCTTGGGACCTCTGATCATACTTGTAGCTCGGGGCTGGTGCACTGGCTGATGATGGTGCATAGCTAGAGAACCTCTTTCAGAAGTAAGACTTATCTCCCTTACCCTTTTTGGTCTGATTGGGCTTATACCCTGCTGACTTAGCCTTCTTGCTTAGATGTTCCTCTCTGTACTTCTTCTTATCATCCACAATTTGTTGGGCATAAACTATAATTCTGGATATATCCATACCTGGGATCAGCAACGCCGCCTTGCGGTCCCTCTTCACATGCCTACCTAACCCAAATACAAATTTCCTCATCCTCGCTCTCACATCTAGACTATATCTGGGAATACTTGGAAAACTGGATGAATTTCAAGCTGTACTCTTTAATAGTCATCCCCTCTTGTTTTAGATTCATGACCTCCTCAACCTTTGCCTCTCTCAACTCCTGAGGAAAGAAGTGATCGAGGAAGGCACTCTTAAACTCATCCCAAGCAGCGGGCTAAGCCTCCTCACCTCAATTTTCTACCTACTGATTGTACCAAACATTAGCCACATCCTTGAGTTAATAGGCAGCAAGCTCAACTCCATCAGCCTTGGTCGTACGCATAGTTTTCAGCACCTTTCACATCTCATCAATGAATTTCTGAGGGTCCTTCTCAACCTTTGACTCGGTGAAGACTGGTGGGTTCATCCGCATAAAGTCCCTTAGTCTTGTGGCACTAGTTGGCTCTTGAAAGCTAGAACTAGGGGTCTATGAACCCTACTTCCCGCTTCAGGTAGCTACAACCTATATGAGCATAGTAATAGCTCTTCTGAAGTTAGCCTATGTGGTAGGAGTAGGTGGACCAGTAGGTGTGTCAAGAATACCAGTAGCTCTGTCCAGTTATCAACGACCCCTCGTTTCCACCTGAGGTGGCACCTCTGAAGTTGGATTCTCAGCATTGCTTGTTGAAGCATTTCTCTGGGTCACGGTATGTTTAGGAGGCATGATCTGCAAGTGTGTAACGCACGAGTTAGAAAGAGATTTGTAGAGTTTTGACTCTATCGCACGAACTCAGAATACAAGAAAGTGTAACAATTCTTAATGTCCCATAGCCTCTTGCTTATGAAGTGTGGTGCACAACACACCCGTAAACAAGACTTTACTAGACATGGCTTCAAAGACTCCCTAGGACTCTTGAACTATGTGCATCGATAACAAGTTTGTCACACCTTGGAGGGGTACCTTTGGCGTGGTAGGCACTTGAAGAACCATTGCGAATTCCCCAAGAGAACCACCTGGCCTCATTGTCACATCACCTCAAAAGCAGAAGAAATTGGTCAATTAGAGTAAATCATTATCAGAATAAATATAACTCTACTAACTCATAGTTTCCAATAGATAAGTTTGGAAATACAAAATAGTCATCAAATCCTCTACTCAGTATCTATGAATCCTCTATTCAATAGTTTAGATGGTTCCATGATAAGCCATAACACCCCAAATAAAATAAAGAAAAATACTAGATCAACTGAGAAGATAAAAGGGCTCCTCCGGAAAGCAAGGAGCGCTCACCAACTCTTGGGAATGCACTGATCCTTACTCCATGCCTTCACCCTGTTCTCGAAAATAATAAAAAACACACACATCAAACTAACCAATTTGCTTGAGAACACGCAAAAATCTTGTGTTTAACGCGTTACAAGAGCCATATTTCCATGACTCATCAAGTTCTAACGTTGGCCACCATTAGAATGCATTTAATACGAAGAGAATTAATTAATACATACATGCACACTTTTCAAGAATTATGAATTATCCAATTTTACCTTGTTAGTTCTTCATGGTTCTCATAACTCTAGTTGTGGATTTAGCTACTCATGATCAGTGTAGATGCAAGACTTATGAATTTGAATAACATAATTAAGAACTTACATAAGAGAATTTAGCACAAGAAATCCGAACTCTTCAACAAGAATCACAAGATTGAAATCAAAAAATGAAATAAAGTTTTACAAGTGTTTCTCAAGATCTCCAATGTCAAATCACATCTCTATTGTTCTATCTTCATGCTCTCTAAAAAATAACCTAAAACCCTATTTATAGTGTTTAAAATACAAAACCAAAATGGAATAAGGGGCAATCTGCTACTCTTAGTCAGTGGTCCAGAACTACTTTTGGGGATATTCATGCCAAGGTAAAAGTGTTTGAAGATAAGGTTAGAGTGGCTGAAGAAAACCTCATTACTACAAATGATGATGTTGACAGGGTTGCACTGCATTCCATAAATGCTGAGTATGTTAGAAACCTCAATCTTGAGAATTCTATTCTCGAACCAAAAACCCAGATGCGATGGTTTCAAGAAGGTGATGTGAATTCCAGTTACGTTTATGCTCTGATTAGGGGTAGAAGGAGAAGATTGCTCATTCACACCATCCAAGATGATGAAGGGAATTGGTTCTGTGGTGATGAGAAGATTCCTGCAGCTGTTTGTAGCCATTTCCAAAATATTTTTACTGGTGAAGATAAGTACATTCAGACTCAGGCTCTTCAATGTATTCCTCACATGGTTACTGATTCTCAGAATGCTAGTCTTCAAATTATGCCCACTATGGATGAACTAAAAAAGGTGGTATTCTCTATGAATCCTAATTCTGCTGCAGGACCTGATGGTATGAATGGAAAATTCTTTCAGACTTGGGGGATATTATCAATAAGGATTTGTTCTATGTTATCCATGCTTTATTTTGTGGCCAAACTATTCCCAAGTACTTTTCCCATGCATGTTTGGTTCTGGTCCCAAAAGTGAACCATCCTAATAAAATTTCTGAATTCAGACCCAATAGTCTCAGTAATTTCACTAGTAAAATCATCTCTAAACATTTTTGCCAAAGACTTGCACCTATTCTTCCAAATTTAATCTCCCTCAATCAATCTAGCTTTTTTAAGAATAGGAGCATTTCTGAAAATATTATGTTGGCTCAAGAGATTATTCATAAGATAAAGAAACCCAATGAAGTTGGTAATGTAGTCATAAAACTTGATATGGCCAAAGTATATAACAGGGTGTCTTGGTCCTACAGCTGCATAGTTTTGAGAAGAATGGGGTTCGAGGAGACCTTCATAGATATGGTTTGGGGAATTAAGTCTAATAATTGATACTCTGTCATTGTCAATGGCTCTAGACATGGCTTCTTTCATTCCACTAGAGGGCCCAAGCAGGGTGACCCTCTATCACCAACTCTCTTTATTTTGGGTGTTGAAGTGTTGTCTAGGCTACTTAATGAGCTACATTTCATCCTTTATTATATGAGTTTTTTCATGGAAAGTAATGGTCTACAAGTAAATCATCTCAGCTTTGTGGATGATGTGATTATTTTTACATCTGGTTCAAGAAAGTCTCTTAGACTTGTCATGCAGGTTTTGTCTACTTATGAAGCTGTGTCTGGGCAACTTATCAACAAAGAGAAGAGTCATTTCATGGTCCCTACTTGTGCTTTTGAGGCTACTATCAGCAGAGTTAGGAAGATTACTGGTTTTGTTCAGACTAAGAGCCCCATGACTTATTTGGGGTATCCTATTTATATTGGTAGACAAAGAATCATATATTATTTTGGGTTGGTGGAAAAGGTTTTGGCCAGAATCACTGCTTGGCAAGCTAAGTTTTTATCTCATGGAAGGAGGGTTGTTTCGGTTAAGCATGTACTCCAATCTATTCCTATTCACCTTCTATCTTCAGTATGTCCTCCTCAGACAATTCTCAAACAGATTCATGGACTCATGGATGATTTATTTTGGGTCTGGAAGAATGATAGAAAGAAGAATCATTGGCCCTCTTGGAAAAATCATAGTTTTCCTTATGATGAGGGGGGCATTGGTTTTAGGAAATTGGCAGATGTTGCTACCTCTTTTCAATACAAACATTGGTGGATCTTTAGGACTAAGAAGACTCTCTGGGGGATTTCCTACTTGCCAAGTACTATCAGAGAGCCAATCCTATTGCCAGGAAGTGGAACACTGGTCAGTCCTTGGTGTGGAAACATATGATGAGAAACAAAATTAAGGTGGAACCTTATATTCAATGGAAGATCATTTCTCGTACCTTTTATTTCTGGTGGAATGATTGGCTTGGAGTTGGTCCTCTAGTTCATCACAGAGAAGGGGTCACAAGGTTTAACAATATTAGGGTGTCAGCTTTTATCCGTCAAGGCCACTGGGATGTTGATAAAATCATCCAGGTTGCTCCTCCTCTGCTAGTTGCTCTTATTCTTAACCATCATATTCAATTCCAAGAAAACATTGCTGATTTGGTTATCTGGAAGACTACTTGGGATGGTAATTTTACTTGCTCTTCAGCTTGGGATCTGATTAGAGTAAAAAGGGACAAGACTGTTATTAATACTATGACCTGGAAGAAAAATATTCCCCTCAAGTGTTCTTTTCATCTATGAAGAACACTAAGAGGGAAGCTCCCTACCAATGAGAAGCTCATTTCATTTGGTCAACAGCCATTAGACTGTTATTGTTGCAGGGTGGCTGGTCGGGATACTATTGACCATATTTTTATGGCTGGAAGGTTTACAAAGTATATTTGGGGCTACTTTGTTGAATTGTTTGACATTAACAAAAGTTACACTCCATTGAGAAATATGGTGATGAGATGGTGGTCAACAAAGCCCTATAATGATGCTCACAAGTTGGTGTTGCAGTCCACTCCTATTTTTGTTTGTTGGTGTTTGTGGAAGAATAGATGTGCAAGTAAATATGGTGGCAAAGTTTCAAATACCTCCACGGTTAAATATAAAGTGTTTAAAAGCACCTTCTTTCTCCTCACTACTGCTTTCTCACATATTAGATGGCTATCTAATTAGAGAAGTTTGATTCATATACTTGACGGTTACATACATGACATGAAAGTGATCAAGGTACATTGGCAAAAACCAGCTGCTGATCATGTGAAATTAAATACAAATGGAAGTGCTCTAATCTCCACTGGTAAAATTGGTGTGGGGGGATCTGTAGAAATCAGTTTGGTGATCTTGTCTTTGCTTACTCTTCTCCTATTAGAGTTGGTACTAACAACCAAGCAGAACTTGAAGAAGCTTATTTTGGTTTGTGTTGGTGCCTGCAGCTAGGTGTCACGGACTTGGTCGCTATTCCAACGAACCGTGCGGCCTAGCAAACTTTCTCTCTATAAGTTGCTAGTCAGCCTTACTCCTAACGCTTAGCGGAAGATAGAAATTATAAGTGAAAGGACTAGAGAAGGAACTTGAGACTTTTGGAGGAACAAAGAAAGAAACTTGTATTGCTTACAAAGGCTTTACAATGCTTGGATTGCTTGCTTGCTTGCTTGGTTCCAAATAGGAGGATTGGAGAGGTATTTATACTACTCCACCTCCTCAATGGACGGCCAGGATCAATTTGATCCAATGGCTACAATTAAGGGCCTAGAACCTTCTTTTAGAAATATCTAAGATATTTACAATCTTCCTAAAATATCTAAGATATTTTACAAGACTACTTTTCTTAAGACTTGTCTACCATGTTCTAGAACCTTCCAGATTGCTCCCCTAAGCTCCACAAGCTTCTAGAGAGTTCCAGAGCCTTCCAGATGCTTCTAGAGAGTTCCAGAGCCTTCCAGATGCTTCTAGAGAGTTCCAGAGTCTTCCAGATGCTTCTAGAATTTCCCAGAAAATTCTAGATTGTCTCTTAGTTGATTTCTAGGCGGAATTTGAGCGGGACGTCACACTAGGCCACAGGAAGGTCATTCTTGAGATGGATTCTGAACTCTCTGTGAAATGGATTAAGAATCAATCTCAAAATTTTTGGCATAATAGTTAGTTACTTAAAAAGATTTATAATATCATTATTCAATTCCATGAGTTTAACTATTGTCACACTTACCGGGAAACAAATTATGTTGCTGATTCTTTATCCAAATATAGCCACACTATTACTATTCCTAAAATGTTTTTCACAGATCTACAACTTCCTAGAGAGGCCAAGGCCTATTATGAGCTTGATAAATCTGGTATGGCCAGCTTTAGGAGTAGAAAATTGAAGAGAATTAAAGAGCCTCCTTGAAGTAACTTAATCCTATTGCCTCTCCCAATCCTCTCATAGGATATGTCTAGGTTTAGTCATAGCCTCTTAGAAGATCTAGGTGGAGTTATAGGATTATTTGGTAAAGGGGGAGTCTCTCTTATTTATTGCTTTCCTAGATCTTTTGTATTAAGAGGAGTCCTCTCATAGGTATGTAGATTCTAGGTTTGCTTTTCTTTTAGTATTGGGGATGAGTTGGCCGATCCTAGATGATTGGACGACTTATGAACCACCATAGGTCGGAGGTAAGGTTTATGTCCCCCTCCATTGTACTTTTGTTGTTTTGTCTATTTATAATAAAGCTTGGGGTGTTGCTCAACCCCTAACCGTCCAAAGGAGTGGGACCCTTTGGCATAGGTCTATTCCCATAAAAAAAAACAGAATACGGCAACTGGGTCGGCAGACTCTACGGGCAGTTTTACGGACCGTATAATGTTATATGGCCCGTAAATAGGCTTTCGTGGATTTCTTCTTCAAAGAGTTGAACTCGAGAACACCCTTCTATGGCACGTATAAATTTCTATGGCTCGTAGGGGGTTTCGTTTGATAACTTTTCAGCAACTCCCTACTTTCTGATTCTTAGGGAACGACACTAAGTATACGGCTCGTAGAAACTTCTATGACTCATCTACATGTTTGTAGACTTAACTTCAGAAATTCACCCTTCACTGGAATTGTCTACGTAACCATCTTTACGACCCATATAATTCTTTACAGCTCGTAAAGGGACTCGTGGAACCTCTGCTTCAGCAAATTCTGTACTCTTAGCCCAGAAATTGTGCCAACCATGTAATCCTGCAAAACAAACATAAAAACACATCAAATCTACTAACAATGCATTGAGAACACACAAAATTCCAAGTTTTAAGTATCAAAAGTGTTGTATTTTGACAACACATCAACACCCTCAACTTAAAATTGTTACTTGTCCTCAAGTAATGGACTAAATCTACATAAGCAGCACATTAACAGTCAAACCTCAGTCTAATGGCATACATCACATCAAACTCGAGCACAGACACCCACACCACTTTAAAAAAACATCAGATAGCTAGTAGGAAAACCAATACAGTTCAATGCATGTGACAAAGCAACTAAGAAAAGTGAGATAGTTATCAACAAACCACAATCACTGAGTTAGTCTAATGTTAATAATGTAATGCAAGTGCCCTTACAAAAAGAACTCTCATATCTCACTCACAATGATATTTTCATGTGTAATCTTAAGACTATGAAAAATCACTCACTCTCAAAAAAAGACATTCAAATATCATGCTTAATACCATATGGTTGCCCTTATACTCATGACTATGACCTTTGACTATTTGGAGTAGGATCACTTTAGGACTTTAATGGCTTGTAACGTAGGCTCAGGGGGCTTTGGTATGATGTTTAGGGAACATAATGACTAAAGGCCCTCATTGATACTGTGTTTTCTACACTTTTGCCCTACCAACACTGTTACTTATCATCCCATTCTCCCTTTCTCCTATTTCAAGCTTTTCTGTGTTCTTTGTTCTTATTTTTCAGCTTTTTACCTTGTATTTTCACAGTATTTTTTTCTTTTTAATTTGTTGCTAAGGCATCACTCATTTTTCTCGCACCTAGTACATCCTTTTTCTCATTTCCATGTATCACTAATTTTCCCACTTATTTTGTGTTTACCCTTACACCAGTCATCCTCAACTTAGGCTTTTCGCCTGAATCGAGGTACATAATATTCAACCTAGGAACTAGGGCCACTTTTGGGTAGCCATCCTCAACTTAGGATTTTTGCCTCAGTCAAGGTGCACAATGCTCAAGGAAGGACCAAGGCCAATTTTAGGATTTTATATCTAATAAGGCTAGGTCACTTAGGTTTTTACAAAGAAAAGGTACATGTAAGGCTCAAACATTAGGACCAAGGGATATTTCTCACATTTGGTTGGTCATTTAGATTAAATGGACTATCATGAACAACGGCTGAAGATCCTTTCCTAAACAACTAACCTACAGTCTAAGTCAGAGTAACAGGGTGAGTTCTAAATTGAAACACAATACATGAATTTAGCAAAGTAAGCTCGCACTCACATGGCACTAATTACACTATCAACACAAACTCTCAAATCATGTTTTTCATCTCAATTTTATTCTCACTTATCAGAACAAGCAATGTCAACAAAATTAAACATGCATGGTTTCTATCTAAACTTACTAACAAAAATTTTTGTGGGTATCATTTTTCACACAAAAGCACAAAAACACATATATGCCATAGACATTAGTACTATATGCTACTAATACTACCTACAAATCCTAAATATGATGGTTCAACAAAAATTAAATATCCATGGGGGAAAAGAACATAGGCAAGAAAACCCTAGGATTCAAAATTTGGGATAGTTTATAGGCCAAGGCTACTCAGACTTCACTGAGGCCTATAACTACCACACCCCATCGAAAAGAGGTCCATTGTCCTCAATGCACACCAAAAATGCAAAACAAACTACCAAGGTCAAAAAGAACATACCTGGGTGCCTAAGCGCTAGTGTCTAGTTGAGTCTGGTCACCTTCAACCTATGTGGTGGCCTTTTCAATGGTAGAACCATGGCTGGAAGGGCCATCACCCCTCACACCTCTCAAGCTCTTGAGCTTGTTTCATTTTATCCTCATGCCTCAACTGCCTCATGACAAGCTCTAGCTCTTGCTCCACTGTCAACCCCGCATGCAACCTCATTGTATCTAGATCATCATCAGTGCGGGCCTTCTTCCTATAGAAAGGTTGTGAAGGCTCCAAGGGAGCAAATAAATCAACTAGTGGCACTGAGGGCATAGACTATGGAAAGGCCACCGGTGCGGCCAAAGTTGCTATTATGTTGGCCCGGAGCTGCTGGATCTCCGTCTATAGGGTTGTCATATCTGTCAGTTGTGTTGTACTCAGGCTCTGATGGACTCGCAACTCAAAGGCATTAATGCGAGCATCCACGGCTGAAAGTTGATCTTGAATAATAACTGTGAATGGCTGCATGTGTCCCTCGAATTCTGTAATCGCTTGGCTGACCCAGGGCCTGAGCTTCTGAAGTAACTGAGGCAACTGAGACTCAGTGTGGGCCATTCGCTGCACCATGGCCTAAGTGGACACTGCTGACTTATAAACCATGCTGGCGGGTGTTATGTGTGCAGGAATGGCCTATGGTGCAGAATTAGTAGTAGTGGACCCCCTCTCCACATTTGTCTCGATCTGTGGGGGCCTCTACTCAGTAGTGGCAGCAACGGTGGTGATGGGTGGAACCTCAGACAGTGACTCAGCTATGAACATCTCTGGCATCTGTGTTAGCTGGTGCGGTGCTGGCCGAAGTACCATCGAATTGTCCTCAGCCTTGATCAAGTTGGCATCTAGAGGGCACTGGACTTCAATTAGTGAATCCAGCTAATGTAGACTCTCCACCCCAGACTTTAGACAGAGTTTATAAATCAAACATGGAAAGGGAATAGAGGTGGACCTCTTCAAGGCTGCCTCATGGATCTGATTTGCGATGAGGCTAGCCTAATCTATCTCATCACCAGCCAAGATGCTGGCAACCAAAAAAACACAGTCTGGCATCAATGTGTTATTTGCAAGCATCAGCCGAATCTGTGATCTCCCAATGGCCCCCCACCAAAATTTGGCAAGGAAGCTAAGGGAAGCCTTAACAATAGACTCCGAAGAAGTGGCTATCCATGTAGGGTACGAGCCCTACTCAGCAATTTACGTTGCCACCCATCTCATCAAGCATACTCAGTGACTCTGGTCTCTCATCAGACCTGTGTCCCTAGTCTGCCCCAATCTGCGACCGTACTCTGTTGTGGATTTGGGGGTGGGAACTCGGGCCCGAACAACATACAACGAATGGTAGTCTCTGAAATGTACGCCTGATGGCCCCTCACTTCAGTGTGTGTTTGTGAGGGGCTTCATCCCCTTGGGAAAAGTGCTGAGTACTCGGGCAACGTAGGATGCATAGAATTCCAGAACCATAGTCGGGGAGTACTGCTTCCCTAGTGCTTTGGTCAGCCACTGGAGCCCGTATCTGCTAATGGTGTACTGGAGACCGGGGACACTGTCTAATCTGGGGCTCCTAAAAAATAGAGCGGGCTGGTTTACGCCTTCTATGTAGATATCCCGCATACCCGCAACACACCACCGACTAGTAAGAGCATCTAAAGGTGATGGTGCTGTCTGAGGTGGTGCGGCAGAGGACTCTATCTCCAACTCGTCGCCTGATCCTTACTCTTAACTCTAAATCACTCTGGACGGAGCCATCTGAATGGAGCTGCTATTGTTGTTGCCCCTCGTCAGACTAGGCAGTGCGAACAATAATAGCCTGGGTCTAGGCCTGCCCAAGTCTGGTAGTAGCCCGTGTCAGTGGTCTCTCAGCATCCGGGTCAGGTCAAAGACGAGCTTCTCAACTGATCCAGTAACATCGAGGGTATCCTGCTCCCCTGAGATCTCATCCCTGAGCCTCCTTTGCATGGCTCAAATATCCTCACGTCTTAGCTTTGTGACCATAGTACCTAAAATACACATTTAACCAGCATAGTTAGCTCCACAAGTCAAGAAACAAAAAGCAAGATTAAACCAGACTTGGTTACAAAAGGGATTATGAAGGCGCTTCTACAGGTTGTAATTAAAACTACGAGCCGTAGAAGGCTCTAATAGAAAAAGTATCCACAACTTTTGCTTACTAAAATGGCATCTATGAGACTAGATATGTCTCATAAAAGGATCTATGAATCGTAGACTGAGTCGTAGATATGTTCCAGTGTTTAAACTTTTGTAGGCAGGGATATGAGACCTTCTACGAGTCATAGAATATTCTACGACTCGTAGAAGGTCTCGTCTGATAGATTCTCAAAAACTTCAAGTTTCTAGATTTTCATACGAAGGGAAATTACCACTCGTGGAAATTTCCACGGGTCATGAAAGACCCTCGTTATTTGAAAAAACCCAGTACCCTGAGTTTCTAGGCCTATCCTCATGGACTCCATACGACATTTTCAACACAATTTTCAGCATCGAACCACTACGCACACACCCCATATGCAAATCTTAACATACACCCCCATCAAATGTCATTTCACATGTATTCTCAAACCAATCGACCTCGTTTGAATGAATTAGTATCAAATTACACACACATGGCATCGCACACCATATTTTCATGCATATAATCAGTTCAATTCAAATGGTATGTGACCACATAGTTTTCAAACACATCCTTCAAACATAAAGACAAGGCCATACACCCAAGTTTTCGGCCTTTACACACATTTACACCTATTTTTTCATAATTCAAAACACAACAATGGCATACACAGGTTCACGCATCAAAACCATACCTATCAATTAAGTTCAACCTAATCATACAATTCTTGATAAATAAAAAGGTTTTTTAAGACCGAGAACTTACCAAATTGAATGACCAAGATGTAGCAATTGAAGGAGGAATTGAAGTGGTGGAACACTAGGACTGCCAAAAAGTTGGCCAGAAATGGTGGGGTGGTTGGTCGCCGGTGCTCAAAGGATAAGGAAAGGGGATCGTCGAGTTTTGTATGTAATTTTGGGAAAAATTGGGGCCAAAATAGTTTGACCCTATTATTTATACGTTGACTAGGCCAGTCAAAACTAAAGGGCCCAGACTCTACGAAACTGGAATTACGGGTTGTGGATAGTTTTACGGACCATAAACCATGGTCTCGTAGAATATCCAATCCCTTGTTTTGGGGACTAGGTTTCACAGACCAGTCTACGAGTCGTAGATTTAGTTATGACTCATAGTGTTAGTCGTAGAAACCACAAGAGTTAGTCATTAATCAGAAATCTTACCAGGGACCACGAGCCTTATTCACGACCCATAGCTTTATCTACGCATCGTAAAGTTGGCTCGTGAACTAGAGTGCATAACGTTTTGCTCGCTAGAAGTGTTCTACAAGATGGTGTATGGGTCATAGATTTATATACGGCATGTAAAACCAGTCGTAGTAGCACTTCTTGATGCCTTTTCAGCTAAGGATGGCTGACTCATTCATGTACCTGCACATTGTTCATCAAACACATTTTTACCCTATATGCAACCAGTGCAAAAAATTAAACTACCTAAAAGTCCAAAAGCTAAAAACAAAACACAATTATAACTATTACATCAAATATCTTGGGTTGCCTCCCAAGTAGCGCCTGAATTATTGTCATGGCTCGACTTAGACAACTTGACTATTCAAACTTCACCAAGTGCCCACACATCTTTCTTCAGGTCGTCTGGCCTCTTCATTGACTGAAACATATTGAAGAGTACTTCTTCATCATTCAATCTAAACCTAAGTTGGCCAGCTTTCATATCCATTAGTGCTCGACCAGTGGCTAGGAAGGACCTTCCCAAGTCAACTTTGCAATCTAGGATCACAAAGTCTGCGGGGAATATAAATTTCTTAACTTTGATGAGTACATCATAAAGTATTCCCACGGGCTTTTTCACTGTGTTGTCATCCATCAACAACCGCATGTTCGTTGGAGTAAGGGCTCCCAATCCTAGCTTCTTGAAGACCGCAAGCGGCATTAGAGCTGGCACCACGATCACACAATGCCCTTGCAAACTCCACATCTCCAATAGTGCAAGGTATGGTAAAAGCATCAGGATGTTCTCGCTTTTGCACCAAGGACCTTATGTCAATTGCACTATAATGTTGAAGCTCTTAGGAGAGCTTCTGACTCACAATGTGCTTCTTTATAACCAGATCCTTCATAAATTCGTATACCCTAGCATCTTTTCCAATGCCTCAATGAGAGGGATATTGATGGAGAGTTGTTTCAACATAGAGAGCAAGTGCTTGAACTTGCCCTCCTTCTCTTTCTTTTTGATTCATTGAGGAAAGGGAGGAGGATTCCTAGTAATGGTCTTCGGCTTCTATGGCACCTCCGAAGCATCACTCACCCCATCCTTGACACGATCATCACCAGTACCTTTACTGTCTCCGCTCGAACAGCATCATTATCTGCTGGCATAGGAGGATCAATAGTACTCTTGCCACCACGAGTAGTAACAGCCATGCACTGCCCTTCATTTTTTGGGTTCTAAACTATGTTGCTAGGCAGTGTACCTCTCTAACGCTGGTTGAGTTGAGTTGACACTTGACCAAACTGTTGCTCAAGCTATTTGATAGCAATAGAATGAGACTCGATTTTCTGATTTATGCTGGAGATGTCAGACTTTATCCCTCTAAAGGTCTCATCTTGTGTCTCAACTTTCTTTAACAAGCGGTCAAACATCTCCTCAACTCTTGAATTGCTAGCTCCGGTGTCGCGATTATGTGGTGGCACATAAGGACTATTTCTATAGCCATCTCTGCGGCCCCAATCTACATCTTTGTCTTGGCCCTGATTCTTGTCATAGTAACCTCCACGGTTGTCTCTGAAATCACCATCTCCGTTATAGTTTTGACCTTGGTTTCCTTGAACTTGGCGCTAATAGTCCTGATTGGACCCTTGGACGTCGGTCCGGAAACCCCCCATCCGATCAGTAATGAAGCAAGTGTCCTCCTCATAGTAGGGATCATCGTACATGGGTAATCGCGGAGGCTGATGAACAACTCCATTAACTCATTCTTGATTCTACTTCATCATCACCTCCATACCGGTATGGATCTAGGCAAGCTTTTGCATAATCTTCTCATCTATTTTTGCTTGCTCTGAACCAATACTGACAACGCATGAACTTTGGGTAGATGAGTTGTCTCTTTGACCCCATGTAGGATTTGTCTTGACCACCTTTTCCATCCTCTCAGCAATCGTTGCAAATGGTTGATCCAAGAACATGCCCCCTATGATAATATCAGCACGTTCTTGACTATTCTCGTCCAGGACACGGTAGAAGATCTCCACCAAGGGATGATCAATAAATTTGTGATAAGGGACACTCCTCAGGCGCTTTGTGAATCGCTCTCATGTAGTATTGATTGAGTCACCAAGAAATTGCTCAAAGATATTGATTTTATCTTTTAACTTGAGCTTTTTCGATCTCTAGATGTACCTCTCTAAAAAGGTTTTTTGCAACTTCAGCCCAGCTGGTGATCAAACTCTGCAGGAGCTTGGATAGCCATAATGTTGCATTGCTTGTCAGAGATAATGGGAAGACACGAAGTCCCACTGTATCCATAGAAAGATTCTATGTTCCCATCACACTCTTGCAAACAAATGCAATGTTGTGTAAATGACTATGCAGATCCTCTGATGGTAGGCCCGCAAACAATCCATAGTTTTGCAGCATCTGAAGCAACTCACTTGACACTACGAACTTTGTGTCAATCGGTAGTGGCGGTAACACAATAGCTCTAATAACCTCCATAGTTATAGAGTTCAACTAATATTGGTTCCACTGATAAGCTTCGGCATTGAAGTCCTGTGGATGTGGAGCAATATCCTCAAGAAGAGGCGGGTTGTCATTATTCGCATTCTCATTCCAGTTCAGAGCTGCATTTGTCGCGTTATTTGCATTATCTTGGGCCATCCTTCTTGGTTTTCTCTAGAAATCTAAGTCAAACGGAGTTAGGGGAATGCCTCGACTTCGCGTATGGGGCATACACTACATTTGTACCTTGAAGTAAAACAAAAACAACAAAGAACATAAAATGAGGAAAATAAGGATTAATTCCCAAAGTACTTGAATTTGATAAGTCTAGCTATATTCCCTGGCAACGACGCCAAAATCTTGATGTAGCCCAACCTACACCTCCTTTTTAGGCTAAAACGGTCGTTGCCAAGAAATATAACTTAACAAAGGTTAGGGTCAAATCTCACAGGGAATATGGTAGACTTAGAAGAATTCAATGCAATTTTGATGGATTAACCAACTTATCTCCCCGAGGGAGGGGGTTGTGACAACTATAAAAACTAATCCTAAATGTTAAACCAGTATAAAGAGTAACTAGAGTAGTGTGTTCTCCATGATTACCTAACTCAGTATTATCAGATAATTGAATTCTTTTCCATTGTATTGCATGCAGAATGGTAAGTTAAGTTTACCAAACTCTTCGACCCAAGAAAGAGGCAAATTTAACTACGTGATTTGGTCCATCCCCGCAGTGTGACATTACTAACCCTTACTTGTTATTCCAGTACAACCTCCCATTTGCCCAGTTCAATTAGATGAGAAACATCAATCGAATCATGTTAATTAATCTTTTTTCCTATTCATAACTACCTTAATCCAGTCACTAGGCGAAATCTAACATTGTCCACCATTAAAAAGCCTTCAAATCGAAGAAAATGAATTAATACATACATGCACACTTTTCAAGTATTAAGAATTATTTGGTTTTACCTTGTTAGTTCTTCATTGTTCCCACAACCTTAGTGTGGATTTAGCTACTCATGATCAGTGTAGATGCAAGACTTATAAATTTGAATAACATAATTGAGCACTTACACAAGAGAATTTAGCACAAGAAATTCGAACTCTTCAACAAGAATCACAAGATTGAAATCCAAAGATGAAATAAGGTTTTACTAGTGTTTCTCAAGCTCTCTAATATTCTATCACGTCTTTCTATTGTTCTCTCTTCATTCTCTCTGAAAAAAAACCTAAAAACATATTTGTAGTGTTTAAAATACAAAACCAAAATAGAATAGGACAATAGGGCCATATAATGTTTTACGGCCTGTAAACAGTCTTTCGTGGATCGTTTCTTCAAATCTAAAGTTGACTTCTATGAAACCCTTCTACGGCTCGTAGGGGGTTTCATTAGATAACTTTTCAGCAACTCCCCACTTTCTGATCCTCAGGGCATGATACCAAGCCTATGGCTCATCTGCATGTTCCTAGACATAGCTTCAGAAATTTACCCTTCACTAGAATTATCTATGAAACCATCTTTACGGCCTGAAGATTTCTCTACGGATCATAACGGGTCTCGTGGAACCTCTACTTGAGCAATTTCTGCACACTTCCCAAAAATTGTGCCGACCCTGTAATCTTGCAAAATAAACATAAAAACACATCAAATCTACTAACGTCGCATTGAGAAAACACAAAAATTCCAAGTTTTAACATCAAAAGTGTTGTATTTTGATAGCACATTATATTCTACATCTTGTCAGCATAATAAATTTGTTGGATGAGTTTCCCAACTTGTTGACCTAGCACTGCAACAAGGGCCACACCACTGGCATCACACATCACCTTGAACGGTTTAGACCAATCGAGTCTATATCAAGCTTGATTGGGTTTCTTGATTGACCTCCAGCCCCTATTATTGCAGCTACCACTTCGCCACAACCATTCTCATCTTCCTCCACATAATTCAACATAATTTCAGCCATTGAGTCATCTCCTGAGTAAGCTAACTCTCTAAGGTCTTGCACGACCTCATTTACCACATCAACAGTGGTATTCACGTGGAAGTCATCAGGACTTCTTAGTGCTTCATCAATATTGAAAACTCTACCTGTAGTCAGAAATGGTCGATCCAAAATAATAGGCACATCAATATCCATGTCACAATTCAAAACTATGAAATCAGCTAGTAATATGAACATATTTGCTCTCACCAAGACATCATACAATATCCCGACCAGCATTTTGATTGACCAATCATCCATAAGTAGCTTCATAGTAGTTGGGGACAAAGTATTCACACAATTTGTTCAAACACCATCGATGGCATCGGATTTACACTAGCCCCTATATCACATAGGGCTCTCCCAAAATTACATGCTCCAATAGTGCATGGTATTGTGAAAGCACCCGGATCATCTCTCTTTGTTGCCACTTGTTTAGTTAAAATGGCTCTACAATTGTTGGGAACCTCAATCATTTCACACTCTAAGGCTCTCTTTTTAGTTACCAATTTTTTTCATAAATTGTGCATATCTTGGCATCATGTTAAGAGCCTTAACCAATGGGATATTAATTGTCAAAGAAGTGAAGATAGACAGAAATATTTGAAACTTAGCTTTGTCACCTACTCTCTCTTGCTGTTGAGTGAACATTATAGCACCCATGTACGACTTTTGAGGAGTGACTCCCTCTTCAATCATTTCCATTTCAGCTCCTATTAATTCTTTTCCATCTTCAATATCACAACCACTCTCCAACTTATCGAGAATGTTGTTGCTTTCAGGAACCTCTCTTTTATTGCTTCTTCCGCATTCCTCAGTTTCCCCAAATAAAAAGGTATCGGAGCCCATGCTAGATTCATAAGGATTGCTACTTCCAGTAGTGATAGCCATGTATATTTGGCCATTGCTTCTTATTGGGTTGTGCATTTGGGCTGAGAGAGCTGATAAACAAGCTTCCAAACTTTTAATTGAAGCTGCATGAGACAACATTGTTTGTCTTAATTGTGAGAATCCTAACTTCATCTCACTTAGCACATTGTTCGAATCTTTACTTTGTTCAAAATTAGAGCAAGCATCTCATTAACTTGTGATTTGTCTGACTTAATACATTGTTGAGATCAAATTGAATCTCTAGTGTCTCTCATTATAATATTGCAAAGATTTGCTCATTCTTTGACCATCAATCAAACCGATGCCAGAGTTCCGACCATGATTCTTGGGTGACCATTAAAAGGTCGGCTAAGAACCCAATACTTGATTCCCAATAAAGTACACCTCTTTCTCACGATTGTTCCCACTCGGCTCATGCTCATAGGGCAAGATACTTGCATCCTTAAAAACTAAGTTGTTGTACTTTGGTCACATATTTTGTCATAAAACCACTTGCTTCACCATTCTTCCTATGACCTCATCTCGCTTTGTCTCCTTAGCCAACTGCGCCTTGGATATCCCCCTTTTTTTTGCAAATGAAGTGTAATTCTCATGAGTGTACCATGCCTTGCTTATTTTAGTTACTTCATCTAGCAACTCTACAGCCGTTGCAAATATTTTCTTCATAAGCCCACCTCGGACTAGTCGATCTGCCATACTCTTGTTGACAACACAAGCCTACATAGAAATATTGCAACAACAAATGATCAGGAATCCAATGAGTTGGACATTGAAGTAGAAGCTTCCAAAATCGCTGCCAAGCCTCATGTAATGGCTCATCATGGATTCTTCCAAAATTTTCTATTTTCCTCTTCAGCTTGATCATTCTTGAAGGTGGGAAGAATCTCTCAAGGAACACATTTTGCAATTCTTCCTATGATGCAACTGATCCATATGAAAGCTCAGCCAACCACTTCACAGCCTCTCCAATTATGGAAAAGGGAAAAGCCTCAGTCTAATAGTCTCTTGTATGACACCCCAATACTTGAAAGGTGAACACACATTAATGAAGTTTTGAAGGTGTTCATGGGGGTCTTCACATGCTTTTCCTCTGAGTAATCCTCAAAGCTAAAGTAACTGCAACATAATATTAGTGATTTTAAATTCGGGATTCGCAGCTATTGAAGGCAACAAGACTTTCCCAGCATTGCTCACTTGGTCCCATTTGATATTTCAAATGTTATTTATATCTCCCATGATTTCACCTTTGTCGCTCCTTTCATCATCCATTTTAGCACCTATTGTTTAACAACAAAAACAACAAGAAAAAAGTGAAATTAACTCTAACGAAAAGAACAAAGCTCAAAGAAAACTTCCAATATGAACACACTTACTCCCTGGCAATGACGCCATTTTTATGTCACTCAACCCGGCTACTTAAAGGAAGGAGGGTGGTGGTCATCATCAGCATAATAACCCAACTAAGAGGTTGGGGTCAATCCCACAGGGAATCATTGTTCAAGGTAGAAGTGACTCATTAGACTAAGTGATTGTAGGATCTTGGGGGTTGCAATCTTCAAAAGTAATGGTAGGACTAAACAAATTCAAATTAACAATTTAAACAGCAAATAAGGAAAGATGTTGGGAATATGCAAATATGAGAATCGATATATCAGCTAGGTCTAAATATTTGACTAAATGAGTTAATATTGAGTGAATAGGCTAGGTTTCTTATAACCCATGTTCATCTATGATGCACGAGTGTTTCACATGAATCAACTACGAAATCATACGCAGACCACCTAGGACACGCTTGGCCTAAGAAGTCTCAACAAAACCCCTAATACCTTGGCCATTGAATCAATGGATGTGGACTTCAGTTGAAACCTCAAGAGGTTTCCAGCCATTATATTCATTCCACACTCTAATCGTTCTGGCTAAAGTAAGAATCAGAGATTTAGAGTAAACTCCAAGTTTGCAACCTTGAAATTATAGATTAAACATGAGAATGAATATAAATTTACTCAAATCAACTACACATAAGCCAAAATATCAAAGACCCAATAAATAAATCAAAAACCCCATATCAATAGCACACCCTCAACATGGGGTTTTTAGTCACACATGCTAGAAATTAAAGATTTGCTACCAAACATAGCAGCAGCGGTCATGGGTAACAAGATTGAATAGAAATTAGTTGATTATCACCGACTAATCTTCTCCAATTTGCTTCCCAAGTCAAAACCTTAACTCCCCTTTATACTCTTAAAGGAAAGTTCTATGCACTACTCTCTAGAAAATGAATCATTCTGATATGGTATGAATTGATATGTACAATGTCCTTTCTAAAATTTCTTATATACTCTATTCAAATGTGTAAAAGTTTTTGCAATGAAATGCCATTCGAGAATCAAGGCCAACCATCACTGAGCACTCCGGCAATGCGCCGAATATGCACTTGATCACTTTTTTTTACATCTTTATAAGGCTTCCTCTTCTGCAACATTAGGCGATGACTCTTCATTTCGCTGATGCGATTCGATAATGCTCTGAAGTATCAATCACATCGCATTCTTTTTAATGTTATAGGGCTTTGAGTGCTGCAATTTTAGGTGATCTCCTATGCAATTCAATGGTGTGCCGAACATGCTTTGCGATATGGAATTTAACTGCCTTCTCGGCCTGATCTGGAACCTTAGTTACTGCAATAATAGGCAATCTCTCTGAGTGTTCAGTGGATCGCCAAGTGTGTTGGCGATATCGCTTTTCTCCACCTTTTTGCGCTTTTGCTCCTTCTCCAAGATTTTACAAAGTATGTCCATTTGTACACTTTTAATCCCAATTCTTGTCATAGAACATGCATATTTGTTAGAAGTTGGATATAATAGCATACTAAGGGCAATATGTCTTTGCAAGCTAGCCCCAAATTGAGTTCGAAATATGGACTCATCACCCCATGACTCCGGTCACCGCCCGACTGACTTCTATTTTTCTGGCAAACTTTCCAGTGATACTCTGGCACCCAGGGTTTCACTTGTCTCAATTTTCTCTTTCAAATTCTCAATTTTGTGATCCAAATTCGGTAAGCTCTTGACCCTAATTTTTTGGTATTATCGAAATAAGTATCATTAGGTTAGAATTATTGTTGGGTACGGACCTTCGAAATTTGTATGCTCAATATAGTTATTGCCCTTGTATGCAAAATAATATATGATTAATATTGGTTGAGTAGGCGTCTTTGCTTTAAACTACGTAATGCCAGAATGTGTGTTTAATATGTGTTTTGTGAAATTGGTTGTGCCGTGTTTGAATGTTGTTACTTGAAAATCATGTAGTCATAGGTCGTTGGAATTACATGTAAATCATTGTTTGGAAAATGGCATGTGATTGCGTGTCTGTGCATAGTCTCATAATTTCTAAATTATAAAATGATTGTCGAAATGTGGTGTGAATGCATAAAATGAAAAGTTGATGGGGTAGTGTATCATGTCGCATGTGGGGTATTAGGAATTTTGATGGGATTATTTAAGTGCATGAAAATTATTGCTTCGGTGTTGCACATATTTGTTGTGGTCTATGGATTTCGTTTTGGGACTCATTTGATGGGCTTAGAAAACCTAAGCCACTAGACTTTTCACAACATGAGGGTCTTCTACAACCCCTAGAATAATCCACGAGCTTTAGTTGCCCCTCGTGAGAAGATCTGATAGCCTGGAGTATTTGAGATTTCATCGGATGATACCTTCTATGGGTCATAGTTTAGTCTACGACTCATAGACAGGTCTCATAAGGTAATCCCTGCAAATGTTTAAGTTTGGAATTATACCTACAACTCAATCTACAACCTGTAGAACATTTTACGAGTCGTACCTGGTCTCGTGGATGCAATTCTAGAAACTGAGTTAACTATGCCTCGTAATCTTTTAAGGCCTTTTACGGCCATAATTTTCCCTACGGCCCATAAACGAGCCTTCGTAGATTCATCTAACACTAGTTTTGATAAGTTCTTATTTTTCATTCCTATATTTGTGGGGCTAATAATGATGTTAAATGCGTGCATTTCAGGTACCATTGCCCGAAAACCAAGGAAGAGTGAGATATAGGCCATGTAGCGGCGGTTGAAAGATGAGCCCTCGGACGCCCAGGGCAGTTCTAAGGCCAGTGGATCTCTTGAGGACCTTAGTCTCCAGCCTGATGTGCGCACCGAGTGACCATAGACATGGGTTGCTTCAAGATAGTCAGGGCAGCCCCAGACCCAGGCAATTGTGATCCACCCTCCCCAGTCTGATGAGGAATGGCATAGGGACAACAGTTTGATACAGATGACTTCCTCTATAGAGGGATCCGAGTCTAAATCTGGAGAAGAGTCAGGGTTTGAGTCATCTTCAGCGCCCCGAGCACCACCCTCACCTCTAGATGCATTATTTAACCGATAGTGCGTACGAGGCATGCGCGGATCTATTGGGATGATGTACGGCAGGATGAGTGGGGCCAACCAGCCCATTCTATATTTGAGGGGCCCCGGATTATAACCTCAAGGCTAGACAATGTCTCCAGAATTGCCCGATACTGACTTTAGTGGTTGGCAGTACCATCGGGGATGTACTCCCTGCCAATAGTTCAAGAGCTCTTTGTTTCCTACGCCGCCACCCTCTTAGAGTCTCTTCCAAAGAGGAAGAGACCTCACTTATCGCTGGTTGACACACACGGGGGTGAGGGGAGTACAGGTCAACATATCAAAGGCCTTCATCCTTTGCATACTTTTTGGTCATGAGTACCAGGCCCCCGGGACCACAGCTGAGTTCGACCACATACTGGGGCAGACTTGGGACAAGATCCTGATGAGAGATCCAGCCTGCAAGGCCGTGTTGATGAGATGGATAGCCGACCATATTACTGAGCAGGGCTAAGACGCTGAGTGGGTTTCTACTTCGTGCACGCCCATAGTGAAGGCATCCTTTAACTTCACCGATAAAGTTTGGTGGGTTGTGGTGAGATCATGAATTCGACTCATACATGCATATAATACCTTGACACCGGACCACTAGTTTCCAGCATCTTGGCTAGCTAGGACATAGATTGGGCCTGCCTGATTGCAGAGCAGATTCATGAGGTGCCCCTAAAGAAATCCACCTCCATCCCCTTCTCGTGCTTGATATATCGACTCTGTATAGACGCGAGGGTGGAAATTCTTCAACACTTGGACTCTCTAATTAAGGTTCATAGGATATTGGACGTTAGCCTGATAAAGGCTTCTGAGAATTGGGTGGCCCTTCGGCGAGCACCACACCCTCCAGTCCAGATGCCAAAAATATTCGCTGCGGCGCCACTATCTGATCCTCCATCCTCTTTCACCGCTGCTACTCCTACTGCTGAGGTGTCCCTATAGACCGAGACTAATATATAGAGGGGACCCACCACCACCACTACATCACCAAAGTCGTGTCTGCGCAATAAGCACCCGTTAGCATGATATATGTGTCAACGACATCTATTCAAGCCCAGGCATAGAGGCAGGCACGCCCAGTTGACTCAGTTGCTACAGCAGATTCAGCCTTGGGTTCGCCAGGATATCTCAGGCACTGAGGTATATATGCTAACGCACTGTGTGTCTACTATTCAAGAGAGGCTCACACGAGTACACAGTTGCATTAACCTGTTTGAGAGGCAAGTAGAGTAGAGCCTCAATTCAGCCCATACTACAAATTTGATAGCCATTTGGAAGGAGATCCAACAACTCCGCTCTGAGATGAGGGTAGCAATATCAGCACCGATTGTGCTTCTATCAGCTAATCCCACTTATGTGGTTGTGATCAGTTTACCCCTGAAGATACACCACTCCCCTCCCTTAGGAAGCGATCCTGCATTGATAATCCAGATACCACAAGACGAGAGGTGGGGATGACAAAGGAAGAGCAATTTAAGCTTGTGTGTCTACGCTCCATGCAGGATGAGGAGGCCTGACAAACACGCGAGATAAAGAGGATGAGGGGTGTTGGACCCTCCGAATATGTTGCCACTACTGAGGAGACCACTAGGCAAGTAGAGGGTGGTTAGACTCAGTCAGAGATTGGTGCTTAGGCGCCCAGGTATATTTTTTGACCCCTATGCTTTGATACTATTAGATTTTGTGCATTGAGGACAATGCAAACTTTTTTCTGATGGGTGTGGGTAGGTATAGGCCTCTGTGAAGTCTTAGTAACTATGGCCTTTAACTATCCCAAATTTTGAGTCTGGGGGATTTTCTTGCTTGTGTTCTTTCCCTAATGACATTTATTTTTTGTTGAACCAGCACGTTTAGGATGTGTAGGTAGTAGTAGTAGTAGTATATAGTACTGAAGTCTATGGCATATGTTAGTTTTTGTGTAAAAAAATGATACCCATCAAACTTTTGTTAGGTAGTCTTGATAGCAACCATGCGATATTGAATGTTGACAATGCTTATTCTGATAAGTGAGGTTTAATTATGATGAAAAGCATGATGTTAGAGTCTGTATTGATAGTGTAATTAATGTTATATGTGTGTGAGCTTTCTTTGATTAATTCTTATATTGTGTTTCAATTCAGAACTTGCCCTACTACTCTGACTTAGACTGTAGGTTAGTTGCTTAGGAAAGGATCTTATGTTCATATTAGTCTACTTAGCCTAAATGACCAACTAAATGAGTAATGTATCCCTTGATCTCAATGTTTGAGCTTTGCATATACCCATTTCTTTGTAAAAACCTAAGTAACCTAGTCTTGTCGAATGTGAAATCCTGAAATTGGCCCTGGTCCTTCCTTGAATATTGTGTACCTTAACTAAGGCAAAAAGCTTAAGTTGAGGATGGCTACCAAAAGGGGCCCTAGTTCATAGGTTGGATATTGTGCACCTTGACTCAGGCCAAAAGCCTAAGCTGAGGGTGGTTGGTGCAAGGGTGATCACACAAAATGGAGTGGAAGCTAGTGATACAGGGAAAAGGGAGAAAAATTATGCTA
Organism: Solanum rostratum; assembly: GCA_029948455.1. Lineage (NCBI taxonomy): Eukaryota > Viridiplantae > Streptophyta > Magnoliopsida > Solanales > Solanaceae > Solanum > Solanum rostratum. The sequence continues at coordinate 48,613,374 of CM057047.1, read as the reverse complement.
GGGGTGCAAAAAAATGAATAGATGCCTAAAGAATGAGCTAAAAAGAAAAGAATGTGAAAATAGAAGGCAATGAGCTAAACATGAGAGTAAGGCACCCAGAAAAGTTTAAAATAGGAGAAAGGGAGAATGAGTTGAAAAATGATAGTGTTGGTAGGGAAAAAGTGTAAGAACAACGCAATGTCAAGGAGGGTCATTAGTCACTATGTTCCCAAATCATACCAAAGCCCCGTGAGCCTACGTTATAAGCCAAGAAAGCCCTATAGTGATCCTAGTTCAAGTAGTCGAAGGTCATAGTTGTGAGTATAGGGGTAAGCATATGGTATTGAGTACGGTGATTGAATATCTGTTGTGAGTGTGAGAGATTTTGGTTAGTCCCAAGTATCAAATCTGAATATACTATCATGTGTGGGATATGAGACTTCTTTTTGTAAGGAAACTTGCATTACACTATTGATTATAGGCTATTTCAGTGATTGTTGCTTATCAGTGGTTACCTTGCTTGTTATAGTTGCACTATCACATTTATGGATCTACATTGGTTTATTTGATAGCTATCTGATATGCATTGATGAGTAGTATTGGTATCTGTGCTTAATTTGGAAGTGATGTGTGCCATTAGATTGAGGACTGTGTTACTATACTGCTTATGTAGATTGAAGTCTGTCACTTGAGGACAAACAACAATTTTAAGTTGAGGGTGTTGATGTGCTGTCAAAATACAACACTTTTGATGCTTAAAACTTATTATTTTGTGTATTCTCAAAGTGATGATAGTGGGTTTGATGTGTTTTTATGTTTGTTTTCAAGATTACAGGATTTGACAAGATTTTGGGCTAAGTGTTACAGTTGCTGCATTTTTTATGAAGTATGAAGCACTCTACGGGATGTGGAAATTTCCACGAGCCGTAGAGCGATGTCGTGGTTAAGATCCAGTGAAGGGCCTATTTTTTGAAGTTGCATCCATGAACTATCAGACGATCCATGGAATTTTGTACGAGTCGTGGATCAGGTTTCGTGCCTTGAAGATCAAGTTTTCTGAAAAGTTGTCAGACGAAACCCTATATAGGCTGTAAGTCTGAATATGGCCCATAGAAAAGTCTCGTAAAAGTGATGCCCAGTTTTGAATATTGAAGACTACGAAGCCCACATATGGGCCGTAGAACTTAGTACAGCCCGTAACCCTGTCCGTATTGCCTGCCGAATCTAGTTTTCCTATTTTTTTTTACTTTTATTTTAGTTATTATAAATAGGGATTTTAGTTTATTTTAGAAGAGAACGAAAAAGGACACTCGGAAATGAAGAGAGAAGTGCATAGAGACACTTGGAACACAACTTTGTGATTTTTAATCAATACTTTGTGATTTCTTGTGAAGAGTTTGGGTTTTCTTCTTCTTAAATTCATCTTTGTAAGTTCTTAATTGTGTTATTCATATCATGATTCTTTCATCTACAATGATTAAACATAGCTAAATCTACAACTAGGGTTGTGGGAACCATGAAGAACTAACAAGGTAAAACCTGATAATTCGTAATTCCTGGAAAGTGTGCATGCATGTATTAATTAATTCTCTTCGTTTTGATTGCCTTTTGGTGGCCAACGTTAGAACTCTCCTAGTTGTTACTAACTGGATCAAGATAGTAATGAATGGGAAAAGAGATTAATTAACAAGATTCGATTAATTTCTTCTCGTCTAATCAACCAAACTGGATCAAAGAGGATTGTACTAAAATAATAGGTAAGGGTTAGCAATGTCACGCTGCAGGAATGGATCAAAACACATAGTGAAATTTACCTCTGCAGGAATGGATCAAAACACGTAATGAAATTTACCTCTCCCTTGGATCAAATTGTTTGGTAAACTTAACTTACCGTTTTGCATGCAACACACTAGAAAAGATTACGATCATCTGGTAATACCAAGTTAGCGAATCATGGGGAATACAATACCCTAGTTACTCTTCTCACTGGTTTTACAACACTTGTTCTAGTTTAGGTTTACTTTCTGCAAACTACAAATCCCCTCCCCCTTTCGAGAGATAAGTAGGTTAATTCACTTGACTTGCTTGCAATTACTGCGAGTCTACCATATTCCCTGCGGGATTGATCCTAACCTTGGTTAAATTATATATCTTGACAAGGACGACTTTAACCTTCAAAAGGGAGGTGTAGCTTGGGCAACATCATTGACCACGGTCAACACGGTCAATAACCTCTTTTTCTTTTATTTTATTTGCTGAAAATGCCCTTTCTTCCCTATTTTGACTACTCCACTATTTTCTTCCATATTTGGAGTTCTAAAAGCTTGGAGATACAATTTTGAACAAGATTTTTTTGTGGATTTTCATTTGGATAAGCTTCCTAAGAATTCTTTTATCTTCAATATTTAAATTATGATTTTGACTTAAAATTTTTGGTTTCAACCCTCCAAATTTTATAGGTTTTCAAGAAAATGATTCAAACTTTAAAATGATGATTTCTCCCTCAATTTCTACTCAGATTTTATGGGATTTTCACTCCACAAATTGCAATTTTTGTGTAGAATCTGATTTAGAGCTCAATTTCTAGATTCAAAAGTTTTGAAAAATAATCTAATTTTTTACCATTTTACCCCGGATCGAATTCTTATTAATATGGGTATCAGTTTACTCCTTTAGACATGTATATCTCATTCTATCAAGTGTTTTGGAGTCGATTTTTGGATTCATTCATCTAGTTAGTTAGTTCGTGTACGATTCAACCTTTGAGATTATGGTGATTTGGAGTATTGTGGAAGGGGAAAAGACTTGGTTTTGAGTAGATTAAGACTTCGATTAAGGCAAGTGGACTTCTAGCCATTTGTTAAGTATGATTGAACCTTATATTATCCTGTGTATGTGGGTTTGGCTAATTGTTGGCATGAAATGGGATAAAATTATACTATTATAGGCTTTGATCATGAGATTTTGGATTGGGTAATTGTAAATGTTGTGGATCCTTGACTTGTGAAATAATTGTGGGATTGTGAATACTTGTAAAATTGTGAGTTATCCGATTTTTCATTGATTTGGCTATTGATTTAATTAAGTAGACCCTAACCCTTCTTAAGTTTATTGAACTTGAAATTTTCTTCTAATGTGAAACTTGGGGATTAGTGAACTATTCTGGTGGAAATGATTTGAGTAATAGGGAGGTAGAAATGATGCCATATATGACTTGAATCCTGAGGTAATATCCATTGTTGTTGACTTAGACTTGTGACATAATTTTGTGAAATGAGCTTATGATGCCATTGTTGATAATGTAAAAATGTTTATGATGTTTTGATTGTTAAACTTTGAACCATATTACATGGAATTATCTATTGAATCTCTTATGTTAAATGTTGAGCTAAATGTGTATGACAAGATGTTGTTGGAAATTATGAACTAATTGCTTGTAAAGTAAGAAGTCAAATGATTAATTGTCTTACGTTATGATGACTAACGGTAATTGAAAGAGTTGAACTATGTTATATTATGAGTATTATGTAATGTGTTAATAATGACTCAAATGTTAGAAGACAGTGAAATGGTTGATTAATTGTGAATAAATGATGCAATATGAACATCTTGCCTATTTCTATATTCGTGAAAGTGATTGTTATACCATGATGACATGAATTGCTTGATGCTCCATTATGATGAAAAGCTGATGGAAAAATGGCTTCGGCTAATTGATGATGAAATTTGAGTATTTGTTTATGAGGAAATGAACTATGTGGATATCTTGTATCCACTCATGATTATAAAAGTGATACTTGTGATATGATGATATTGAGATTATGTGCATGCATTCACTTGTTATTTGTGGATTGATACTTGTGATGGCTACGGCCGAGAGATGAGTAAGGTAACATGTGGATTGATGGCCGAGGTCTCTATCGATCTATGATTAGCGAAGGTTATTGTCGGCCAGTCGAGGTAACATGACGACTGATATTGGGTTCGAGGTCATTTTCGGATGGGTGAGCATTTGCCGAGGTCATTGCCGACACTGGTCACGGATACACGATCTATGTAAGACCCTCATGGGTTTCATTCTGACACACATATATTAATCAACAGATGTGTATCATAGGCAGACATGCATCATGATTATTTGACGTTGAATCACATTATTTACATCTCATGGTATCCACTTCTTCTCATATCATTCCTTCTTTGATATTATTAAATGTTTTGCTTATGATATTGGATATCTATTGTACCATTTGACTCTGTATATTCAGTTGGATATTTTGAGATATGATGTTATGTGATGATTATATATTTATGTGATTTGTATATTGTATTGTGCTAGAACTTTACTGAATGCAGGTGTGTAGTTTGGCGGTATGTGGTTGAGAGGATAGAAGTACTTGCGTTCTTCATTGTTTTACTTTAGGTTAGTTTCCGTTTCCTGAATACTGTGTTGTTTGGTGCTCACGCCTTGCTACATTTTGTAGGTTGTGAGCCCGATCTGGTTCGTTAGATCTTCCCAGTTACAAGATCGAGCTTCTGGATCCCTTGAGAAATAGTTGCTTGTCTCTTCAGCAGACTTTCGAGGGTTCTGTTTTATGTTATGTTCTATTTGAGGACTAGACATCGAGACTTATATTAACCTTTGAGTATTCTTAGTATTAGAGGCTTGTACATGTGACACCAGTTCTTGATAGTTTTAGGTTGGTTTCGTTATGCTTATCTACTATTTTACACTGGTTAATATTTCGTTTTTATTATTATATTGGACTATTCAGATTTCGGCCGAGTTGGACATAAACGCGAAGAGGAACTCAGTTGCCCCATAACCAGCAATTCGCACAAGGCAGAAATTATCGAATGAACCCTCAAAATTTGTTTGAACTCCTGTACACACAAACCATATATATTCCTACTACATTTAATGTTTCGGACTCAATGGAAGCGTCAAAAATTGAATTCAGAGTCTCCTTAACCCGAAATGCAATAAGTCACAACCAAGACAATCTAAGGCACTCAAATACTAAAATGTTATAGAAACACCAAAAAATATATCAAAACATGTTCTAAAGCTAAAATCACCTCCAGAATCTAATGGAACCATCAGATATCCAATCCCAGCACTCTAACTCAAAATGTTAACTAAAGTCAAACCTTGGTAAAATATTAACTCAATTTCCAACTTCAGACCTCAAATCCACATAACTTCAAATCTGATTCCAACAACTCTCCTAGATCAATTTCAATATTTTGAAACGGATGGAATTGTTGGTATTCTGTTCCGAGACCTTTGGTCAAATTTTAACCCATATTCCAACTTCAAACCTCTAATCCATATTACAATTCCAAATCTAATTCCGACAACTCTCCTAGACCAATTTTCACATTCTGGAATTGATGAAATCATCAAAATTCCATTACGAGATTCGAAACTTCAAATAACTCCGAAACTCAAAACTAAGTAGCTTAAACCTTTAAAACTCAACTATTTAGCAAAAACTCAAGTTTTCTCAGAATTTTCAAAAATCAACTTTCACAATCAATCAAATAAGACTCAGTACAACTATCAAGAGTGATTAAATGCTAAATTTTTTTAAAACACAAGAAATAACCTTCAGGATCATTACACTGACAATCCTCCTTTGCAATTTGGAGCTGATAAAACTGATGAAATTTTATTTCGAGACTCGTAGCTTCGGTTGTTACAATAAATCACTTTTGAAAAATTTAAGGCTTCAAAACTCTAAACCTCCAAAATTCACATTTTTTCAATAGAAACTCCAAAATCAAACTCACAAATTGATCAAACAGGACTTGAAACAACTTTTAGAAAAGATAAAATGATAACTTTTTAAAAATTTCAAAAAATGACCTTCAAGATCATTATAGTTTATAAGCAATTTAACAAGATATATTAAAAAGAAGATAGTATTAAAGTTTTTCCCCAAGAGCAAAACTCGTGAACAATATATTGAGATATATAGTATAAAAATAAGACCAAAATTATGCCTTGCACGGCAACATTTGTAAACAAATTAAAATTTTTCCAAATTTCCAATTACATAGAGTAAGACTATATTTTGTAAAGCTTCACTAAATGAAAATTTTAAACAAAGCCTCAAGTGATCCGATTTGTGCTAATCTCCAAAAGTGCAAATGTCTTTAATAATATTGTTTGAATTTTTTTGCAATTAATTAAAAGATTTTGCTTTAGATAAAATAGTCAATTCTATTTTTCAACTATTTAAAAATAGCAATTTAATTATTTTTCTCATATTTAGGACTTTGAAACCAATTAAATATTGTATAGTATTTTTTTTTTATTTGAGTTATGTAACATGACATATTTAAAAAAAAATAATAGTAATAATTATGATTAATTCTTTATAATTATTTTAGATAAAATTTTGACCACTTTCCATTTCTATATGAACTAGATAGCTCATGCCCGTGCTGAGCACGGGCATTTGTCAATTTTAAAGAAAATAATACTATCAAGTAAACTATTATGCGGATCAAAATTTATTCTATTACATTGATCAAAGCTAGGTAGAAATACCAATATTGTACAATGTTTATACTATTTACATTGGCAAAGCTCATTGAAAAGATCAAAGTAAAAAATGTAAGTTGAAGTAGTTGTAGTTGGCATCTGGGCATCAGCTGGGAAAGAGATGAGAAAGTCTTCAAAGTTATATATGACTTTCATGCTCTTTTGTAGCAGAAAAATTGAAAAGTCAATTCTGAAACACAAAAAAAATAAAAATAAAGCAACCAATCTTACAACAAAAGCAAAGCCATTAACAAACAAAATGTGAATTAACAGAAAAGTTTCCATCAATACATCGCGATCATCTCTTTTTAGTCACTTTTAATCAAATCTTTCTTGTGAGCTTTTATTCTCTTATATGTTAACAAAGAGATAGTATCAGCAGACACAAAACAAAAAAAATCAAATGTCAACTTGTGAACAATAACTAACATTAAAGCAAATGAGAAATAAGCTAGTGCAGAAGTTAATTTCAGGTGGCCTTTTGTCCAATAGAGAAAGAAAAACTCTAGACAAGTGTAACTAATGAAAATACAAAATGGTTGGATAGTGTTACTTATTGTGCTGTTAAAGTTCATCTCCATATTCTCATGTCTGTTGCTGCTATATAACCACTTGGGTAAAACATAATGAAATCAGGATTTGGCCGTAAAAGAAGCTGTGGTATGGATATATATTATAACACCTAAGATTTCGCTCAATTTGGGGGTCGTCCAGGTAAGACATATGATTTCAAATTTTGTTTTGTTAAATTCTTGTTGGTGGTAGTTAGAATTCAATTTATTCTTGAACCTATATTTTTACTTTACTACTCTTTAAGGGAAACTTCCTTGTTACTACGAAGTTTATGAAATATAATATACTAAGTAGAACAAATTTGCATTATATAGCTAGAAAAACATAGCGTCATGGAGCCATACTTACCACTTGTAGTCACAATATTGATCTTTTTCAGCACATAAAGCAAGTATCACTTTCAGAAGCCTACAAAATTGAAATTGATTAGTCAGGTTAGGCAGTGAGAAGAATCTAAGAAGAAAGAATATTTGTCCAGATTGGAAGAATCTAAGAGGAAAGATCAGATTGAAAGAACAGGATATCATATACTCCCTCATCCCAATTTAAGTGTCTTACTTTCCATTTTGGCTTGTCCCAAAAAGAGTGTATCTTTTTATTAGTAAGTTTTCCGATTCTAATATTCTATATGATAAGTTTACGACTACAAGATTTAAAGAAACTATACACATCTTTAATTTAAGACCACAAAATTCAAAAGTTTTTCTCTATTTCTTAAACTTAATGTCCAATCAAACTAAGACACGTAAATTGGGACAAAAGGAGTGATTTGATCAGCAAGTATAGCTTATGAAACATGTAAAGCAAATTCAGGCGAACATCCCCTTTTCCCCAACTTAAAACCAGGTATCCTTGGACTAATTTTCAGTCCCAACTACTAAAATTCTATGTTGTTTGAATTCTTCAAAAGTGTCAGCGCCTGCGTTTCTGATTCACTAAAAGTGGTGTATTTTCAGAGAATCCGACATGGGTGCGACATTTAAAATGAAGAGTCCGACTTAGCTAAAATCTGAATGCAAACCAAAAATGTTTCAAACAATGAGGCTTTATGCCACCATCAAATTCTGAAGAGCAAACTGTCAGCGAAACATTTCCATGTTTTACTCTGATGTTTTGATTACATCTAACATATACTTCATTCCACATTTTCGTTAACACGAGATACATTTGCAGTCACTAATCATTTGATTTGACTGATGCTAATTGCAATTAATGATTCCCATTTAGAGCCCTAGATATAAGGTCTGATAGATAAACATCTTTTATCTCAACAAAACACATGATCTTTTCAATCATTACAATATATCCCATGACATTCATTCGCATTGAATAACTAATTTTCCAAGAAAAGCTGTGTGCCGATCCCAAACAAGTTAGGTTGGCTGTATAAATACTCCCAACTTCATCATATAAAGCTCATACCATAAAATCTATTCAAAAACACAAAATGTGATACAATATCCCCTAGCATACAAAATTGAAAAAAACTAACCTTGATCCTAAATCTTGTTTTGGGTACATCTGTACATTCAGGGCAAACTTGGAAGAAAGAATCAGTAGGAGCTCCGAGGTCCCTTTGTAACGCCCCGAGAGGGTACCCTAGGCGTGGCCGGCACCCAGAAACTATTGCTAGTCGTCAAGCGAACCACTCGGTCTCAAGCCAGTCATTCAACATCAAACATAGTGGAAAGTAGTTGGATAAAAGAATAAAGGCAGTGAGTCTCTCAGTCAATTCTACATCAACAAAAAGGATCATAGGCCAACAACCTCAGTCTCAACATCTAAGATAAGTAAATATTATTACTAACTCAACTCAAGGAGGAGAAAAACTCCAACATCAAATTCTCAACTCTAGTCTATGAAGCCTCTACCTTAACTCAACAGTCTAAGATGGTACCACGCCAGACCATGGCTACCCAACTCAATTAAATGAAATAACTGATAAAGGAAAAAGGCTCCTCCGGATAGCAAGGAGGACTCACCAATAGCTGGAATTAGAAACCTCGGAACCTCAATGATGCGTCTGTTGAAGTCCTCTACCTCTTGTGTCTGTATCATGAAACGATGCAACGCCGAGTGGCATCAGTACGTGGAATGTATGGTATGTAAGATGGTTGAATATAACAACACAGGTAGAATAATATAGGCATAATATCAACTCAGCATCATACTCCATCAGAATGTCAAATGTCTATCTCAAGCAAGAGGAAAGAGTAGACAAATGACTCACCAACATCTCATCTCAACATCATCAATACATCAGACTCATCTCAAGAAAACTCGACTCAACTCAACTCAAAGGACCAATGCCCATCTAGGACAAGGATAAAGAGTAGACAATACATCATCAACATCCATGAAGACTCATACCAGCACATCAACATCAGAGTTCTTTCAGGGTGGAACCTAACTGGGAGTTTCTCTAACTGACAACCATCACCTATGAGCCGATGATGATACAACGAAGTAATAGCATTGTCACATCCATCCAATACCTTGCTAGGGTAAAGGACATCACTTCAGTGGATCCACAGTAAATAACATCAGTCCTCTTTTGGGACAAAGAAAACATTTGTTTTATGGTTCAATCCTCTCTTATGCTAGTTTGTAGTTAATGAGTTCGAGTGAGACTCACTCTTACCCATTTCGGTGTTCAATACTCCTCCCAAAACTTAACATGCTCATAAAACATCAACATTAAGATTTCTCATCATCAGTCCCATAGGGACATATCACATCAATTCGTCTCATCAACATCAACTCTTGGACTTGAAACATTCTTTTAGAATTAAGTTTCATTCTTTTTAAGACTTAAAGAACATCATTCTCACCAACATCATCATCAACACTCTCAACATTCAAACCACAAACACAAACATCAAGTACATCCTTATTGTCAAGGCTCTAGACCCATCCCCTAAGTTCATTCTTGCAGACTTTAATAAAATACATATACAGTTTGGTGAAATCATTCATGAAAACCATTTATGCAGTAAATCAAGTTTGTGATGATCATCAATTTAAGAAAACACATGGAATAAGTAAAATCTCAGTAGAATACTCAAGGATTTTCACATATAGACTCGTTATCTTCGATTATGGACTCAATTCAATCAAAAAGGGGCACATGGAAGAACAATTCCATGCCTTTAGGTTAGCTTTACATACATGGGATGATTGCTAACAAAAATCTCTCTTGGGATCTCCTCTTGAACTCTTCAATCTCAATTCTCCTCTACTCTCCTCAAGCCCTAGCTTGTTAGTGTTGTTAGGAAAATGATTTAGGACAGGGTTTAGAACCCTTTTTTTATGAAAACGACTTATATTAGTCGTATATGGAGTTTAGAAAGTGTATGGACCGGAATGCCCCTAGAAAATTTTAAAAAAATTTCAAACTCGGAGTGATTCATCCATGACGCGAACTGGCATGTACTAGTATATTTTCTGCAAAAAATTTTTAAACGAGTTTTCTCAATTTCGTCGAAAAATTTAAAAAAAAAAAAATAAGTCCCTCTCCGCGATAGGTGCGTGACGCGGCTCTGTCGCACACCTCCACTATTTTTCGTTTTGAAACGAAAAATTATCTTTTGAGTCGGTCGCTCTAAAAATCGATCGAGACCCTTCCCCCACTCAATTTTATGTGCTGATCACAAATCCAACCTCGGATTTTTCATACGAGCATCGAAAAACGCGTTGCGCGCACCTCCCTCCTCTAGGGGTATTTTCGTAATTTTACCGGGCATTACACCCTCCACATTCTTGAAACCCCCTCAAACCTAGAAATATAAAAATGAAAAAAAAAAATCTTGATAACCCAATAGCTACAACTCAAGAACTCAGATCAGATTTTCAACAAGAAAGCCAAAATAGGACACTCCCCGATCATAAAACTTCTTTGTTTAAGCTACCCTAGTTTCTACCTTGAATTGAAATTTGGAAAAATTACCTGACTTCTTGTCCACAGCAGAAATTACCTATTATAGCGAGAATGTCGCCCGTCTTCCACTAAGTGAAGCAAATATCACTTTGACAGCATATTGATGGCATCATTGAAACCTTTAGAAATCTTAATCCCAAAAATTACCAAAAGGTCCATGCAATCGAGCACCCCCAAATAACCACAAAACAAAAAGGAATTGATAAAAAAGAAGAGCATATAGATATATATACTTGATAAATTATACCACCAAGAAGATATTTCTAATTTTTAGCAAGAAGATTGATCACTATTCTTACCTCTGCACAAGATCTGTTCCACAACTGCTCTTCATAAACAACAAACCAACACAATCAGGGAAAAAGGATCTCCAGGAAAACAAAATTAAACAAATCCCATAAGTGAAAATTCGAAAAAAAAAAACGAAGTTAAAGTCTACAAACAGGAAGCACTTTCTTATCTCCTTTAACTTCTTATTTTCTTCTTATTCTTTAATCCACATTTTCACACATGCATTTAACCAAACACGTAATATTCATATTCATGCTGTGTGTTTTCTCTTTCTCTCTGTGTTTTCTTCGAAAGCCCTAAAAATCCCTTATGGATAGATCTGATTCCAAAGATTTCATGGACCTATCTAACTCCTTGAGTTCCATATCACCTTTTTACAATTCCACATGGTAGCATTAAATTTCCATACATGGACCACCACTCACAATAAAACTCAATACAAGAATGCATGTAAAAAATTCACACTCATAAGGAAAAAATCCAGACCGAATAATATGGAAATACACCAGTGAAATACATGAATGCTTGTCAAAAATTCATAACTCAAGTGTACTGTTATTCATTAGCTAATAATGACTCTAAATTCGTTGGTTGATTCATTATGAAAATATAGTGATTTAAGTGGGTAGCATGTATCTTGTATATTTTTATATTTGTGAGTTATTTACAAATTTTTATGGTGATTCATTGGGACATAAAACTGAGTCATATATGTTGTTGATTCATTAGGATTATATGTATTGAATATGGTGATTCATTGGGACAATATTCTGACCGTCATGAGTGATGATTCATTGGGACAATTCTGAGTTGTTTCATTAAGAAAATATAGTGATTCATGTGTGTAGTATGTATCTTGTATGGTGTTCATTTCAAAACAATGAGTTGTTTACAAATTTTTTATGGTAATTGATTAAATATGGTGATTCATTGGGACACAATGTTGACTCATACATGTTGATGATTCATTGAGACACAATGCTGACTCATATATGTTGATGATTCATTGGCGCAGTATGTGTTGAATATGGTGATTCATTGGGACAATATTCTCGCTGGTATGGGTTAATGATTCATTGGGTCAGTATGAGTTGACTGATTAATTTGTATCTTTCGATGCTAACTTTTTTGAGTTGTAAAGAATTTATGTATTTAGTATTTTTTTTCAAATAGTGGATTGTTATCTTAAAATTATTAATTAACATATATGATACACAATTCTTTTTTTTTTTCAAATTGATAACATTCAACATATTTTGGCTCCTTTTTTTTGTTTATTGTAGCGTTCCTTTTTGTTACAGGTCGAAAATCTATAAATTTTGAATTTTTGAAATGTATTATTGCCTTTTTATTAGAAATTTGATTAGGATTTGTTTAGCAAAATTTAAGGGATTGAAATATGAAACTATACTACCTTCCATTTAAATTGTAACTGAAATTAAATATAATGAATCATCATCTATGAATCTAGTTTCTAGGCAATGTATCCGTATAAGACTTATTTTAAGGAATTTTTTGCAAAGGGTTGAAATATATTGAAATTTGTTACTTACGTCGTAGGATTACTATAATTTTTACATAAAATAAATGTAAGAGATCTTCTGAAAAATATATATACAGTATTTCTTTTATTCAATTTATAAGTCGTCATAAAAATTTTAATTTGTACAAACGGGTTAGTCCGATTAGGTTCATTGTTAACACAACCCCTATAGAGTCAAAACGGTAGATTCCCGTCTTCCTCAGTCCCTCCACTCTCCCCCATCGCCTGCTTGGTGGATTCTCACACTCCAAATTGAAACTTTCCTCTTGAATTTCCGATTCATTGCCCGTGAAGATCTGGAGGCTCCAGTCATGTTGCGTCCTCACTTGGCTCGCTCCTTCTCTTTACTGTTCCTCTTCATTTTGGTAAATATATTCTTTTAATCTTGAATCTTCAAACAATCATTTTTTCTTTTCATGTTCAAGGCCAGATTAATTTTGTTTTTACTTTAATGGGCTTACATTGAATCTCATTCTATCATTCGAATTCAAATGTTTGGATGATTAATTGATTGTGGGTTTTTGTTCTATTGCTGTTTATATGATCACTTCACTATCAGTGAACGGAATTGCTGTGTGCGCTTGTTTTATATGATCATATTATGAGCAAAATTTCTGTGAATGAATGAACTCCGAACAGTTCTAGAAGATCCTCCACTTGTTGCGAAATAGGTTATGATATGGAAATTTCATTTGAAAGGGTGAATACATACATATAAATATATTCTAACGGTAGTCCGGGCCAACTTGTGTGCACCTCAACTATTTTCAGGAGCATTAATTTTTTTTTTTTTGAAATTGGTACATAATTTCACGAGCATTCATTGTGTGTTAATTTGAGACACTAGTCTTGCATTTCTGTGGACCTTGGTTTGTCTAAATTTTAAATGTCTTATTGTATAATGGTTTTTCTTCTTTGTTTCATTTTGTTTCTTTGTTTTTTCTTGCCATGTATCCCTGTCACACTGTCACAGTATATTTACATAACTCCTTATTGTACGGATGGTTGTGGGAGGAGAATATTGACAAGAATACAGAGCTTTTGATTAATTATTTCCATTATTTTCCTTTTTTCTGTATCATTACTCTGGGAAGTATTTTCCAGACTTTTGTGCTAGTTCATGTCAACTTTGCACCAATGATTTTCCTCAAAGCCTTTTACTCCCACTTGCAATGCAAAGAGAAACTATAGAAAGGGTACTGATTATTGCAATAATATTTGGCAGTTGCTGAGTCATAGTTCACTTTGTTCTACGGGTGGAAATCGTAAAGCAGGGAAGTCATCGGTATTTTCATTGTTTAACCTGAAAGATAAGAGCAAATTCTGGAGTGAATCTGTTATCCATGGCGGTGGTAAGTTCTTGAAACACATATTTTTTTTTTAATTTTTTTTTTGCATACTTGGTTGTAAAGATGACTTTACTTGCTCAATTTCCATTAAGGTTATGATGTTTGGATGCAGATTTTGATGATCTGGAAGCATCTAAACCGGAAAAATTGAGTGTTCTCAATTACACCCAGGCAGGTACTTGTGTTTCTCCAAAATTTTCACTTTCTTTTATTCTTGACAAGGATTAGTTTTCACTTTCTTTTGTATTTGCCTTTGATGTGTATTATACGCCCTTCTCAATTTTCTCTATCAGATCTTCAGAAGATTAAAACTTTTTTAACTTTAGTAGCTGAAACAATGAAACAACCTTTTGCATGCATTTACTTTCTATTTATCTATCGATGCTTCTAGTGTTCTAGAAGATGTAACTAGTTTGTACATCACATTGTAAAACTTGTACAATGGATAGAATTAGGGACTTCCATCTTGAGGATCTGCCCATGAACTACCATTTTCTTTGTAATGACGGTTGTTCTGGACCAACTTGTGCGCACCCGACTGCTCCATTGGATACCCATGGACTATCCTTTTTAAGAAAGTCAAATAAAAATTTGCATTCTAGTTGATGGTATATGTTTCTTTATATCTTAGTAGGATCTTTGTGCTTTTCATTCATCTCATGTACTCCTCTGTTGACATGTTCATGATTATGCAACTTTGGATGAAAATGCGGTAGGAGGTTTTAAAAGAAATGCGTCTCTATCATACTTTGAAGCTCAAATGTTAGGTGAAAGTGGAGGGCCCAGGACGTTGAAATCTGAGGAATGTCAAGCACTACAACACCTTCATCCCAAACAAGTTTGAGTTGGCTATATGATTTATCACGGGTCATGTCGCTCCATTTAAGTTCATTAAATCAATATTATACTTTAAAAAAAATAAAAATTAAAGTGCTAGATGTTCTCTATATTCTTACTAGCTTATAAATATCCACCATAACTAAAGGACTTATGAAAACATAGGATCTAAAGTAAATGTACTAATGTGACTAGAAAACATATTTTCAATTATTTGGTATCGCCTATATATATCCATTACTTCCATTGTACCCTATTTTTTGTTGGGTCTACATGGATTCCAGTCTCTCTCTCCATGCAATTTTATGTTCATCTTGTTTCTGATAGCACCTTTACTTACCATGATTTCACATTTATGGATGGATGCATTTGGTGTGACATGATTAAACCATTTTAAATGACTTCCTTTTATTTTATCATTGTGTGCTCTACTTGGACCTTCTGCTGAATATATCATTTTTAATCTTATATGATCTTGCATGACAACCACAAAACTATCTCATCTGCACTCATCATGTTGATATGTTAGACTTTAGTGGCCTAACATTAACACCCATGTGAGATTGCAAGTTTTTTTGATAACGCGGTACTCGGGCCAGCTTGTGCTCCTTTTGACTAATTTCACAGGATATTGTCACCTCCTACCAACAACAAGTACGAGGTAACTTTATCCGCCTAGACTTGAATAGATGGGAAGAAATCACTAGCCTTTACGGGGAATTGAACTTGAGATCTCATGATGCTCAATCTACTTCATTGTAACGTTGCTAGTCTTATACTCCTTTTGTCAAAATTTTTGTGACACTTTCCGTTTTTGTTTGTCCCAAAAAGAATGTCATATTTCTGTAATCGAAAGCAACTTAACTTTAAAATATTTTTTATACTTGATGACTTATAGTCAAATAAATGTCTGAGGTTTATTTTAGATTACAAATTTTATAAGTTTTCCTTTTTTAAACTTTTTGCCAAGTCAAACGATGTCACATAAATTGGGATGTAGGAAATAATTGTTACAAAACTTACCTTTTACTTTGGTTAGTATTCTTCTATCACATAATACCATGGTAGCACCAAATTCGAAGAGTGTAGTGGAGTATTTTTCCTATCAAGAATAGAATTACAGACAAATACTTAATATCTTTTAGAGAAATTCTTATCTCATTTATCCATCTTTGGAGATTGGAAAATACATTTAGTGGTAAGTTGAGAAATAACAAAGTGTTCTCTGTCAGGTCTATCTATGAGAAACTTTTGGTTAGGGCAAATATTAGTTTCTCTTATGATTTGGTCTGGATACCTGAGGTGTCGTGGAAGGTGTGCTTCTTCACATGGTTGGTGACTAGGGGGTGATATTGACGACGGAGAATCTTAGGAAAAGAAAGGTTGTTTGCATAAGATGTGTTTCTTATGTAAGGAGACAGGCGAGGACGTGGATCATATTCTGTTGCATTACAAACTAGCCACGAGGTTATGGTTGGATATGTTTAGTTGGTTTGGTGTATCTTGGGTTATGCCAAAATTCGTGATGGAGTTGATGTTCAGCTGAAAGAGTGGAGCTGGGAGAAGAGGGCAAAAAGCTTGGAATGTTACTCCTTTTGTTTTTTGTGGGTCATTTGGAAAGAGAGGAATCGGAGAGCTCATGAAGGAGTGGAAATGAGCTTTACTCAGTTGAGAAGTGGTCCTCGATCCCTTTTTTTCTTTTGGTGCAACCATGAAGTTCCTGTTTGTATAGAGGTTTGGGTGTCTTTTGGGAAGACCAATGTTTTGTATGTCTCTCCTTTTTTTGGCATACCTCTTACTTGATAAAATAAATAAAAAATAATACAGGAAATATCGTATAAGCTATGCATATATTAATCATACTGGAATTGAGAATTGGATAAACAATGCATATACCATGATTATTCTGTCCAATACATCTAATGAAATGTGGCCAAAGACAATAAGTGCGTGGCTCAAGGCTTTTATAAGCCCATTTGAATTCTTCTGCGCTGCCTATTTGAGATAACTGTGTACGTCAAATAAAACTCGAATGAGCCATCATATTAGTGTATATTCCTAAAAGCCTTAAAGAACTATATGTTTGACGTGCTCTTGAATATACCATTAATACGTTCTAAGATGGAATAGAGGGGGGGGGGGTATATCTTTTAATAAGTGAGTAGAATAAAATATTGTTCTCTTTTACTGCAGGTAATATAGCAAATTATTTGAAGCTTCTGGAAGTTGATTCCATGTATCTTCCAGTACCTGTGAATTTCATTTTTGTTGGATTTGAAGGGAAGGGTAATCAAGGTATGTCTTATTCCTTTCTTTACCTTCTAAAAGAAGGTTTCTAATTGTCCCTTAACAATTGAAGATGGCTGTTCTCTTTGTTACATGGTAAATATTGACTATATTATTCTTTACTACTGTGATGTGGTTTATGCACAGAATTTAAGCTACAGCCAGAGGAACTAGAGCGCTGGTTTACAAAGATTGATCACATCCTTGAACATACAAGGATTCCTCAAGTAGGAGAAGTTTTAACACCATTTTACAAAACTAGCATTGACAAAGAACAGCGTCACCATCTGCCTCTTATCAGCCACATAAACTACAAGTATTTTTTCTTTCCCTCAACTGAAACAACCATACAATCTACGTGAGTATAAAATAGTCAACGCATTATAGATTGATCTATAAGATATTCAAATCTTTGTGCAGTTTCTCTGTTCATGCCATTCAAATGGGTGAAAAGGTCACATCCATCTTTGAGCGTGCCATTGATGTCTTTGGCCGCAAGGATGATATGTCTGATAACAGGTACTTGAAGTTCTTTCTAGTATTAGAGAATTTATGTTTTCCTCTGTAACTTTCTGCGACTCAATTATTATTTCTTAGCTGTGTTTCTTTGGTTCCTCTATATAAATGTGTGTTTTCAGGGATGATGCAACTGTTCTATGGCAAGTTGATGTGGATATGATGGATGTTCTTTATACCAGCCTCGTGGAGTATTTACAACTGGAAGATGCCTATAACATCTTCATTTTAAATCCCAAGCGCAATGTAAAAAGAGTCAAATATGGATACAGGTTTTTTTTTTTTTTTTTTTTTTTTTGTGAAAATTGAACTTTTTATACTACTTTTACCTGTTTGTTGCACTAATGAAAGGAGAATCAGATTTAAAGGAGCAAAGTACCTCCTCTTTGCTCACTACAACAGAGAGACAACAGATCAGGGAAGTCTGAAGAGATATGTGCAATCTAAACCTGTAGTCTTTCCCCAAATATGGATGCAAAGTAGTTAATAAAGTTTCAATTTTTAAATTATACAAAGATGATTAGAAGTCCATATTTAACTATTCAAAGCAGCCTTTCTACCTTCCCAGACCCCACTTATAGGATTACACCGATGTTCTATTTAACTATCAGAATAATGTGTTTTGAACTAAATAAAGGAGGACAAGTCTATTAACATTTTGAAGTTGTAGCAGCAAGGGTAAAGAGGTCAAGCAGTGATTACTACAGTAACACCATGCACACATGCATGGATGTGAAATATACATATTTGCTAGTCTTTCTATCTACACATCTAGATGATTTGTGCATGTAGGACCAGGTTTGACAATTGAATTAATATTGGATAATGGTCAACATTGTGCTCTTGTATAAGTTTCTCTTTCTTGACCTAGAGCTTACGTATTTGAGGTGTGGAACAATCTGCTCTTCCATGAAAAGTATTGCCATGCTAAAAGGCTGAAGCCTTGTGTTACCTATTTATTAGGGTTGACAACTCTTAGTTCGCTATGTAAGTTGCATGGTTGACCTTTTTTTTTTGAGAATTTAAAAAAAGGTCGACCATGCACCTCTAATATGTAAATAAACCTATACTAAGTGACCATGCTCACATGTTCATAAAACATCTACTTGATTTAATTGATTACATTGGAGTTAAAGTATGCAAAAATTTCATTTTGTTCAAGTTTTTGTAGTGTAAAAAGTATGATTTCATGTGAAATATTCTATTTTAGGAAGATAGTATTTGACATAGTATAAACTAAAGATTCTCACTCAACTGAAAAAGAGCAAGTTGAAATGGTTTTTTTTTTTGTAGAACATACACAAATAGTTATCCTCAATACTTGTCCGGTTTAAATTTGTTTGTCTTGTTTGACTTGATACTGAGTTTAAGAAAGTAAAGAAGAATTTGAATCTTGTGGTTTTAAATTACAGATATGTTAGAATGTACCAAAGTGTCCTTTAATCTCATGGTCTAAAACATGCCACGTCGAAAGTTGAAATTAAAGAGTTGTCAAAAAAAGGAAGAGACATTTTTTTCTGAAACAGACAAAAAAGAAAGTAGAAAAACGAATTGAAATGGAGGGAGCAATGGATATGATCCCATAAAAGGTAAATGAACATTAAAAGAAAAAGTTAACTTATATTAGTAGCTCACATGCACATACAGATAATACCCTTTGCTCCAAAAAATATGACTTGCTTTCTGTCATAGAAGCTAAGATTAAGATGTTTAAATAGATTGTATTGGGTAAGATCAGTGTTTTAAGAGAAACTTTCAAAGAAAAAGATAGATGTTTTATGAAATGTGAAAAAGTGTAGTAGTTAATGAGTAGATGAGACTTCTTTTTTTTGATGAAATAATATGTTTCATTAAAGAGCATCATGGAGATGCAAAGTTACAAGGGGTATAGTTACAAGTAACACAATGACAAAAAAGAATATTTAGCTCAGTAAGCCCCCCATATTAATCTAAACCTAGGGTGCTAACAAAGTCTAGAAAATGTCTATTACTAAGAGCTGGGGCCAACTTTGACCAACAAAGAGGCTCAAGCATGCATTTAGCTTTAAGAGAGTGACTTGGAGTTGATTCAAGGAGCTTTAGCTTTGATGGCCTCATCAACTTACCATAAATTCCCAACACAAATGTGCCTGTCTCATGTTCATTGGCATAATCCTACTCAGGCCAAAAAGGGTGCAAAACATGTTCCAAGCATTAGTAGCTATTGGACAATGCAAAAACAAGTGATTAACAGATTCCAGATCCTTGTTACATAGGTAACATTTGTTAACCAATTGAATTCCTTTCCTATTAAGGTTGTCTAGTGTATTACATGCTTCATATAAGGCAACCCAGTAGATGAGACTTTTGAAGGTGAAGTGGCGTTTCTTTTAAGACTTTGGAGGAGTTTCAGGGGCCATCAGAAGCAGAGGACAAATTGTGTTCGAATCCAAACAAAGATGGGACTTTCACAATCAAGTCTGCCTATTTAGCAATCAGCAATCATGCTTATCAGATTATTGATTGGTCAACAACAACAACAACAACATACCCAGTGAAATCCCACAAGTGGGGTCTGGGGAGGGTAAGATGTACGCAGACCTTACCACTACCACATAGAGGCTGTTTCCTGGAAACCCTCGTCACAAAAACCCATCAGCAGAAGATTATTGATTGGTCATGGAGGTTTATTTGGAAGACTAATGCTCCTGCAGAGGTTCTGTGTTTCACCTGGTTGGTAGCTAGAAAGACAGTGTCGAGACAAGATAGGTTGAGAAGAAGAGGATTCCAGTTATGTTCCAGATGTTTGTTCTGTGTCTAACACAAAATCTAATAGCCGTTTGTTTCTTGATTGTTCTTTTACTTATCAATGGCGGCAGCTGTTTCTTAATTTGGTGTGAACCAAATGGCGTATGCCTGCAAACATTGTGGATCTTCTTAAGAGCTGGAACAATTTGAGAGGCACATTTAGACAGAAGCAATGGTGGAGAATGGCTCCTCCTTGCATATGGTGGACAGTTCGGATAGAGAGGACTCCAGAGTTTTTGAAGATAGGGGCAGTCATATGCAGGATATTTAGTTGAAAGGTGTACTTCTGGTGTAAAGAATGCTTTTTAGAGGAGGAGGTTTCTTTAATAGAATTGATAGGGCAACTGTTATTGTTTCTAGGCTTTTGTCTGGTGGCGCTGCCCTAATGCTTTCAATACCAATCACTTTATAAAAGTTACTTTTGAGTTAACAACCTCCTTTAAAGAAACAAATAACTTCCAAGCTTAAACATTATGCTTGAACTTATGGAGGGAGAAATGTTTCCATTAAGAGAGAGGTCAATTTCTAAAAGAAAGGTACGTCGAGCTATGTCTTGGAACTGATGGAGTCTTTTTGAAGGTTTAGTCAGATTTGAAACTAAGTATTAGAACAAGTAAAATGTATAAAGTCTGGCTTTATGCGAAACTCCGATCTAATACATTGCAGGCCCCTGTCAGTTCTCTATTCTATGTGCATATAAGGGTTTTGGAAATCTGAAACTGGCCTCTATGTGTCTTAAGCCATTTTATTTTAAATTTTTAATCAATCTTACTTTAGTTAGAAACTCGGTTCTCTACAGTCTCGGCTACGTGCTTATTTAGAAATATGTAAAAAGTTTTGTAAACCTGGAGATGGACTAAAATCCGTGAAGTTCAACACATGTGGTTCTTAGTCCTTCCGCTACTTCCCTGGTAACTGGAAATTTACCTGGTCAAGTCATCTTATTAGCAGCATATATGTTTTGCTATGTGCTTTTGCACAACTGGCTTTCAATTTTCTGCGTAGATCCTTTTTATGGGTTTAACATGCAAATGAGTACGATGAAGAGTAGAAGGGCGAGAAAAGGTTGCCCTGAAGCTGATTTAGAAAACGATTATAAGAAAACACAGCACTCCAATGTGTAGAATGTATTCTTGCAGAGATATTCAGTGCATTTGCTGCACCTGGATTATATCTGATCACATAACATCTTTCCTTATTCTCATGTCTATTTGTTTCTATTTTCTGATTCATGTGTATCTGCTGTTCCTTAAATCATGTAGGCAAGGGTTATCTGAAAGCGAAATTAACTTTCTTAAGGAGGTAAATTGTAATTTCAATACCCCTATATATTAGTTGGACATGGATCATCAGCTTCATGTTTTTTGATCTTATACTTCATGCACGCTATATTTGATTTGTCAAGATTTATTTTTGGGTAATGTTTTTACTGTTTTGATGCTTCTTACAGAATAAGGAGGTACAATCGAAAATTCTTCACTCAGGAAGAGCATCAGAAAGTATTCTTGGTAGGCAAACATGTGTTCAGAATTTTTTAACTGTAGGATGATTGGTATTTGTATGTCCTCTGAGAAGCATTAACTAAGACTGATGCTTATTTGTACAAAACTGTGACAGCTCTTGAAAAGATGACAAGACCATTGTATGCCAAGCATCCGATGGCAAAGTTTTCCTGGACTGTCACAGAAGATACAGATACAGTAAGTTATCTCTCTTCTTGGCTCCCCTAATATCATTGGGGACCTTAAATTTCAAGCATGTCATTAGAGATTGTATTTATAGAGAGACCCAATGTGGATTCAGTGGTTGTGTATATGCCTATATTACTTGTCACTGACAACTATGATGCTTTTCTGTATCTAGTCAAGGAGAAATTTACTTCTTGTTAGAAATAGATGAGCAAGGAATTGCATTGAATATTTTATTCTAGAGTACATGCCAATGATCTAGAGTTGTAAATGAAGCTGATACTGCTTTTACTGGATGTAAAGATGTTGTTAAGGTAGACTAAATGATACCAACTGTCTGATCAGGAAAATGTTTTATTCGTTGTAGTTCATCGAACTATATCAGTGCCTGGGAATAACGTGCAGGTGTCTTATCTTATTCTCCTTTATATATATTGTGTCTGGTGCAATCAATATCATTATGCAACGGGGGCTGCTTTTTTTGTTGTCGAGCAACATAAGTTTTCTTAGTTGTTAAATATTTAATGGGCTAGCAACAAACTGGCAGATATGCATCAAAAGCTCCCTTTTTTCCTCCTGTATTTCATGAATTAGTGAAGCTGTGTCTTTTTTCTTTTTCCTTTTTGGATAAGGTTGAAGTGAGTATGTCGAAACTTGAAAGAGCCTCACTGTGACAAATGCTCATTCTTGCTATTATAAGCTCTAGTACTTTAGGTTTGTCAACAGATTTCAGTCCATACACTTGTTTCTCTTAGTTTTCCTTGTCATTCATGTTTAAATTTTGTACCATTCTTTTAACTTGATTGATCTTTCAATGTGCTTCTTTCTGGTGATCAAAAGCATTTCTTAATCGGTAAAATGGGCCACATAATTGGCCTAGAGATGCATAGTAAAATTGTGGTCATATTCCCGTTGTTCTGATGTGTGCTTGTCCTGAACTATTTACTTTCTTTAACAAAACCAGGCAGAATGGTACACTAGATGCATAGAGGTATTAAACAATGTTGAGAAGGTATCTCAAGGAAAGGACATGGCTGAAGTTGTTCAGAACAAAGTTATGCAGGTATTACTTTACACCACTTTATTCTCTCCCACTTCCCCTGGATATGTCCTACTGATTGATCATTATAGAAGAGAAGTATGTTAAATACTTCACCAACTATTTCTTTGAAAATACATCTTGGACTATCTGAATCCTCTATTTGACTCTAGTTATTATGATACTCTGTTAATTGCAAGTTTCTGAATGGGAGAAATGGAGAATTGAAGCTTCGTTTTGAGAGAGACTTAAAATCTGGGCAATTTAGCGGTTTTCATGCTGAATGTATCACTGATACTTGGATTGGAAATCACAGGTTAGAATCTTACTTCCCCATACTCACAATCTTTCATATTTATGATTTTTGTTTCATTTCGTATCAGGTGGGCTTTTATTGATTTGACTGCGGGCCCTTTTTCATGGGGACCTGCTGTGGGTGGAGAAGGCGTGCGCACAGAACTAAGTTTACCAAACGTGGAGAAAACCATCGGCGCAGTTGCAGGTATTAAAGTGGAAGACACATGTTTTCGTTCATTGCTGAGACTCATAGATAGATCTATTGTATTTATGAAGTTGACTGGGGATGTTTTGGACGAGATGGTTTTTTCTCCCTGTTGTGTAAATTGTACATAATGGTCTTGGTTGATGTACATGTTTTTGTTGTTCTTCTCTTTGATGCCTTCTCTTAGTTTATCAAGGCAATAAGACGACCCAAATAAAGCAGCAAGGATATGTGAAATTCATATAGGTGGTCTAAGTAGTTTGGGATAAAAGTGTGGTAGTAGTAATTGTTACTGTACTTGTTTTTTCACTGAGTAGACAGAGTCCTAACTCCTAATAATCAGAAAAGTCAATAAGATTGACGAGAATATCGGTGGATGGATGTGGCAGTCACTTAATCACTTCAAGATGGTTCATAGGTGAAAGCTGCCTGTGGCCTCTTTTAGAAGAGAATGCATTGAGTACCATATGCTGCATGAGAATGGGCATCTGACATGTGAATGCCGATCTTTTTATGACGAGAAAATGGAGGCTGAACCAAGGGAAAATTATCTTTTTTCTTGTTTGTGTTGGCCAGGAAACATGACAGGAAAGAAAATGTTGACTTTTTCTCAGTGAAATAGATTATTGAGTTCGAGAGCTGAATTGTTCTCTTGTTTTTTGTTTCTTATCGTCTGCTGAAACATAGCAAGTTAAAGTAGATTTGAAAAACTTTACCTCGGTGTAGAGCTACCACATAGGCTACGGTGGCGAAGGAGCTTAGGGTGGGTACCATTGAGCGTAAGCTTTGACTAGATAGGATGTGGATACATCCAATGTAAAGGAAACATGTATACTTACCGTGGTCTCATGATGCTTTTGCACTTGATGATGCCATGCTTGGCATCATACTTAACGAACCTTGCTTGTTTTAGATGTTCATTTGTTCATTCGACTATTGTTCGGGAGTCTATTATGGTTGATAAGGTCCATTGCAATTGTGTGATTACTATTCATGGTGTAGACACCTTCATTGACCTTACATTGCAAGATATTGTGTACTTGGAGATCATAATATGCATGGATTATGGTAGGCTTCGTGTTACACAACACTTGATTGCCATACCAA
Source organism: Solanum rostratum (assembly GCA_029948455.1). Lineage (NCBI taxonomy): Eukaryota > Viridiplantae > Streptophyta > Magnoliopsida > Solanales > Solanaceae > Solanum > Solanum rostratum. The sequence continues at coordinate 48,588,390 of CM057047.1, read as the reverse complement.
GAGCTTGGCAATTGGTGTTCCTTTAGATCTAGTATCACTTGGAAAGGTGTGAATGTCAATCTTAAGGTACACTCATATCCTGAATGAAGGTTAGAGGATAATTGTACGGGTTGTTTGTAAAGGCCTAGCTGCTAGTGATATTGTTCGCTTTGAGCCTAGGCCAGCACAACTTTAAAGCATGTCACTAGTTGGTAAGACTTGCTTTCTTATATACCCAACATCTCTCCTATGTTTTGCCGATGTGGGACTTTTATCTTAAGATGGGTTGTTATATATACCCTATCTATGGACTCAGCGTCCTTGCTGAGGTTTGCCCCACCGCATGGGATTTCCCTAGATTCTGCATTGAGGTTTGTCTTGCCTTTCTGGGGTTTGCCAAAACTCGGTTGAACTCTAGCCCACATTGATAAGGTTGACACAAGAGTGGGTCTGATACCATTCGTAATGGCCTAGCCCACGAGTAATATTGTCTGCGTTGGGCCTAGGCGTGCACGACTTAAAAACGTGTCACTGGTGGGTAAGACCTGCTTACTTATATGCTCAACATCTCACTTGTGTTTTGCCGATGTGGGACCTCTATCTTAACATGAGTTGTTACATAGACAGTATTACATGTCCCTAAAGGGTACCCTAAGCGTGGCCGGCACTCAGAAACCATTGCTGGTTCCGAAGCAAACTACTTGACTCAATTCTCTTAAGGTTTTCCTTTAATAAAATAGCTCAACATTCCAATCAATAAATAATAATAGTTTTTTGAATTTTACTCTGAAAGAAAGACAAACTCTACTCTGACTCTATCTAACTCAGTCTATGAAGCCTCTATCAACTCATAAGAAGGTGCCAAGACATGTCCAAGGCTACCTCAAGACAATAGGAAGAAATAAATTGAAATAAAAGGATTCATCTGAAAGAAAAAAGGTCTCACCATTGTCTGAAATTGAATATATCTTCAACAAAGTGTGTTGAGGATTTCTAATACCTGTATCTGCATCATAAAATGATGTTGCGTTAAGTGACATCAGGACATGAAATGTACGGTATGCAAGAGGGTAGAACAAAACTCAAGAAAAGCTCACTAACAATAGTAAGGCTCAACTTATATGATTGCAAGTTAAAAAATATAAAACAATGCTTTTCAAACCAGCTCAATCATATGCAATCTCAATCAAATCAAAATCAATTATCATCGTTAGGGAGTTTCTTTAACTGACAACCATCATCATATGAGCGGTGATACAACGTTTTGCACTGCCATTGTCATAGCCGTCCAATACCTTGCTAGAGTAATTGACGATTCATCTCATTGGATCCATAATTAAAGTCCTTTTTTGTGACAAAAGAGGCTTGGCCTTTATTCGACGCTAACTACGTAGTTTATAACGAGTTAATTATACTATTTTCCAGATAAGTGCTAATATTTTTTTTTGGTTTGCGTCGGGTGTCTGAGACTCTTTGAGCCCCGACTAATCCCGGGGATGCACAAACCCTCGGCAAGGAGTTTCCTGCAAGTGCGCCATGGTTAATTCAAGTTTTACCTAGTCCGATGGTCCTCAGAAATTGTTTGCACCCAGTGGGTTTCGAACTTGAGACCTTGAAAGGGAGCAAACCCCAAAGCTCAAGTCAATTATCACAAGGTCAACCCCTGAAGGTTAAGATAAGTGCTAATATTTCTCCCAAAAACGTATGCTAATATCTATTAACATTCCAAATTATTTCATGAAGACTCAATGAACCTTTTCATCAGTTCAATTTCATCTCAACTCATCAATACTTTCAATTACAAATCATATGGCTCTTTCATTTGAAATATACTTTCGAAATTATGCGCATCTCATCAAAACTCTTTCTAAATTACAATTCTTTCGAAATTATGCTCTTTCATTTAAAATATACTTTCGAAATTATGCATATCTCATCTAAACTTTTTATAAAATTACAATTCTTTAGACTCGTTAAAGTACATATGTAACATTAATTCAAATAACTCTTTTCGTCAATGCATGAAAAACCATTATCTTTACTAAAAAACATGCATAACCTTGATTTAAACAACACTTCATTTGATGCATGAAAACCATGAATCTCAACATCAAATAATGCATGGGAAAGCCATGATTATCAACTCGATTAAAGTTTATGGTAAAATAGCCACAAACAACAATTCCAACAATATGGGAGATAAAAAATAATAATAATCTCAATGCATAGTTATATAGAACTCAATAAAATAAGGATTAACTTGATCGATATTCAAAACTAGATTTTACTTGATTTAATACTCATTCAAAATGGACACTTAGATGTGGGATGCGTGGATGAACTTAATTCAATGCTATGATAACATTACATACCTGGGAAATTGATATCTTGATCGGAACTCGAAGAACTTTGGTGAAACGCTTGAACCCTAGCTTTTCTCCTATCCAATTTTGCTCTCAAAGAAATCCAAGTGTTAATGAGAGAAAAGACCTATTGGGTATTTATAAGGGTCTTATTTAGTTCCTAAATTGTCAAGGTTTAGACTTGAAAAAGGTGAGAAAAGATCAAACTAACCTTGATTAAACACTACCGAAGATGTCTATGAGGCCATCTACGGTCCATAAAAGCTTCTATGGCCTGTAGAATCCAATCGTAGAAATTGGCGTGAGATTCAGGATCCTACAATTCATTCTACGGGCCCAAACTATGGGAATGGAAGTTTTATGCTAAGTTCTCCACGTGTAAGTTTTGTCTTGTCACAATGTCATTTTTGGGTCACATGGTGACTAAAGGATTTGAGTGGATCCGAAGAAGAATGAGGTAGTTCAAAATTGGCCTAGGCTTACTACTCCATTGAGATTCGTGGTTTCTCAGGCTTGGCAGATTACTTCATGTCATGATATGACACCAAACCCTAACCCTTTAGATGAACCCTAAAATCATGCAACATCAATTTAAATAAAAAAACACAACAATAAGGTAGGATCGATAAGATGCTGCTTATGATGAGCATTACCTTCCTGATCATTAACTACCAAGAATAGGTGTTTGCCCTCTTGAGAATGTTTATAAACAGTCAAGTTCATTTAAAAACATGTCTATTGTAGAAAATAGTGGTCAAATGGACAAATGGCGACCTTGGTGATTGCTTGAGACCATAGAGAGATCATCATATTTGACAAACTGATCCATATTCCCTTTGAGCAACAAACCTTAGTCCTCCATTAGTCGGTTGTCACGAATGAAGGCATTTTTAATAGGGATAATTACAGTGCAAGGCCATTCGGCTAAAATAATTAACAAAAAAAGACAGCCATTCGCTGTATAGGCATGTATTAGTCAGTGTAATTTTTTTTTAAATGTATAATCAAGTTGTATTCAGTTTTTGATTGTATCATAATGTATATTTAGTGTATAGCTCATTTATAAGTAACCTACATTGTTTAGTTAGTGTATACTTTTTATGACTTTTGGCAAGCTATGTTGCATAGTCGTGTATATTTTTTTTTTAATGATTTTGGGCTTTTTTTTTTTGTAAATAAAAGAGGGTCATATTTGTTTTAATTTAATTAGTTTATTGTATGTATTTGAAATTATCCATTTTTAATATCCAACTGATAAGGTTCCAGGTAAATGATTGTTACTAAGATATGGGGGGCAGGCATGAGAAATTTTTCTCACTTGAGAAAAGGTATCACTATAGTGGTCATTTCCTGTAACTTGGAGATATTTTGATGTCCCAGATAGCTAAACAAAGATCTGGATACATGTCATCTTCCAATAATTGGTCTTGTACTCTGATCTTGCATAGTCAACAAAAATAAGTATTTGACTATTAAGGTTTTTAGACATTAGAGTGCAAAATGAACCGAATCTAAAGTAAGTGAATGAAGCTGGGTGGTTTTCACATATTACTTTAACTTTAGTTTTGGATCGATTAGCCAGGGTGACAATGGAAATGATCAAAGATTTAGGGATAGAGCAAAGGCTTTTCCTCTTAGAAATATGGATGGAACTAATAGAGAATCCACGCCAAAAGGATGAAACATTTGTGACATAGGCAAAAATGAGTACCAGGTTGGACGGTAAGTTGTAGATGATGAAGTTCTTGCTTTCCAGTCTGATATTGAAGACAATCACCATAATCAAAACTTTTTTTGATCAATTAAGGTTTTCATTGATGATGTAATCAACTTGGCCGTATACAAAAGATGTACCAAAAAGGAGAGAACGACAAATTATGGTTCTCTCCAAAAGACACCCAATCCTCTATACAAACAGGAAAATACAGGTGCACCAAAAGAAAATAAGGGACCAGAGACTACTTTTTTTTTTGTTTGATTTGCATCCGGTGTCAGAGTCTCTTAGAGCCCCGACTAATCCCGGGGGTGCACAAGCCCGGCAAGGAGTTTCCCGCAAGTGCACCACGATTAATTTAGGCTTTACCCAGTCCAATGGCCCTCATAAATTGTTTGCACCCAGTGGGTTTTGATCTTGAGACCTTGAAAGAGAGCAAATCCCAAGGCTCAAGTCTATTATCCACCAAGCCAACCCTGAGGGTTGGGACCAGAGACTACTTCTCAACTGAGCAAAGCTCTTCTTCACCCCTAAAAAAGCTCTTCTTTTCCTCTCTTTCTAAATGACCCCTAAAAAAGCAAGTGGAGTACCATTCCAAGCCTTTCGCCTTCTTCTTCTAGCTCCACTTTTTCAACGGAACATTAACTTCTTCATTGATTTTGGCATAACCTAGGACACACCAAACCAATTGAACATATTCCATCATAACATCGTGGCTAGTTTGTATTATAATAGATTATGATCCATGTCTTTGCCTGTCTGCTTACATGGGAAACGTTAGCTCATGTGTAGACATCCTTTTGCTTCCTAAGGTTCTCCACTATCAAAATCACTGATTTTAGTAAAACCTCAAGGGTTGGTCTGGTGGCAGTTGACTTGAGCCTGCTTGGCTACTGGGTGCAAACAATTTCTGAGGGCCATCGGACTGGGTAAAACCTGAATTAACTGTGGTGCACTTGCGGGAAACTCCTTGCTGAGAGCCTGTGCACCCCCGGGATTAGTCGGGGCTCAAAGAGACTCGGACATCCGGTGCAAATAAAAAAAAATATAAGCTAGAACACAAGTTCACATGCTTTTGGGCTCAATGATGGCATAGCCTAATAGATAAATCTGTGGGGTTTGTTAGGCCAAAACGGGACAATACATGTCATGGATTGGGTTGTGATGCTAGGCTACTTGAGAATTACTTGTGGAGATTACGGAGGAGATGAGAAGTAGTTGTGGAAATTACTGAGGAGAAGAACACATCAAGGAGAAGCGTTATAGTGGAAAAATATGTGAAATCAAATTACAGATGATTCTTGGGTGAGGTAATGAATTTGTGTGGTGTTAGCATGTTGGAAAGGAATAATGAAGGAAAGGCAAGTTCGTTATGGTGTGGGTGAGCAATGAGCTCATGAGGAATGATGAGATATATTGAATATTAGTTTCAAAAGGATCATTTATGAGTGGGAGGAAAATTGGGACTAATTATAAAGAAAATACAATTTTAGAGTAGGAGAGGGGTGAAAATAGGATTATGTGGAGGGAACTTGCTTCTAGAATGTTATTGGATTCTTGACATGGTTTGCCTTTGAAAAATAATTTTGATGCCAACATTTATTGTAAAATAAGTAGAATAATGGTGAGTTTTAGGATATATGTGCGAAGAGAATGGAGAAGATACAGCGTATCTACTAGTACACTGCTGTGGGAGCTAACTAATCTTTTAATTATTTATCGTCAGTTGGGTGTTGACGCAGATTGTGCTGGGCATTATTGCAAGCTGGAAGTTACAAAGGATTGGGAGAGAGGACATAGGCTAAGGAGGCAGCACCTGTTTGCCTTTTCTGGACAAGATAGAATGACATAGCAGATTGCTTCGTAGTGTACAGCATGATATGAAAACTATTAGAAAATAGTTTTAATTGTATTTAAAACTTTTGGCGTAATTGTAAAGAGATAATTCTTTTTTGTATTGATTACTGGCCTGATCTGATAAATGGATGATTGACATGTAACCTTATGTTGTATAATCTTTTCATCTTCTCAGTGCGTTAAAAAGTGAGTATGTGATCTATCAGAAACAAAGAAAATCAGTTTCAATGGTATAAATTTTAACTGTTCAGCAGGCTTCTTTGAAGCAAGCCATGCAGTTCCACCGAAAAGGTCTCACTCCATTTGAGTTAATGAAAATTTGTCTTCATTCTCAAAAAATAGGAGTCTTCCCTTTATAAATTTCTGTTAAAAATCTTTTCAGGTTTATTCTATCTTAAAACAGAGACATTTATGCTTTCTTACTTTGTGCTTCGTTGTTTGCTTTCAGAAATTTCAGAAGACGAAGCTGAAAATCTATTGCAAGAGGCAATTCAAGAGAAGTTTGCTGTATTTGGTGATGTATGATATACAAAATAGTTAAATTTGTATATACAACATAGTTACTTAAATTGTTAATTTTCCATTATCATGTTAGTGAGTTCTGCTTTTCAATATTTTTAGTTAATTAATTGGTCAAGAGATGTCTTAGAAGTGACTGGAGACTAGAAGTTTTATGTGGGCAGAAAAGCCCCAGGAGGAATAGCTGAGCTAACAAAGGACATGATCATGTCTTCTTTCTAAGTTGCCTTCTGGGAAAGAAAAGTTGATTATTTTTTCACATGAATTGTGATGAGGTAGAATGAAAAAAGGGGAAGGTTTTTGTTTGATCAGAAACCAATCGAAATATTTCATAGACGGAACAAGGCTGTGCTAGATCAAGATGCATTTTGAAGTCTGAAAAGCAAGATTTAAGTAAAAAGTGGAAAGAGATGCATCACAATCCATTGCCATACATGGTCTTCATTTTACTTTTTTTTTCTCGAAAATAGTAAGGTTGTATTCTTAGCATTAAGATTATGCTGGCTACTCCAAAAAGGGTTAATAACAGATTTCCTATCAAATCTGTAATCTGATCTGTATCATCGATACAAAGATGTTTACACCAAAAAAGTAAAGATACTATACGCTTCCATTTAACTTTGTGGACGAAATTGGATTTATCTTTAAAACATCTTCCATTTCTTTCTTTCCAGACTAACGACCAAACACATGATGGTATTAGCTTCACCATCTCTTGACTTTTACTGCCTCCCCTCCTAATCTAGCAGCTCAATAGATCTGATGTATGTTCTGGCATTGTCCAGTTCATGCTTGTGATGTTGAGTAACAAGTTTCCAAATTTGTGCAGTAAACTTACAATGCAAGAAGAGATGGTTACTTCTTTTCCCGGTCAAGTTGCACATAAAACACCTAGGGATCAGCTGCCTGCCTTTCTTCTGTAGAACTTCTTGTGTTAAGATGCTCTCTTTATCACTAACCAGGTGAAACATTTTACTTTCGTAGGAATGTCATTCTTCCGAAAGTAATTTCAATTATTTTTTGGGCCCCTCTGTAAGACTCCATCCTTGCTGTGTTTCCACAGGATCTTATTTGTGGCTGTTGTGGTTATAGTCATTCCAGCTAGTTTTCCTAGTAGCGTTGCCACGCTCTCCACCTCCCAGTCATTCAGTAGTTCTTCTAAAAGATATGTCCCTCCCCTGTTCTGTCCAACAGTCACTCACTTTAGCTCAGGGTTCTCACAGATTAGAAACAAATCTGGAAAGATTTCCCTGAGAGAGGTTTGGTCTATCCAGCCATCTTTCCAAAATTTAGTTTTGTTTCATTATCCACCTTGATATACATATTTCATTCTAGTTATGGCCATAGGTTCCTGATTGTCCTCCATACCCCAACCTCATATGGTTCAGACTTCAGAGGTTTCTATACGCCAGAGGTTCAGTTCTCCATGTTTTGCTACTATAACCTCCTTCCAAAGAGTTGCATCTTCCTCTGTGTATCTCCACAATCATTTCATCACAAGGCTTTCATTTTGCAATCTCAAATTTCTGATCCCTAAACCCCCTCTGTCTTTGCTAAGAAGTTCATTCTTCCAGCTGACTAAGTTATAACCCTTTCCTTCGTCATTACCTTTCCATAGGAAGTTCCGGCTAAGATTGTCTAGTTTTTTCACTACCTTTCATGGGATTGGGAACAAGGACATCACATAGGTTGGCAAAGAGTTTAGAACAGAGTTAATGCGGATCAGTCTACCCCCTAGACAATCAGAGTTGATCATTCGGACCTTTCAATTCATAGATGTAGATCTTGGGCCTATGAATGGGATATTTTCCGAAACTCACACAGAAAAAAGGAAGTGAGTTAGACAAAAATAAAAGAAACTTGGACAAAAAAAGAAGTAACTTGGACAAAAATGAAACGAAGTGACTTAGACAAATCTTTTTTGTGGATAACATCAGACCAATCAATTGAATACTGATTAATACGTAATCGATCGAACACTACTTGAAAACGGCTCTTCTGCTCCGAAATAGACTGTTCCAAATGTTCCTGCATCGTCACCCCAGAATGAAAGGGGTGATCTCGAAGTTCTTGGCCTGTGAAGAGGTGTTGTTAGGTGCTCCATTTTATTTTCCCATTGAGGCCGAACATAAGTACTGTGCCTGCCTAGAAAAGAGTTGTCTTAGGCATGAAATTTCAACTTAGGAATAATATTACAAGTTCAACAGTCTGCAGATTTGTTTGAGGATAATGAATATTAGGAGCGCTCAGTCTAATTTGATTACTCTGCCTCTGCAAATAAAGAATAAAAAGTGGTTACTGATTCTCACTTGTCTTCTAATTTTTTTCTTGTTGTTTTAAATACCAAATGTTTTATCTTCAACTCCATTCTACTTTTAAAAACTTTGTATTAACTCCCCTTTCTATTGTCTGTGTTTCCTTTTTTCCCCCTCTTTTCCTTCCGAGTTAGGGTGATTATGTTTTGTCATTTGTACGGATGCTAAAGTCTGATATTGGCTATGCCGTTATGTAGGTCCAGAAAGATCATCAAGCCATTGATATTCTTTTAGCTGAAATAGATATATATGAACTATTTGCTTTCAATCATTGCAAGGGAAGGAAGGTCAAGCTTGCCCTTTGCGAAGGTAACCCATTGTCATTTGTTGTAGAATCCTGCATGGTTTATATGAAAAATTGTTGTTTTGCTGTTCAGTTTGCTTTCTATTAAAGCTTGGTAACTATCTGATTAACTAGGTATCTGGTGTTGGTTTCATCTAGGTTTTCCCTGTTCTTTTTGAAATGTTTCAAACTGTTTTTCATGAGTTGATCTTTATTTTGAGGAAATTCATGAGTGTTAATCATCATACCAGAGCTTGACGAGAGAATGCAAGATTTGAAAAATGAGCTGCAATCTTTTGAGGGTGAGGGGTCAGATGAAAGCCATAGGAGAAAGGCTATAGATGCGCTGAAAAGGATGGAGAACTGGAACCTGTTTAGTGAATCTTATGAGGTATCTTACTTTTTGTTTAAGTCGTATTCAGTAACTTCTATGAGAAGGCTAAACTATTCTTGCTGTTTTGATATTGTTCTTTTGTCCAAAAAAATTGCCAGTGCTTATAGTTGCATTGTTTCTTTTATATGGAATGATGATAAGACATGAGAATGATATTGATCATAAGTGCTTAAAACTGTGGTCATGCAGGATTACAAAAATTATACAGTTGCTCGTGACACTTTCCTTGCACATTTGGGGGCAACCTTATGGGGGTCAATGAGACACATCATTTCTCCATCACTTGCTGATGGGGCATTCCACTACTATGAGAAAATATCTTTTCAGTTGTTCTTTATCACACAGGAGGTATAATTTTAATTTGAATTTAATCTAACGACATTGCTTAATACTTATGAACTCTATGCCTTTGTGCAGAAATTTAGAAATATTAAGCAGTTACCTGTTGACCTCAAGACTATCATGAGTGGTCTTTCATCATTGGTGCTATCTTCTCAGGAAGTGATGTTCAGTCCGCACATGTAAGCATTTGGTTACTTCTCTTATTCATTGATCCTTCCAGATAAATATTGTTCTCCAGTTTACCTCGAGATAAATGTAGGTTAATTATATGTTGAGGTGTAAAGGTAAGTGTGTTAAATACAAAAATTGTATGAAATGATTGTCTGCCTAAGTGTATATTTATTTCCGCTTCATGGATTTAGCTTACTCTCGTCTTTAATTATGCGATTTTGTTCTAAATACACTCCAGATGCGTGCCCCTATTTATTTTAATTATGTTCTGTTTCACAGGTTGCCGCTGTCAGAGGATCCTGCTTTGGCCATGGCTTTTTCAGTAGCCCGGAGAGCGGCAGCTGTTCCCCTGTTGCTTGTGAATGGAACGTATAGAAAAACTGTTCGTTCCTATCTGGATTCCTCCATTCTCCAGCATCAGTTGCAGAGATTGAATGATCATAGTTCTTTGAAAGGTGAGCTTTTTGTGATCACAGGTTTATCGTAGTGCTTGTTGAGGAAGAAAAAGCACACTGCCTACTCTCCTTAAGTCCGACATAATTTGAGAGGGAAAGGAGAGACATCTAGGGTGATTAATTAGAAAATTGAAGTCTTTGTTTTCCCCCTGAGATTTATATTCAGGGTGGGCTGGAGGATAATAAGTAAATCTTATATGGATAATAATTATCTTAGTAGTCATTTGTTTTGTTTCAACTTGTACTTTAAGGGGTCATTTGATCTGAGGGTCCAATGATTATCTTATCCTGCATTTGGTTAGGGGTATTAGTTAGTCCTGGGATTATTTATTCCATCATTTGTACTATAATGATGGGATGAGTTATCCCATATATATGTTGGGATATCCAATCCCATGGGATAATTTTTATCTATCCAATCCCCCATGCCAAACAACCTAAGTATTCATTCTTAAAGCCATGTAGTAACAATATGATTATTCTCTGTATGTTCTTATAGCCATTTGAAGTGAAATGAATACTAGATATTATTTTCAATTTATGAAGTGATTAATATGTAAATGAAGTAGTCGCATTGAGCAAGTACAACCTGTGTTTTACCTTGATATGGAGTTGCTGAAGGTGAGTAAGGCCTCATTTGTATTTATTAAAGCTTAGACATCTGAATCTGAATGCACACATCTGAATATTAAGATTTAAGATGTTTGAAACTAAATATACATCTTAAATATTAAGATAATGTATTGATATATGGATATTAAATAATTAAGATGGTTTGTTTTCTCAATATTTGAATGCAAAAAAACTTATCTTTGTTATAAAAAATTAAAAAATATAATATAATATACTAATTTATCTTATTCTATATCAATAAAATATTTTAAAAATATTACGTGGTGATTGGTAATAGCAATGACTTTTGGTGGGTGGTTAGTGGAGTTGGTTGATTGGGGTGGGTACATTGTAGCCTAGTGGTATGTCATGACCCACTTAGGCCATGACCTGCGCTCGGTAAGCCTAGGCCTACCAAGCAAACCTGGACCATTTTCATGCTAGAATTTTGGCCGAGTTGTCTCTCTACCGGGAGAAAATCCATGAGTCCAAACCTGTCAGTACTCGATAAACAACAACCTAACACCCTACAATACCAACGTATTTAGTCTAAGAGAATATCCAAATTGAAAGTTTGTGACTTTCTCAAGTCACATCCTTAGTTGCACAAGCCAAAACCAAATTTACAGGACCGACTCAAGGAGCAAGACTCTAGGAACTAAATAAACTAATATGTGACATTCGTTTACACAAAATGATGGCCCTTGTGAATCAAGTGTGGGCCTTACTGGATTCAATGTTAGCTCTGTCTATGGATTCAACATTACTTCTGTCTATCACTCTGTCAGAGTTAAAAGGGTCACCTATAGCTAAATTATCTGTACGGAGAAAGCAAGGATGAACAGGGTCAAGTCACACCGACTGAGTAATAATAACCTCAATGATAGCTATTTACTTGGAACCTGCATATATAAGAAATCATCAACAGCAGCTAGTTTCAATCAACTTAGCACATCAATGTATGAGAACTGTATTCAAGTTGTTTAAATAATCACAGTGTTATTTATTGGGAGGATCCTATGCCAGTATCGAGTATACTTTCTGACACTACAGATTTACCTTAGCCGTCTGACTACCCTGTCAGTTAGATTTCCTTCTAGAGGGTCGTTATACAACATTAGTTTTTCCAACAAGGTATACCAGGTCTAACAATCCTGATGTTAGAAAATGATGAAACTGACGAAGTTAACTTCCTAAAATGGTTTATTCAGAATGCCACATTTAGTCATATTCTTCTTATGTCAACTTTGAATCCAAGAATATATAATAACTCGAAAATAGTATAAATTCAAGAGTAATCAATATGTAAACCCATAAAAGTGATTTACTAATTTTCAAATATTTGATCATATTATCCCTTGCCTGTGGGGAAAAAAATGATATTTGGATAAATCATTTCAATGCAAATACAAATTGGAAACATGCTATACTTGAAATCAACTATGGAGGAATGATCACTCACGGTATTTCTGCCGAAATAGCTGCACCTTGCTTCCAATGATTATGTCGCAAAAATTTTAATAATCTATATTCACAACGTAATGTTTAGATGTTATTTATCCCAAAAACTCATGAACTCTGAATATTCTAGACATAATACCATCTCTCAATAGACCATCGCCACTACTACTGCTGCAACCTAAATTTTATAGCTTAAGAATGTGATTTCAACAATCTTTATTAACAGGCTATGATGAGGAACTTCGAATTTCTGGTTTTTTTCCCAAAGTTGAAACTCTTAAAAGAAAATTTCAGATTTTTTTAAATCCTAAATCCAGTTGTTATTTTTTTATTGGTAACGTTGTATTCCTTAGTATTAAGGATATGTTGGAGACCTTCGAAAAGAAGCAAAAGGAGTGTAGGAGGAAGCTACTTACAGGGATCCTAACAAATCTACTAGTTCTAATTCATCTATTTCTATCTTTTTACACCAATAATAAAAGGATACAATACAATTCATTTTACTTTTTGAACAAAATTTGACCTATTTTCAAAACTTCTGCTGTTTCTCTCTTTCCATACAAAACCCAGTTGTTATTACTACTGCTCCCAACCAGAGGATGAACTCACAGTGAATATTTATGTCAAGGACTTGTAAAAGTTAAGAATGGAGGAAAGTGATTGGGTTGCCTCAATACTAATTGTCTCTGCAGTCTTCCTCTTCTTTTCCCTTCTCTCTTCTATGTCTCTCCTTTCATCTCTTTCATCTCTGCTTTTTTCCCTCACAGTGAATATGTATGTCAAGGACTTGTAAAAGTTAAGAATGGAGGAAAGTGATTGGGTTGCCTCAATACTAATTGTTTCTGCAGTCTTCCTCTTCTTTTCCATTCTCTCTTCTATGTCTCTCCTTTCATCTCTTTCATCTCTGCTTTTTTCCCTCACAGTGAATATGTATGTCAAGGATTTGTAAAAGTTAAGAATGGAGGAAAGTGATTGGGTTGCCTCAATACTAATTGTCTCTGCAGTCTTCCTCTTTTTTTCCCTTCTCTTTTCTATGTCTCTCCTTTCATCTCTTTTTTTTCCCCTCCTTATGAAAATCACTGCTGTTGGACACCTTGGTTTGAAACCAGCAGCGCTACTTTAGTCAATGTTGACCACCTCTTCTGCTCCTTTTTTTCCATAGTCACCTTCTCTCTCTCTCTCTCTCTCTCTCTCTCTCTCTCTCTCTCTCGATTACTATTTAAAATTATTATGGAGGTGGGGTTTTAACTTAGGACTTAAGTTGTTTAATGGCTTGGGTTAGGTGCTTTAATTCGTTAGTTATTTTAAATGGGCCAAGCCCAATTCTTTAAGTCATTACATGGTGATGGTGACTGTCAATAGTAGTTAATGGTGGGGGCGGCTGATAATTGTGGTGGATCATACTTATAACTAATGGTTGTGGAGACGACAAATAGTGGTGGTTGGTGGTGATTGTTAATAATGATTAGTGGTGGTTGTGATAATAGTGACGGGTGAGGATCATTGTAAATGGTGGCTAGTGGTGGTGTCAGTTAATTGTGATGATTGGTGGCAGTGGTAGTTGATAAAGGTGGTTGATGATGGTGGTTAACAATGAAAATGGATGAAGCAGTGTGATATGCCATCTTTACAGAATTACTTGATTGCATAGCATCTTAATTATATTAATACTTTATTATAGATCTCAACTATTCAAATACATTCAGATCCATTAAGTGGCTGTAGAAGAGAATAAAAAATGCACTCAATGATTAAGATTCAAATCTAAAAACAAACACTCTTGATGGCTGATTTAGATCTAAAGGATTAAGACTAGATCAGACCTTCAGTAGGTGCAAGCCAATGAGGCTTAGGGCCAATTGTATAATCTTGTTATTTGTTTTATGTAATGGTTCAAGAGCTTTTCAATGCTCATTTATGTCCCCCATCTTCTCCCTCCCTCTTTTTTTGGTTTTTAAAATGGTTAGGCCTTGGGTTTTTAAATTTCTTTCATACTGCAGGTTCACATGCTCATAGCAGATCTACGCTTGAAGTGCCTATCTTTTGGTTCATTCACAGTGATCCCTTGTTAGTTGACAAGCATTATCAAGCCAAAGCACTTTCCGATATGGTTATTGTGGTGCAGTCAGAAGAACCATCCTGGGAGAGTCATTTGCAGTGTAACGGGCGGTCTCTCCTGTGGGATTTGAGGTTATTATGTTAATGCATTTAAAATGAATTTGGACTATATTGCAATTTATTACATAAATTTTCTTTCTCATACATTTACCTTAAGAATTTGTAAAACCTTTTACTTTTAGATGCTTTAGGCTTATATTTGGACTATAATTCCTCACCTGAAACTAAGCCCGTATTATGGGCTGAAAATGATAAGGATATTTGTTGGAGGAGAGATCAGAGTGGCCATGGCCTAACAATAGTTTAAGCATGCAAATTGAGGCTGGCTAAGGTGAAAGTGATAATTTTGATGGAAAGAGGAAAAATTAATAATAGCTCTAGAGCACTTCTTGAGCCCTTAGGCATTACATGAGAAGGTAGAATTGAATGGATTTGTGATAAAGCACTCTTGTTTAAGAAAATTAAGCACAACTATGGGTTTATTGTTGATTCTCTGACCCATTCTACTTCATAAAAGATTTCACATACTGGATAGGGATGAACTCTATTATCTACGGTCTTTAGGTCAGCAAACACAAATGACCAGAACTATGACTAAACTTCAAAAAGGAATAAAAGCTGCTATTTCCAATGAGATCTTCTGATTGAACTTTAAGGTAACAGGAGAGAAGGCAATCGACAGATAACTGGTAAGTAAAGTTATAGACTGAGTTCTCACTAAAAGCCAGTACCCGCTCAATGCAGGTATATCTTTTTATTTTGAAATTGGGAAGTAGAATATAAATGACTTAAAAATAAGACTCTGGTAATGTTTTAAAAAAAACTGTTTTAGGACTATACAAGGTTTTGGGGGTGAGAACTTTACAAATTTGAATTGTTCCCGGAGTTTCTCTCCGTGAGTAACTTTCTGATAACTCTTTTACCTTTAGTAATCATTCTTTTCAAATTTTAAAAGCTCTCAGGCACTCTTCCCAAGGTCCTTTCCTAGGGGCCCTTACGGTCCCTGGGTATCCAAATTCCGACGTCTCTTGATCGGAATTTCTTCTTCCTAAATTTCTTTCAGCCAACGTCTGGTTATTTTCGTCTCATGCCATGGAAAATACTCTTTATTTTAGATTGGGATTTAAAACATATGACATTTCAGCAAACAAGCATATGCGAGGTAATTGGTTCGAATGGGTTGAGAGGACTAATCATCATATGCGAAGAATGATTTTGAGTAGGGATGGGCTACTGTGGCTTTGTAGACGACTGGGGGAGGCAACAATCATTAAAGGTAACGTATTTAAAACATGGAAATGCAAGGAATTATCTACCTACATTTATTGCTCTCTTAAGAACAATAAATATGGTAGATTCATCTCAGTCATCACAGTCAATGGACACGTGCGGTCAGTTATTACACTTTCGGAGAACTATTTCAATGAGGGGTGGGGGGAGCTTTCGAGGAAAATTGAAGGCTACATAATCAAGATGGCAGACATGGGCAATGGATGTCAAGGAAACCAGGTGAGTCTAACACTCAGGGGAGAGGAGCTACAAGGAAGCCCTACAAAAATGTAGATGGGAGGGCACAGGCCGGCATGAGGCGTCACAGGAAGAGGAGGGTAGTCTCAGCAGATGTCTAGTGGGTAGCTTCCTGTCCGGCGAAACTCCCTCCAGAAACGATGTTAGGAGGTGGGCTGCTCAAACTTGGAATGGTGTTCACATAGTTAACATTTATGATATGAATGACTCCCTTTTTCTGTTTGAATTCCGGTCGAGGAAAGAGGCAGAACACATTATGATGGGCAACTGGAAGAGGAAGAATCACTCCGTCAAGTTAGAGTGGTGGACCCCAAGCAGGCACGGTGGACATGAGTCTCAACCTCGATTGGTTTTGGGTAAGGATCATTGGTCTCCCTCTGCATCTCTGGTCCCCCAAAATATTGAAGCAGATCGGGGAACAGTGTGGGGGTTAGTTGGAGACGGAGGAGGAGACCACCCTCAAAAATCATCTCCGATGGGCCCGAATTAGGGTTAAGGGGTCGAAGAGAAGGATTCCAGCGGAAGTTGAGGTGGAAGACGGAGAAAATCTCTTCGTTTTGCCGGTGTGGTGTGAAGTGCCGGCGAGGGTCAAAAGAGAAGGGGGGGGGGAGCTCTTATCTCGAGATATCAGTACAATGCTGGTTGAGGAAAGTTTTCAACAGGGGAGGGACTCCATGGCAGAAGGTTATGAGATCTTTGGGAAAGGAAAGAGAAGATTTGGTACAGAGGATAAAAGGGAGGGATCTGATGTATTAATGGGAAAAAGCAGACACGTTTCCCATGGTAGTGTGAGTGGGAAAGGACACGTGGGCCAAGTAGGGGACAATTTGGTTATTTTAGAGGGAAACGGGCCCAGGAACACAACTTTGGGCCCAAGTCTAAAAAGGTCCAATTTTACTGATCACGTGGGTCATGTAGGGGGCAATCCGGAATTTTTAAAGGGTAATGAGGCTAGGATCACAACTTTGGGCCCAACAATAAGGCCCAATTTTATTGAACCATTTGTGGAGTATATATCGTACCCACAGGCCCAAGCAAATCCTGATCTGCCTTCTGTTATTTCTGTGGATTTAATAGAAGAGATCCAATTGCCGTCTTCTTCACACTCGGGAGAATATTGACATGCAGCAGTCAAGGAGAAATTTCAGAGATAATTAGAGACTTAGTCGCATCTGCCGAGGAGGAAGAAAGATTTCTCGTAGGTCGAGATCAGGATGAATCGCTGCAAGAACCTAGTGATAATCAGCTCATGCTTCTGGAAGACCCACGCCCTCTTAACTGTGAGGAACCGCTATCGGAAGAAGATATTGACGACAGAGCCTCACTCTGGGTGCAAGCGAATGTGCTCCGTCTTGGCAAATTGTTTGGCGTAGCCTTTGAAGGTTGCGACAAAAGCGCTTTTGACCTCTTCCTGAAGATCGATCAAAAGAGACAGAAGGCAGGTCCTCGTAAGATAGATAATGGTTCCAGTTCGATACCA
Organism: Solanum rostratum; assembly: GCA_029948455.1. Classification (NCBI taxonomy): domain Eukaryota; kingdom Viridiplantae; phylum Streptophyta; class Magnoliopsida; order Solanales; family Solanaceae; genus Solanum; species Solanum rostratum. The sequence continues at coordinate 48,570,800 of CM057047.1, read as the reverse complement.
AAAGAGGTGAGGAACTTGGCATTCAATGTAAGATTCAAAGAAGGAGAGTCAAGAAGGAAGGGGAGGTCAACTTCTGCCACTTGTAAATGTTTAAAATCGTTACATGGAATGTGAGGGGGGCAAACAACGAGAATAAAAGAACAATTAGAAGTCTTATACAACAATGGGATGCAGATGTTTATGTTCTAGTAGAAACTAAGCTGGCAAGGTCAGATTCTAAGCTGATCAAACAACTTTGGCACAACAGATGGATGGGGGAAGTGCATCTTGAGGCAGAAGGAAGGAGCGGGGGTATTGTAGTGTTATGGGACAGGAGAGTGTGGAAGGGAGAACTGGTGGAGACTTCTTCACAGGCAATAACATGCAGTTTAGAGGGCATTAATACAGACCTAAGATGTTCCTCAGTTCTATTTATGCAGATTGTAACAAAGTTAACAGGAGGGAGTTATGGAGAGACCTCACTAATTTAAAAGAGAGATGTCCAGGCTTGTGGTCATTATGTGGGGACTTCAATGTGACAAGATACCCATCCGAAAGGTCTACAGGACAGAGACTGACAGGGGCAATGTCCGAATTCTCAGATTGGATTAATGGGATGGAGTTAGTTGATCCTCCGTTATTTGGGGGACAATATACATGGAGAAGGGGTGAAAACCAACTGGTGGCTTCCAGATTGGACAGGTTTCTATACTCCCATCACTAGGAGGAGTCTTTTTCCCATATCAGACAGAACCTTCTTCCAAGACTGAATCAGATCACAATCCAATAATGCTCACTTGCGGGGAGTTGAAGTTGAAAAAATCCTATTTCAAGTTTGAACAATGGTGGATGCAAGTCAAAGGATTTAAAGAAAAAGTGCAGAACTGGTGGGACTCTTTTTCGGTTGATGGGACTCCTTCCTACATTCTAGCTACTAAATTGAGGCTGCTGAAAGGAAAACTTATAACATGGGGCAAAGAAAACAGAGTCAACTAGAAACATAAAAAGGGGGAGATTCTCCGGCAGATAGCTGAATTGGAACAGATGCAAGAGAGTAGACCACTGTCAGATGATGAATTTTTACAAAAGATACATTTATCCATGGAGTTTGATGAAATCTCCAGAAATGAAGAGATAGCCTGGAGACAGAGATCAAGAATCCAATGGCTTAAGCAGGGAGACAAGAATACTAAGTACTTTCATAGAATGGCAACTGCTCACAAAAGGTGGAACTCAATTGAGAGACTGGAGGTTGATGGCAGAGAGGTAACAAATGCTGATGAGATTAAAAATGAGATAAATGAATTCTATCAGGAGTTATACAGAGAAGCCGAACAGTGGAGACCTGGCTTGAAACTACAGGGAGCTGGATGTATCAGCTTGGAAGAAAAGGAGTGGCTACAAAGACAATTTGAAGAAGAAGAGGTTCTGGAAGGAGTCAAAATGTGTGCTAGTGACAAGGCCCCCGGTCCAGATGGATTTCCTATGAGCTTCTACCAATCTTTTTGGGAGATGCTCAAACCAGACATCATGAACACCATCAGGAAATTCCATGAACATGGGACTTTTGAGAGAAGTTTAAATGCTACTTTTGTGGCCCTCATACCAAAGAAAACAAATGCAACCGAGCTCAGGGACTTTAGGCCTATTAGCTTGATAAGTGGAGTGTACAAGATAATAGCAAAGCTGTTGGCTGAAAGGTTGAAGAAAGTTATTAACAATTTGGTTAACAAACATCAAATGGCTTTCATAAGAGGTAGGCAGATCATGGATGCTGCCCTTGTTGCTAATGAATGCGTGGACTCAAGACTTCGGGGGACCGAACCTGGAATCATGTGCAAGTTAGATATTGAAAAGGCATATGATCATGTCAATTGGCCCTTTTTGCTCAACACTTTGAGACAAATGGGGTTTGGGGAAAAATGGATGGGTTGGATTGGAGCTTGTATAACCTGTTGGTTTTTTTTCTTCTGAAAGGGGTCTTAGACAAGGTGACCCTCTATCTCCTTTCCTTTTTATCTTAGCTATGGAAGGCCTGGATAGCTTGTTGAGAGTGGCTACACAGAATTCTTGGCTACACGGATTCAGAATTGACAACACCCCGGGAACAGTGATGCAAATTAGTCACCTGCTTTATGCTGATGATACTGTCATTTTTTGTGATGCTAAAGTAGATGATATCAGAATTATTAGAATGATTTTAGTTATCTTTGAAGCTGTCTCTGGAATGAAAGTCAACTAGAGGAAGAGTAGTATGTTCTCTATCAAGGAGGTCCCTCGGATTCAGAATTTAGCTAAGATACTAGGATGTAAAATTGAAAGACTTCCAACTACATACATTGGTATGCCACTGGGAAGAACTCATAAGGATCCAGGAATATGGGATGGTATAGTGGAAAAAACTGAAAAGAGATTGGCAAGTTGGAAATCCCAATACCTTTCTCTGGGAGGGAGAAGCATTCTGATCAATTCTGTTTTGGATTCTCTTCCCACTTATATCATGTCACTCTTCCCAATGCCTCCCAGAGTGGAGGCAAGACTTGACAAGATTAGGAGGGATTTTTCTCTGGTGTGGGAACAAGGAAGGCAAAGGAGTTCATTTGGTTAAATGGCAAACATTGCTGCTCAACAGGAACTCTGGGGGATTGGGGATCAAAAACTTAAGACTACAGAATAGATGTCTTCTGGCAAAATGGCTGTGGAGGTTTGGTAAAGAAGGACAGGCACTCTGGAAGGAGGTTGTTTGTAAAAAATATGGGCAAATGAACCCTTGGTTGTCTAGGAGAATCAATAACACTTTTGGAGTAGCTGTGTGGAAAACCATCAGAAATTTATGGAGCCATTTACAGCAACACATCAGATACAAAGTGGGGGATGGGTCAAAAGTTTTATTCTGGAAGGATCTTTGGATTGGCCAAGAACCATTAATGATATCTCATCCGGATATGTTTGCTATTAGTATGCTGCAAGATGCCTTTGTAAATCAGGTATGGTCGGATCATGGGTGGAATTTAAGCTTCATAAGGTCTTTAAATGACTGGGAGGTAGAAAGAGCAGCTGACATCTTGAAGAGATTAGAAGATTTCAGGGGCACAAGGTTGAGGGCAGATGTGATGGTTTGGAAGCACAACCAGGAACTCATGCTGTCAGTAAATAGTCTGTACAAAGAGAAAGTGAAGACTTTACCTGGTGTTACATTGGGTCCTTGGAAAAAGATATGGAAGATTAAGGTGCCAAACAAGGTAAAATGTTTCACTTGGTTGGTGGTTAGAAAAGCGTGTCTAACTCATGAAAAGCTACAAAGAAGAGGATTCCAGTTAGTCTCTAGATGTGCACTATGCAATGAGGAATATGAGACAAACAGTCATCTCTTCCTGCATTGTAGCTTCACTTCACAGATATGGGCAATCTTCCTTAGAAGAGCAAGGGTCCACTGGATAATGCCAGAGCACACTTTTGATCTCCTTAAATGTTGGGTGTGGAAAGGGGGGAGTAAGACCCAGAAGATATGGTAGAGCATGATACCTCCTTGTATATAGTGGACTATTTGGAGGGAAAGGAACAATAGATGCATGGAGAACATTGCTGAGCCTATTCAAAAGGTCAAATGGCTATGCATAAATACTTTCTTTTTTTGGTGTAAAGAGGTGATCCCTGAGGACACTAGTAGAATCTTAGACTTTCTTTCTTTTCTAGAGGATCAACAGCTGCAGCCCTGAGATTTATCTTAATGGGCTAGTTATGTAAATATTTTTGATGGTTGCCAGCATTCCCTTATTGCTGATGAATACAATCCTTACTTTATCAAAAAAAAGATCTTGTGCAATAAAAAATCATGCATATTCTCTTTTATCAATGTCAAAACTGAAACATACTCATGGCACTCATATTACTGTAAATTAGCTCATTTTTTATCTCAATATATCATTGCACCTAAATACTTGGGCCGGCCATATGTCCTCTCTATCCATTCCCCTTCATTCAGGTAAATGTCATTCCAATGTTATTAAATAAATTTCTGTAAGGCAAACAAGGTGTTCTCTTATACCACTATGTTTAAAAAAGAATGACCTTGTTTGACTTAATACGTAGTTTAAGAAAATAAAAAAGATTTTTTAATCTTGTGGTCCTAAATTAAAGTTATGTCAAATGTACAAAAATGCTCTTTAATCTTGTGGCCTTAAATATGCCACGTGGAAAGTTGAAATTAAAGTTTTACCAAAAAAGGAAAGGGGTCACTTTTTTTGAAATAGAGACTAAAAAGGCAAGTAGGTCATTCTTTTCTAAATAGAGGGAGTATTAGATTTCCTTACTCTCACACTTATCTTGACACTAACATACAGTCTTTAGTTAGACTATAAGGCTCGTGGCAAATACTAGAACCTAATATAGGCGTACAACAACAATAAAGTCTTAATATCCAATGGACATCTACGTACCTTTTCCTTGTATTGTGTTATTTGTTGATTCCGGGTTGATTTAGAGATATTGTTGATCTTTTGACTTTTGAGACAATTTCCCTCCATTTGATTTCAGGTTTGTTGTTCTTTCTTTAGCTTACCTGAATTCTCATCACAAAAGAACTCTCTGTTGAGTGGGATTTGATGATTTTCCAAGATATTATGGAAATGGACTATGCTGATCTGGCATTTGCTTTCTCATCTGCTAAACAGGAAGCCTGTCAAAGCTGCTTTGGCTGCTGTGTCAGAACATCTAGCAGGAATGCTTCCCCTTCATCTTGTTTATAGTCAAGCCCATGAAACTGCAATTGAGGTATTGGAAGACTTGCATGTGAATCTTACAATGATCTCACTCTGACCACAGAGACTTGTAACTTCTTTATGTTAGGTGACTGTAGACTTGTAACCTGAAAGTTTTTGATTGCTTGCATGTAATTAACTTCTTCTGAGGGCTTACTAACTTCTTGAATGTCTCTCACACTTCTCTGCACCATTTTTTTGTCTCGCTCAACAAATTATTTCTCTTTGTAGTGAGGCAGGACAAGCTCTCCAAAAACAAGAATACTATTCAAGGGAGTTTTTTCTCTCTCTCTTGCCTCCTCCTTGGAACCCAAATTTTAAGATCTAAAAAAGTTTGTCACACTTTGATGATACTAATTATTTTAGTAATTTGTTTCATTCTTGTGAGAGATCAAGAGATTTTAGTGGATGCTTTTCTTCTATTTGTAATTTTGTTGAAGCTTATATGCGACTTTCATTAATTTAAAGTTTCTGTTTAATTTCCGGGTACGCCTTTTAGGAATGTACTAATAGAAATGCAATATAGATAATAAGAGAGTACTTTAAACCCTTTTATGCCTTACATTTGCTTTATTTGATGCTTTTCCTTGAGACTGAGGTGATAACATGTTTCTCGTAGTATAATGTGTTAAGTTGAAATAAAAGCTGGTAATTTAAGTCTGGTTTCTCCAAGTCACCTTTGTTGTCTCATTACACTCTAAACAGGATTGGATTTGGTCAGTTGGATGCAATCCTCTATCTATCACTTCCCAAGGCTGGCATATGTCCAAATTCCATTCAGACACTATTGCTCGAAGCTATGTATTGACAGCTCTTGAAGAGTCCATTCAGTTGGTCAATTCGGCTATTCATCGCCTTGTTATGGAGCGGACATGTATCCTTTATAAATGTTCTACTTACATAACTACAAGTGAGATTATTTTGATTACGCAATTTGTCGCTTATGTGAGTTGTCTCATTGAATATATTCCACAAGAAGGTTTTGCAAATTGTCTTCAGCAAAGTGCATAAAAGATTTATTTCTGTTTGAATGGTGACTGGTATTGGGAATACTTCTTTGGTCCTAGCCGTCTCATGACATGGGATAAGTCTAAATATTTGAAGATGGAATTGTTTGTCTAAAATTTCAGCTTTGTCAATTGGTCCTTTGGAGTTGATAGGTTTTAGAACTTCTTTTTTGTTGGTTTGGGCAGTGGACTACTAGTTTCAAGCTTTCTTCATTAGTTGCTGATGCTTTTTGTATAAGTTTGGTAATTGGCCATTTATCAGATTCTCTGTGGATCCTTAATCTGGAACAGCAGAACATACTTTTAAGCTCTTTAAAACCCACGAGCGTGAGTTGGTGAACAAATACAACTATGTTGTTAGCTTGTGGAGAAGAGTAAGTGCTTTAGAGGTTTCACCAATCCTGAATAAGTACTATATACACATATTTTGCCAAACACCTGTTGCACTATCTTTTTTCCAGATAACTAACACTTGGTGTGGTGTACTATCATTTTAAGCTTGGTAGAATGATTTGTTTCTTATTTCAATCTCATTGATCTGCGTTTTCTGCCCAAGTTAGAATGATGTTTGCAAGAAATAGTTTGATATGTGTTGGCTTTGTGTCTTAAATTCAGCCTGTTTATGAAACATTTACCTGACCAAATTATTCCATGTTATGGATCCCTTGCAGATTTCAACCATCAGCGGGGAACTGCGTTATCTGGATGCCTTGAGACTTCTCTATAACTTAGAGGATGCATCAAAAGGGTTAGCACCTGTCATTTGTTGTGTTTCTGATATTGTAACAATCATCACTAGACATCCTTATTGTTGGTATTGCACTTACAAATGTGCAACCAATTTGAGATAACAGAGTATTGCATTTCACTACATTCGGAAGTATCAAGCAGCTTCCATTTGGCATCCAAAAGTTCTTCACTTTTTACTTAACATGTGTTATATAAATTTGCTCAAATCTACTCTTATGCAGGTTTGTAAATTATGTTGATACAACTCTAGCCAGTCTCCATCCAATACAATGCACTCGTCAAAGGGAAGTTAAGGTTGAGTTTGACATGACAACGATACCTGCTTTCCTAGTTGTTTTCTTTATTCTTTGGTTTGTGCTAAAGCCTAGAAGAGTCAAGCCTAAGATCAACTGAGACCTTCGTGATGACATGCCTTGAGAATGCGAGTTGGTTTCCTCAAGTGTGATTTCCTCTCAGATGGCGGGAAAATTTGTTGAGCCAACAGAGCTGTCTTATGCAACACTGGACTAGAGAGCATAGGCAAGATAGGTAGAATAGCTAGGTCAAAATCATATGGTGATGTACTGTATTTGCTTGTAAATTTTCACCTCCCAGTATTATTTCAGGTGAGAGATTTTGCTCTGGACCATCAAGTTTTATTTTTCTTTTTAGTAGCTAATAACTATTGTAATTGTGCTCAGTGCATGCCTTAATGCTGTGTACATTTCAACAAATGGTCATTGATTACAATTTACAATAGCAATGTGAGCCTTAATCCTCTATGATTGCAAAGGCTGCCTGGTGTCCATGTTGGTTCCTGTGAAGAGCCCTTCGTATAATTGGAAGAGAGTTGCACCATTCTTTTTCTATTTTGGAAAATGTTTTTTTAACTTTATCATGTTTGGTTGACTTAAATATTTTGGAAACTATTTTTCAAATAAACTTATTTGGGAAATGAGGACACTTAAAGAGTTGAATAGAATAAAAAGGATTTTTTTTAATGGTAATATTTTAATTATGAGTTAATGGGGGGTTGAATTGGAATATTTAAAAGTTTGGGATTAAATTAAAAACCAAGAACTTACAAAGAACAAGAAATTAAAAAAAGGAATTTTTACACAAATACCAACTTTCACCCCCAAAATTTATTTATCAAAATACCAAAAAAAACACACTCTTTTTCATTTTCCAACACTATTATATTATACCACACACCACAATAATCACACTCAAAGCACTCTCTCTCCTAAATTTGTAAATAAAGTTGGTATTTTATATGGTATTTTTCAATGATTCGGTAGGGGCATGTAATTTTTATCCAAAAACTTGGTATTTTTGAAAACTCCCCAAAAAGGAATCTAGTCCCTGCTCACCAAAGAATGATCATTCTTCAGCAAAAACTTACAAAGAAAGGCACCTCCTTTCTCCTCCATCCCCTTCCCTTTGCTCTGCCAAAGAACTCCATTCTCTTTTCATCTTCTTTTTTTTTCTCTTTCACAGGTACAAGAGATAAGAAAGCTGTCTCTTTCTCTTCCTAATCTTTCTTTTCTTCACTTCAACATTTGAAGGTAATTTTATTTATTTATCATATTTTTTAAGAAGTTGTTTAAACAATTACAAGTTATTTATGTGTGCCTATTGTTTAAGCAACTGAAATAGATTAATAACTAGCGATTGTGTAGATCAAAATACAAGTGTAGCATAAACAATAGTTAGTTATTTAAGCAGCTAATAATTGTTTATACAAGAACCTAAATAGGTACATCTTGATGAAAAGAGTCTTTAAAAAGGTGATTAGTTTTTGACTGAATCAATTCTCTATCTAAATTATTTTGACTGCTGATGTTTACATGACTGCTTTTATTGTAGGTAAATGTAGATATAGAAGCTGTAAAGAAAATTAGTTGGTGATAGTTGTACATGATTAGTTAGAAGTCAGTTAGGACTAATTAGAAGTTAGTTACGATTAACAACCAATTAGAGTGTGACATGTAAGTGATTAGTTGAAAGTTAGTTACAGATAGTCCTATATATATACATGTACGACTGATGTATTGAACATATTTTTTCTGATGAAATAAACTCACAGATTGAGTGCCTTCATATCTCTCTAACTCCTCGCCTTCGTTGAGCTCATCAATGACAACCTGAAGTGCCAAATCAATGACAACCTAAAGTGCCAAATTTAACATGGTACCAAAGCTTGGTCTAACATAATTCGAGATTGATGAGCTCCTTCCTCCCGCTCTTCCTCTTCCCCCTCTTCCTTTTCGTCTTCTTCCTACTCTTCCTCTCCCTCTCCCTCATCTCTCCAGTTACTACTCTGAATCTCAAAGTTGAACTATCATGGCAAACACTGCATCGGCTTTAGACACAAGTTCTAGTCGAACTATTCCTCAACTGGATTGCAATGATCCTCTGTGCATGCAACACTCGGACACTTTAGGTATCTCTCTTGTACCTCAATTGTTGATTAGAGCTACAAACTACTCAGAACGAAGTAGATGATGCCGATGTTAGTGAATAATAAAGTGGGATTTATTGATGGTTCATGTAAGAGAGAAACCTATCTACAGGACAATTTTAGGTTGCATTAGTGGGATAGGTGTAATGCAATCCTAAAGTCATGTATAATGAGTTATGTTACTCAAGTGTTAAGGAAAGGAATTATATACTCTGAGAGTGCCCAAAACGTTTGGGAAACATTCCAGGAGAGCTTTGACAAAATCAATACTTCTAAGATCTTCAAACTAAACAAAGAGATATATACAATTGATCAACAAATTTAGAGTATTTCAGTCTATTTTTCTAAGCTGAGTGATCTATAGTCTGAATTTAAGTCTATGGTACCTTTTCCTGGTTATGATTGTGCTAGATCTAGGACTTTTAGTGCTTGTATGCATCGACAAAAGTTCATGACATTTCTAATGGGACTAAATGAGACTTACACCTCACAGAGAAGTCAAATCCTGTTAAATATATTGTAATTACCTTGTAGTATTGTAAATTAATTAGGAGTATATATTCATTCCTAAATTGAAGTCTTTGACTCTGATTTTGTAGCCTTATTTGTTGCTATCTTTGTGTATATAACTACCAGTCAAATAAAGAGATTGATTTGAGAAAAATATTCTTTCATGGTATCAGTTGCTTAGGGTTCTTCTTCCGCATACTCCCTTAATTCCGCCCCCTTCTTTTTTCTTCTATTTTTTTCGCCAGAAATCTCACAATGGCGGACAAATCCTTTCATCTGGCTTTGGCCGTCTCTAATATCAAGAACCATATTCCCATCACTCTTGAGATGGAAAACGTTCAATACTCTACGTGGTCGGAATTATTCAAAATTCATGCTCGTTCTCACAGAGTACTAGCCCATATTATCCCTCCAAAAGACGGTACGTCCAAACCACCTTCAACTGATCAAGAGAAGGAACTGTGGACTACTCTGGATGCCACGGTTCTTTCTTGGATATATGCCACTATCTCTAATGATCTCCTGCAGACCATCATTGAGCCTGATTCGACTGTTATGGAGGCCTGGGATAGGTTGCGAGACATATTCCAGGACAACCAACATTCCGTGCCGTTGCTCTTGAACAAGAATTCTCCACCACCTCTATGGAGAATTTTCCCAATGCATCCTCTTACTGTCAGCGTCTCAAGTCTCTCGCTGATCAGTTGAAGAATGTCGGAGCGCCGGTTTCTGATAGCCGGATGGTGTTACAGTTGGTTGGTGGCCTTACCCGAGCCTACCGTGGTGTGGGCACACTTATTCGTCAAAGCAATCTGCTTCCTCCCTTTTACAAGGCTCGCTCCATGCTTGTTCTTGAGGAAATCGGAATGGCAAAGGAGGCGGCAACCGACTCTACCATGGTTGCAGCCTCGTCAGATGACTCCTCCGGTCATTTGCCAAACACGGGTCAGTTGAAGAACAAATATTCCAGTTCGTCTAACAACAAGCGCAACTCTGGTAGCTGGAAAAATGCTGGTGGTGGCTTCGGCGGTGGCAGGAATAATGGTGGTCGAAATCCATCGGCTGCTAGGCGGGGCTCCGGTGCGGCTCAAGCTTCGAACATGTCCCCTGCCTTTTGGCAGCAAGTGTATCCTTGGGGATATGGCTGGCCCATTCCTCCTTGCCCTTACCCAACTCAAGGATGGACTAGGCCTGGTATTCCTAACCAGCAGGCTGGACTATTGGGCCTAAGGCCACAAAATTAGCAGGCCTACATGGCGTCTGGACAGCAACAACAGTCCGGTTCGATGACTCCTACCGATACTCAGGCTGCAATGCATACTATGTCACTTAATCCGCCTGATCCGTCTTGGTACATGGACACCGGGGCTACTTCTCATATGACTTCTTCTTCAGGTAACTTCTCGTCTTATTTTAATTTGAGCACTTATCCAAATAATAATATAATTGTTGGTAATGGTCATAAAATTCCTATTCTTGGTTACGGTCACACTTGTTTGCCTTCATCTAGCCCGACCCTTTCTTTAAATAATGTCCTTCATGCTCCTAAAATTATAAAAAAATCTCATCTCTGTTAGAAAATTCACTACTGATAATTTTGTAATTGTTGCATTTGATCCTTTTGGTTTTTCTGTAAAGGATTTTCAGACGGGGAGGCCAATAATGAGGTGTGATAGCCGGGGCGACCTTTACCCAATTACTACTCCAATCAACAATCAAGCTACCTCTACTTTTGCCGCCATTTCTCCTAAACTTTGGCATGCTCGGTTGGGTCATCCGGGTGCTCCTATTTTAGATGTTCTTAGACTGAATAAAAATATTGATTGTAATAGACTTTTAAGTTCTAGTCTTTGTGGTTCATGTGTTTTGGGGAAACATGTGAAGTTGCCGTTTGTTTTTTCGATTGGTAGTACGACTTTGCCATTTGATATAATACATAGTGATCTTTGGTCATCTCCCATTTTGAGTTCTGCAGGACATCGTTACTATGTTTTATTACTTGATGATTTTTCTAATTTTTTGTAGACTTTTCCTTTAGCCCGAAAATCTGATGTATATGACACATTCTTGGTTTTTAGGAATCACATTCTCACCCAATTTGAACGTAATGTTAAAAACGTACAATGTGATAATGGGAGGGAGTTTGATAATGGTCCATTTTGGGACTTCTGTAAAAAAACATGGCATGTCTTTCCGTCTCTCTTGTCCTCATACTTCTTCACAAAATGGGAAAGCCGAAAGAAAAATTCGTGCTATCAATAACATTAGTCGTACTCTCTTTGCCCATGCCTCACTTCCACCTTCTTTTTGGCATCATTCCTTACAAATGACAACCTACCTTCTAAATATTCTTCCGAGCAAATTGTTGGGTAACAAATCTCCTTTGGAAATTCTTTATAAAAGGGAGCCTTCTTATTCTCATTTACGAGTTTTGGGTATTTGTGTTATCCCCTTTTTCCATCTACAACTATTAATAAATTGCAACCCCGATCTACTCCGTGTGTATTTTTGGGATTTCCCCTGAATCACTGTGGCTAAAAGTGCTATGATTTATCCTCTCGTAAAATTATCATTTGTAGACATGTTATTTTTATGAGAATTCCTTCCCCTTTGCAAAGTTACATACTCTTTCTTCTCAACATTATGATTTTTTGGACTCTAGACTAAATTCTTATGTTATTCAACATTTTAGAAATTCTAATGTTGCGTCCAACGACCCTCCACATCTTCCAAATCTTCCTGTCCAAACCACATCTCCCACGGCCCAATTTACTCCACCTGGCAGCCCCTCTTCCCGGCCAGCCCAACCCGCTTCTCCCCCTACTGAATCTCCCAAACCGCCCTCTGGGCCATCATCCCTTGGCAGTCCATCACCTCATTCCTCACCGCATACTTCCCCTTTGGCCCAAACATTGTCCACACCATCAAACAATTTAGCACCACATCACACTCAAATTCCTCTCCAACGGCCAAGAGTTGTGACCCGTAGCCAAAATGGGATATTTAAACCAAATACAAAATATTCTTTTATTTATGAGATTACAAGGTCACCTTTGCCCCGTAATTTGATTGCAACACTCCGTGATCCAAATTGGAAAATGGCCATGGATGATGAATATGATGCTCTTACTAAAAATAAGACGTGGGAGTTAGTGCCCCGTCTACCTAATGTGAATGTGATTCGGTCTATGTGGATTTTTACTCATAAAGTCAAATCTAATGGCGTTTTTGAGAGGCATAAAGCACGTCTTGTAGGTGATGACAAAACACAGCAGGTTGGAATTGATTGTGGTGAGACATTTAGTCCGGTGGTCAAACCGGCTACAATCAGGACTGTTCTTAGTCTATCTCTGTCCAAGGCATGGCCAATTCATCAATTGGATGTCAAAAATGCTTTCCTTCACGGTGAGCTTCAGGAAATTGTTTATATGCATCAACCCTTGGGGTACAGGGATCGTACTCATCCTGATTATGTTTGTCTGTTACGTAAGTCTTTGTATGGCCTTAAGTACGCTCCCCGGGCTTGGTATAAGCGTTTCACTGATTATGTTTTGTCCATTGGTTTCACTAATAGCCGCTGTGACAATTCTTTATTCATCTACATCAAGGGTTTGGACATGGCTTACATTTTATTATATGTTGATGATATTATTCTTCCTGCTTCTTCTGATGCTCTTCGGTGTTCTATCATGGCTCTCCTCAGTTCTGAATTTGCTATGAAAGATTTGGGTCTTTTGAATTATTTTCTTGGTATTGCTGTCACTCGACATAAGGGTGGTATGTTTCTTTCACAGCGGATTTATGCTGAAGAAATAATTGAATGAGCCGGCATGTCCTCATGTAAACCGACTCTTACTCCGGTTGACTCCAAACCGAAAGTTAGTGCTAATTCTAGTGCTCCTTATGTTGATACCACTCTTTACAGAAGTCTTGCAGGGGCCCTTCAATATCTCACTTTTATCCATCCGGATATATCTTATGTTGTTCAACAAATTTGTCTCCATATGCATAATCCGCGTATTGATCATTTTAATGCTCTCAAACGGATAATTCGGTATGTTAAGGGTACTTTGGATCATGGACTTCACCTTTATCCCTCTTCTTTCTCCACTCTTGTCTCTTACACTGATGCAGATTGGGGAGGGTGCCGGGACACCCGACGGTCTACATCCGGGTATTGTGTGTTTTTGGGAGACAACTTGGTCTCATGGTCCTCAAAACGACAACCCATATTGTCTCGTTCTAGTGCCGAGGCCGAATATCGTGGGGTGGCCAATGTCGTCTCCGAATCATGTTGGATCCGTAATCTTCTCTTAGAGTTGCATTGTCCGATTAAGAAAGCCACTCTTGCATACTGTGACAATGTAAGTGTTAATTATTTATTGGGTAATCCAGTACAACATCATCGTACAAAACATATTGAAATGGATATCCACTTTGTTCAAGAGAAGATTGCTCGTGGACAGGTTCGTGTTTTACATGTTCCATCCCGTTATCAAATAATGGACATTTTCACAAAAGGTCTTCCACGTGTCTTGTTTGAAGAATTTCGAGACAATCTTAGTGTCCGCAAACCTCCGGCTTCGATTGTGGGGGTGTGTTAAATATATTGTAATTACCTTGTAGTATTGTAAATCAGTTAGGAGTATATATTCATTCCTAAATTGGAGTCTTTGACTCCGATTTTGTAGCCTTATTTGTTGCTATCTTTGTGTATATAACTATCAGTCAAATAAAGAGATTGATTTGAATAAAATATTCTTTCACTCATGATGAGTCCTACTCCTACTCTAGATCAAGCCTATTCTACGTTGATCCGGGAAGAATCCAAAGGAACAATAGTGTAGTTGTTGTCCAAAGTGGGATTCTGGGTGCTGCACCTGCAGAAGGAGAGCATAGTGAAATTGTTGCTGCAAATGCATCCAATTCAAGGTTCAAAAGGAACATGAACTCAGAGTTGAAGTGTGACTATTGCAAGCTACAAGGTCACACCAGAGAGAAATGTTACAAATTGATTAGATATCCTCTAGGTTTTAAGTTCAACAATCACAGAAAGAAGGGATTCAACAATCAACCATCAGTAGACAATGCAATGACCAGAGATGAATTCATCAATAGAGCTGGAGGAGTGGTTCCCATAATTCAAGGTTTTACTAATACACAGCGTTGGAGCTTATCCAGATGATGGACAAAGCTAGGATGACTGCTAAGGCAAAGGAACAGGACAACACACTAGTTGACTTATCTAATATGACAGGTAAATCCACTACTGACCCAGGGTGTTGGATTGTTGATTCTGGAGCCTCAAACCACATGATTTCATCCTTGAATTCACTCACACATCTAACTACTCCATCCAAACCTAGCTATGTACATCTTCCTAATGGAGATAGTGCTGAAATCATGTAGACAGGATCCCACAAGCTTTCAAATCTAGACACCTTAAATAATGTTCTTTATATTCCTCAATTCAAATTCAACTTGTTGTCTATTTCCAGATATACAAGAAAACTGAATAGCTCAGTACACTTCTATCCTGATGTTTGCATGTTTCAAGATCTCTCCAGTGGTAAGGTGAAGCGGATTGGTAAATATGTGGGTGGTCTCTACATTATTAATCCTTCAACATCTGTTGCTGCTACTTCACCTAAGAGCATGTCTCTTGAAGTTTCTACCCCTACATCACATCTATGGCATCAAAGATTAGGACATGCTCCTAATTCTGTTTTGTTTAAACTTCCTATGATTAGTAATTCACTGCTTGATTCTTCTCATTGTATGTGTCACAATTGTCCTCTAGCTAAGAAATCTAGACTTCCCTTTCCTACTAGTACTTCTACATCTACTACTGTATTTGATCTTGTTCATGCAGATGTTTGGGACCCTTATAGGGTCACCACTAATAATGGTTTCAAATATTTCCTCACCTTGTTGATGATTTCTATAGAATGACTTGGACATTCCTACTTAGACTTAAAAGCGATGTGTTTGTTATGCTGAAAAACTCCATCACTCTTGTTGAAACTCAATTTTCCACCAACATTAAAACCTTGGGGTAAGATAATGGATGAGTTCTTTAACACTCTATGTTCTACTTTCCTTCAATCCAAAGGCATTATACACCAAAGTAGTTGTGTTCATACTCCATAACAGAATGGAGTGGTGGAAATGAAGCACATATATCTTTTGGAAGTAGCCAGGGCCCTTAGATCCAAGCCAACATACCTTTAAAATTTTGGGGTGATTGTGTTCTTACAACCACTTATATCATCAACAGATTAGCTACTCCTACTTGGAGGATCTTCACCTTTTGAGACCTTTCATGGGAAGCCTCCCTCTCTAAATCACTTCAAAACACTTGGCTGTTTTTGCTCTGCCACACTGCCAAATGTTTTTGAAAAATTATTCTCTAAAGCTATTCCTAGTGTTTTCATGGGCTATTTAAACACTCAAAAAGGCTACAAATTATATGACATTGTTGCTGACAAGTTTTTATCAGTGGAGATGTTAAATTCCATGTGAATATCTTTCCTTTTGCACATCCCAAATCCAAGTTTCTGCCTACTTCTTCATCCTCACCTCATTATTTTATTGTCACACCTTCAATTGATCCTCTGCCTTCCTCAATTTCTCACACTGATCCCACATTAGCAGAAGTAATTCCTACTAATCCTATTTCATCTCCATATCCTAGTCCTACATCATCTCCAGATCCTCCTCCTAGGAGGTCCATAAGAACTACCAGACCATCCATTTGGCTCACTAATTATGTACATCCTTCATTGCCCTCTATTAACTCAACCTCATCTGTTTCATCCACCACTTGTTCACTCTATCCTATCCAATCTTACCTCTCTTATTCCCATCTTTCTCTACCCTTCAAGGCATTTCTTACATCCATTTTCTCCATTCCTGAACCTACCTCCTATTCTCAAGTTGTTTAGGATCTTAGGTGGATCCATGCTATGAAACTTGAACTTGAGGCCTTAAATCAAAACCACACCTTGGGAAGTTATAGATTTGGCTCCCGGCAAAGTTCCTATTGGATTACAATGGGTATAAAAAGTCAAGTACAATACTGATGGCACTGTTGAAAGATTTAAAGCTAGGTCAGTGGCTAAGGATTTTACTCAACAAGAGGGCATTGATTTCCATGATACTTTCTCTCCTGTGGCAAAAATAACCACAGTAAGAACTGTTATTACTCTTGCTGCACTTAAGCATTGGTCAATTTTTCAATTGAATGTTCATAATGCCTTCTTAAATGGTGATCTTTCTAAGGAGGTTTATATATCCTTACCATAGGGATTTAGTAGCCAGGGGAGAACAAAGTATGTAGACTACTCAAATCCCTCTATGGACTTGAACAGACATCTAGGCAATGGAATTTGAAGCTGACACAGGCTTTAACAAAATCCGGTTTCACACAAAGCAAGCATAATTATTCACTCTTCACAAAGTCTAACAATGGGAAATTAGTAGTAATTCTTCTCTATGTGAATGACTTACTTATTACACGGTCTGATCTTCAAGAGATTAATGCATCTAAACAAAGTCTGAATAGGAACTTCAAAATGAAGGACTTAGGTGAGTTGAGATATTTTCTGGGAATTAAACTTGCCTAATCAAGCGAAGGAATACTCATGTCACAAAGAAAATATGCCTTGGAGATGATTTTAGAGGTTGATTTAAGTGGAGCTAAGCCAAAGTGGACACCAATGGAACAAAACCTGAAACTTACCAGCAATGAGTATGATTTGAGTTTTCCAACTAATTCAGGTGATGGACTCTTGAAGATAGAGGAGTATACTAAAGACTAGTAAGAAAATTACTACATCTAACAATTATAAGACCTGATATTTCTTACGCAGTACAATCACTGAGTCAGTTCATGCATGCACCAGAGATATCTTATTATAAAGCAGCACTATATGTGAGATACATCAAGAATCAGCCAGGGCTGGGTCTTTTGATGTCCAGTAAAGGAAGTGAGAAAATAGTGGCCTACTATGATTCTAATTGGGCTTCATGTCCTATTTCTAGGAGGTTTATGTCTGGATATTGCATTAAGCTAGGGACATCACTTATTTCCTGGAAAGCTAAGAAGCAAACCACCATTTCAAGGAGTTCTGCTGAGGCAGAATACAGGTGTATTGTCACGCCTCGGGAGGGTACCCTAGGCGTGACTGGCACCCAAAGACTATTGCTAGTCCCCAAGCGAACCACTCAATCTCAGGACAATTATTCAACATCAGGCATATCAGAAATAATAGAGTAAGGCAGTGAGCGACGTCATTCATTCTACATCAATAAGAAGGCCAATGGCCAAGCAAACTCAATCTCAACAGCGATAGTAAGCAAATGCAAATGCTAACTCAACTCAAAGGAAGAAAAAGACCTCAGCGTCGAATCTCAACTCATGTCTATGAAGCCTCTAACTCAACTCAATTAAATAGTGTAGGAGGGTACCATGATAGGCCATGGCTACCCAACTCAATAAAACGAAATAATTGATAATGAAAAGGCTCCTCCAAATAGCAAGAAGGGCTCACTAAATAGTTGAACTCAAAATCTCCGAACCTCAACGAAGCGTCTGCTGAAGTCCTCTACCTCTTGTATCTGCATCATGAAACAATGCAGCACCGAGTGGCGTCAGTACGTGGAATGTACGGTATATAAGATGGCCGAATGTAACAATACAAATAGAACAACAAAGGGATAACATCAACTCAACATCATACTCTATCAATGTCTATCTAAAGCAATAATAAAGAGTAGACAAATGACTCGTCAACATCTTATCAATACATCATCAATACGTCAGACCCATCTCAAGGAATACTCGACTCAACTCACATCAATTTACTCATGCCTGCCTAGGACAAGGATAATGAGTAGATAAAAAAACATCAACATCCTCAAGACTCATACCATCACATCAACATCAGAGTTCTATCAAAATGGGACCTAACTGGGAGTTTCTCTAACCGACAACCATCACCTATGAGTCGGTGATGATACAACGAAGCGATGTCATTGCCACATCCATCCAGTTGCATGCCCGAGGTAAAGGACATCACCATCAGTGGATCCACAAGAAATAACATCAGTCCTCTTTTGGGACAAGGTAACATCCGCATTGCGATTCGATCCCCTCTCTTACGCGGGCCACCTAGTTAATTAGTTCGAGCGGGACTCACTCAGTGCTCAATACTCCTCCCAAAACTCGACATACTCATAAAACATCATCATCATCGGTCCCATAGGGATATAGTACATCAACATTATCATCATCGGTCCCATAGGGACATAGTACATCAACATCATCATCAACATCAACTCATCAATATCAACGTCAACATCGTGGACTCGAAATATTCTTTTAGATTTTAGTTTCAAGTTTTAAGACTCAAGAACATCACTCTCATCAACATCATCATCAAGACTCTCACCAGTTTAGACAACAATCACAACATCACAGACATCATCATTGTCAAGGCTCTAGACTCATCCCTAAGCTCATTTTTGCATTCTTTAGTGCAATAGACATAGAATTTTGTAAAATTCTTCATGAAAACAAGATATGCAGTAAAATAGTCGGTGATGATCATGAATTAAGTAAAAACTCAATGGAATACTTAAGGATTTTCACATATAACTCATCATCTTTAATCATAGACTCAATTTACTCAACGGGAAAACATGGAAGAGCAATCCTATATTTTAGGTTAGTCTTACATACCTGGGATGATTGCTAACAACAGTTTTTCGTAGAATCTCCTCTTGACTCTTCAACCTCAACTCTCCTCAAGCCCTAACTTTGTGAATTTGCTAGGAAGAGGATTTTATAATGGGTTTTGAACCCTTTTTTCACGAATATGACCTATATTAATCGTATATGAGTTTTGGAAGATGTTAGGAATGGGCTAGAATGCCCCTCAAAATTTTAGAAATTTTCCAGCCATAAAATAACATAGTCCGCGACGCGGACTGGTCGCGACCAGTTCATTTTTGGCAAAACTTTTTCTAAATGAGTTTTCTCAATCCCGTCAAAAAATTTAGAAAAAGCATAAGTGCGCCTCCGCGATGGGTCCACGACACGGCTTTGTTGCGAACTCTCACTGTTTCTCGTTTTAGAACGAAAAATTATCTTTTGACTCGGCCACTCTAAAAATCGACCGAGACCTTTTCCCCACTCAATTTTTCATGCTGATCACGAATCCAGCCTCAGATTTTCCATCCGAGCATCGAAAGATGTGTTATGCGCACATCTCTTCTCTAAGGGTATTTTGATAATTTCACCGAGCGTTACATGTATGGCACAAACAATGACTGAATTGACATTGTTGAAAGGCTTATTGCAAGAATTGCAGATCAAGGTACAATTGCCAATGAAATTATATTGTGATATCAAGGATGCTCTACAAATAACAGCTAATCCCATGCTTCATGAAAGAACAACACATAGAGATTGGCTGTCATTTTATAAGGAAGAAGCTACAGGATGGACTGATTAAAACTAGTTATATTGCAAGCAAGGAACAACCTACTGACATTTCTACAGAAGCCTTGGGACATCAATAACATACAACATTGTTAGCGAAGTTGGGAATGAAAAACATTTTCCATTCACAACTTGAGGGGGAGTGTAGAAATAGAAGCTATAAAGAAAGTTAGTTGGTTACAGTTGTACATAATTAGTTAGAAGTCAGTTAGGACAAATTAGAAGTTAGTCAGGAATAACAACAAATTAGAGTGCGACATGTAAGTGATTAGTTGAAAGTTAATTACAGATTACTTTTACATATATACATGTAAGACTGATGTATTAAACATATTTTTTCTGATGAAATAAACTCACAGATTGAGTGCTTTCATATCTCTCTAATTCCTCTCCTTCGTTGAGCTCATCAGTGACAGCCTGAAGTGCCAAATTTAACAGTAAACAACCGGCGATTGCTTATATAAACAGAAGTTGTTTATACATGATTGTTTAGTATAAACAATAGTAAGTTTCTTAAACAACTAAGAATTATTTATACGAAAACCTAAATTAGACATTAATTTATTAATGACATTTGAAAATGTATTGATGCATATTGACAAAAAGGGTCTTTCAATGGGTAATTAATTTTAAAACAATAATTTGTTAACGATTAATAACAAATTCTTTGATTTTACTAATAAACAACCTAATCATATACAACACTAATTTATTGAGGCTAGTTGGCTTGATAATAATTTGACATCTTGTGAAAAGTAAAGGTTTTAGATATTATTATTTATATCAATTTTACTGTAATTTTACTTTGATTATATTATCATATCTCCTATAAAATAGATAAACAACTAGTAATTGTGTAGATCAAAATATGATTGTTTAGCATAAGGGTGTCAAAATAAGCTCAAACATAGATAATCCGCCCAAGCCACCCAAAATTTTATTGGTCGGCTCAAGATAATTTGAATTGGGTTCAATCTCAACCCGTTCAAGTCTTAACCCATTTTGAAAGAATCTTCAATTAAGCCCAATTTAATATTCAATTTCAACCCATTCTAAGGCTCTATACTTACATTGATGTAATGTATGTTTTTTTATCTATTTTATGATTTATCTATGTATTTGTAACTTTTTATCTTTATTTTCTCGAGTTTAAATTCAAATTGTGGTTATAAAAAGTAAAATAATAATATGATAAAATTATTGAGACTGGGCGGTTCATGATCCAACCCAAATTTTAGCCCATTTGAGCCCGACCTATTTGAGCCCAAAGTAAATTTGGGCGGGTCATAACCCAACCCAACCCAACCCAATTTCTATTTCAACCCATTTTTCACGACCTAGGGTTAGGGTCTAGATGTGACATGGTGAATGGGAACCCGAAAGTCCCCAAACAAGTCTTAGATATCAATATCCATATCATCAGTTCAAGAATAATCATCTAAACACATATGTATACATTTACATAGATAGTCAATGGGAGTTTCTCATAATTCATTCACACAATACGTAAGCAAAATATCAGTCATAAAAAAAGAGATCTTAGAGGAGCTTACATAGTATCCAACAATGCCTCTAGTCAAAGAACGAGGCCATGACAAATTCCGGGCTCACCCTCAATAGGTAAGAACGTTTTGAAATAACATAAAGAAAGGTAGTTGGCTTGTCACCAGAAGACGGGACTCTCCACAACAAACTTTGGGATTGGGCTATTCGTCCACCTGCTGGTAATCAAAGTGCTCGACCCCTATATGGTAAAATCATATAGGCATAGAGTATGCGTTCGTACGTCTGAATGTACTAAGTATGCGGGCATGTAATGCATATGACTTACCAAACCTACATTTCGATGTTAGACACCAAAGGCACATAATATAGAAGAATTGTATATTCAATAGATAAATATATATACAAGATGCCATGAAAGTCATGATGCATGAAATATGATAATGCTTGTATATATATTGGGGATAGACTATAACCGACATATCAAATTCATGCGAGCTATTACATGAATTAGACCGATTGGGACCTCCCTCCGGTAGGAAGAAGATTACTTGTCAAAGGTAATTTACATCACACCTTACGTACCCACTATTTCAGTGGATGGTCACCTTCCTTACGGACCCACCATTTTGGAAGGATTTGCAGCCTTTTTTTTTCATATTATATCAGATTTTCATATACGTATAACCATTCCTTACGACCCATTCATTTCGGTAATGGTGAATGTTCCTATGTTGGCACATAGTTCAAGGAAAGGGAGAGGGCCCTTGGGGATAGCCCTAACACCCCCAATCCATCGGTGCTAAGTCAATAACATCCTACTTGAATACTTATACATATACGTGCTTTCAGGAAATGCAATGTTCAGTTCAAACCATTCAATGCACATTTAGGCTCAAATGTCAAATCATAGTTCATACTTGTAAATGTTCATGCAGGGAATAGCTCATTCGTATATATGTGACGGTGCAAGCACTCATATAGCTCAATGAGCCTGAACTATAGACATAGCGGTGATCACCTTTTTGTCATAATCAATGCCTTACCAAAATCATACCATAATCATTCCATAAAACATAACTGGGCTTAACACGCTTCATAATTTTCATATATCAATGCCCATGAATGTAATGCAATGCATGATGTGAGGGTAGCATGGGTAACATAGATTCAAGTTAAAATCAACACCATAATGTGAAATTGAATAAATCCATGATTAAATCAGCATCTAAATCATAGTAATAGTCACAGATGCATAAATCAATTTTAAAGGGGACATGCATGTTCTTAACTTCATAACCCAATGTAAATCATCATAATAGTAATCAAAATGAATTAAAATGATAGGTAAAATACAACCCATACACTAATTAGATTTAATAAAATCAAATAATGAAATGTCATATTTAAAATGACTAAAATTCACGAAATAGATTGAAAAGGAGTTTTCGGTCTTCTAGGTTGAAAGGGACCAAAACTCAATCCCACATACTTTGATTGAGGAGCTAAATTTGAGGTATAAATTGGGCTTGAGTTGAACTCCAATGGAACCCTAGCTTTGATCCTTGAGAGAGGAGTGTAGAGAGAAGTAGGGAGGTGATCTTGTGAGGGGTAGAATATTTTAGGAGGATGAATGAAGAGAGGAGGAGTTTCAGCTGAAATTAGGGGTTTAGAATACGTAAAAGGTCATAATTCATGATTAAAATAAACCAAAATTACATAAACGACATTAATGAAATGGACCTAAATTAGTCCCGTCAGGCTCACACGGTCCACTACATGGTACGTGGAACGTCACACGGACCATGAACAGTGGCCATGATCCCCTACTTAGACTCTCACAGAGGAAAATTCTATAAAACTATGTTGTATCACACGGACGGCTACACGATCTGTGACACCGGCCGTGTAACGGTACTTGAAATATTTTTCGCACGACAAAGTTACGAGACGGTACTTCCATACTTAGAATAATTTTTATGTAGTGAGTTACATGGAGAGCCACACGGGACGTGTCACATCACACGGACCGTGTGAGTGTCCATGTGCCTTCATTTGGCCACAGTTCCCTTTCATCCCAAAGTCGGCCCAGCCATGAACTGGACCTAGGGCCTCTTCACGGGAGGCCACACAGTCCGTGTGGCTTCACACGGGCCATGTAGGCTCTTCCGTGGAGGGGTGTCTAGCAGTTCACCTGGGAAAATTCTAGGACACTTGGGCAATGCCACTCGAAAAATCTGGGTCCTTACATCATCTCCCCCTTAGGAACACTCGTCCCCGAATGTGCAAAAACAAGGCTTGAAAGGCTTGACTTAGAGCATGAAACACCTAACATAAGATACAACGCATAATTCATTATTCAAAAGTACCAAAAGCATTATTCAAAACCATTGTTCAAGACCTTTAAGCTCATATCAAAAATAGTATTCAAGTATCCTTTTAGTGCACATGTATGCATGTCATGTCATGAGACTCAAGAGGGCAAGAAATGGCACCATTAGACAAGGAAGAATCCTAATATCTTAGGCTTGAGTAGATTGGAAAAGATGAGGGTATCGCTTCACCATGTCCAGCTTCGCCTCCCAAGTAGCAGTCTCCACTTGTGGATTTCTTCAAAGTACCTTCACTGAAGCCACGTCCTTGTTACGAAGCCTCTTTACTTGCCTATCCAATATTTCCACCGGAATTTCCTCATAAGAAAAGTTTTTTTCAACCTCAATTCCTTCTAAAGGCACAATGATGCTAGGATCACCAATTAGCTTCCTCAACATAGACACATGGAAGACCGGGTGAATGGAACTCAAATTCGGAGGTAACTCAACTTATAAGCCACACCTCCAATTCGCTCAACAATCTCATAAGGGCCAACATACCGGGGGCTTAACTTGCCTTTCTTACCAAAACGCATCACGCCCTTCATAGGCGAAAACCTTCACATACACCCAAGGACCGACATGAAATTCAAGGTCCCTTCTCCTATCATCCGAATAAGACTTTTGACGACTTTGGGCCATTTTCAATCTCTCCCTAATCACCTTCACCTTCTACATGGCCTCCATCACCAAATCCGGACAAACTAGTGCCATCTCTCCCAACTCAAACCACCCCGTTGGCGATCTACACCTTCTACCATACAAAGCTTCAAACGGTGCCATACCAATGCTAGCGTGGAAGCTATTATTATAAGCAAACTCAATGAGTTGAAGATGGTCATCCCAATTTCCTTTGAACTCCAACACACAAGCCATCAATATGTCCTCCAAGGTTTGAATATTCCTCTCCGCTTGACCATCAATTTGAGGGTGAAAAAAGGTGCTCAACTTAATCTTAGTCCCAAGTCCCTTCTGAAAATACCTCCAAAAATGGGAAGTGAATTGGGTACCTCGATCCGATATAATGGACCTAGGTACACTATGCAACCTAACCAAATCTTGGATATACAACCTTGCGTAATCCTTGGCGCTGAAAGTAGTCTTAAATGGTAGGAAATGAGCCGACTTCGTCATCCGATCCACAACAACCCAAATAGAATCAAATTGCCTTCGGGTCCGAGGCAACCCAACTACAAAATCCATGTTCATATCTTCCCATTTTCATATAGGAATTTCAATGTCTTGGGCCAAACCACCAGGCCTTTGGTGCTCTACTTTTACTTATGACGACTCGGGCATTCAGATAAGAACTTAGCGATGTCTTTCTTCATACCATGCCACCAATACACTTCCTTCAAATCCCGATACATTTTTGTAGACCCTGGGTGAATAGAACAATGTGAATTGTGAGCCTCAATCATAATCACCCTTCTAAGATCATCCACATCCGGAATAAAAAGCCGATCTTAGTACCAGAGTACACCATCTCCCCCTTGGGAGAACACCTCGATCTCTTTTTTAGCAACTAACTTCTTCAGTTCAAGTAACGATGGGTCTAAATCTTGCTTAGCCTTTACATCACTTACCACGAAAGATTTTCCCCCGCTTTGAACATGAATACCACCATCACTTGAATCCGCCAACCTGACATCTAACCTAGCTAACTGGTGAACATCTCTTGCCAACTCCTTCTTTTCTTCCCCAAATGCGCCACACTCCCCATAGACAACATGCTAAGAGCTTCAACTACAACATTAGCCTTGTCGGGATGATATAGAACACTTATGTCGTAGTCTTTTAGGAGTTCCAACCACCTCCTTTGCCTTAAGTTGAGATCTCTCTGAGTGAACACATACTGCTAACTCTTGTGATTGATGAACACAACAACAAGAACCCCATACAAGTAATGTCTCCTAATCTTTAAAGCAAAAAAGCACCGTCGGCAATTCAAGGTCATGCGTAGGGTAATTACGTTCATGCACCTTCAACTGCCTTGATGCATATGCTATCACCTTACCACTTTGCACAAGCAGACAACCTAATCCGATATGCAAAGCATCACAATACACCACAAATCCCTCTAACCCATTGGGTAAAGTTAAGATAGGAGCCGAGGTAAGCCGATCCTTCAAAGCTTGAAAACTCTTCTCGCATTCATCTGACCATACAAACTTAGCCTGCTTTTGGGTTAACTTGGTCAATGGAGATGCAATAGATGAGAACCCTTCAAAAAACCTTCTGTAATACCCGGCCAACCCAAGAAAACTGCGAATATCCGAAGGAGTCAATGGTATGGGCTAATTCTTCACGGCCTCGATTTTCTTCAGATCCACCTTGATACCATCACTGGACACCACATGACCAAGGAAAGCCACTTCGCCCAATCAAAATTCACACTTGCTAAACTCGGCATACAATTTCTTTTCCCTCAAAGTTTAAAGAACCATTCTCAAGTGATTCCCATGCTCCTGCTCACTTCGGGAGTAGATGAGAATGTTGTCAATGAAGACCACCACAAAACTGTCAAGGAATGGATTAAAAACTCGATTCATTAGGTTCATAAACACGACCGAAGCATTGGTTAGGCCAAACAACATCACCACAGACTCTTTCCAAAGACCATTGAGTATACCACACCTGAGCCACATCTTTCAGTTGATAGGCAACAAATTCATCCTTCTCTTCTGAAGTGACATCCATGATGGTAAGCTCATCAATGAACTCTTGAGCATCCTCACCAGCCTTTGACCCATGGAACTCCAGAGGGTTCATCCGGGTGAAATCCCTCACCCTAGAAGCAGGTGTAGGATCCCGTGGCAAGTTAGTCTGCCTGGCCTGAGAAGTCACCACCTAAGCAAGCATGGCGAAGGTTGTACGGAATTTCCCATTTGATATGGGTACATCCACATGCTCGTGGGGAACTTGATCTTCATTAGCCAGACCCAACCTTGGTAGAGGGGGTCTTCCTTGAGGCATCTTCTGAATAGATCAACGACACCCATCAAATAAGGGAACTATAGATACCAGCCATAGCATGACAAAAGACATGAAGAAGTGAGGTAATTCCTAAAAAGTCTTTGTAGCCTCCCACCCATAGGTATGGTGCACTTCACACCCATGAATATGACTCTACTCAATGCGGCATGTTGGACTCCGAGGATCATTTATAAACCTAGGGCTCTGATACCATCTTTTGTCATGACCCGGGGTTAAGGTCTAGATGTGACACGGCGAATGAGAACCCGAGAGTCCCCCAAACAAGCCTCAGATATCTATATCCACATCATCAGTTCAAGAATAGTCATCTAAACACACATATATACATTTACATAGATAGTCAATGGGAGTTTCTCATAATTCATTCGCACAATATGTAAGCAAAATATCAGTCATAACAAAGAGATCTCAAAAGTTGTTAATGCTATATGTCCTTACAAAAAGACTACTTTTGTCACTATGTGTCAATACATTTTCAAATATGTTCAATAAATTATGTCCAATTGAGGTTCTTGTATAAATAATTCATAGTTGCTTTTACAGCTATTTATGTTAAACAATCATCTTTTGATCTACACAACCACTAGTTGTTTATCTATTTTATACGAGATATGATTGTATAAACAAATTAAAATTACAGTAAGTATTGATATGAATAATAATATATATAAAATTATTAACTTTTCACAAGATGTGAAATTATTATCAAGCTAACTTGCCCCCTATATAATTAAGTTGTTTATTAGTAGAATCAAAGTATTTGTTATTAATTGTTATCAAATTATTATTTTAAAATTAATTACCCATTGAAATACCTTTTTTGTCAATATGTATCATCAGTACATTTTCAGATGTGATCAATAGATTAACGTCCAATTGAGGATCTCGTATAAACAATTCTTAGTTGTTTAAAACACTGACTGTTGTTTATACTAAATAATCATGTGTAAACAACTTATATTTATGTAACCAATCACCATTTGCTTACCTACAACAAATGCAGCCATATTCACATGCAAACATTAGTAGTCAAAATAATTTAGATAGAGAATTGATCCAGTCACAAATACGACACAAAATTAATTTAGCTACAACTAAAAATTCAAGAAGCTACACTTGTGCTTGTTCCTTCATTTGTAAGGACATGTAGTTCTTTTGTAGCCACATCTGTTACATATTGAGCATTTATTTTCCTCTTTTTTGAACCATGTTCCAAAATTGAAGGCGCCCTTTTTATCTTCTTTCTTTCGGATTTGATGACTACATATTAACAAGGTATTTTACTATCTAAAAGCTCTGCTGGAAGCTCTCAAAATTCTTCAGATGACAATGGATGACTTGACTTTTCATATGCTTGTTTATATGTCCATGTTGTATAATATGGAGAAATAAAGTCATAAATTCTTATTCTACAATCATTCCCAAATTGAGTTCTTATTAGTACAATAGCATGTGGACAAGGTTTTTTGTCCAAGTCAATCTTTTTATATGAACAAGCTCTATTGCATAGATCAATCATTGCCACTGCATTATGACTAATAATAATGAAAGTGTGAATATTTATTTGATGGGCCACTAGCGTATTGTCAATCATCATGTTTTTCATTCTTTTTTTTCAGCTGAAGGAACACAAACGATTGTTGAGTTGTCCATCTCTGCACGCCTCACATGAAATTTTTGATTAAATATTTTATTTATGGAATTAAATAGAACAGTAATAGGGAGCTCTCTTTCTTCAAAAAATATTGTGTTAACCGACTTCGCAATATTAGTGATCATCATATCATATCTGAAAAACACACACACACATATGTATGTATGTACGTATGTATGTATGTATATGTTAGCTAAGAATCAGAACTATAAACAAGTAGAGAGTGCTTAAACAAGTTTCTATTGTTTAGTCCAAACAAATAGTATTTGTTTAAACAATTACAAGTTGTTTATGTGTACCTATTGCCAGAAAAATGTCCACTACTCTATTTGTCAATATAAACATCTTCAATATTCAACAACACCCATATGTAAATCCTTGATTTGTTGAAAATGATCATTAAACTCATCTATTCGATATGCTTTTGCTGCATCATAAAAATGATGAATCCAATCTCCACAGTGAAATTTTTTACGAATGCTTTCACCAAGGTGTCTCATGCAAACTCCATAATGAGCTTTTGTTTGAATGTTTCAACTGCTTTTTTAATAGACAGATGTCGATCTGAAATAATGCAAAGCTCATCAGTGTTGGGGACAATGTCAAGCTATTGTCTTAAAAAGTATTGACAAGCCGCATCACATTCTAAATTGACTATACAAAATGCCACAGAAAAGATGTAATTTTGTGTATCCTGTGCCACAACGGACAACAACACTCCGCCATACTTTTCACTCAAATGTGTTCCATCGATAACAAAAGCTTTTCTTGTGTAAACAAATCCGTCAATCCAAGCTCCACAAGACACAAAAAAAATATAAGAACCTTCCAGAATTATCAACCTTCAAATCTGTCTTACTTCCTTCATTTACCACATGAATCATATAACAATATTTATTTATAACTTCATATTCATGTTCTAGAGTTTCATTTGTCAAGGACTTTACAATCCGACTATCCATCAAACAATTTCAGTAGCTGATTTGACATCTTAATTCTACTTGAATTTTTTTCTTGATATCTTTTGTAGATAAGCCTTTTACTTTAACAAATGCATTTTCAATATATTTAGCAATGATGTCAGCTGATGCATGTCTATGATGACTTGTCAAATATTGTAATCCACATGTGTGTATATTGTTATACTTAGTTATACAAAATCTATTGACACCCTTGTGCTTCACAGCTTGCAATCGTCATTTATAATTTTTATCTACACATTTGATATTGTAGAATTTCTTTGTGTTTTTGACATACTCAAAGCAAATATTATTCTTCATGGAAGCAAGTTTCAATGGAACTGTCAATTCATGTTTCTTTCTGAAAGTTAAACCCTTAAAGAATTCTGTGTCATCTTCATAACCGTGGCAACTTTTTATTGAGTCTTCATCCCTTTGAGAGGATGTTGTACTTTCTTTTGCCCATTAAATTCCTATGGTATTGTAATTAAACTTAGGTAATTGTATATTTGTTGTATCCTCGACTGCTTCTTCTACTTCGCTACATCTATGATATCTGATCAAATTGGGGCACCTCTAAAGTAGCTTCTCCTGCTGGTTTATAACCAAATTCAAAAAACTTGACAGCTTCTTCTCGCTCAACTGTATTATTGGCAACTTGTGGAAATACTCCAATCATTTCGTCAGATTTAGGAAGTTCTAAAGGCTCAATTTCAATCACATTTACCCTTAAAATAGGCAAAAGACCAACTTTATCAACATTAGATAAATAAAAATGCAAATCATCATCATCTTTTATTTCAAAAAAAGGAATTTTTTGAGATGCAATAATGTTGAGCATGTCAGTGACTAAAAGATTCTTTCGCTCACAATTTAACTTACACTTAGTAATGATGATATTAACAAACTCATCATATATAATATCTTTCCTCGCTCGTATTGGTATTATACAACCACCCTTCTACTTCCAACTACAACTCTTACTGGTCTCTATCCATTCGCCATGTAAATTAATCCCTAATAGTATTTGATCCTCCATTAGTTATCACAATACCTGCATGTATAATAAAAATACATATATTAAAAATATTAACAATATTATCATTAGTATAATGTGATTGTTTTAACAAAGTACGATTGTTTACATGAAATATGTTTGTATAGTACAAATCCTTAACATACATATATAAATATATATAAACATCCTACAATTGTTTAAACAACATACCGTTGCTTAAACACCAAAGCCTTAACATATATATGTGAAATGTAAACACTATACATTTGTTTAAACAACATGTAAATGTTTGGTGTTTGTATAAACATTTTACGCTAACTAAAAACAAATATAGGTTGTTTATTAAAAATAATCACACATTGTTTAGCAAAACTTTAGAAGAATCAGTTGTTTTATGAATTTTTTTTTAAGAATATTACCTAAGATCACAGAGATAGACTTCCCTATTTATTCTTCTTAAAATAATACTCACGTAATGTTACCACAAATCATTATAAAGGTCTAAAAATAAATACATATTAAAAAAAATGATTCAATAATAAAGAAAAAAATGCCATTAATGAACCCTAGTTTGAGAAGATTAAGTTATTTGAAAGATTATGATGTGTTAAGATTAATTAAAAAAAAGAGAGAGAGAGAAAGAATTTCGAAAAAAATAACTATCAAGAAGAGGAAGAGGATACATGATCAACTGTTATTCTTCTTTTCCCGCTTCTCCTTTCCCCCTTTATATATTAAGTCTTTGTGCAAATACCAAAACTTTAAGATATATTAAATAAATATAATCCTCATTAAAAAAAAGGTCTCTTTTATTACATTCTTTAGACTTTTGTACCTTCTTTTTTATTTAGACTCTCAAAAGTATTTTTTAATTCACTTCCCCTATTTATTTTCCTGAAAAATTAAGAAAAATGATAGCATTTTTCAAAACGCTTTTCAATCTCAAATAACAATGTTTTTTTAAACCCAACCCCTACCACATCTCCCCTTTTGCTAAAAAAAATAATTAAAATTTTAATATTTTTTAATAAACAAAATTCATTTTTTTAAAATATTTCACATTTTGAAAATGTTATTTTTTTACCCATCTCTACTCCAAACCACTTACGTCTTAAAAAAACTGAAAAAACTTTTTTGGAAAGTCTTTTAAAATTTAAAAATTTCAGTTTTTTACCTCCTCCCGTTCCCTAAAATATTTTAAAAATTTACTTTTGAAAGTTTTTTACCCCACCGGTCCTCCAATTCCACCCACCAACATCCCCCCCTCCACCATAAAAAAGTTATTTTTGAAAATATTTCAAATTCTAAAAATTTAATTTTTTACACCCCGCCTCGATCCCCTCACCAGCCCCCTTCCTCCTTCCCCTCTAACACAAAATATTTAAAATTTTATTTTTGAAAATATTTTAAATTTTGAATTTTTTTTTACCCTACTTCCTATAACGCCCGATAAAATTACCAAAATACCCCTAGATGGAGGGTATGGGTGTAACACATCTTCTAATGCTTGTATGGCAAATTCGAGGCTGAATTTGTGATCAACATGAAAAATTAAGTGGGAAAATGGTCTCAGTCGATTTTTAGAGCAACCCGATCAAAAGATAATTTTTCGATTCGAAGCGCAAAACAGTGTTGGTATGCGACAGGAGTGCGTCACGCCTCTATCGCGGACCAGCACTTATATTTTTCTGAAAATTTTTTACGGGATTGAGAAATCTCGTTCAGAAACTTTTTTAAAAATACACAGTGCACGACAAGTCCACATTGCGTACTGAGTCTTCTCCGAGTTGAAAATTTTTAAATTATTTCGAGGGGTATTCCGGTCAATTCTTCACCCTTCCTAAACTCTATACACAATCTAATAAGGTCGTTTTGACATAAAAAGAGTCTGAAACCCCCATTCTAAGTCCTATTCCATAATCTAACAAGGCTAGGGCTTGAGGAAAGATGAGAAGAGCTTGAGTTTGAGAGATTCGAGAAGAAATCCTTGACGTGCTTGATTGATAGTTGCATCCCAAGTACGTAAGGCTAAACTAAAAACATGGGATTGTTCTCTCATGTGCCCCATAGATGTTCATAGATGAGTTGATGGTTCAAGAGTCTACGTACATGAATCCTTGATGATTTTTCTTAAAATTTTATTTGAAATTACATGTTTTCTATGTTAATGATCATCATACTATTTGTTTTCTTAAATTGAACATTTTCATGAGAATATGCATAATCCTACATGACTAATTTGAAAAGCATACATAATGAACTTGACAATTGAGTCTAGAGCCTTGAGTTGAGATCCTTGATTGTGATGAAAGAATGATGATGAGTTGATAGAATTTGATTGTCTTACGAGTCTCTATAAATGAACTCCATTGATGTGTCTATTCAATTGATTCCTAATGATTGTTCTAAATCTCGAGTCATTAATGAAATTGATTGATGAGAGGGTTAAGTCCCTATGAGTTGAATGATGATGGGGTTCGAGTCCCTATGAGATACCGATCGATGACGGGGTTCGAGTCCCTATGAGATTGGTTAACTATGGAGGTTTTATGAGCATTGAGTCACGGGAGGAATATCGAGCACCAAAATAGGTAAGAGCGAGTCCCACTCGAACTCATTAACTACGTTGCCAAACGTAGGTGAGGCATAGAACTATCACATATATTATGGTTCCCTCAAGAGTAACAGTCTCTGAAAGCAATAGCGGATCTGTTGAGTATTGACTCCATATTGGGTGAGTCGATATGGTTTCGGAGCGTTCCCTACCTGGCAAGATTGAAACGGATGTGGCAACATCAGTGAGATTGTTGTACATTCACTGGCTCATAAGTGATTGGTTTTGGATAAGAGAAACTACCATAAATTTTCTATCTTGAGTACTCCGAGTCGAGATGAGATGAGATGAGAGGAGTTGAGCTCCTCTGAGATTAGATGAGAGGAGGTGAGCTCCTCTGAGATGAGATGAGATGAGATAAGAGGAGGTGAGAACCTTTAAGATGAGTCTGAGATGATTGATGAGTTTGAGTTATTGATGGGCCACTTGTCTACTCTTTATTCTTGAATAGATAGACATTTGACTATTTGATGTTATTTGATGATTTCGTTGAGTTGATGTTTGTTTCCAAATTATTCTACCTGTTTCTGTTTCACTCAGCTATTTTACATACCAGAACATTCCAAGTAATGATGTCCCCTTTGGACTGCTTCGTTTTATGATGCAGGAGCATGTACTAGAGATCGTCAATATGTGCTCTGTTGAAGATCTGAGACTCGCAGCTGATTTGGTGAGTCTCCTCTATTTTGGAGGATCCACTACTTTTATTTCATCATGCTTTAGAGTTAGATTGGACTATTTACTTTACTTTGATTTGAGTAGCCATGGGTTTGTCATTGGCACCACATGAGTAGTAATAGAGGCTTCATAGACGATGGTTGAGCGTTGATGTTGAGAGAGTGAGCTAGTTCTTTTTACTATCCTTTATTTTTATGCATATCATTATGAGACTTTAGGTGAGATGCGCCCACTTACTTATTGGACTATCTCCTTTACTTTGATTTGGGTAGCCATGGGTCTGTCATTGGCACCACATGAGTAGTAATAGAGGCTTCATAGACGATGGTTAAGCATTGATGTTGAGAGTGTGAGCTAGTTTTTTTTACTAGCCTTTTTTTTATCTACATCATTATGAGACTTTAGATGAGATGCACCCATTTACTTACTTTTATTTCCACTGTTCAATAGAGTTATTTGGTTGAATGATGTGATGAGGCTATGTGGTTCGCTTGGGGACTAGCAATAGTCTCTAGGTGCCAGCCATGCGAAGGGTACCCTCTCAGGGCGTGATAATCTTGGTATCACAGCACAGAGTTCAAGTGTCTTAGGGAGTCTATGAAGTCGTGTCTAGTAGAGTTTTGTTTATGGGTGTGTAATCGACCACATTTCATAAGAAAGAGGCTACAGGATATTAGAAATTGTTACACTTTTCTTCTCATTCCAATTCGTGCGATAGAGTTAAGCTCTATGAAAGCTCTTTTCTAATTCTTGCTCTACGCGTGCAGAATTTATATCATGCCTCCTAGAAGAGCTGTCAGAGAAAGGGGGCTTCCTGTCATGTAAGCTGTTAATCCACCCGAGCCTCAAGTACCTGAGGAGCCTGTGGATCAAGCTATCCCTGTTGAGCAACCCCCTAAAGATGAGGTCTCCAATGCTGAGCTACGTCGGGCTATTCAAGCTCTAGCCCAAGCTGTCGCAGCACCTACTGTGAGACAAGGAGCGGATAGACCAAATTTTCATGACACCTCTAGAGTCCAAGAATTTTTTAGGATGAATCCGCCTGAGTTCACGGGGTCTGCATCCACTAAAGATCCTGAGAACTATGTGGAGGAACTTGAGAAGGTGTTCCAGGTGATGCATGTGGCTGATGGTGATAGGATTGAACTGGCTGCTTACCAACTCAAGGGTGTGGCCAGACTGTGGTTTGACCAGTGGAAGAAAGGTAGAAGGGATGATGCTCCATGTTTGACTTGGAAAGTGTCCGAGGAATCCTTCATGGGGCGCTTCTTCCCAAGAGAGAAAAGAGAAGCTAAGGTGAGAGAGTTCTTAAATCTGAAGCAGGGCTCTATGACCGTGCAAGAGTATAGTTTCAAGTTCACGCAACTATCTCGCTATGCTCCGGATATGATTGCTGACATAAGGGGAAGGATGGGGATGTATATTGATGTGTTGAATAGAGGACCCAAGAGAGATGGGAGAGAAGCCATGCTTGTGAATGATATGGACATTGGGAGATTGATGACGTATGTGAAACAAGCTGATGAGGAGAGACAACATGACAAGAAAGAGTTCAAGCATAAGAAAGCTAAGACATCCGGCCATGAGGTTGGAAGGAAAGGCCATGGTAACCGATTTCCAGCACCATTATCTGCTAGTGCACCTGTGCCTAGAGACAGGTATGATTAAAGGTCTCGAAATATTGGAACCCATGGATCCCAGTCACAAGCTAGTGTGGTTCAAGGTTCACAGGGTAAGCCACTGTGTGATAAGTGTGGCAAATTGCACATAGGGAGATGTCATGACGGGATTGTGTGCAATA
Organism: Solanum rostratum; assembly: GCA_029948455.1. Classification (NCBI taxonomy): domain Eukaryota; kingdom Viridiplantae; phylum Streptophyta; class Magnoliopsida; order Solanales; family Solanaceae; genus Solanum; species Solanum rostratum. The sequence continues at coordinate 48,535,251 of CM057047.1, read as the reverse complement.
GATATGGCCAAGCGGGTCACTACAAGAGGGATTGTCCAAAGCGGGTTGACTAGGCTCAGTCTACTACACAAGCCCAACCAGTTAGAGTAAACCAGAGGGCCACTATATCAGGCACAGACGGAGCAACAAACTGCTTGTATGCCATGGGTAGTCGCCAAGATCAATAGAACTCCCTAGATGTTATGACGGGTATGATTCAAGTCTTTACTTTTGATTATTATGTTTTGATGGATCCGGGTGCCACATTGTCATTTATATCTCCTTATGTGGCCAGTAGATTTGGTAGAACCTTTTAGAGTCTTCTTAAACCCCTTGACGTTTCTATTCCAGTTGGTGAGTCAATTCGAGCTGAGAAAATTTATAGAGCTTGTGTAGTGTCCATCCATCATAAGGATACTCTTGTTGATTTGGTTGAGTTGGGGATGGTTTATTTTGACGTGATTCTTGGCATAGATTGGCCTTACGACTGTTATGCCTCTGTTGATTGTAGATCCCGAACCGTTAAGTTCCAATTTCCTAACGAACCGGTTCTAGAGTGGAAGGGTGATTCTATTGCACCTAAAGGGATGTTTATTTCATATCTTAGAGCCAGAAAGTTGATCTCCAAGGTTGTATCTATCACCTCGTGCGAGTAAAATCAGATGATGATGAGTCCCTTACTCTTGAGTCAGTCCCGATTGTTAATGAGTTTCCGAAAGTAATTCCTGATGGTCTGCCTGGAGTCCCTCCTGATAGGGAGATCGACTTTGGGATTGATGTTCTTCCCGATACCCAGCCTATTTCGATTCCACCTTATAGGATGGCCCCCGCTGAGTTGAAGGAGTTGAAAGAGCAACTGAAAGATTTGCTAGAGAAAGGCTTCATTAGGCCAAGTGTTTAACCTTAGGGTGCTCCTGTGCTATTCGTGCGAAAGAAAGATGGGTCCCTCAGAACGTGTATCGACTACAAGCAATTGAACAAGGTCACGGTAAAGAATAAATATCTTCTCCCAAGGATAGATGATTTGTTTGACCAATTTCAAGGCGCCTCTTGTTTCTCCAAGATAGATTCAGATCTGGCTACTACCAATTGAAGGTGAGGGAACATGATATTCTAAAGATAGCCTTTAGGACTAGATGTGGCCATTTTGAGTTCTTGTTCATGTCCTTTGGGTTGACGAACACACCTGCAGCTTTTATGGACTTGATGAATAGAGTATTCAGACAATATCTGGATATGTTTGTGATTGTGTTCATCGATGACATTTTGGTGTATTCGAGAAGTGAGGAGGAGCATGCTAATCATCTCAGAGTTGTCCTCCGAACCCTTAAGGACCACGAGTTGTATGCAAAAATCTCAAAGTGTGAGTTCTGGCTTAAGTCAGCGGCTTTTCTAGGCCATGTTGTTTCCGATGATCGCATTCGAGTGGATGCCCAAAATATTGAAGAGGTTAAGAACTGGTCCCGACCGACCACTCCAACTGACATAAGAAGTTTCTTTGGGTTGGCAAGCTACTACCGCATATTTGTTGAGGGATTTTCTTCCCTATCCATACCATTGACTAAATTGACTTAGAAAAAGGTGAACTTTCAGTTGTCCGACGAATGTGAGAATAATTTCCTAGAGTTGAAAACGAGGTTGACTGCTGCACTAGTCCTAACCTTACCCAATGGGATGGAGGACTTTGTGATTTACTGTGATGCTTCGAGGGTTTGATTTGGATGTGTACTGATGCAGAGAGGGAAGGTGATACCCTATGCTTCCAGGCAACTCAAGGTTTATGAGAGGAACTATCCAACTCATGATCTCGAGTTGTTGGCAGTGGTATTTGCACTTAAAATCTGGCGCCACTACTTATATGGAGTGCACGTGGATGTATTCACTGACCACAAGAGTCTGCAGTATGTTTTCAGTCAGAAAGAGCTCAACCTACGACAGAGGAGATGGTTGGAGTTGCTCAAAGATTATGACATGAGCATTCACTACCACCCAGTTAAAGCTAATGTTGTTGCTGACGCTCTTAACAGGTTTTCAATGGATAGCACAACCCATGTGGAGGAAGATTAAAAGGAATTAGCCAAGGAGGTGCATCGATTGGCTCAATTGGGAGTTCAACTTGAGGAAAATGATAAAGGAGGAGTTAATGTACAGAATGGGTCTGCTTGATCCTTAGTGGAAGAGGTGAAAGTAAAGCAGGACCAAGATCTGGTCATACTCCAATTGAAGGAGGTTATCCACAAAAAGAAAGTGATGGTCTTCTCCAAAGGGGGAGATGGAGTGTTGAGATACCAAAGTAGATTGTGTGTCCCAGATGTTGATGGCATTCAAGACAAAATCATGGCGGAAGCCCATAGCACTAGATATTCCATTCATCCTCGCTCTACCAAGATGTACCACAACTTGAGAGAAGTATATTGGTGGAGTGGAATGAAGAGGGATATTGCTAAGTTCATTTCAAAATGCCCGAATTGCCAACAAGTAAAGGTTAAGCATCAAAGGCCATGTGGATTGGCTCAGAACTTTGAGATTCCAGAATGGAAGTGGGAGATGATTAATATGGACTTTATTACTGGCCTACAAAGTTCTCGAAAGCAACATGATTTGATATGGGTGATTGTGGATAGGATGACTAAATCAGCTCACTTCTTGGCAGTTAAGACAACAAACACTGTGGAGGAGTATGCCAAGTTGTACATCCAGGAGATTGTGAGGTTACATGGGGTTCCCTTGTCCATCATCTCGGATAGAGGAGCTCAATTTACCTCCAGGTTTGGAGATCATTCCAACAAGAATTGGGCACTAAGGTGAACCTGAGCACAACCTTTCATCCACAGACAGATGGTCAGGCAGAGCGCACAATTCAAACATTAGAGGACATGTTAAGAGCTTTTGTTCTTGATTTCAAGGGAAATTGGGATGATCACCTAACATTGATTGAATTCACATATAACAATAGTTATCATGCAAGCATTCAAATGGCTCCCTATGAAGCCTTGTTTGGGAGGAGATATAGATCAGCAGTTGGGTGGTTTGAGGTTGGATAAGCGGAGTTGATTGGGCCTGATCTTGTCCACCAATCAATGGAGAAGGTCAAGGTCATTAGAGAGAGGCTAAAGACTACCTAGAGTCGCAAAAAATCTTATACCGACGTGAGGATTAGAGACTTAGAGTTCAATGTAGATGATTGGGTGTATTTGAAAGTGTCATCTATGAAAGGTATCCTAAGATTTGGGAAGAAAGGGAAGTTGAGTCCACGCTATATTGGACCGTATCAGATTGTAAAAAGGACTGGGAAGGTTGCTTATGAGTTAGAGTTCCCTTCCAAGTTAGATGGAGTCCATCCGGTATTTCATGTGTCGATGTTGAAGAAATGCTTGGGAGACCCTGCATTGGTGTTCCCTATTGATAGCATTGGAGTGAAAGATAGTCTATCTTACAAGGAAGTTTCGGTTCAAATCCTTGATCGTCAGATTTGTAAGTTGAGGAACAAATAGATAGCCTCAATGAAAGTCCTGTGGAGAAATCAATTCATTGAGGAAGCCACATGGGAAGCTGAGGAAGAGATGAAGGCAAAATATTTGCACCTATTCGTGCTAAATGATGAGGGTGTTGAAGATAAATTTCTTACCCTTCACTAAATTGATGTATCTATCCTTGATGTTGCTTTCTCTTCTTAAGTCGAGAGTTTGATTGATTGAGTTAAGTGTTAAGATGAGTTTTTAGTTTATTCGTGCCTTGGTATCCACCTATGCTCATCATTTGGGGACGAATGATCCCAAGGGGAAGATGATGTTACACCCAGTAAAATTACCAAAATACCCATAGAGAGAGAGTATGCGCGTAACACGTCTTCCATGCTCGTATGGCGAATTCGGGACCGAATTTGTGATCAGCATAAAAAACTGAATGGGAAAATGGTCTCGGTTGATTTTTAGAGTGACCCGATCAAAAGATAATTTTTCGATCCGAAGCGTGAAACAGTGTTGATACGTGACAGGAGTGCGTTGCGCCTCCATCGCAGACCAGCACTTATATTTTTCTAAAATTTTTTGACGAGATTGAGAAATCTCATTCAGAAACTTTTTCTAAAAATACACAATGCACGACAAGTCCGTTTTGCAGACTGAGTCTTCTTGAAAATTTCTAAATTATTTTAAAGGGTATTCCGGTTAATTCCCCACCCCTCCTAAACTCTATACACGATCTAATAAGGTCGTTTTGACATAAAAGGGTCTAAAACCCCCATTCTAAGTCCTAGTCCATAATCTAACAAGGCCAGGGCTTGAGGAAAGATGAGAAGAGCTTGAGTTTGAGAGATTCGAGAAGAAATCCTTGACGTGCTTGATTGATAGTTGCATCTCATGTATGTAAGGTTAAACTAAAAATATGGGATTGTTCTCTCATGTTCCCCATAGATGGTCATAGATGAGTTGATGATTCAAGAGTCTACATACATGAATCCTTGATGGTTTTTCTTAAATTTTATTTGTATTACATGCTTTCAATGTTGATGATCATCATACTATTTGTTTTCTTAGATTGAACATTTTCATGAGAATTTGCATAACCCTACATGACTAATTTAAAAAACATGCATAATGAACTTGAGAATTGAGTCTAGAGTCTTGAGTTGAGATTGTTGATTGTGATGAGAGAATGATGATGAGTTGATAGAATTTGATTGTCTTATGAGTCTCTATAAATGAACTCCACCGATGTGTCTATTCAATTGATTACCAATGATCGTTCTAAATCTTGAGTCATTGATGAGATTGATTGATGAAAGGGTTAAAGTCCCTATCAGTTGAATGACGATAGGGTTCAAGTCCCTATGAGATACCGATCAGTGACGGGATTCGAGTCTCTATGAGGTTGGTTGAGATGAAGGTTTTATGAGCATTGAGTCACGAAAGAAGTATCGAGCACCGAAATGGGTAAGAGTGAGTCCCACTCGAACTCATTAACTACGTCGCCAAACGTAGGTGAGGCATAGAACTATCACATATATTATGGTTCCCTCAAAAGTAACAGTCCCTGAAAGCAATAACAGACCTATTGAGTATTAACTCCATATTGGGTGAGCTGATATGGTTTCGGAGCGTTCCCTACATGACAAGTTTGGAACGACTGTGGCAATATCAGTGAGATTGTTGTACATTCATTGGCTCATAGGTGATTATTTTCGGATAAGAGAAACTCCCATAAATTTTCTATCTTAAGTACTCTGAGTCGAGATGAGATGGGATGAGAGGAGGTGAGCTCCTTTGAGATGAGTCTGAGATGATTGATGAGTCTGAGTTGTTGATAGGTCACTTGTCTACTCTTTATTCTTGCATAGATAGACATTTGACGATTTGATGTTATTTAATGATTTCTTTGAGTTGATGTTTGTTTTCATTTTATTCTACCCATTTTCGTTTCACTCAACTATTTTTTACATACCAGTACATTCCAAGTACTGATGTCCCCTTTGGACTGCATCATTTTATGATGCAGGGACAGGTACTAGAGATCGTCAACAGGCGCTCCGTTGAAGATCTGAGACTCGCAGCTGATTTGGTGAGCCTCATCTATTTCGGAGAATCCACTGCTTTTATTTCATCATTCTTTAGAGTTAGATTGGACTATTTCCTTTACTTTGATTTGGGTAGCCATGGGTCTGTCATTGGCACCACATGAGTAGTAATAGAGGCTTCATAGACGATGGTTGAGCGTTGATGTTGAGATTGTGAGCTAGTTCTTTCTACTAGCCTTTATTGTTATCTATACCATTATGAGACTTTAGGATGTTCCCATTTACTTACTTTTATTTTCGCTATTCATCAGAGTTTATATGGTTGAATGATGTGATGAGGCTAAGTAGTTCGTTTGGGGACTAGCAATAGTCTCTAGGTGCTGGCCACACCAAGGGTACCTTCTCGGGGCATGACACTTCCTATCCCTCTTCCCTTTGTCACAATTCAAGTTAGACCCTAGGCGTGACACGATAATTAGAATTCCCAAAGAAATCTCAACCAAGCCTCCTAGCGTATATATAAGGTAAGCAAAACAACAATAATAGGAAGCAAAGCAGTAGATAAGTCTACAAAATAAAGTCTAAGGATAAAGGAAAGCTTAGTTCCAAACAATAGACTTACACATATTTGTCTAACATGCCTCTAGCATGGGATATGTTCCTAACTCATCCAAACAAAAGAAAAAAGTGTACTAACATAGAAAACAACATTAACTCAACGGCTTGTCCCTGAAGCATGAAGACTTACCAATAACGCCAATCAACCTTCTATCTAACTATAGGAGTCCGTAGGGTGATTGCCAGTTACATTGTAATACAATGCAGACAAAAGAAGTATGTGTTAGTACTTTGAATGCATTAAGTATATGGGTAATGCTATGCATGACATAAAAGTGATGATGCAATGACCAATTCAGGAAACATGATAAGTAAAACGCTTAAACGTATTAGTAAATCATGAGCAATGCCAATGTCATTTGAAATTCATAATGCAATCTTAGATAAGCTTGTACAATGCATAGATAATCATAAGTCTTAGTAAAGAACCATAAAAGTTTATAAAGTTCATCATAAGTCGTAGTGAGAATCATAATCCATAAGTAGTCATAAATCATAAGTGAGAGAGATCATAACTGACATGAAACCATGTGAGCTAAACCATTGAGTCTAGATGTTGCCCCTGCACCGAAGAAAAGGGGAGACTACTTGCAAGGTAGATTTCGTATTGCCTAAGTGGATCCACTAAGCAATTGGGTGAATCGAGTACTCACCTTTAGTTCTTACACTTGGGTATTCACCTCTATATCAATCAAATAATGATATTTCTATACATATGGAATTAGTCATCTGGATTTAATAGGAAAGAACACTCTAAATCATAGAACTATAATGGAATATACGATCAACCAATATTTATCAAATTTGAAAAAGAGTCAAAAGAAATGGTTCAAGCCTCTTATTTTGATTTCTCGAATCGAGAAATCTAGTCTTTGAGATTTGGGTAGTATTCGACTCCTAGAGATTTTGGGTATTCGCCTCTAATATCTTTTACTTACGGCGGCACGTAATTTTGGAACATGAGTACTCACTCCAAGTCCACACGACGTAGTACTCTCACAAAAATAAGGGATCATAAATCGTAAGGTCATGTCATGTGGGTGGGCAATATCTAATCACCAAGCCCTTGTATCATAAAGTCATAATCTTAGAATGCTCCTTAATCCTTAACTAGACGGGAGATGCTCCACCATCATTCATAAGCATAGGTCATAGATTAGGTGAGAGATCCTTCACCATCATTCATAAGCATAAATTATTTCATAAGTATTCATTTCTCATGAGAAACATCGCTTGAAACGTAGTTCATTATTTTTGGATAGGCATGCAGGGTCTTTAATGGGTCATGCTTATTAGTTCATAATGAAGTTTAGAGCAAAGACAGAGATTCATAGTAAATCAACTTAGGACCATGTAATTTTTGATAAGTCTATACACATTTATGTAAAATCATACTAACTGAATCATAACTAAGAGAACCCATTAAACAATTCATAAAAATTAACATGATGCATGGACCTATGTTAGATCACTTGAAATCATGCAAATTTAAACTTGAATCATGCATAATATTGAAGAATAACATGATTTGAGATCATAATTAAAGTAACTCATGATCAATTTCATGAACCCTAGGTAACATGTAGGAGAGTTTGCATAATAAATCATTGAGATAAAGTAATTAATGACAATTCATGCATAATTATATTGATAATCGTAATATAGAATATACTTCATGCAATTGGAATTGAAATATGAAAACCCATAAAAGTCATACTTGAAACTTTTAGACTAAGTTAAAAAGTTATTGGGCTTCATGAATGGAAGGGATCCATGGATGAATACCCACATATCTTGGAAATCAAAACCCTAAATGCAAGCTTCCAGCAATAGAGGATTAATCTTGACCTTGAAATCCTACCCTTGACTTGATGGAGAAGAACAACTCTTTGGAAGAGAATTTTAGAGAAAGAAATTTTTTTGGGTTTTGAATTAATGAGAGGGAAACTAATTAATTGAATGATATATTCCTTTAAAGCACCCCAAAACGACTTACAATAGGATTAAAAAGCTTTAGAAAGGACCAAAATACCCCTAAAATGCATGTAGGAAGTTGCTGGAAAATTGTCGAGGAAGCCTTTTACGGAAGGCTTCATGACTTGTTAAAAGCTTCACGCTCTATAGTGATGGTCGTGAATATGCGATTACTTGATAGAACTTCACTAAAATGGGCATAATTTTTTGCTCCGAACTTAAAATGAGGCAACTTTGGTGGCATCAGAAGAGATTCATAGACCTTTAAGTTGATAGGTCATGGGCCACCTAATTCTTTATATTTTAGGAGATACTATTATTGAAGTTGACCTAAGTAAAATCTTCCATAGAAACTCACCTAGTAAGGAAGCTTTCAACTCAACTTTGTAATGGAGGATTCGTGTGACCATAATTCATCTCCAAATCCATTTCCACACTAAAGAAATGAGGTCCTCACTTTGTACTAATCGTTCCACGTTTCATAAAAAGTACTATGACCCTTATAGACCCTCAGTGGAAGTCAAATCCTTTATTTTTATGATTTCAAAAGTCCTCTGCATGGACACATATACTGCTCGTAATCATGACCATATCTCAAAAAAGGATCTGTCTTGTCCAAGTCATTTTTTTCAATCTTTTGAATCTCCATCTATGGACTCCGTTTACGAGCCGTAAAATCAAATACGATCCATATATGCAACCTCATGGTTCCAAGGTCTGAAGACTAAACATCCAATAGGTTCCACGAATGCTCTTTACGGCTCGTGGGATCTTCTACAGTCCGTAAAATCGGTTCATTGTCCCTCAACGAATGCTAGTTCTGCATTTCTTCTTTTGATTTTTCAACTTATGGGGTGCCCCGGCCTCTCCCTCCACAATTTTTTTTTTTTAATTTTATAAATTTTGTTTTTTTTATGCCCCCCCCCCCCGAAAAGAAATTATAAAATTATTTTCTAAAAATATTAAATTATTTGAGAATTAGGTATGGTGCCGAGTGTGGTCAGATTTTCGATTTGAAAATTGAGTAGAGTCTAAATTTGAACATTGAATCTTGGATTGAAAGTCAAAATGGGTCCGGCATCGGGTGTTGAGGTCGATCCTGAATCAATTACTTGTAATTTTTGATAAGTCTATACACATTCTTGTAAAATTATACTAATTGAATCATAACTAAGAGAACCCATTAAACAATTCATAAAAATTAACATGATAATGGACCTATGTGAGATCACTTGAAATCATGCAAATTTAAACTTGAATCATGCATAATATTGAAGAATAACATGATTTGAGATCATAATTAAAGTAACTCATGATCAATTTCATGAACCCTAAGAAACATGTAGGAGAATTTGCATAATAAATCATTGAAATAAAGTAATCAATGACAATTCATGCATAATTAGATTGATAATCATAATATAGAATATAATTTATGCAATTGGAATAAAAATATGAAAACCCATAAAAGTCATACTTGAAACTTTTAGACTAAGTTGAAAATTTATTGGGCTTCATGAATGGAAGGGATCCATGGATGAATACCCACATACCTTGGAAATCAAAACCCTAAATGCAAGCTTCCAGCAATAGAGGATCAATCTTGACCTTTAAATCCTACCCTTGACTTGATGGAGAAGACAACTCTTTGGAAGAGAATTTTAGAGAAAGAAATTTTTTTGGGTTTTGAATTATTGAGATGGAAACTAATTAATTGAATGATATATTCCTTTAAAGCACCCCAAAACGACTTACAATAGGATTAAAAAGCTTTAGAAAGGACCAAAATATCCCTAAAATGTGTGTAGGAAGTTGCTGGAAAATTGTCCAGGAAGCCTTTCACGGAAGGCTTCATGACTTGTTAAAGGCTTCACGTTCTATAGTGATGGTCATGAATATGTGATTACTTGATAGAACTTCACTAAAACGGGCATAATTTTTTGCTCCGAACTCAAAATGAGGCAACTTTGGTGGCGTTAGAAGAGATTCATGGACCTTTAAGTTGTTAGGTTATGGGCCACCTAATTCTTTATATTTTAGGAGATATTATTATTGAAGTTGACCTAAGTAAAACCTTATATCAAAACTCACCCAGTAAGGAATCTTTTAACTCAACTTTGTAATGGAGAATTCGTGTGACCACAATTCATCTCCAAATTCATTTTCACACTAAAGAAATGAGGTCCTCAATTTGTATGAATAGTTCCACGTTCCATAAAAAGTAATCCAACCCTTATAGAGCCTCCGTGGAAGTCAAATCCTTAAATTTGTATGATTTCAAAAGTCCATTGCATGAACACATATTGCTCGTAATCATGAGCATGTCTCAAAAAAAGGATATGTCTTGACCATGTCAACTTTTTTAATCTTTTGAATCTCCATCTGTGAACTCCATTTACGAGCCATAAAATCAAATACGATACATATATGCACCCTCATGGTTCCAAGGTCTGAAGACTAAACATCCAATAGGTTCCACGAACGCTCTTTACAGCTCGTGGGATCTTCTACAACTCGTAAAATCGGTTCATGGTCCCTCAACGAATACTAGTTTGCACTTCTCCTTTTGATTTTTCAACTTGTGGGGTGCCCCGAGCCTCCCCCTCCACAACCCCCCCCCCCCCACCCCCCAAAAAGAAATTATAAAATTATTTTTAAAAAAAATTAAATTATTTGAAAATTAGGTATGGAGCAGAGTGTGGTCAGATTTCGATTTGAATATTGAGTAGAGTCTAAATTTGAACGTTGAATTTTGGATTGAAAGTCAAAATGGGTTTGGCATCGGGTGTTGAGGTCGGTCCTGAATCAATTACTTTGGTTGATTTTTATTTCAGAAACTATTTTCGTAAAAAATATTTTCTACTCTCTAACAAAAAATAAAAGATATTTTTTCTTCACCAATCAATCATGAGAACATAAGTTAGAAAGCAACTTATTTTCCAAAAAAACATTTTCCTTGGTACCATACACACTGTAACAGTAAAATTGATTAGTCAATGCAGTTTAACCCATATCCACTTTTTCCTATTTCATAATTTCTTTTAAAAAAATGTCATCTGCCCCCCTCTCTGTTGAACGATTATTGTTCCCATTTGATAATGTGATTGCTGAGATGAGTTCAGCGGTAGATAATCTAGAATTTGTTTTGACTAGGGCATATGAAGGTTCAAAAAAGTTGTATATTTGTTTCCCCAATTAATAATAACGAAATTTGACTCGTTAAAGTTGAAATTATACCAACCTGACTTAGTTTCTGAGAATAACTAATAATTGGTATACAGTTTCCTACAAAGAGACATGGTCAACAAGTTCACGCCCCTTGGTATCAACTGGGAAGAGCACAACACTAATTGCTGACAAAATTATAACCACTTCAAATAAAATGATTGCAGACATCTGGTGGCAACCTCTAACCAATTGCACTGCAACTATAGGAGAGACCATCCCTGCAATTCTCCCCACAGCACTTGCAACTCCACAACCAGTTGATCTTACTGACGTTGGATAAATCTGCAGAAAAGAGATCAAAATGACAAAACTTTAGCCTCCTAATATAAAATTCTCCCAGATGTATTTTTGTCTGAGGGTCAGTTTGTTCCAATTTATTTAATTGTCTTGACTAAATTTTAAAGTTAAATTAGATTAAATTAATTTGACATTTTAAAATAAAAACTTAGATATTCAAAATTATAAGAAAAGTATTATTGATTGCAACTTTTTTCCATATTAATATGACGAGAAACTATATCTTAAAAAAAAAAACACTATGATATTGATAGTCTATATATAAAAAGGCAAATGGTTCTTAAATTGTGTTAAAACCTATCAGCTTTAGTGACCTTTTTCTTTTGGAACCATTAAGGATATGATGGCTATCTCCACAAAGGGTTAAATACAGATTTCCGATCAAATCTATAATCCGATCTATATCATCAAAGCTTTAATAACCATGTTCAGCTGTCCCATTAAAAATCTATGCTAACCAATCAAATATCTGAAAAAATACTTGCAGCGGCTACATTAATTAAGTTAACCAGCACTAATGTCCTAAAATCAATTTGTTTTGCAAGTCTATGCACCTATATAAAACAAGTAGATGCGCATAAGAGAGAGAGGGGAGAGAGGCAGAGGGGAAGGGAGGCATAAATATACATGCTGTCCCAGTTTAAGATGCCCAATAATGAACATAAATGTTGTTTGCCGCTTCAAACAAATAAAACACAGTTTCAGCGGAGAAAGAAATCTCACAGATTCAACCTTTTAATATGTGAAAGATAGAAGTTCAAAATTCTCTGTTCAATTGAATACATGAAAGACAAGATATATCTATCAAGTTTTGACTGGAAGGGACCAAAATAAGTTGCCATGTCAAGAAATTCAGAAAGTCAGAACGATGAATCTAAGAATGAAAGAAGAACGAAGTACTTCAAGAAGGTAAAAAGTGACACTCACCTCTGGACAATAGACACCAGCAAGGGTGAAGGTCCCTATGAACCAGATACGAGCTCCAAATAGCAATGCTGTTGTTAAGGCCTCATTCTGAGGTACAAGCAGCGGAAAAAGGAATAGGGAGCCCAAGACAAACATCAGTGCCATTGAAACTTTCCGACCAACTTTCTCCACCACTACAGCTGAAATAAGAATCCCAGGAAGCTCTGAAAGACAAAGAATAACATAGATTTACAACTTGTAATTAAGTCAATAGGAGCTGAGAAAAAAATAATTGAATCGCAATTTGAAACAAGAAAAAGAAAGTAGAAGTACCAGCAAGGCTAGTAATGAACACGTCTGTATAGAGGGTTGTATCATTTTTCACACGCAAAGCAACTGAGGAGCATCTGTTTTCTCCAGCACTAAACTGTGAAGTCAGCAATATAATGCCATAATAGGAGAATGAATTTCCAAAATAAACCACCCACATGAGGAGGGTAATTCGTAGTAATTTTGGGGATAAAAGCACCAGGGATGAAGACAATCCTGTCTTAAAATTGAAGATTTTGTTTGCTCTCGGCCCAAGCAATTCCTCTTCCTCATCCAGCTCCGCCCTTTGATCAGACACAAGCATTCCAAGGGGAAGTTTTGTCTTATTGACAACAGCTATTTTCCTCAAAATATCATGTGCATCACTTATCCTACCTTCGGCACATAGATATCTAGGAGACTCTACTGTAAAAATGTACAAGAAAAGGGCTGCAAATGATGGTATAGACGATAAAGCCAATAACCACCTCCAACCTAGTCTTGGCATGATAATCTGCAAGAAAGACCAAGCAAGTTGCAATAAGTTTTTCCAATATTTAAAAGGGAAGATACATACTCTACTTTGTTTTCATTTTCTCAAGAATTACTAACTGTTTGGGAGCACTACAACTCTCTGTCAATGATAAAAAACTACAGCAAATGATATCCGATGAAGTGCTAACTTTCAAGTAAGAGAATTCTTAGTTATAACCTAATCATTCTTTACTGAAGACTACAGAACCACAAAATGTGTGGGAGCAAGTGACTGATCACAATTTATTTGGTCCATCATCTTTTGATGCACTTACACTCGTCTATGTTCTGGTTGAGCTCCTTGAATTCTAGGGCAGTCGGACCAATTTAGGAGAAATGTTCTAAGTTTTCAGGGCAAGACTTTTCTCAATCCCCCTTATCGTTTCTTTGAATTTAGTTCTTTTTGGGATTTGAGACCTATCTTCCTATATTTTTTTGGGTATAGACGAAGAAGCCAATAACTGCCTTAATTGATGATAAATAGGTACTTAGTCCTATTGAGACAACAGAACAATTTCACTAGAAGCTTTTAGAGAACTGGAAATAGAGATGAAAGTAGAACTGTTCTTAGGAAATACTTCAAATAAATCAAAGATGAAAGAAGTGAGAAGCATATAACTTGCACATATAAATGTGTGTGCGTATCTCATTTGTTTATACAAACCCTTCAAAAGAATGCAAACAGATATGGACCAGTATTATCAAAGTGAAAAGCACAAAAAAGACTCTAAGGACTGTTGGGGCTTTAAGTGCAAAGCACATGGGTTTTAATGAAAAAAGGCGCAAAAGAAGAAAAAAATATAGATATATATGTTTAGTCCAAGACTAATAATTATAAACATGAATGACAAATATATGAACAAATAAATTGAAACAAGATTAAGATAAAGTGAGATATCAATTGTTTAGCATCACCTCTTCAAAAAAGGCTTATTGGCAAGGAAAAAAAAAACTTAGAACTTTGATGGTGACACTGAAGTGCACGTAAAGCAAGGCGAAGCGCTCAACACGTTTTAAGCCTTCCTTTAGGGCTTAAGCGTGCTTTCAGTGCACCTTTGACAACACTGATATGGACAAGTTATTGTTTTACATGGACTGTCTTTTGCAAGTGAAGATTTCCATTCAGAAGATGCTTATATCTTGGTTCCAAAATCTCTTTAATCTTACTTGATGGATGGATATTAGTGGCAAAGTGTCATCGAGGCACCAAAAAGGCATAGTGTCAATTATTCATATTTAAAAGAAGATGAAAATTAACATTGGACAGATTGCAGACTTTTTGTGACTTGACATTGCTCCTTTTTCCTCTGTTATTCTCTGTTCAGCTTCCATTGACTTCCACCGAGTATTAGATAAGTCACAAGATCATCCTATTCCTAAATCACTTATTAAAAGGAGAGATTTTTTATTTTTTCCACTTTATACTTCGGAAAAGTGTAATATTCACTTATTATGCACAAATTGGATCTTATTCACTTATAAACGTGTTCCTACATGCATTTGAGAATCATTACTGAGCCATCCCTTAATCTAAAGGGTTGAAATTTGCTTTTAGTTACGCACTAGTTTTCAGCAAAATAAGTTGTTTAGTTTAAGATAAATTTAAATTTTGAATTTTAGGTAGGTTGTTTGAGTTGTTGAGATAATTTAGGTTCTTTTAAATTTTAAATTATGCAGATTTTGTGATTTATGTTGGCTATTTAAAGCCCCTCAATGCTTAATAAAATTATTGAAAGCTATTGAAAGTCATTTTAATCCATTGAAGGACTCTTTCAATCTTTTTGCTGCCCCATTCATTCCTTTAATAAAAACCAACAATGGTATCAAGAGCCTCATTGATCTTACGGGATCTGTGAATTCTTCTAAAGAACTACCATATCATATTTAACCCGTAAGGGCTACCTTTTTAACCCGTTAGGGCTTCTTTAACCCGCAAGGGCTATTTTTCAACTCATTTTAACCCGTCAGGGCTATTATCAACCGTTCTTTTTTCAACACACAAGTTTTTGAACCAATTTTTAACATAAAAATGGCAAGCAGCGGTCTCTCCTTGAATGCCTCACAAATTTTCACTAGCAAAATTTATTAAAGTCGGTCAGTGATAAAATCTCATTTTGAGATCTATATTTTATGTGATATTGTGATGGAAGAAAAATCATCACAACTCCTCTCTGCAAATCCTATTATTTCCAAATGAAAGCACTTTCAAACAAGAGAAGATCATTGATGGTGTTTTTAAGCACAAAACCAAAAGAAAAAAAGAAGAAATTTTGCAAGTTAAAAAACAATCAAAATAATTGAGGAGGAGCAGTTTTTAAAGCAAAGGAGGAGTGTTGAAATTTGTTTTTCGTTACTGCACTAGTTTTTAGCAAAATAAGTTGTTTAGTTTAAGATAAATTTGAATTTTAGTTAGGTTGTTTGAGTTGTTGAGATATTTTAGGTTATTTTAAATTTTATATTATGTAGATTTTGTGTTTTATGTTGGCTATTTAAAGCCCCTCAATGCTTAATAAAATAATTTTTTTAATTTGCACCGGGTGTCTGAGTCTCTCTGAGCCCCAACTAATCCCAGGGGTTCACAGGCCCTCGGCAAGGAGTTTCCCGCAAGTGCACCACGATTAATTCAGGTTTTACCCAGTTCGATGGCCCTCAGAAATTGTTTGCACCCAGTGGGTTTTGAACTTGAGACCTTGAAAGGGAGCAAACCCCAAGGCTCAAGTCAATTGCCACAGCTACTGAAAGCCGTTGAAAGCCATTTGAATCCATTGAGAGACTCTTTCAACATTTTTGCTGCCCCATTCATCGTTTTAAAAAAGAGATAAGGGTAAAAAACACACCTGAACTATCCACTTTTTTTGAGTTTCATACCTAAATTATTGGGAGTGCGAGTTTCACATCTAAACTATCACTTACTAATTTGAGAAAGAGGTCTCTATCTTTTATTCCACTTTCACTATAAAGTGTGAACTACACTCTCTTTTATTTTAAAATATGCCGCATCACACTCCACATAGATAAACATTTCACTTTGATAAAAAAAATTATAGCATTAGTTAAATTAAATATTAAAGCATTATTATTTTTAAAAAATATTATAAAATAAAATATAAAATATTTTTCTTACCCAAACCGACCACTTCCTTTCACCGTACCTCCCCCCCACCCCCTCCCCCAAACCAACTAATGTTTTTTGTTAAAAAAAAAATTATAAAAGTTTCTTACTTTATCTCCCCCCGCCGTCCCTCTTAAAAAAATAATTTCGATATTATTTTCATTTTTTTAGAAAAAAATAATTCTATACTACTCACCTAATTCTTCGCTTTTATTTATTCTCATTTAAAACAATTTCTTTTATTTCTATTATATTCAATACACAAATAGAAAAAATATTTTCTAATAATTTGTGTATTTATCTATAAGAAAATTTAAAAACAGATAAAAATAAATTAGGAGCAAAGAGTTAGCTGCAGGTGAATAGAATTTTATTTATTCAAAAAAATTATTTTTTAAGTAGTAGTGGAGTAGGGGCTAAAGTTTGAACTTTTTAAAAAAAAGCGGTGGGGTAGGTGAGAAAAATATTTTAAGTTCTTTTTTTAAAAGAATATTTATACTTTTAATCTTTAAGTTTTTATTTATATTAATAGTTTATTTAATTTTTGTCAATGTGGAATATTTTATCCATGTGGCAAGGTTTTTTTTCAATAAAAGAGAGAGTGTATTCCACACACCACTGAGGCGTGTTTCTCAAATTAGTAAGTGATAGTTTAGGTATGAAACTCATACTTTCAATAGTTTAGGTATGACACTCAAAAAAAGGGGATAGTTTAGGTGTGTTTTTCATACTTATCTCTTTAAAAAAAACCAACATAAAGACGTTTTTTTGAGAATGGTAAAGTTGTATTCATCAACAATGAGAATATGTTGGCAACCAAAAAAAAATTACAAGACAAGTAGTCATAATTACAAAGAGCCTAGGAAATCTACTAACTGATGTACTTCATCTATACCCCCTTCTTTACACCAAAAATAATGAGTATTAACACAGTTTTCTTTTACTTTCTGCATTAGGTTAGTAATATTCTCAAACATCTATTGTTCTTTCCTTCCAAATTGACCACCATATGCAAGAAGGAACTAGATTCCACCATTTTTTCTGTGTTTTACTTTCCCCTCTTCTCATCCAGCAGCTTAGCAGATCTGCAGTATGCTCAAGCATCACCCAAGGACATTGGATAAGGCTTTGAAACATCCGCCATATCTGGAAAGTCACTCTACAGTGAAGGAACAAATTATTGTTTGTTTCCTCCTTTTCATTGCAAAAGAAGCACCTAGAAACAATCTGAAATCCTCTATTTTTCGGTCTCTCCTGAGTCAGGCATGCTCTTCTGCACATCGACCATATCAAACACTTCATCTTGGTTGGAATACAGGACGTCGAGACTTGTTTCCAAGGTCCAAGAATGCCCCCAGGATGCATTGCCAGGTCTCTTTTGTACATTCTTCCAACAGAAATTTCCCCACCCCTATCATGTTTCCATCTGGTTGCATCAGGATTAGTGTTGAGTCTTGGGAAATCTTCCAACCTTTGCATTAAGTTGGCCACTCTATCCACCTCCCAGTCATTCAAGAGCCTCCTAAAGGTTGGATACCAAATATCAGCAATTGCGCTCCAGATTTGTTACAGAAAGAGAACAAATCTGCAAATTCACCACCCTTGCTGAGACCAAATCTCGGCAATTGATGCTCCGGGGTTGTCACAGAAAGAGTACAAATCTGCAAATTCCTCCATGAGGGAGTTATGTCCCATCCACTTGTCTTTCCAAAAAAGGATCCTAGTCCCCTCATCCACCTTGTAGCATATGTTCCCAGCTAGTTTCGGCAACAAATTCCTGATAGACTCCAAACTGAGAACCCATAGATGCTGGACACAATGTTGGAGGTCCATGGATCATTTTTTTTTTTTTTTAATCAAAGGAAAAAAAAATCCTTCCACAGAACTTTCCCCTCTTTACTAAATCTCCATTGCCGTTTGGATAGTAAGCATCTATTTGCAGACCTAGACTCTTAATGCCCAGTCCTTTTACTTTCTTACTTAGTTGAGCAATTTGCCATTTGACCAAGTGAGTGCCCTTACCTTCCTTGTTGCCCAGCCAAAGAAAATCCCTACTTAGTTTAAAGACATAGTCTATACATCAAGGAATCTTCCACATACAGATGATAGGTTTCTAGTCATTGGAGGAAGTCCGTACATAGACATAGACATAGGAGAAGTAAGAAAATAGATCCTAAGACCTGCTATTCTATGCTTATTGAAGCTCATCTGAGTTGGCATTAATATTGAAGCGATCTAGGCAAGCATAGTTAAATTTGAAAGACAACCAGGTTAATTAGCAAATTGAGTTATCTATGACTAGTCCAAAAAAAGGGGCAGCCCAGTGCAAGCTAGGACTCCAGTCCAAGCCTAACAATTAACTTGTGTGCGTAAAAAAAGCTGGAAGGATTGTTACATATACAATCCTCGCAGAACACAACTATCAACCAACACTCCTCTGTATGTATATTTGTGTGTATATAGTTCAAGTTAGTAGCATGCAATCGAAGAATTAAATATAGAAAAACACAAGTTACAGTGTCTTCCAATTTTTATCTTATTCATGGCTATGCATGGACTCTCCAAAAGAGTTGCCCCGCCATTTTGGATCCTCCGGAAATGCCCTACTTTTGAAGGATCCCACTAACACACCAACTCTTTCAGAGAGTATGAGTGACATAGATTCATGATATCAGAGCCTTGTGTCACGGCCTTAGAACTTTCACTAAGACTCCCGTGCGGCACTAGTCGATTAGCTCACGACTCTTTCACGATCTTGCAAATACTAGTAAGCCTTTTCAACTAAGATCACTAAGGGAACACTAGATAAGAGACTATGAGAGAGCTTTTGGAAAGAAGGCTTGTATTGCTTGGAAGAATGCTTTACAACTTGATTTTTTGGATGCTTGACAATGCAAAAGACCCCCTCTATTTATACTTCCTACTCGGGGTCAAAGTGTAATTAATATTTACATTCAAGTTCCTAAGCTATTTACACTTTAGTCCCCTCTCTAGAATCTTCCATACAAGTCTAGAAAGAACTAAAGACTACAAGACATATCTACATTCTTCTAGATTTCTCTAAGACTTCACAAGATTCATCTATATTATTCTGGAGCCTTCTAGGAGCTTCAAGTCTTATCCTGCAATGTTCCAGAGTCTTTCGGAAACCTCTCCAAGACTCTAGTTTCTTTTCCTTGACTCTAGATTCTTCCTTCTTTCTATGGAAGATTGGCGGGTCGTGACACTTGTGTTACGGACTTAGAACTCTTGCTAAGACTCCCGTGCGGCACTTGTCAATTTGCCCACGATTCTTTCACAGTCTTGCAAATACAAGTAAGCCTTTCAATTCTTGATCGCTAAGGGAACACTAGATTAAGAAGACTAAGAGAGCTTGTAAGAAAGAAGGATTTGTATTGCTTAAGAGAGAATGCCTTACAACTCTTGATTTCTGGATTGATGCCTTACAAATGATGGCCCTCCTATTTATACTACTCCCTAGGGGCCAAAGTGTAAATAATAATTACTCCCTAAGTCCATCAATATTTACCCATAGGTCCTCTCTCTAGAATATTCTACATCTCTAGAGTATTCTAAGACTTTCCAAATCTTGTCTACACAGCTCTAGATTTTTCCAAGTGTCTACATGAATTCTATAACATTCTACAGTCTTCCAAGGAGCTTCAAGTGCTATTCACAGTGTTCTAGAGTCTTCCCAAAACCTCTCCAAGACTCTAGTTTCTTCCTTCTTTTTATGGAAGACTGGTGGGCCGTGACACTCTCCCCCACCTGATGTTGTGACATCCTCGGCACAATATTGTAGGAGGAACTCCCGTACTCTCCTTGAACTCCCAGTCTCCAACTTTGGACTACCATATACCTCTACGTCATCCCTGTGTGGTCTCTACTGGAGTTTCCCCGTTTCAACACCCGAGGAACGTTGTTGCGGTTGGCTGACCCTATTCTCGCTTGGCTTCCTTCGATGGCTTCTGACTACTTTTTTTTATTTGCAACGGGTGTCCAAGTCTCTTTGAGCCCCGACTAATCTCGGGGGTGCACAGGCCCTCGGCAAGGAGTTTCCTGCAAGTGCACCACAGTTAATTCAGGTTTTACCTAGTCTGATGGCCCTCAGAAATTGTTCGTACCCAATGGGTTTCAAACTTGAGACCTTGAAAGGGAGCAAACCCCAAGGCTCAAGTCAATTGCCACCAGGCGAACCCTTGAGGGTTTCCCTCCGACAACTTCTCCTCGCGGGGGTGGAACACGAAAATGGCCTTTCATCCTAGAACCCCTCCACAAGCTGCAAGGCCGCTCGTTGAGCGTGTCTCTCTGACTTGGGTATTTTGACTAAGGGTACCATGCAGGAACCTCCTTGCTCCATGACCACAAGTTGTTGGAGGTAAGGGCCGATCATCGCGTGGCACCTTTGAAAGAACTCCGGTCCAATAATTATGTCAAATAGATCTATTTGTGCGACATGAAATTTGGTGTTAAGTTGCGCATTACTTGGGTTATACTTCAGCCCTAACTTGGTTGCCGCAGACTTAGTCACGATGTTAGCCTCTCCACCTGTGTCGTCCATGCCACGAGCAGGTCACCCATTGATCATGATGTCCACGTACTGCACACTATACTCCCTTGACTTCTCTGGCTGCTGCGTGATGGCTCCGCATAGCCCAATCACGCCTACCCGTGTTGTGCCCCATCCTTCCCTTGGTTCGTGTGCCTTTTGCTCCTTTCGTTCTCGCAATATGGCACCAAGGCTCTTCAATTCGGGGCACTTCTTGTAGCTATGCCCCCCCCCCCGCGCATATGCAGCACTTAAGCTTTTTCTCAGGCTGTGCCTTGCCCTCTCTATTGCTGTCGCCCGGACCTCCTGTTATTAGGCCTGCAGGTGTCATGATGCTTAGGATGTGGCTGCCAACCCTTGCCTTTGCCACCATCTCCCCCACCTTGGTCATGACTACCTCTCGACTCTTCTTCTCGGTCTCTATCTCGCCTGTCATGCCGAGAGTCCGTCAAAGCCTTTGCCTGTGTGATGGCCTCGTCGATGGTCCTAACCTGTCAACGTTCCAGCTCCATCCTAGCCTAATTTTGTAGGTCGTCCATGAAGTGGAACATCATATCCTCATCTGTGAGATTGGGAATCGGGAGCATGAGGGTAGTAAACTCCTTCACGTAGGCCCTTATGCTACCCGTCTACTTCAGCTCCCTAAACTTTCACTTCGCCTCATAGATGACATTGTTCTGGAAGAAGGTCTTCTTGAACTCACTCTTGAACTATTCCCATGTGTTGATGGCACATAGCCCCTTCCCTTTCGACTCCTTACGTTTCCACCATAGCATGGCCATCTCCGTCAGATACAACACGATTGTTTGATCTTTGTCTCGCCGTTCCTCACCTTGTTACACTAGAAGTAATTCTCCGAGTTCCATAAGAAGTTCTCCACCTCTTGTGCATCAGGGACGCCTTTGAACACAGGTGGCTTGGGAGCCTCAATCCTGGCCTCCCTTTCTCCAGCAATCCCTACACATCTCCCATCAGCCATGCCTTCCTCAAGTGCCTTCACTCTAGCACTTATGGCCTCCAGTGCGTCCATGAGTCGACTCTCCAAGGAAGTGATGGTCTCCCTTAGCTCGTATTTTGTCGCCTAATGTCCGCCCAACTCTTTCCGAATGTTATTGTTCTCCTCAAGGGTAAACTCCTCCAAGCTCTGGAACTTGCCGGCCATTGAACTGATTCAAACGCTTGCCCAAGAACTCTACTGCTTGTCTAGCAGCATCCACCCTCGCGACCCATCCTATGTCGAGCGTGATGTCAGCGGGTTCCTCGCCTCATTCATCGTCACTCAACTCATCGGCCGAGAGTGCGTAGGTTGTTATGGCCTCGCTCAATGTCGGTCCGACCGGCATCTCCTCAATCTTCTTGGAGCTTTTCTTTCCCTTGCGTTTCTTGCCAACATCCAGCATAACGTTGGCGGTGCTGGTGGTATTGATGTCTCCTTCACTTGCCATGCTTCCCTTAGTATAAACCTGCTCTGATAGCACTTTGTCACGGACTTAGAACTCTTGCTAAGACTCTCGTACGGCACTTGTCGATTTGCTCACGATTCTTTAACGATCTTGCAAATACAAGTAAGCCTTACAACTCTTGATCGCTAAGGGATCGCTAGATTAAGAAGACTAAGAGAGTTTGTAAGAAATAGGGCTTTGTATTGCTTAAGAGAGAATGCCTTACAACTCTTGATTTCTGGATTGATGCCTTACAAATGATAGCCCTCCTATTTATACTACTCCCTAGGGGCAAAAGAGTAAATAATAATTACTCCCTAAGTCCCTCAATATTTACACATAGGTCCTCTCTCTAAAATATTCTACATCTCTAGAGTATTCTAAGACTTTCCAAGTCTTGACTACATGGCTCTAGATTTGTCCAAGTGTCTACATGAATTTACTATAACATTTGACAGTCTTGGTCGTCTCTGGTGTCGCTTCTTCCCGGCGTCTTCTCTCTATCTCCGGCGTCGTCCCGGCGTCTTCTCTGTTCTTCCCCATCTTCTTCAAGATCTTCTTCTTCAAAATTTGGTTTTCTTCAAGAACTGGGCGCTTCAGAGAAGACGCGATTCAGGCGCCAATTATTGCAGGTCTTCAGGCGGCAAAACTCCGGCTACAAGAGTTTTCGATCAGCATCAGTCAAATTCCGGCCAGAGGCAGAAATCCGGCAACCATTTTCCGGCGAAATTCAACCCAGGTTCTATCATTCCTACCTATTCTTTATTTCTTGGCTGCACTATCTCATTTTGGGAGTACTTTTCCTTTTCTTGTTTACTGGTCAGTCTTTGTTAATATTTCGTGAGTCATTTGAGTGTAACCTTTCAATTTCTTGATTAGTTTGTTATTAGTATATTTCATACTTGATCTGCTGAATTATTCTGGGAGTTGCTGACTTTGTGTTTTGGATATAATTGTAGAGTTATTGGTTTGCTGTTTGTCAGTATAGTACTTGTTTGTGATTGGGTATCTAGCGATTTTGTGAGCGCTTAGTGAGAGTTTTTCGTAGTTGGTGGCGTCCGGATCTGATGTTGGAGTAGGGTCATGTCGTCGGTTGGGGTCGGGGGTTAGTGGTAGGGGTGGTAAGAAAGGCACTGGCTTATCTAAATTAAGAGTAGGATCGTGGAATATAGGTACACTTACAGGGAAATCCATAGAGCTAGTAAAGTGTCTTAAGAGGAGACGAATTAATATAGCATGTGTTCAGGAGACCAGATGGGTAGGGACCAAAGCTCGGGACGTAGACGGGTTCAAGCTATGGTACTCGGGTGGTTCTAGGGATAGAAATGGTGTAGGTATTCTAGTAGACGAGAGCCTTAGGGAGTATGTGGTGGAGGTTAGGAGGTTTAATGATAGGATGATGTCTATTAAACTTGTGGTGGGTAAGCACATAGTGACTATAGTTAGTGCCTATGCGCTTCAAGCGGGTCTAGACGAGGAAGTCAAGAGGCTTTTTTGGGAAGACTTGGATGAGGTGGTGAGGGACATACCAGCGACGGAAAAACTTTTCATTGGGGAAGACTTTAATGGACATATTGGGGCTACCAGTAGCGGGTTTAAAGATGTCCATGGAGGTTTTGGTTTTGGGGAAAGGAATGGGAGTGGGATGTCTCTCTTGGATTTTGCCAAAGCCTTTGAGTTAGTTATTGCTAACTCATGTTTCCAGAAGAGGGAAAA
The DNA here is from genome assembly GCA_029948455.1 of Solanum rostratum. Taxonomy (NCBI): domain Eukaryota; kingdom Viridiplantae; phylum Streptophyta; class Magnoliopsida; order Solanales; family Solanaceae; genus Solanum; species Solanum rostratum. The sequence goes on along the minus strand of CM057047.1, from coordinate 48,511,072 downwards.
TCACTTGATAACCTTTCAGAGTGCGGTAGCTAAAACTCAAATTGATTACCTACTTCTCCGGAAGGGAGATAGAAACCTTTGTAAGAATTGCAAAGTTATTCCGAGTGAAAGTATTTCCACTCAACATAGGCTTCTAGTAATGGATTTAGAGATTAAGAGAGAAAAGAAGAGGAAGCTTGCCTACGCCCAACCGAAGATTAGATGGGGAGGCCTGACTCCTGCCCTTTCCCATGAGATGGAAGAAAAGCTAAGAAACTTAAAGGCTTGGAGTAGTGGCGGAGATGTGAACAATATGTGGGACAATACTGATGGTTGCATTAGAAAGGTAGCTTCTGAGATATTAGGGGTGTCGAGAGGACCTTTCGGTGGACGTAAGAGTGATTGATGGTGGAATGAAGAAGTTCAAGGCAAAGTGAAAGCTAAGAAGATGGCCTATATGAAGTGGTTGGAGTGTAGGGATGAGGATGAAAAACAAAGACTTAAGGAGATTTATAAGACGACTAAGTCAGACGCGAAGATGGCGGTGACGAGTGCTAAGACAGCAGCATTTGAGCATCTCTATGAGGAGCTAAGTAAGAAAGGCGCGGACAAGAGAATGTATAGGCTCGTTATAGAGAGAGAAAGGAAAGCTCAGGATTTGGACCAAGTGAAGTGCATTAAGGATGAGGAGGGTAAGGTGTTAGTGGATGTGACTTCCATTAAGCAAAGGTGGCAAGCCTACTTTCATAAACTCTTAAACGAAAAAGGAGATAGCGATATTGAGCTGGGTGAGTTGGCTCAGTCCGAGAGTCATCGAGATTTTGGTTATTGCAGACGGTTCAGAGTTGAGGAGGTTAGAAGGGCGATTAGCAGGATGAAGAGAGGGAGGGCAATCGGACCTGATGAGATTCCGGTTGATTTTTGGAAGAACATGGTCAAGGATGGCATAGAGTGGTTGACTAGACTGTTCAATGCTATCATGAAAACTGCCAAGATGCCGGATGAATGGAGGAGGAGTACAATGGTTTCATTGTACAAGAACAAGGGTGATATTCAAAACTGCAATAATTACAGGGGTATCAAGTTGTTAAGTCATACTATGAAGGCATGGGAGAGAGTGGTGGAGATGAGGGTGAGAAAAGTAGTATCTATTTCAGAAAATCAGTTTGGATTCATGCCAGGGCGGTCGACTACTGAAACAATTCACCTTGTTCGGAGATTAGTGGAAAAATATAAGGAAAGAAAGAAGGACCTTCATATGGTGTTCATTGATCTTGAGAAGGCCTACGACAAAGTCCCAAGGGATGTCCTGTGGAGGTGTTTGGAGGTGAAAGGCGTCCCGATGGCATATATTAGAGTGATAAAGGACATGTACGACGGAGCCAAAACCCGGGTAAGAACAATGGGGGGAGATTCTGAACATTTTCCTGTTAAGATGGGACTTCATCAAGGATCTGTGTTGAGCCCTTTTCTGTTTGCATTGGTGATGGATGAGCTGACGCGATCTATCCAGGAGGAGGTCCCATGGTGTATGTTGTTTGCAGATGACATAGTACTAATTGATGAGACCCGGAGCAAAGTTAATGATAGGTTGGAGGTTTGGCGACACACTCTTGAGTCCAAAGGATTCAAACTGAGCAGGACCAAGACAGAATACTTGGAATGCAAATTCAGTGTGGCGAGGGATGAAGCAGACAGTGATGTGAGACTTGCCGCTCACCCTATTCCCAAGAAGGAAAGTTTTAAGTATTTGGGGTTTATCATCCAGAGCAGTGGGGATATCGACGATGATGTCACCCACCGCATTGGGGCGGCTTGGACAAAGTGGAGGTTGGCCTCTGGAGTATTGTGTGATAAGAAGATACCACCTAAACTCAAAGGTAAGTTCTACAGAATGGTGGTTAGACCTTCTTTGTTGTATGGGGTGGAGTGTTGGCCAATAAAAAATGCACATGTTCAGAAGATGCAGGTCGCCGAAATGAGGATGTTAAGATGGATGTGTGGTCACACCAGGAGTGATAAGATAAGGAATGAGACCATTCGGGAGAGGCTGGAGGTGGCACCTGTAGCAGACAAGATGAGGGAAGCGAGACTGCGATGGTTCAGACATGTGCAGAGGAGTACCCATGCCCCTGTTAGGAGGTGTGAGAGGCTAGATTTGGGAGTTACTCGGAGGGGTAGAGGTAGACCAAAGAAATACTGGGGGGAGGTGATTAGGCAAGATCTGGTGAAACTTGATCTCACCAGGACATGACCTTAGATAGGAGAGAGTGGAGATCGCGAATTAGAGTAGCGGGCTAGGTTAGATAGGAAGGAGTTTTTTTAATTGTATGCCTTTTTTATGTTATATACCTGCCTTTTGGATATTAATTGTCCTGTATTTACTTCCTGTGCACTTTCTTTTCTTTCATGTTTATCATATCTAGCTTATTCTGCTCATGGGTTTTTGTGACGAGGGTTTCAAGGAAACAGCCTCTCTACCGCTATGAGGTAGTGGTAAGGTCTGCGTACATTCTACCCTCCTCAGACCCCACTTGTGGGATTTTACTGGGTATGTTGTTGTTGTTGAATTTGACAGTCTTCCAAGGAGCTTCAAGTGTCATCCACAATGTTCAAAGTCTTCTGGAAACCTCTCCAAGACTCTAGTTTCTTCTCCTTGACTCTAGATTCTTCCTTCTTTTTATCGAAGATTGGTCGGGTCATGACACTTGGCTCTAAGATAGAAACTGAAAGGTCCTAAAGTCTTCTTTAATCACACACAACGATCATTGCATTCTCGTCTAGCACCAATTTAGCCCTTACACCTTCGTCACTTCACCAACTCTTCTCAATTTGTCCTATTAAAGCTAAAACCATCCAATTACCTTGTTTGGAGGACACAAATTCTTCAACTAATGCAAACTTTTAAATTGTTAAGTTGATTAAGGAAGATCCTCCATCCAGTATCGTGCAAGAAGAGAAAAGGAGACGCTGAACCAAATCCAAAATTTGACGAATGGGAAGAGCATGACGTTCTTGTCGGAAGTTGGCTTTCTAGAATAATGACAGAGCATCAATGTTTCTCATCATAGGAAGTACGACTACAAAACAAATATGGGCATATCTTGAGGATAGCATACTTACTGTTTGCAATAAATTTTAAAGTGATGAAAATAAACTGTAATCACGAATAAAATAAGATCAAACAAAAATCTTATTGATGAATATTTGTGAGTACAATTTTGTTCCTCCCTTTATTCTTCTCTTTGAATTTTCTCTGTGATTAGAGGGTCGTTAGAAGTGTATTTCTCAAACGTAAGATGATTTGGACCTCCTTGCAATGCATTTGATTGCTAGGAAGGACAGGCGGCGGCTTTGGCAAAGGCAATATTTGATGTCTTGATCTTTTTATGAATATTCTAAGAATTTATGGGATTTCAATATGCCTCTTTAATGGGATATGTTTTTCTTTATATAGGTGTGAGCTAGGGTTTGGGTTAGAGTAATCTCCAAGAACCCTAACAGGATTGGGCTCACCTTGTAGAGTCCCACAAGATTTTAATGTCTACAAATGCCCCCTATTCAAGGCTTGTCAGAGTGTAGGCCTGATGAAACTCAAAGATGAGACTTCAAGCAAGTCCCGAAGGTTTGGTTCCAAAAGTTCAGTTCGTATCTATTACATCTTGTCTTCCTCCGCAGAAAAGCAGATTCTTCACTATTTGTTATTCATTTGTTTAAAGGTACGATCTTGCTCCTCCTCTACGTGGATGGCATTGTTTAAAATGGAAGCAACTCTTCCATGTTGTGTGCTCTTATTTGCAAGCTACAATCACATTTTGCTATGAAAGACTTGGGGCCCCTTCATTGTTTTCCTTGGCATGAAGTTCATCATGACAAGGATGGCCTTTTCCTTAGTCAACATAAGTATGCTACTGCCATAGCCCAAACTTCAGCGCACAAATATGCTAGCGGCTCAGGCTCATCTTCTCCTCTATCTCAAAAGCATTAGCTTCATCACTGGAGTGGTACTCTAGTTGATCCCTCCGACTATTGCAGCATTGTTGGTGCATTTCAGTACCTCATACTAATTCGATCAGAAATCTCCCATGCAGCGAACATGCTTTGCCATTCATGCAGCATCCTACTGAGGTTCATTGGGGCTGGGATCAAACGTGTACTTCTCTACATTGTTGAACTTCACACCTAGGCCAGCGCATTTCTGCTCAATCCTCTTTTAACTTGTCGGCTTCTCTGATGTAGATTGGGCTGGTTGTCCCATCAGCAGGCGCTCTACTACTAGCATTTGTGTTTTGTCTAGTCATCAAAGAAGTAACACACTGTCGCCAAGTCAAGCGCCGCAGCTGAGTATCGCTTGCTGGCCTCTTTAGCTGTCGACCTATCTTGGATCACTTACTTATTGCGAAGCTGAAATCGCTCGTTGGCCTTTTAGCTGCCAACCTAACTTGGATCACTTATTGCGAGACATTGACATTTTTATGCCTCGACCTACCATGTTGTTCACAGACAACATTAGTGCCTTGCATTTATTGGCTAATCCAGTGTTGCACGCTCGTACGAAGCATGTCAAGCTTTATTGTCATTTTGTTTGCGAGAAAGTTGTCTAGGGAGCTACGGTGACCAAGTTTGCTACGTCACATCAGCAAATTGCCAACATTTTCACCAAACCACTGCCCAAACATCAGTTTCAGCTACTTCAGACCAAGCTGGGTGTTGTTGCTCATCCCACCACCAGCTTGAACAAGGATGCAAGACAGCCAGATTAATTAGCAATTTGAGCTAGCTAGGACTCTAGTCTAAACCTAATAATTAACTTGTATGTATAAGAGAGCCAAAAGGATTGTTACAGATACAATCTTGTAGAACACATTTATCAAGCAGACAAAAGGACTCCTCTGTATGTCACTGTCTGTGTGTATATACCCCAGCATGTAATAGACAAGAACTAAATATAGAAAAACACAAGTGTCAGTGTCTTCTAATTCTTATTTTATTCAAAAACCATATCTTGTTAAAATCCTGAGAAGAGGAGAAGGATTTCACAATAGATAGACAGTAGATAAGAACAGCATAGGATGTACCAGTTTCTACTTTTTTATATAAGGTAAATACACAAGCAAAGGATGTACCATAGCCAATAAAGCCTCAAGTATTGTTCCAATTGTCCAAAAAGTTGAATAGATAACCATCCATATGCCCCTATTTTGAGAAGGCACGAATTCTAGAAACCAAGATCCATATACAGGCCCACCACCCAGACCAGTTCCGACCAGCATACGAAGAATGAGCAGTGATACATAGTTTGGAGAAAAGGAACTCAGAAATGCACATACGGTTGTCACTATTGCCACAATCAGAAGACATTTCCTGGTCCAAAGAACAATTAAGCAATCTATAGGCTCAATATGATTATTCACTAGTCCCCCAATTCGAAAAAGAAGAAGGAAAAACATAAAATTCTTCAGTAAATTGCAACATGTATCTAAGAAATAACAGGGAATATGGGCTTGCCTTCTTCCATAGTTGTCAGCAAGAATTCCCCAGAAGTACGCTCCGATGAGCATTCCAGCAAATACAACAGTAGTAATAAGAGTTTCTTGAGTAGAAGAAAGTCCCCACTGATACTTAACAGCTGGTCCGATAAAAGAGAGAATCATAACTTCAAGAGCATCCACCATGGATCCCAGCCCCGCATAACCCAATACCAAATATTGGAATTTACCAAACCCCAGAGCTGTAAGAGCTTCATCCAGTGTGTACACAGCATGTTCATCTTCCTCCACATGCTGTGCCATCTCCAACCCGCCGATTTCGGGTCAACAAATCGAAGCAAATTAAAATATGGGTTTTCTTCTTCATAAATCTAGGATGTGAGCTCAAATAAACAAAGACGGAGGATGTATTAATTAATATCCTATAATTTCCTCGCCTCACATTATTCTCCTCCCTTTTGCTCCCTTCGTTTGTTACAACTGGTATCCTGTACCCATTAACAATGAAAAAGAAAAGGAAAGGAGAAATGTGATTGACCACACAAGGAAGTGCGGTGGCTCGCATTCACGCTGTAACAGCGACTTCTGCTTGTTTGAAGTCTCCGCCACTTTTCTGTGAAAGTAGGTCGTGAGGAAAGATATAATAGTGAGTTGGAATTATTTCTTTCAGCGTCTAGTAGTTAATTTGTTTAAATATTTCTTCCGAATCTACCAAGTATAAACTTACTTTTTATAATTTTTATTTTTGTTTTTTTGGCCGGTTGTCTTTCGTAGTTTTAACTTGCTATAGCAGACAAGGAATATAGTATCGAACCGGCCAGCACGCACTATCGGATCAGCCCCTTCCTTTCTCTTGGAACCGAAGCGGGAACTAGGAAGGTTGTAAGAAAACTCTCCAAATTCTTACTTTTCTATCTCGTGTGCATTCCTTCCGCCGGCCTTATTATTCTTTGGAGTATTAAGATATTATATATATACTTATACTTTCTTCCGCTTTACAACTTGTGATTTTCGATTCTCAGGAGTTTAAATTGCTATCTATATTTTATACTTGTGATTTTCTATTCTCAAGAGTGTAAATTGTTATTCTCAGGAGTTTAAATTGCTATCTATACTTTATACTTGTGATTTTCTATTCTCAAGAGTGTAAATTGTTATTCTCAGGAGTGTAAATTGTTATATACACACACATATACATCCTTTTCGACACGTGGCTTCTTTGGTGTCGACAAAGCCATATACTCACTCTAAGTTCGACACGTAACTGATTCTTCTTAGGAGTCGACAAACCCATATAGTCACTCTAATTTCGACACGTAATCTATTCTTCTTAGGAATTCGACCCGTAATTTGAAGGACCTATTCAAACTTCTCTCTTTCTATGCAATCATTTTCCACCTAATTAACTTTTTTAAAAAATAAAATTAAAGTCAGTTCCCCTTTAAAAAAAATTAAAGTTAGTTTCCCCTCTTTCTCCTTTAAAATCCGCTCTCTATCTTCTTGCTTCTTTTACCACCAAAAAACTCTGACCTTCAATTCCTCCGTACACGTGAAAAAATTCGGGAAATTTTTTTTTTCTAATAGATTTTCATATTTGCCTTGGTAGTTGCTCCTCTTCTACATATTTGATTTGCATCCTATTTATGTTTTCTGTCGATTTGCATATATTGTTATTTCAGTTTTTTTATTTTTTATTTTACATATGGAGAATTATGGATTATTGATTTGGTTTGTTGATTCGTCAAATTCATAGCAAGCAAAATTACATAAATAGGCTGCAACAAGATGTTATATCGCTGAACTTGAAATATGAGAGCGAGTGTAGAGAAATTACTTTAGAGTCTCTTTTGAAGGCTTGTGCACGATTACTTAAGTCAATGAGTTTGTTGGTGTATTGAAATTATTCTACCATAATCTACGATATGATCAGTGATTTTGTTAGAAATGGGAAAGGAAGTGAAGCATTGGAACTATTTAATGCAATGCAAGAAGAAAAAATTAAGCCTCTTGGTGAGAGTGTTGAATGCTTGTGGACACTTAGGAGCATTTGAACAAGGAAATTGGATTTAAAAGTATGTTAAAGAAGAAAATTGTTGAGTTGAATGTGATTGTTGTTATTGCAATTATAGACATCTATTGCAAATGTGGAAATGTTGAGAATTATTAATTTTCAACAACCTAAAGAGCAGAGTAAAAGTATCACGGACGATACGATGACATTTACAATTCAATATTCATCTCTCTTGAGATTATATTCATCTATTTTTAGTGCATTGAATTTTTTTTCCTAATGATGATGCGTCTAAAGGAACTTTTTTATGCTTGTAAGCAGAAAAGAATGTAAAATTTATTCAAGATGCATTATGATATACCACTAGTAAAGAAACTTGTCAAATTCAAGAACTTTGAAGCTTGAAAGATTATTTATTACAAAGATCATAATGTCTAATTTTTTTTTTGCAATGCTCTTGCGAAAAACCTACATAAATGTGTCATACTTGTAAAGACTCTTTTAAAAGAAAATAATTTGGTTATGGAAATAATATAAGTTAGAAGCCAAGTAGGATTCAACTCGTTGATATTCTTCTTTTTTTGGTAGATTTTTTATATTCTTTTTTTTTTTCTTGAAATGTTTGCGATTGTTCTATTAAAGTAAATTATTGTGTTTAAGTATCATTTAACTTACCTAATGGTGCAGATAATTTTGTACACCAACGATGTATAAAATTTAAACTCTTATATAAAATGTTTATTAAAAATAATTATTTACATTAAAAGTAATTTTTTTTTTACTTAAAATGGTCATTTGATCAATGTTTCTATTTTGACAGCTTCAAGCCTGCACTGTTACTTTGATCATTTGACTATTTTCTTTCTCATTAAAAAAAACTTTCATTATTATTTTGTTATTGTGCTATTTAAAGGGGGAAAAAGTCATTGTTTTAATTATTAATTTTTTGGCACCTTTTAATTTTTTTTCGTTTCACTTCTTTAGTGAAAAAAAATAAATATTTATGTCATTTTATTATTTTTTTAAATTTATTATCTTGTTTATTAAGGTGGAATGGTAGTCAAATAAATATCGACACATTACATAATTATTTATATAATATCAATACATGATTATACATATTTATACAATATTGATATATTATATATACACGGCATAATTATTTATATATCACATATGCACTACATAAATATTTATATAGTACATATACACTACTTATATATGTTAATACATTGCTTATACAATATCAATATATGTTTAAACATTATTTATACAATAATTAGAAATATTTTTTTAATTTAAAATATCCAGCAAAGAAATAAACAACTAATGGCCTTGGGTCAACTCTGTTGAGCCTGACTTTCTTGGACTATTTTTTCTAGTATATAAAGAACAAAAAAATTGTCTAATTACACTCCTTTATTTATGATATTTTTCATTATTTTTAGTCATTTCCAAAAATTTCAAAATTTCTTCTTTTTATTCGAATACATTAATTCAATAATCTGGATACATTAATTCTGATTATTAAATTATATATATTTTTAATGTATCATGCTTTAAATGTTACCTGCTGATATTTCAAAATCCTATTTTTTGTATCCCAAACTGAATTAATGTATCCGAATTGTCATATTTTTTAAGGAACTTCTATAAACTGAAAAATGATAGGAAAAAATAATTTGATTTATGTAAACCCACCAATAAAGAATGAGCTCCTTTTTTGTTAAACTTTTTTTTTTTTGCATACTGAAAATTTCCCAAGAATTTTTCATGTAAAAGTCTTTGCACCTTTGTTATTCTTTTAGTTTTTGTTGATTATTGTGTCTTGGTGTTATATTACTTTTTCATTCTAATTATTGCTAATTTTTTTTTTTGTGGTAGATTTATTTCCAACATCTCATATCAAAAGCATAGAATTTGCTTATGCATAAAAGTATTTTTTACGGGTTAATTATATTATACTCGATCTGTGAAAAAAATATTTATTAGAATAAATGTAATGTAGCAAAATTCAGTGATGATAGTAATTTTGTTGATGACTCATGATGTTTCCATTGCATATATGTATATATTGTTATCTTTATAGGGATCAAGGCCTTGATTCGAAGCAGCTATATCCCAGATTAGTTTTCTCAGCTTCCACTTTTATAGTGGTAGAAGTTCGCTTTCCTAATTATTATGTGACTTGTTTGGATATTGAGATGATATGTATTGCATAGGTTACGCATTCATATTGTTTGTGTGGTACGGTCCCTGTCATTCATTGACTCATTATTATGCATGGAAAGTGAGAATAGTAAAATGATATTCTATACTACTGATATGGCATCGATTTGGACTAATTTTATGTGGGGGATATCTATTGAATTTTTAACTGATTTTACCGGGATTCATGTCACTTGGATCATATGTTTTTTCAAATTTGATACTTCAAGACGTTAAGGACGTAATCTTTTCTACCTAAGATTATGAGATGCATCCATAATGACCTTAGTTTTTATGATTTGATTAGCCGGCGCATTGATGCCCTTTTACATTATGGCTACTACTATTTCTCTAATATCATCGATGGAGATGATGATTATGATATGTCCTGGTGCGATCTCAGGTAGTGCTTACGGGCTTCCCAAGCCCCCGGGGACTTCACACCGAGGAGATATTATACTGAGTGAAGGGCACTATGGGTCCTATCTTGTTGGCTAGACTGGGGTAGGTCGTATGATACTTGTGATTATATGCAATAGAGAGATATCATGCATTACCACCCCTAGTGTATTGTCTGTTGCTTAGTCCCATGTTAGTACAGGATGCCGATTCTGATTGTTGATTATACCGCGGTGGTATGGGACACTAGTTGGTTATTATTTGCTTATACTTGTACTTGCCTATGTTACTTTGTGATGTAGTAACTTACTCTCATTGGTTGAGTATATATCATTTTAGGTTGGGTTAGTTAGTCCCTAAGTTCTCAATTGTTATTAGATCTGTGGTGTCTCAGTTACTTGTTCTCTTGTTGGGTAGATTTTTCAGTCTTTCCTTCATGCTAGAAGATGATAGACCTAATTCTCCTAGATATGCTTCTTCTCATCATCTCTTCTTGGGGTGGATTTTTGGTATGTTATTTTCTTCGGTATTTGTATCTCTTATCCTTATTGTGGCAGCTTTTACTTATTATGGTTGTCTTCCACTAGATAGCCTATTGTCTATGGTTCTAGAATATGAAATACGCTTACTTACCGATGGATGGGGTGGGTGTCATCACGGCTTGAGAAATCCAATTACGACAAAAGGTAAATATTGGACATTTGATATTCATTTTGTCTGCTTCTGAATTTCTTTAAAAAATTAATTTAAAAAACAAAATATCATTTAAATAAAATGATTAAAATAAAAATATCATTTAAATCAAATTTAATAAAATAATTAAAATGAGAATCTTATTATCTTTTAAAATTTATTTAAAACAAAAATTGCTTTTCAATAAAATTTTATAAAATAATTAAATGAGCATCATATTAATTTTTTTAAAAATAATTTAAAACAAAAATTGTACTTCAATAAAATTTAATAAAAAAATATTTAAATTGGTTAATTGACTTTCTGGGTGAAATATCAACAATTGTGTGACTTTAGAGCTAAAATATTCATAGTGCGTGTTTTTGAGGTTATAAAAGAAAGTTGAGTGACTTTTTATGAAAAAATTCATAGTTGAGCGTCTTTCTATGAAAAAAATTAATAGTTGAGAGACTTCGGGATTATAAAAGTAAGTCGAGTAACTTTATGTGGAAAAAACTATCAGTTGAGTGATCATCTAAGATATTAATACTACAAACAAATATTAAATTACAAGCTATTGTTATTTTATGTTTTATTTTAATTAAATCCTTATTTTTGAATAACGACTATCTAGTTAAACTTTTGCTCTTAATGGAATCAACTCTTACTGATAAATTAGATAAATATATTGTAAACGACCTCTTATAATTTAAACGTTATCATGGTTAAATAGTTGCAGCTTCAAACTAAGCATTTTCAGTAACTGTGGTTGGTGATTCATTAATATGAACCATCCTATCCCCTCCATGGTCCCACTGTCTCATTCTAATAATCAATAGGGTCATTCACTTGATCAATCATGAGATAAACATACACCTTTTTTTTATCAGAAGGATAGCATATTATATATAGATTAAGTAGTAGTCTAGTTGTTGCCCACGAGGCCCCAGCCTTTCGGCAAGTCTGGACAATTAATTACGAAACATTGTCTTGAGGCCACATCCCGGCTTGAATACGATAATTTAATAACAGTTTGTTTCCTAGGGAAGCAAGATCCTAAATTGTCCTTGCATAAAGATTCCTCTATGAATGATGGAGGAATTACAAACACTCTTGTGTCTCCCAAGTGCTCATACCTTGCGCCTTCCTCGACCACCAAGCCAGTAGTTTGATTCTGCTCTCGATATGCATGATGTAGCTCCCACACTGCCAACATGTTCAGTAGTGACCTGCAATCACAAATTATGTTATCATAAAGTGGGTTAGCTGAAATTATGCTCTCCAATGCTTCCACCAAGTTGGATTCAATTTGTAGCCTCATATGATTTTGTTGGGTAACAATTGTAAACCTCTTCTGATAGCTTTGAGTTCCGCTTCTAGTGGCGTTGTGTGGGTAATGGCAACGTAGAAACCAAGAAGTCGTTTTCCTTTATGGTCCCAAATTACTCCTCTAAAACCCCCTGGTCTGGGTGTTGCACCGGATGCGCCATCGGTGTTGAGCTTTACCATTCCTTCTTCCGGAGGATTCTATTCTATTTTACCTGGGCAATGGCGTTCCTGGGTTTGGGGATTTTTGGGTTGGTGGTGAGGGTGATTGTAAAGCCCTAGATTTTTCTCTCCCCGGCATCGTCTTGAGGCCTGGAATTTTTCCCCAGGAAAGCTGCCAAGTATCTCACACGGCCTGTGTGATGCCATACGGTCCGTATGGCCTCCCATGGAGTGACACTTGATCGGCTCCCCATTGGGAAATTCTCCAAGTAAAAGTACACGGACCTTCACGCGATCCGTGTGACTCCACACGGTCCGTGTGACTCCACACGGTCCGTGTGGCCTTCCATTTGGTTTACTGTGTGGAGAGTCACCTTTACACGGACCAAGTGCACGACCCATGTGGGGTGGCACGGTCCGCGAGGTCATCCGTAAAGCTTCCGGAGTGAAATATTTCTAAGTACGGGATCTTCATGCTCAAGCTAAGTTCAAATGAATTCCCTTGGCTAAACTCTTCTCAAGTACCAATAAGAGGGTCAACTTTGAGTGGGCATATCTCTTAGCTCAAAATGGACTGGGTGGCCCAAGACATATCAAATCGAAGCTCTCCGAATTATCTTTCCAACGCATCTGATTTCACCTCATTCCGAGTTTGGAGCAAGGAGTTATGATCATTTTCGTAAAACCTGTTTGGGCTATACGGGAGCCTTCACGGACCGTGAAGAGCTTCACGGACCGTGAAGCCAACCGTGTCAAAGCCCTCATGAAATTTAAAGATTCATTTTATTAAGGTGTTTTTGATATTTTGATTCATCCCCAAGGCTTTTTATGACCTTTAAAACCCTTTTTACATTCCTAAACTTCTCTGACACTAAACCCAAAGGTTCTTCATATGATTCAGTAGAAGGGTCAATTTTAAATGGTCATATATCTTAGAACAAAACTAACTAGGTATTCTACAATATACCAAATTAAAGCTCTTTAAATTAGCTTTCCAATGCACCTGGTTTCACCTAATTTCGAGCTCGGACCAAGAAGTTATGCTCGTTTTTGTTAAGACTGTTCCTGTAGGCAAGCCACACTACCAGCTACACGGACCGTGTGGCAGCAAACGGTCCGTGAGGCTGAAGTCAGTCACGATTTTCTTGCCAAAATGTGTTCTAAGTGTGTCTCCTTCCTTGGTACCTTCATATGGACCATTGTACGGTCTGTGTAACCCCAGACAGTCCGTTTACCGGTCCGTGTGGTGATACTTAGTTCGAAAAATCTTGCCTCTGAAAATTTCAAGTCTAGGGCCACGGTATAGTAAATGGTCCGTGTGACCCGAGATGGTCCATTTACCGGACCGTATGCCCCAGACGGACCAATTTCAGGTCCGTTTCATTAATGGCATTTTTGAAATATTGTTTATTCCCAACGAAAATTTGGTCATTTCCCACCCTTCTTAAGCTCCCTATATAAGCCTAACTTCACCAAATTTCAGCATTTTCTCTCATTTTCACTCCTCTCTCTAGAATTTGCTCTCTCAAGCTCTCCAACCTCTCACTAGGAATTATCAAGCTAAGGTTTACAATTTGAGTCCATTTCCTCTTTAAGTGTTGTCTTCTACCAGGTATGTGGGTTTTGATTCTTGGTTCCTTTCAACCAAGAAGACCCAAGTTCTTCTCAAACTAATTTATACACTTGTCTACTTAAAATGTGAAATTTTACTACTTGATCTTGATATTTTGGACCATGCATGTGCTAGTTAATATTCTGAATTTTGAGTTATGTTAAGCTTGAAATATGGTGAGTTACTTGAATTATGAAACTATGAAGCTTGCATGTCCCTTTAAAGATGTTATTTTGCATGGGTGATTTATACTACATTTTCACATGAATTTTATTATGGATTTCCTAGTCTTTACATTATATTGCTAATTTTGGGATATACTCTACATTACCCATGCCATCCCCACGACATGCATTGCATCACATGCATGACAATTAGTACTTGGAAATTATGGAAATGTGGGATTAAGTCCAAATTCGTTTTAAAAGGGGAATATGATATGATTTTGGTAAGACATGGGACAGGACAATAAGGTGATCACTGGTATGTCTATGATTATGGCTCTTGGAGCATCTTGGGTGCTTACACCATCTTGTATCTTGGCTCTTTGAGCATCTTGGGTGTTTACACCATCTTGTATCTTGGCTCTTTGAGCATCTTGGGTGTTTACACCATCTTGTAATTTGGCTCTTGGAGCATCTTGGGTGCTTACACCATCTTGTAAATGTAGATGAGCTATTCCTTGTATAAATCATGTGATCTTGACCTTGTGATTTGGTATTTGAGCCTAATTGTGCAATTAACGTTTTGAAATGGACATTGGACTCTCTTGGAAGCATAGGTGTGTGTGTGTGTGTATATATATATACATATAAGTATTCTTGTGGGATGTGTAAGACTTAGCACTAATGGATTGGGGGTCTCCTCCCTTTCCTTAAACTATGTGCCAACATAGGAACGATCACCATTTCCGAAATAGGGATGCCCGTAAGGTATGTGATGGTTATTCGTTCATTGCGTCTTGATAAGATTCTTGTAAATCCTTCCAAAATGGGATTGCCCGTAAGGAAGGTGGCCATCCACCGAAATGGATGTGGTGTAGATTACCTGTGGCAAGTAATCTTCTCCCTACCGGTGGAAGGTCCCAATCGATCCAATTCATGTAATAGCTTGCATGGATTTGGTTGTTGGTTATAGTCCATCCCCGCTATATGTATATAGGAGCATTATCACATTTGCACGCATCACACATTCCATGGCATCTTGTATATTAAATTCCCTTGCCTATATGATCCTTGTGTATTATGTGCCCTTGTCATCTAACATTGATATGCAGGTCCGGTAAGTCATTTGCATTGCATACCCGCATCCTTATTACATTCGAACGTACTAACGCATACTCTATGCCTACATGATTTTACCATGTAGGAACCGGGCAGTTCGAGTACCAGCCATTAGGCGATTAGTCCTTCTTGCTGATATTTTGCGGTGAGCCCCATCTTCCGAGGGCGTGCTTTTGTTCTTGTATTCCTTATGTAGATATACTTCTTTCTTGAGAGTGAGCCCGAAACTTGTCCTAGCCCCCGTTCCTTGACTAAAGGCATATGATGTGCACTTTGTAAAAACCTTCTCATTTTTATTTAATTAAAAGAATGTTTTTTTGACTTCACTTCCACTATTTAAGTTGCATGTCTTTAGAATGCCCTTGAACCAATTTTACAAATTCTGAAATTTTGAGGCTTGTTTGGGGACTCTCGGGTCCCCATTTGCCGTGTCACATCTAGGCCCCGACACCGGGTCGTGACAGTGATGTACTCCACTGCCATCCCAAGCACTTGTTCAACTTTCACATTTTCCTTTTTATTGGTGAAAGTGTTTGAGTTTCTATTTTTCCAAATTTTCGACAGACAAAATGGGAACAATGTACCCCATTTGAGGTAAGGTGTTACCCATTTATGTTGGTATGTTTGCCAATGGTCCATCCATGAATTCATGTTAAGGTATGTGCTGTTTGGCACGCCTGTCAAGGGTCTCAACCTTTGAATCTCTTTCCACAGATTATTTGTTATTCAACATTGGAAAAAAGGGTTATATATTCCTTTGGATTTCCACACACAACACAAGTCGGAGGCATGGTCATGCCAAGCTGCCAAAGATGGTAGTTTGTTTTGGTCCTTTGGTGGTAGAGGATCCAAAAAAGCACTTTACTTTATTCAGGACTGTGGCAACCCAATTATATGTAAATCTTTCTTTTTCCTGGGGTGAAGAGGGGGTGGCAGCTTCCGGTAACATGGGTGTAGGCACTCCCAGCCGAAAATAGGCCATTAGTTGTGAGTCCCCATACCAGCCTGTCCTCGGTCTAGGCATTGTCCCTGATGGTGACATCAGTAATGATCTTTTTATTATCGGGTGGGAGGGTGATAGAGAGTTTCTTGAGATTCCATTGGTGGTCCCTTCTTAAGTCCGCTACTAACAGGTTGTAGTAGGCCTTGAATACACTGTCTAAGTGCGGGTAAGTGGGGATCCAACAGTCACTAAAGAAATTCACCTTGTTTCCTTTGTGAACTACCCATCTAGTGGCCCCTACAATGTCTTTCCAACCATTCTGAATATTTTTCCATGTTCTGGAGACATGTTTTTGGTCTCTATTATTCATGGGATGGCTTTTGTACTTTTTGAGTAGCAATTGGCCCAAGTGCCTTTGTTGTTATTTAACAACCTCCAAGCTAGGCCTCCTAAAATCGCTTTGTTCCTATATGCATCTTGTTGGAGGCCTAATACACCGAACCATTGGTCTTTGGTAATTGTATCCCAACTGAGTAGGTATATTTTTTCCTTTCTTGAGATGAGCCCCAGATAAAATTTCTTGTGATTTTATCCATTGATTTGGTAATTCCCTCCGGAATTTTTATGTAGCTCATGACATGGGATTGGATGGAGCCAAGTAAAGCTTTGGCTAAAACTTTCCTGCCAGCCATGTTTAGGGTGTTGCTTTCTAATCGGCCAATTTCTGTCTCATGTTGTCTAAGAGGAACTGGAAATCACTGTTTGTTGGCCTTTTGTGGAAGATAGGGAATCCAAGGTACTTTCCAAATGAAGTTTTCTCCTCAATTTCCAGAGACAGAATGCATTGCCCCTTGACCAGCCTTGTGAAATATTTTGAAAAGATGATTCTAGATTTGCCAAGGTTCACTTTTTGTCCGGGTGCCCGAAATGATGGAGGATTTTTCCGATGGTATTGCAGTTTTTAACGTCTACTCTTAAACAGAGAATGAGATTATCAGCAAAAAAGAGGTGAGAGAGTTTTGGCTCTCTATTACTGATTTTGATTGGGTCCCACTCTTTCAAGCTCATAGAATGTTGGATTGTCCTATAGAGTCTCTCCATGTACAAATGAAAAGGTAGGGAGACATGGGATCACCCTTCTTGATGCCTCTAAAAGGGTAGAAGACGTTAGTCCTTCTTCCATTAATAAGGACCTGGATGGTGTTGGAGGTTATGCAGGACGTGATGAGCTTGGTGAGCTTTGTGCGGAAGTTGAAGAATTCGCGAGTGGACTTTATGTACGACCACTCGATCCTATTAAAGGCCTTTTCCAAATCGATCTTAAGAACCATGTTTCCCTGCTTACCCCTCATTTTTCTAAAATGGGTAATGACTTCCTGGACTACAATAGCATGATCTGAGGCTCTCCTACTAGCAAGGAAGCTGGCATGGTTGTCACCTACGATGGAATGGAGGAGAGGTTTTATTTTGTTGAAAATGATTTTGGTGGTGATCTTGTAAATGGTATTACAAAGACCAATTATCCTGAAATTTCGAAGGCACAGGGCATCAGCAGTCATTGGGATTACGCAAAGAAGGGTGGTGTTAGCTTTCGGGGGAATGAAAGTTTGGTCAAACACTTTTCTGCAGAAGCTATGGTTTGTGGACCAACTATGTCCCAGTATCTTTGGTAGAATAGTGGGTGAAGGCCATCTATTCCCAGGGCATTTAGGGGTTTGAAGGACTTGATGGCTTGAATAACTTCAGAGTCCAATATTCTAATGTCCGGTATCCGGATCTATCATAGGAGCATGGTTTTGGAGGGGTTTCCTAGTTGAAGATTGATGTTCAATGGTGAAGAGGGCCTTAAAAAATTGATGGTGTGATGGTGGATGCTTTTTGGCGTGTCAAAAATGGTGCCGAATTCATCCTCGAGGGTGACAATTCTATTCCTTCTTCTTCTAGTAAGAGTAGAGGTGCGAAAAGAGCTAGTATTTGCATCTCCCTTGGAAGCCCAGGAAATTCTAGATTTTGTAATCCATTATTCCTTTTTTGCAGCCAAGGGCAGTCATATTTTTTTACTAACTCTTTTTCTAGAGCCTAGAGGAAGAGACTGTGAGGGAAGTTATTAGACTTTTAGATTCCCTCGATTATGGCTATAATTATCATTTTCCTGAAGATATTACCAAAGATTTCATTATTCCAATTATAGGCCAACTCCTAAAAATCTTCTATGGCTTGGAGGATTTCATAATTATCGGGGAAAAAGGTGTGGACTAGATCTTTGAAAGTGGGGTGGCCGCACCACATGGGCTCCATCCTAAAGGGTTTGGGGATTTGGGGTAGGGCCTAGCCTGAAGACTTAAGAGAAGGGGACATTGATCAGATTTGGTTCAGGGAAGGTGTTTTACAAGAGAGTTAGGGAATCATTTTATCCACCTGGTATTAGTTGCACACCTGTCTAGTCTTTCAAAGATGAGTTGGGTGCCATTGCGGTATCTTTTATTAGTCCAAGTGTACTTTGACCCTGAAAGCCTAAGTCCACTAATGATGTCGCCCAAGTTACACATCCTTTTTAGAGGATAAAGCGGTTGCTGTCAAGAAATAGAGTCTGACCAAGGTTAGGGTCGAATCCACAGGGAATATGTAGACTCAAGGCAAATTCACCAACAAGCAATCCAAGTAGTTAATCAACTCGATTCCCCAAAGGGGGGTTTGAAAAAATCAATGAGAAAAATAAACTAACTAACTATCACGAGAGAAAGATCAATAAAGGAGAGCAACTAGGGTATTGAGTCCCCTTGATTCCCCAACTCAGTATCACCAAATAACCTAATTCTTTCTAATGTATAGCATGTAGGACGATAATTTAAGTTCACCAAGCCCTTTGGTCAAAGGTGAGAGGTGAATTTCACTATGCGACTTGGCCCATCTCCATAGTGTGCATTACTAACCATTACCTATAAGTCCCAATACTATCCATTACCTTGAAGTCCCAATACAATCTATTTTCATATTCATTAATACCTTGGTCCAGTTAGTAACACTAGGCGGGTTCTAATGTTGGCCACCATCAGAAAATAAAGAGAGTTAACTAATACATGCATGTACACTTTCCAAGAATCGTGAATTATCTGATTTTACTTTGTTAGTTCTTTCATGGTTCCCACAATCCTAGTTGTGGATTCAGCTACTCATGCTTTGTGTAGATAAAGAGATTATGAATTTAGAAGACATAATTAATCACTTACACAACTGAATTAAGAACAAGCAAATCCAATGTCAATGAAAATGACAAGCTTGAAGATTGAATAAAACCACAAGTGTTTTCAAAGACTCTCACAATTTTCTCTCCAAGAATATTGAGTTCTCTGAGCACTAACCTAAAACTAAGCTAATCTTTCATAATCTGGTCGTCTCCCCTTGAAAAATAACCTAAAAGGCCTATTTATAAAAATTAAAAATAAGTTCTAAACAAATTAGGAAAACTGGTCGGCACCCTCCACAAAAGCACTTTATGGCCCGTATTGAAGTTCACGGCCTATAATCGGGGTCTCGTACATTGTTGCTGGAAAACTGGACTTCTCCTTTATGACATCCCTTTATGACTCATAGAATGTTTTACAACCTGTAAAGGGTGTTTTGTCTGATGAACTTTAGAAAGTCTTCATTCTCTAATCCTCAGGGCACGATAACTCTTCTACGATTCGTACATTAATTTACGGCTTGTCTACATATTCATAGAAGTAACTTTAGAAACTTGGCCCCTCGCTGGAATTCCTCACGAAACCACCTTACGGCTCGTAGAATGGTCTACGGCCCGTAAGGTGTCTCATATAATAACAAATTTGCAGCAACTTTGTAACTTTCCCCAAAATCATTGGTCAACCTGTAATCATGAAACATAGACACAAAAACACATAAAAACAACTAAAGTCACATTGAGAATACACAAAATCCTAAGTTTTAAGCATCATGTAAAGCCCCAGATTTTTCACTCACCAGCATAGCCTTGAGGCCTGGAATTTTTCCCCAGGAAAGCTGCCAGGTATCACTTCACGGAGGAGCCCATACGGCCGGTGTGCAGCCACATGGTCCGTATGGCCTCTCGTGGAGTGACACTTGATCAGCTCCTCATTGGGAAATTCTCCAAGTAAAGATATACGGACCATCACATGGTCCGTGTGACTTTCCGTGTAGTTGCTGTGTGGAAGGTCTCCTGTACATGGACGGAGTCACGGTCCATATGACCCAGATGGTCCGTGTACTGGTCCGTGTGATGCTACTTAGTTCAGAGAAATTTTTCCTCGGAGAATTTAAGTCCTGGGCCACGGTCCTATGCAAGGTCCGTGTGAAGCCACATGGACCGTGTAACGAACCGTGTAACCCAGACAGATCAAATTTAGGTCCGTTTCATTAATGGTATTTTTGTAATTTGGATTATGTTAAATGTGTTTTTGGTATTTTCCCACCCCTCCTAAGTCCTTATATCAGCTGAACTTCACCTCATTTCAGCCATTTCCCTCATTTCACTCTCACTCTCTCAAATTTGCTCCTTCAAGCTCTCCAATCTCTCTCTAGGATTTGTCAAGTCAAGGTCTTCAATTTTGAGTCCATTTTCTCCTCAAGTTCATCTTCAAGTCAAGTATGTGGGGTTGATTCTTGGTTCCTTCAACCAAGAAGACCCAAAATCCCTTTCAAGTTGTTTATGAGTTTACTTACTTAATGTGAATTTCTATTATGTAATTTTGTTAGCTTTGAACAATGCATGTGTTGTACCTTATTCCAATTTTAAGTTATGTTAAGCTCTAGTAATTAAATTATGCAATTATGAACATGCATGTCCTTTAAAATATTATTATGCATGGGTGATCTCTACTACGATTTTCATATGGATTTTATGGTGGGTTTTCTAGATTTCTTACTATGTTTTAGATATACTCTACATTGCCCATGTCACTCCTACATCATGCATTGCATTTCATCCATAACATTGATACATGGAAATTCGGAATGTAGATTAAGCCCAATTTCATTTTTGAAAGGAATTATGATGAGATTTTGGTAGGGCATTGGATATGACAAGAAGGTGATCACCAATATGTCTATGATTATGGCTCTTGGAGCATCGTGGGTGCTTGTACCACCTTGTATCTTGGTTCTTGGAGCATCTTGGGTGCTTGCACCATCTTGTACATGTAGATGAGCTATTCCTTGCATGAACCTTGTGATTTTGATCTTGTGATTTGGCATTTGAGCCTACATGTACATTTGACATTTGAAACGAATACTTGACTCCCCCTCTCTTGGAAGCACATATGTATATATATATAGAAGTATTCTAGTGGGATGTTGTTGACTTAGCACCAATGGATTGGGGATACTCTCCTTTTCCTTAAACTATGTGCCCAACATAAGGATGGAGGTTATCCGTCTATCTTGTTAATGATACAACATATTTTGATATGATTCTATAAATCCTTTCGAAAAGCGTGGTCGTAAGGAAGGTGACCACCCACCGAAAAATGTGGTCGTAAGGTGTGATGTAGATTACCTTTGGCAAGTAATCTTCTCCCTACCCATGGGAGGTCCCAATTGGTCCAATTCGTGTAATAGCTCGCATGAATTTGGGTTGTCAGTTATAGTCCATCCCCGTTATATAGGAGCACTATCGCATTGCACGCATCATAAGTTCCATGGCATCTTGTATACTAAATTCCATTGCTTATATGATCTTTGTATATTATATGCCCTTGTCATCTAACATTGTTATGCAGGTTCGGTAAGTCATATGTATTGCATGCCCGCATACTTAGTACATTCAAACATACTAACGCATACTCTATGCCTACATGATTTTACCATGTAGGGACCGAGCAGTTTGGGTACCAGCCATTGGACAAATAGTCCGTTCTCGAAGACCTCTTTTGTGGTGAGCCCTGTCTTTCGTGGGCAGGCTAGTTATTTCTTATATGCATTTTTGTATGTCTTCTTCTTTTGAGGGTGAGCCCGGAACTTGTCCTGGCTCCCGTTCCTTGACTAGAGGCAAATGTTGGGCACTTTGTAAACTTTCTCGTCTTGCTCATCTATAAATGAATAGTTTTTTTCGAACACCTTGATTTTCACCTTTTAATTACATGTGTTTAAATGCTATTTGAACCAAATGATGTGGATTCTGAAAAACTCGAGGCTTGTTTGGGGACTCTCAGGTCCCCATTCGTCGTGTCACATCTAGGCCCCGTCCCCCGGGTCGTGACACATCAAAATTGTTGTATTTTGGCAACACATCAACACCCTCAACTTAAAATTGTTGCTTGTCCTCAAGCAACAGACTCAATTTTTAGAGACAATACAGTCACACATAGACCTCAACTCAATGGCATACATCACAGACTCAGATACCCAGACCAACTCTTCAAAATAGGACTAGATAGCTATTTAGCAAACCAATATAGACTGGTGCATGTGACAACACAACTATGACACATAAGGTATTATCAACAATCCACAATCACTGAATAAGTCTAATGCTAATAATGCAATGCAAGTGCCCTCAGAGAAAGAAGTCCCATATTTGACACTCAATGATATTTCCATGTCTTAGCATTGGGACTAAGCAAACTCACTCACTCTCACAATAGATATTCATGCATAATCACTAATACCATAAGCCTGCCCCTATACTCATGACTCAGACCGACCTTCAACTAATTGGACTAGGATCACTCTAGGACTTTCTAGGCTTGTAATGTAGGCTCGCGGGCTTTGGTATGATATTTTGGAAAAATAGTGACTAAATGCCTTCCTTGAAACTTCATATTTTCACACTTTTGCCCTACCAACTCTGTTATTTTCATTTTATTCTCCTATTTCCTTGTTCAAGCTTTTCTGGGTGCTTTCTTTTCATTTTTAAGCTTCTTGCCATGTTTTTATACTTCATTTTTCTTTTATAGATCTCAATCAAGGCGTCTTACATTTTTCTTGCACCCCAGTATGTGCTTTTTTTCCTTTTCCTTTGTATTCCTAACTTACCTCCCTTATTTTTGTGTTTTACCCTTACACTAGCCACCCTCAACTTATGCTTTTGGCTTGTGTTGAGGTGCACACTATCCATCCTCAAAATCGGGGCCACTTTTGATAGTCACCCTCAACTTAGGCTTTTCGCTTCAGTCAAGGTACACAATGTCCAAGGAAGGACCAGGGCAAAATTTAAGATTTTTCACTAGATAAGGCTAGGTTAATCAGGTGTTTTGAAAGAATAGGTACATGTTAGGCTCAAACATTAGGAACAAGGGATATATCATCAATTTGGTTGGTCCTTTTTAAGCTAAAATGAACTATTTAAGAACAATATCCTAAGATCCTTTCCTAATCCAAGTAATTTACAATCTAACTTAGAGTAATCAGTCAAGTTCTGAATTAGCACAAAACACATGAATTTAGCAAATAAAGCTCACACTTACATGACACTTACATTATCAACGAAAGACTCTCAGATCATGCTTCTCATCTCAATTTACCATTACTTATCAGAACATATATTGTCAATCACCTAAACATGCATGGTTACTATCTAACTACTAATCGAAAATTTTGGTGGGTACCATTTTTTCAAACAAAATACAAAAACATGTTATATGCCACAAGTATTGGTACTATATGTTACACATATTATCTAAACATCCTAAACATGCCGATTCAACAAAAATTAAATGTCCACAGGGAAAAAGAACATAGACAAGAAAACCCCGGGATATAAAATTGGGGTAGTTATGCACCATTAGCTACTCAGACTTCACTGAGGCCCATAACTACCCACACCCTAAAAGAACTGAATTGTCCACAATGCACAAATTAAAACAAAATAGAACATAAGGGGTCAAAATTTACATACTTGGGCATTTAAGTGCCCGTGTATGGCTGAGTCTGGCTACCTTCCTCTTGCTGCTCAGCAGTGGTACTCTGTATGGAGGGGCCAACACCCCTCACCTGCTCCGTCACTCGAACTTGTCTTATCTCCTCATCATGTCTTAATCTTCTTAAGGCAAGCTCGAGCTCCTCCTCCTCTGTGAGCTTCACACGTATGCACCTCTTATCTGACTCATCACCCTTCATGAGGAGTCTCTTCCCGCAGAAAGGCTGGATTGGCTCATCAGAGGCAAATAAATCCACCACCGGCACCTGAGGTGTAGTCGCTGGAGGTGCAACAGGTGTCACGAGTGTTATTGTCATGTCAGCCCGAAGCTGCTGGATCTTCGTCTGCAAAGCTAATAATCTGAAGGTCAGGCCTAACTCAATCTCCTCGGTACCCTCTCCTCGAAGGTGCCAATGCGGGCATCCACTGTAGAAATATAATCCTGGATGGTAGCGATAGTGAATGCCTGACTCCAAGCCTTCGAGTCTACAATAGCCTGGCGGACCCATGGCCTGATTTGTTGAATGAGCTGATTCAATTGTGACTCAGTGTGTGCTAACCTCTGCGCCATGACCTATATAGATATAGTGAATAATTACATCATGCCCATGGTGGGAGGATGTGAAGTAGTGGCCTCTGGTGCAGGAACAGTAATAGTGGCCCCCCTCTCCTCAACTGCCTCGGGCTACGGGGGCCTCTCCTTAGTAGGAGCAATAGTAGTAGTGGTAGCAGTCGCAAAACCATCAGGTGGTGGTGCTGGGGCGAACATCTCGGGCGTGTGGAGGTTGTACCCACCAGAGTGCCATTGGGTTCTCATTAGCCTTGATCAGGCCGGGATCTAATGTGTGCGGGGCCTCAATCATCTGGTCCAGCTGATGTAGTATCTCCACCCTCAACTCTAGACATAGTCTGTAAATCAAGTGCGGGAATGGGATGGAGATGGACCTCTTCAGTGCATCCTTATGAATCTGCTCAGTAATAAGGCAGGCCCAATCAATCTCATAGCCAGCTAAGATGCTGGCAACAAAAATTGCATGCTCTAGCATCAGAGTATTATTAGCAAATGCCAACTGTATGTGTGAATGAACAACCTCTTACAAAAATTTGGCGGGGAAACTGAGCGAAGCCTTGACTATAGGCTCTGAGCGCGTGGCGACCCAAACAGGTCCTGGACCCCGATCTGCAATATATCTGGCCACCCATCTCATCAATGTGGCTCGTCGCTTAAGATCCTTTATCACTAGTAGGTCCCTCGTCTGCCCCACCTTGTAGTCGAACTCTGTGGTGGATTTGGGGGCATGAGACTCAGGACCAAATAACATACGATAGATGGTCTCCTCTAATATATCCACCCGCCGACCTCTCACCCTCATCTCTATCAGTCTGGGCTGAGTGAGGGGCGTTTTCTCCTTGGGAAGAGTAAGATGGATGGTGGGTCCATATGATGCATAGAACTCCCTCACCATAGTCGAGGAGTATTGTCCAAGAGAATCAAACAACTACTGGAGCCCGTGCCGAATCATCGTGTCTTGGAGGCCAGGGACACCATCAAGTCTGTCAGCAATAACTCTGCGCTTCTTATAAATGGAGTGGTCTGGCTTGCCCCACTCTCCCAGCTGTGTGCCCTCTGTGTAGATCTCTCACTTGCCCTTGACGCACCACCGACTAGTGAGGACATCCGGTGCAGGTGATGATGATGGTGCGGCAGAGGACTCAGCCTCTGATATGTCCTCAGATCCCCTCCCCCTAGAGATGGGCTCCTCTCCGAATAGAGTCATTTGTGGTAGCCCGCTCCCATCGCTGTCTCCCTCCTTGGACTGGGGAGCACGAGCAACAAGAGCCTTAGCACGCCCTGCTCTGGTAGCGGCTCTGGTCTGTGGTATAGTAGCCTCTAGGTCTGGTTGGACATATAAGATCTCAAGTGAATCACTCAGTTAAGTGGATTGATTATCATCCAGAGGCTCGTCCCCCAGCCGCCTCCTTATAGCCTCGATCTCAGAGTGTTTGTCTTTTGGGGCCATAGTAATTGAAACATAGACATGTACTCACCATGGTTAGCCCTACAAATCAAGATTGAAATGCAAAAATCACTTGAGTACAGTTGCAAAAGGGTTATGTGAAAGCAGCTTTACGGTCGTAGTGCATACTATGAGCCGTAAAGAGCCTTCGTAAACTAGTGGTTCAAAACAAATTTGTTACTGGAAAGGTCTACAAGACGAGGTATGATTCGTAAAGTGGTTTACGAGCTATAAATTGGGGTCATAAAAAATTCCATTGAGTAATTAAATTCAAGCAGGGATCTACGAGACCTATCTACGATCCGTAAAGTGATCTACGACTCGTAGAAGGTCACGTCTGATGGATACTCAAAAACATCAAGTTTTTGGAATTGTGCACGAGGGGAAATTAGTCTTGTGGATTACTCCACGGGTCGTAAAAACCACTTGTGGGCCAGAAAACTCAGTTATCTGAGTTTCTAAGTCCATCACATGGACCCCATAAGACATTTTCAACAACTAGTACATCAACATCGAAGCAAGAACATGCACACCCACATGATTTCAATGCTACAACTCTACCTCCAAGATGTTTTTCATACATGCACACCCCATCAAAAGTGATTTAGTATGGATAACCCTATGGCGCTGACCACCTCTAATTAATTCACACAAAATTATGTACCTATGTCATTAACCACCAATTCACAATCATAATCATTCAATCACATAGGGTGAGTGACAAAATAGGCACAAACAATGAACATTAACATAACGCCAAGGTACCCAATTCCTAAGTCAATCAATTCAATTTTGGGCAACCCAATTTCAACTAATACATTCAAATTCAAATAATGATTTCATTGCTAAACACCATACCCAACATAATATTCACACCAATCATTTTAAAAAAGGCAAATTAAGGGTTGTAATTAAATTGAATACTTACCAAAAATTAAGATTAACTTGAAGAAGAGGAAGGAGGTGAGTAGAAACAAAACCCTAGGTCAGCCGGAATTTGTGTTGACAGTGGCCGAAGGTTGTCGGGAAATCGAGGGTTTAGGATAGGTTGGGTAACCCCCACATCTAATAAGTGACAAAGCATGCGTCCTCCTCATATATGGCTCCTCGTACATGGGTGCATATGGAGGTTGATGAACTACTGCATTTACTCTCTCTTAGTTCTGCTTCATCCTCACCTCCATGTCTATGCGTATCTAAGCAAGTTGTTGCATGATTTCCTCATTGATTTTGACTTGCTCCAGACCCACACTGACTATACATGAACTCTTCATGGAAGCTCTATCTCTCTGCCCCTATGCACGATTCGTCTTGACCACTTTTTCCATGCGTTCAACAATCCTTGCAAATGGTTGATCTAGAAACATGCCCCCATGATAGTGTCAGCACATGCTTGACTGTTCTCATCAAGAGCACGGAAGAAGATCTCCACCAAGTCATCAACTATCTATTGGTCAGGGACGCTCCTCAGACATTTTGTAAACTGCTCCCAAGTAGTGCTTATGGAATCACCAGGAAGTTGCTCGAAGTTGTTGATCTAGTCTTTTAACTTGAGCTTCTTCAATATAGGGAAGTATCTCTCCAAAAAGGCCTTTTGCAAGTCTACCTAGCTGGCGATTGAACTCTGTGGGAGCTCAGATAGCCATAATGCAGCATTTCCCGTGAGAGACAATGGGAAGACACGAAGTCCCACAACATCCATAGACAAAATTTGTGTTCCCATCACACTCTTACAGATGCATGCTACATTGTGTAAGTGACTATGTGGATCCTCTGATGGTAAGCTCGCAAATAGCCCACGGTTCTACAACATCTGAAGTAACCCATTCGAGACTGTGAACTTTGTATCTGTCGATAGTGATGGCAACACAACAACTCAAGTCACATCCATAGCCATGGGATTCAACCGGTACTGATTCCACTGGTTAGGATTGGTGTTGAAGCCCTGAGGCTGTGGAATATCCTCCAAAGGAGGTGGGTTCTCATTCCCATCATCATCATTAATTTTTTGATTCAAAGCTGCATTGGCCGTGTTGTTGGCGTTATCTTGGGCGATCCTTCTTATCGTTCGGTAGATCCCTAGATCAAATAGAGTTAAGGAATTGCCTTGACTTTGAGTTTTGGGCATACACAACTCGTATACCTTACAAATAAACAAAAACAAAAAACAAAAGTAAAATAAAGGGAACTAAGGATTAACACTCAAACTACTAATGAATTTACTAAGTCTAGACGTATTCCCCAGCAACAGCGCAAAAATCTTGATGTCGCCCAATTTACACCTCCTTTTTAGAGGATAAAGTGATTACTGTTAAGAAATAGAACCTAACAAAGGTAAGGGTCGACCCCACAAGGAATACGTAGACTCAAGGCAAATTCGCCGGCAAACAATCCTAGTAGTTAATCAACTCAATTCCCCGAAGGGGGGGGGTTGCAAAAATCAATAAGAAAAATAAACTAATTAATTATCACGAGAGAAAGATCAATA
Organism: Solanum rostratum; assembly: GCA_029948455.1. Taxonomy (NCBI): domain Eukaryota; kingdom Viridiplantae; phylum Streptophyta; class Magnoliopsida; order Solanales; family Solanaceae; genus Solanum; species Solanum rostratum. The sequence goes on along the minus strand of CM057047.1, from coordinate 48,482,588 downwards.
AAGGAGAGCAACTAGGGTATTGTGTCCCCAGGATTCCCCAACTCTGTATCATCAGATAACTTAATTCTTGTCTAATGTATAGCATGTAGGACGGTAATTTAAGTTCATCAAACCCTTTGATCAAAAGTGAGAGGCGAATTTCACTATGCGACTTGGCCCATCTCCATAGTTGTGCATTACTAACCATTACCGATAAGTCCTAGTACAACCTTCACTTGGCCCAGTTTGGTTGATTAGACGAGAACACATAAATCGAATCATGTTAATTAATCTCTTTTCCTATTCATTAATGTTGACACCCAATGTTGGCTCACCATATTTAATTAGTCTAATCTCCTTTAAAAAAAAGAAGTTTTTTTTAAAAGAAAAAAAAAAGATAACAAAAACTTTTACAAAATATTTTTTACTACTACTACTACTTCTATTGTTATCATTATAAAATTTGTTATTACTATTACTATTACTATTATTGTCGTTTCCAGTATTTTGATAAAATTTTCTTATTTTTGTTTGACAAACATTTTTATGGATATTATTTCTTACAAAGACTTTATATATATATATATATATAAAATATTATATTATATTATTTACTACTTTAGCATCTTTGAGAATTTTATGTCACACAAATACCACTTTAAGTACTCAATAAATTTTTTATTTTTTATTGGTCGAACATGATTCTTCATTGTTACGAGTAAATACTTCCTTATGATATTCAAATGAAGAAGCTTGACTAATTTATTTTTATTATTAATCCACAATTTGGAGGTTGTACATATCCAACATTGTCAAGATTCCACCAATCGGAGCCTGTATGTAAGCAAAGAAATGACACTCTACAGCTCAAGGACCACAATATAGCAGCACCATCAAAGCTCCATCGATCAGCAGCATGCATGCTAGCAACCTCGTTGTACACCTGCAGTCAAATTTTATATTTACATACTTCGTACTGCAGATACAAGCGTTATATTATAACCACCTCGCCAGTTGGAGGCTTTACATTACAAGTTTTGCATCGGCAAATACAGATGTTACATTACAATCGCCTCACCACGTGGGCTTTATATTACAAGTTTTGCATTGCCAAATACAGGCGTTACATTACAATCACCCCGCCTGTCGGAGACTTTATGTTACAAGCTTTGACTCGCCAGATAAAGGCATTACGTTGTCACAGCTTTGCCAATCGGAAGATCTATATTACAAGCTACTTTACCTCATCGCATTCTTGACACAAGACAAAGACATCAACGATCGTTTCAATATCTACACTTTACTCTCTACATTATTACTTTCAATTATAATTTCGAACCACAACAGGTACTTTTCACCCTTTTACCTATTTTGCAGGAAAACACATTGCAATGTGGAACTCTATCTTAGCAGCAAACTAGGGCAAGCTAGTGGAATGTCAAGCATCCCTAGCTACGTCAAGGATTCACTTTCAAAACTTAATCCGACTTGATTTAGGTTCGGCTCTTTGTTTAACTCTGATGACTCGGTATCATCATAACTCGATGCTGGGGCAATTTTTTTTTCTCCATTAAAGTTTTCTTGTAGAAATTGCTACAAAGCATTTCTCTTTCCCAGTTAGCCATTAGAACTACGCCCAATCTAATTCCCAAGACTCGATATATGTAAGTTACCTTAGCTTGAGTGTGGTTGTTTTTATTTTATTCGTGTTAACCTCTTCATACTCCATCGCATGAGAAAACCCAATATTGCGGTGATCCGACACCGGGGCAAATTTTGAATTCAGTCAAAATTTATTATGATCTTTCCCTCCCGAACTACATATGGCCTGATTTCTCAAGAAATCTGAGATTTTTAGGCAACTCAGAAACCAAGAGTTCGGTCATAACTTCATAAAATTTCAAGTGGTTGCTAATAAGATTGTTTGATCGGCCAAAATTGAGTTGTGTCAATATTTCTTTGTTCACGTCTTCGTTACTCTCTTCCATGGACAAAGAAAGGGGCAAGCTGTTGAAACCCAATTTTGGCTTGCCATATTTAATTATTCTATTCTCCTTTTAAAAAAAAGAAAGTTTTTTTTTAAAAAGAAAAAAAAAGATAATAAAAACTTGTACGAAATATCTTTTACTACTTCTACTATTGTTATCATTATAAAATTTGTTATTATTATTACTATTACTATTATTGTTGTTGCCAGTATTTTAATAAAATTTTCTTATTTTTGTTCGACAAACATTTTTATGGATATTATTTCTTATATATATATATATATATATATATATATATATATATATATATATATAATTTACTACTTTAGCAACTTTGAGAATTTTATGTCATACAAATACCACTTTAAGTACTCAATCAATTTTTTATTTTTTATTGATTGAACATGATACTTCATTGTTACGAGTAAATACTTTCTTATGATATTCAAATGAAGAAGCTTGACTAATTTATTTTTATTATTAATACATACTTTTATTTAATTCTTGTCAAATAACTTAATCCTACAAAGTAATCGATTTTTGTACTTTTTATTTTTTTCCCTCTCGATTTTGGCTCTCTAATAATTTTAAAATTTCAGTCTTGGCTCTCCGTGTTCAATTAGTTGAACTTGAAAAAGAATAATAATAAAGAGAAAGGAAAAGGATTTTCTTTTTAAGGGATGATAAAACTTTTATAAGGTATAAAATATTTTACTACTACGAATACTATTATTACTATTATTATGATTTTATTGTTGTTGTTGTCATTATTTTTTATTATTATTGATAAACTTCTCTTTTTTCTTTTTTTGTTCGACTAATTATTTACAAATATTATTTCTTATAAAAATTAAATTTAAAAATATGTATACGAATGTTACTATTTGCTCTCATCGTTTTTGAGAAGCTTATGACAGATGAATATCGTTTAAAGTGTTAAATCGATTTTTGATTAAACAATAATTTTTTTATTTTATTAATTGAAATAAGTATTCTTCATACATTGTTAAAAAAGGGAGCCTGATTAATTAATTTTACTACCAACCCATGTTAATTTTGTTTTAAGAATGACCAAATTTTGTGAAAATAATTAATCTTCCAAAATAATATTGTTTTATTGAAATCTGACTATTTAATGAATAAATTGGTCATAATTTAAAAAATGATTAATTAAGGAAAACTTGGCAATCCAAGTCACTTCAAATTAGCCAATCCGTGTGTGCCACGTAGGAAAGCACATGGATTGTGCTTCTCTATTTCTAATCTCAGGTCTTAAATTGTAATCCAATGGACCATATTAATTCAGATATATTTTGTTTATTTTATCTCCTGATTTATTTACAACCGTCCGATCAAAATAATGTGTCGGTCCTGATTAATTTAGACCATCTTCTCCAAACAAGGCGTCCACACCCTTCTTCCTCACCTACGCTTCTACTTTTTCCCTTTCCCAGAAACCCCAAGCCAAGGCCTTATCTTTTCTCCAGAAGTCCGTCGGATTTTGCCTCTAGACCGGCGGACAAATAAGCAAGCGGCGACAAAGCCTTCACCTCCGCCCCTACACCCTATTCTCCTACTTCCTAAAACCTTAGCTCTTTCTTCCCTTTCCCAGAAGAATAGACCTCTATGCCCTGTAACTTCCTCCCTTTCTTTCCACAAAAATCCGCCGGATTTTGCGTAGAGAAGCAGCAATCCATCACCTCCAACATCTCTCTCATGCTTTGAGAGGGAGGAGAAGACTCAAAATATGTTGGACTTCAAAATTTATCCATAGTTTCTGCCATAAATGGCCTCCAAAATGTCTCCATCCTTTCAAATCGATCTGAAAAGGTAACCCTAGACCTCTTTTCCTCCATCTTTTCACCATTCCTACAGACCTATTATCACTGGAAGCTTTTAAAATTTTTTAAAAATCGTTTAATGGCTTTCCCCCTAAAACAAATCCCAATCTTGCCTATAAATAGGAGTGGTTTTTCACTCCAAAAGATCAGAAAAAACAAATTGAAGATCACCAAACATAGTGATGGAAAAACAGAGCGGAAAATCACTAGAAATCATCAGGAAAACGCATCGAAAAGGATAGGATATACAGAAAGCGAGTTTGAAGTGGAAATTCTTGACGCTAAAGCCGTAGTCTGCTGCACAACACAAGGTAAAATTCGACCTCTTATTTCCTCTTCGTCTTACTCTACCTCATCTGATTTGATATTTCTTCCATTGAACATATAATTTGCATTAGTTACATATCAGGATTACTTAGTCTCTATAAAATGTGGCTTTGGAACAAAATTTTGTTTTGACATTTGTTCTAGAGATATTGTTGTTTTGAGATTGAAGTATGCAATGTTTGGTTTTGTTACGAGGATATTATGGTTTAACATCGGAGTATGCAGTATGTATGGAAATTTTGATATTCATGTTTACTCTTTCTTCATATGAAGGATGACTGCAAACAAATGTGTGATATTGAAAATGGAGGAACAACTATGTTTATTCAGAACCTTAACTAGTATCTCCGAAAAAATAATAATAAAAAATTGACCCCTCTTTCTATGCCTCGAGAAAGAAATATGTGCATTCAGTGTTGCCATATAGATCATGTGATTCTGTTGAAATCTAATAAGTAAATGAAAGATTATCATCCCTTTTTTACATATACCAGATTTTCTTTATAAAATCAGTCTCATATTGCTTTGCCTTTACCCTTTTGAAATGACACTGCTACCTTAAACACCACAGAGATATCCATAACTTGGCCTGAACATGTCTTAGGCGATCTTCCTTTCTTCAAGTATTCACTAGTTTCTAGTTCTATTTTTCTACGACATGATTTGTGTGTTGTGTTTGTTATGTGATTAGTAGTTTAATTATGTTCCCTGCAGCTCAACTTTAATGTTTCTTTCCCATTTTAAATGATAAGAATATGGGGTATCCCTCCCTTTCTGTCATTCTCCTTAAATCGATATCATAGTGAGTTTTTGTATCACTTAAATTGTATGCTCAAATCTGAGTAGCAGTCTCCATTGGTTGTGTTCATGTGAGCTCTGTAACCAGCTATGAAAATGTGAGCCTTATGAGATCATTTTGGTTAGTTTATTCGTTCAGGAATTATGTTTGTAAAAGACCAGCTTTTGACCCATGTTGCGTATGTACATATAGGTTACTAGCAGTTCTAAGGAATTCCATGCCTCTGTTTTCTATTCATCGCCTCTGTTTTGCTTCCCGTTTCAACAACTAGTCACACAATAGTTTTTGGCCTAGCTAAACCTTACATTTTATTTGCTTTTACCCTCTTAATATGCATAAGATATCAATACTATCGTTTGCTTTAATGTTAACAGAAACCTACTCTGTTTGTATTCCCAATATATCAGAATGTATGCTCTTATATGTGTTGAAGGTTTATCTTGTATCGATAAGTATGAAATTCTTCTCTCTCTGGTAGAAATTTTTGGCTTACGTAATTCATTTTCTAGAATTGATTTTTCAATGAGTTGCATAGTATTTCGGGCCATTAAGTTGATTTAAACTCGATTTTGTTAACTGCGAGATGCAAATTCAGTGTCGCGAGGGATGAAGCAGACATTGATGTGAGACTTGCGGCTCACCCTATTCCTAAGAAGGAAAGCTTTAAGTATCTAGGGTTTATCATCCAGAGTAGTGAGAATATCGATGATGATGTCACACATCGTATTGGGGCGGCTCAGACAAAATGGAGGGTGGCCTCTGGAGTATTGTATATTAAGAAGATATCACCTAAACTCAAAGGTAAGTTCTACAGAATGGTGGTTAGACCATCCTTGTTTTATGGGGTGGAGTGTTGGCCAATAAAAAATGTACATGTTCAAAAGATGCAGGTCGCAGAAATGGGGATGTTAAGATAGATGTGTGGTCACACTAGGAGTGATAAGATTAGGAACGAGGCCATTCGGGAGAAGCTAGAGGTGGCCCATGTAGTTGACAAGATGAGGGAAGCGAGACTGCGATGGTTCGGACATGTGCAGAGAAGGAATACTGATGCCCCTGTTAGGAGGTGTGAGAGGCTATATTTGAGAGCTACATGGAGGGGAAGAGGTAGACCAAAGAAGTATTGGGGGGGAGGTGATTAGACATGATATGGTGAAACTTGATCTTATCGAGGACATGACCTTAGATAGGAAGGAGTGCAGGTCGAGAATTAGAGTAACAGGCTAATAGGGTAGATAGGAAGGAGTTGTTAATTGTCTGCCTTTTATATGTTATTTATATGCCTTTATATGTTAATTGTCCTGTATTTACTTATTATTAATTGCTCTTCATGTGCACTTTCTCCTTCTCTTTCTTGCCTGTTTATCATATCTAGCTTATTCTGCTGATGGATTTTTGTGACGAGGGTTCCGGGAAACAGCTTCTCTACCTCTATGTGGTAGTGGTAAGGTCTGCGTACATCTTACCCTCCCAGACCCCACTTGTGGGATTTCACTGGGTATGTTGATGTTTGTTGCTTACGATAAATTTTATGTACTCACTTATTCCTTATAATTTTAAACATACATCTAGATTTTCAATATATAAATTTTCTACATGTCCAATTTATTTGTTTATTACCTACTTACCTAGTCGTTAATTTTGTTGTATACTAAATATGTCATTATTGAAATTTGTTTCTACTAATATTATAGACATATATATGACATACCTTGTATTTTTGTTCTTAATGAAATTTTTTCATCACTAAATTCAAGAAATAACAAATGAAAAATTTATCAATAAATTATTTTCCTAAGCTAAGTTTAAGGACTATTTTCTAATAGACTTCGAGGGATACCTAACACCTTCCCCTCGAGTAACCAAAACTCTTATCTAGAATTTTACTGGTTTCGCAAATCAAAAAGAGTCTACATTTATATTTTCTTAAATTGGTTTCCTAATATTTTCCTTAAAATTAGGTGGCGACTCTAAAACATATTTTTCAAAAACCAGAAGAGCATGACCACATGATGTTGCGAACGGTTCGAAAATGGGGTACGACAGAGTGGCGACTCTGCTGGGGATCTTTAGGTTTTAACCTTAATGCATCGAGTATATAAATGATGTTTTTGATTATTTGTTATTTAACTATTTGTCTTATATATTGATGTGATTGAAAGGTCGCAAGTCAAATTCAACCTTGCTTTCCTTTTTGTTTGAAAACACTGTTTGTTACTGCTTTCCTACATTGTCATCCACACTTCATCTCGAGTCCTCGGTCGTACACTTACACACACTAGTTCACGCGGGGAGTGTCTCACACTCCCCCAAACCTTCATTTGGATTCCTTAGCTTCAGAGCTGGTGCAATAAGTTTAGTGTGCCTCTCGCAAACCTTCAGTCCACTCTTAAGCGCTTAAGGAAAACTCTTACTCTAGAAAATAGGTCATAATTGCATATACCTTAGGCGAGACGGTTCAAGGTGTCGTCTTCGCAATTAGGAAGCCGCCCTTTTATCAAAGGTTATACACCTGACGACATATTTTTGTGAAGGTCGATATGAATGATCCATACTAAAACACATGATGGATTTGAAATAGATATACTTATCATACCTTTTCTTGTTTAGATGAACATCAACCGGAACCTTCCAAACATTAAGATGGTCACCTCCGTACTGCATATCCTGCAGAACTGGTGGCAGAATATCCATAGAGCACATGGAGCCGAAATCAGGAGACATCTAGGAGGGTTGCTATCACTAATGAAGGTTCGGGCAAATAAAATGCTCTTCACCCTATTGATGGAATTTTCGGACCCTAACACAGTGACTTTCAAGTTTTTGGATTTTGAAATCACTCCTACGCTGGAGGAGTTCAGCACATTCACAAAGCTACCCATCAGCAGGAGGTTACCAATATGCCCATCAACCATAAGTGCAAGGGAATTTTTAAGACTTATGGGGTTGCACACCTTTCCGTCACTGAGGAACGTAGAAGGTGGGAAGGTTAAACTAGATTATCTCTTCAGGAGATTTAGCCGACTTGAGAGTTTTGATGAATATCGTAAGGAATTTTCTTGCACTCGCAGGAAATGGATAAGCACGCGGCCGAAGATCTTTGTATTGGCCTTTTTGGGTGTGGCAGTTTTTCCAATGAGACTCTATTTCATCGACATCAGCATCCTCCTTGTAGTTGTGGACCTATTTGCTGCACCACAGGGCTGCTCCTTGGTGCACATGGTACTCGCTGAGGTGTTCCGATCGCTATCTGCATGCACAAGAGGGCATGACTTCTTCGGGGGATGCAATTTATTGCTACAAGTTTGGGCGATTGAGCATTTCTACCATCGAGCCCCACAAATGGACTATACAGTAGACGCTCGTAATATGATCCAGAGTCACGAAGACCATCTCCGATATTGGGACGCACTAGTCGGAGAAGAAGAGTGGCGCACATTTTTGACAAATCTCACTAGGGACTCCATTCAGTGGAAGTTCCATTTGGTATCTGGGCTAGCATTTGTCAGAACTCAACACTTATATTTCATTGCGCTGGTTGGGTTAAGAGGCGTCCAACCTTATGTACCACTCCGGGTCATGCGACAGTTTAGAGTTATCCAGGACGTGCCACTGTGGTCATGCATGGTACTACACGAGGATGATCTGGTCTCAGTCCCTGCTATACGGATACAAAATTTACAACTAGAATGGGATTACATGATCACGACTAATGTGGGAAATTAGAAATGGTGCATACCAGAATACTACGCCTGACGCACCACTGTGAGCCACATGGTCCAACCCAGTGCAGAGGGATTTAGGGGCTTTGTGGACGATCGATGGGCCACTTGGATCAAAGAAGAGGTACTTCCTTGTATGGAACTCACGACACCCATGTATAATCAAATAGTTTCGGGATCCATGGATCATTTGATCCAAAGGATAGAAGAAGATCCAGAGGAGAACCCAGGGGAAGATCCAGGGGAGGATCCAGAGGAAGACCCAGAAGAAGACCCTGAGGAAGATTCGGAAGAAGAGCCCGAAGCGGATCCAGAAGAAGACTCTGAGGAAGATCCGGAAGAAGATCCCGAAGAGGATCCAGAAGAAGACGAAGCCATGGGAGATGGACCTTCCCCGGGGGAAAGAGATGACCACTCTGAGTATGAATCCATGGAGTTTGATGGTATAGAAGATTTGGAGAAGGCTTCGAACTCTCCAAAATACTACTCGGGGCCATACTATGATTGGGATGATGACGATAATGATGGTCTAACTTGGCCATAGCTTTATCTTTTGTACTTTGTCGTATCCCATTGTAGGGTCATGCGACTCATCCTTTGCATACTCTTCCCTTCCCTCGCTCTCATTATCTAGTTTCCTACCCGACTGCTCTATTATATGACTCAAGATATTTTCTATCAATGAAAATTATGTTCTTCTGAATCCAGAATGTGTTTAATTGGATCATTTATCATCAAATTAATTGCAACGTAGGCTAACCTCTAGAAAAAAGAGGCCCCATATTAGGACGTATCTTGAATGTCGCCAACTTGGCGTAGATATGTGTTACATATTTGCTACATACATCTTTTCCTTCTCTTTACAATATCTCCCAAACTAACATAGTTTTCCTTTTCTTTTCTTCCTGTTTGTGTTGGTTATTATTAATCCCAAAAGAACGTTGATTTGTGTCGACTTGCAAACTGGCTGACTCACGATACAACCTTTGATCTAAAAGAAAGATGACCAACGGAGAAGAATTTGATGCCGCTGCAAATATGATAGTACCCATGGAAAACCCCCCAAGGTTCTCAAAATACCACTCAAAATGATGAGAGAATGGCTCTTATGGAGCAAGAATTGGAAGCCCTAAGGGAGGAATTGCTTCAAGTACGAGACTTGGCCGAGCTTACTACTCTCACAACCTTCAAAACACCCATCTACTTTCCAAAAGCTGACCTGCCTTCCACCGACTCACCAAAACTACCTAGGCATACCCAACATGCTCCAATTCATGGCCAAGCACCGCTAGCTGCTTCATCAAAGGTCAGGACCGCTCCTGACCATCCTCCGCAAGATCACACGATGCCCCCTATCCCGCGATACAGCAGATATTCGGGGCATATGTTGCCGCTCCTTATGAGCCATATGTGCCACCTGTATGTTCTGTTGAAGCCCCTACTTTCACGACCCCGGCCGTGGTTAAAGTCCCATACGAGGTTGATCAATATGCAAAAATGGATAAAGATGCTCACTTGAAAGAGGATGAGTCGATAAACGCCCAACTTCATGGTCTAAGGAAGACGTTAAAAAGCTTGCAAGTCACTAGGGGAGCAGAGAGCCTGGATTATAATGATTTGTGCATTCACCCCGATATCGATATGCCAGTGAGGTACAAGCCGCCGAAGTTTGAATTGTTTGATGGGAAAGGTGACCCTCATGCACATTTAAGGGCATATTGTGATATGTTAGTTGGTGTGGGGAGAAATGAGAAGCTAAGATGAAGTTATTCATTCGAAGTCTGTCTGGAGTAGCCTTGACTTGGTATACTCATCAGGATCCTTGCAAATGGCATGATTGGTAAGAAATGGCCGAGGATTGCATGACTCGCTTCAAATTTAACACCGAAATCACTCCAGATAGGTTCTCATTTGCCAACATACAGAAGAAACCCTCTGAGGACTTCCAAGAATATGCAAGATGCTGGAGAACTGAGGCTGCTAGGGTCCAACCACCATTGGATAAGAGTGAGCTCTCCAAATACTTTATTCGAGCTCAAGAAGGCATCTACTTTGACAAGATGATGTCGATGATGGGCTAGAAGTTTGTCGAATTGGTCAAAATGGGAGACTTAATAGAGGAAGGCATCAAATCTGGGAAGATTTAGTCCATGGCTGCATTGCAAGCCGCAAGTAAGGCCATACAATCGGGATCCGTCAGTGGCGTCAAGAAGAAAAAGGAGGATGTCTCGACTGTCCCCTACCACCATGGAGGTTCATCTTACCGATACCCAAACAATCCTCAAATTGCTACACATGCTCCGTACATCCCATACCCAGTATATAATACCCAACCCCATTACAATCCACCCCGAGCACCGGTACACCAAAATCCACCAAGACCACATGTCCCTGTCCAAGCACCAATCCATCAAAATAGGCTAGCGTATGTACCAAGACCGCTTCCAAATCTTGAAGTGAGAAATATTCGCACCTACACACCCATTGCCGAACCTTATGCCTAGTTATTTGAAAGACTAAGGGCAGAGAGGGTGTTGCAGCCAGCTGAAGGAAAACTCCCTAATCCCATTCCTCGCAACTTTGATGGGAACAAGCGACACGCTTACCATTCAGGGATCCAAGGGAATAATACAGAGGATTTTACGGGTTGAAGAATCAGACAGAGTATCTAATCAAAAGGGGTATTATAAAATGCACTCCAGCACCTCCGAATGTGAACAATAACCCTTTGCCGAATCACGAGAATTGAGAAGTCAGCATGGTCACCCTAGAAGGGGAATATGACTTGGAAGGAACTATCTAGCCTGGTTGGAACATCGAAGGAGTTTCTACTATGTCTCCACTACAACCTATTATCACAGTTCAGTTAAAGGAACCTTTGACTGTCCAAACCTACTTGCCAAGAGCTATGGTAACCACTTTGATCACCGAGAAGTCTGAGTATGACACCAAAGCAGTCCCATGGGATTACCAAGCGAAAGCTATGAGTAAGATGATTGATACCGCTGTGGCTCAAGGAATGACTAGGTCTGGAAGATGTTATGCTCCCGGAGATCTTAATCGAGGAGTTATTGGGAAAGATAGAATTTGAAGAGAAACATCACCGATGCCAAAGCTGCTGAATTCTGGAAGAAGATGCAACCTAAGGACTATTCAGTCGAAGAACAACTAAAGAAAACACCAGCCCACATATCCATTTTGTCGTTGCTTATGAATTCTGAAACTCATAGGAATACTTTGATGGAAGTATTAAGTGGGGTTTGCATCCCAAAAGAGACCGCAAGTGAAACTCTAGCTACAACCATTGGACGAGTTGTGGAAGCTAACAAGATTTCTTTTCATGATGATGAGCTACCAGTAGAAGGGGTTGGAAATAACAAAGCGCTTCACATCGTAGTCAAATGTTGTGACAAGATTGTGACTCGAGTTCTGATTGATGGTGGTTCTGGATGCAACATTTGCCCTTTCACAACACTAAGGGATTTGGGTGTGAACATGGGAGAGATAAGAGAGAGTCGTGTGAAAGTTAGAGCTTTCGATGGGGCACAAAGAAGTGTCATTGGAGAAACATATCTCATATTGCAGGTGGGGCCAGCTGAATTCCATATTTTATTTCAAGTGATGGATGTGTCGTCTAACTACAACCTGTTGCTGGGAAGACCATGGATCCACATGGAGAGAGCCGTGCCTTCAACCCTTCATCAGTGTGTAAAGTTTGAGTGGGGTCACGTGGAAGTTACCATCTATGGGGAGCATAGTCACCCCATCTATTCTATTAATTCTATTCCGGTCACTGGCGAGTTAGATGGAGCCATCTTTCATACTTTGGAAATTATGCAAGCTACGAAAGTTGATGAGAAAGTAGAGTCGGATGAAGTAAATTGTCAAGCATGGCAAAGATGGTTGCCTCAAAGATGTTGAAGTATGGATATCAGCCTAGGACGGGACTTGGACTCAAGCGTAATAGCATAGTTGAACCAATCCAGCTGAAGCATTAGAAAGGTACCACCGGACTTAGATATTAGCCTATATCGGGAAGAGTCTGCAACGGGAGGTCGAGCAAGATGACATTTGTACCAGAACAAGCTCCAACCCTAGGTCCAACAGTTGAAGATGACATCATGGAAGGATTAGAAAATTTGTTCGTAGCCATGATCGGAGATGAGAAAGATATAAATCTCATCAAATTGACCATCCATGATGCCAAGCTTGGAGAAGCGTTGCAGAACTGGACCGTCAACCCATCTTTGTTTCAACAAGAAATCCTGGTAGTGTGGAAAGTAGTATTTTTTTTAAAATTTGCATGATCATAATCGAGGCTTGAATCATGCTTGATCCTTTTTGTCGCTTGCCTCTTTTGAAAAGCTAGAATGCTTTTGAATGAAAGTCTTATTTTCCTAAAATATCTCATTATTTTAAAAGTATCTATTTCTTTATTTCTTTATTTATTTTTACTTACCATTTATATTTTTTAGCACTCGTATTAATAAAAAATCCTAGTTCAACGGTTATGACATGTCACGAATTCATCGAGCAAAACAGAATCAACGAGTTGGATCATGAAGAATATGATGAAAGCATGTTGCCAAAAATTTGCCACACGAGATTAAGTAGCTTGAAAGTCAGGAGAAGCCCAACATGGAAGAGACAGAGGTTGTCAACTTAGGAGACAAAGAAGTCACAAAGGAAACACGGGTCAACATTCATTTTTGGAGAGCAAAAGGAAGCAAAAATTGATAGATTTGCTTAAGCAATATGTTGATGTATTTGCTTGGTTTTATGATGACATGCCAGGATTAAGCATTGACATTGTCACACACAAGTTGCCAATCGATCCCACTTGTCCGCCCGTCAAGCAAAAGATAAGAAAATTCAAGCCCGATTTGAGTCTGAGGATTAAAGAGGAAGTAACTAAGAAAATCGAAGCCAACGTTGTAAGGGTTATGAATTACCCCACGTGGTTGGCCAACATCGTGCCAGTGCCAAAAAAGGATGGGAAAATCAGAATATGTGTGGACTATCGAGATCTCAATCGAGCCAGTCCTAAGGATGATTTTCCTCTTCCAAATATTCACATACTCATTGATGATATTGCAAAGCATGAGTTGCAGTCATTTGTGTATTATTTTGCGGGATATCACCAGATCTTGATGGATGAAGATGATACAGAGAAGATGGCATTTGTCACACTGTGGGGCATGTATTTCTATAGGGTGATGCCATTTGGTCTCAAAAAAGCTGGAGCAACCTACATGAGGGCGATGACCACTCTTTTCCATGATATGATCCATAAGGAAATTGAAGTATATGTGGATGATATCATTATCAAGTCCAAGAAGAGTTTAGACCACTTGGGTGATTTACGAAAGTTCTTTGAAAGATTGCGAAGGTATGACTTAAATTTGAATCCAACAAAGTGTGCATTTGGAGTACCCGCAGGAAGATTACTAGGATTCATTGTCAATCGAAAAGGCATAGAGTTGGATCCGTCAAAGGTTAAAGCAATTCGAGAACTATCTCCTCCTAGGACCAAGAAGGACGTAATGAGTTCTTGGGGAGGCTCAACTACATCAGCTGGTTCATCGCTCAGTCCACAATAATATGCGAACCCATATTCAAGTTGGTGAAGAAAGATGCTGCCACAAAATGGATGGAGGAATGTCAAAAGGATTTTGACAAAATCAAGGAATATTTGTCTGACCTGCCGGTATTGGTTCCACCTGAGCCTTGGAGGCCTTTGCTATCATACTTATCTGTCATGGATGGTGCATTTGGATGCGTGTTGGGGCAACACGATAAGACAGGTAGAAAAGAACAAGCCGTTTACTACTTAAGCAAGAAGTTCACCTCATACGAGGCAAGATACACCTTGTTAGAACGAACCTGTTGCGCTTTGACTTGGATCGCGCAAAAATTTAGGCACTACCTACTCGCATACACCACATACTTGATCTCAAAGAATGGATCCACTCAAGTATATCTTTCAGAAGCCGATGCCTACAAGTAAATTGGCGAAATGGCAAATTTTGTTGAGTAAGTTTGATATTGTGTATGTGACACAGAAAGCCATCAAAGGACAAGCCTTAGCTGACCACCTTGCAGAAAATCCAGTGGATCAAGATTACGAGCCGCTCAAAACCTACTTCCCTGATGAAGAGGTGTTGTTTGTGGGAGAAGACATATCAGAACCATTCGATAGGTGGAGGAGTTTCTTTGATGGAGCATCAAATTCCAAAGGAGTCGGAATAGGAGCAGTCTTAATTTCAGAGACTGACCAATATTACCCAATTTCAGCCAAGATCAGATTTGATTGTACAAATAACATGGTGGAGTATGAAGCTTGTATTTTGGGACTCAAGATGGCTATAGACATGAACATCAAAGAGCTCTTGGTGATAGGGGATTCCAGTTTGTTGATTCATCAAGTTCAAGGAGAATGGGCTACTAAGGATGTTAAGATCCTTCCTTACTTGCATTACATAAAGGAGTTGAGTCGGAGATTCACAAAGATTGAATTCAAGCATGTCCCTCGAAATCAAAATGCGTTTGCCGATGCTTTAGCAACATTGTCCTCAATGATTCAGCATCCGGATAAGAATTACATCGATCCTATTGGGGTGTAGATACACGAACAACATGCATATTATTTTCATGTAGATGAGGAATTGGATGGAAGACCATGGTACTACGACATCAAGAGATTGATAGAAGCACAAGAGTACCCGGAAAATGCCATAAACAAGCAAAAACAGTCTTTGAGAAGAATGGCCAATCATTTCTTTCTTAACGGGAAAATCCTATATAGGAGGACTCCAGATTTAGGATTGCTAAGATGTGTCGACGCCAAGGAAGCGACAAGACTTTTAGAAGAAATACATGCAGGAATATGTGGGCCTCACATGAATGGGTTCATTTTAGCCAAGAAGATTTTAAGAGCTGGATATTTTTGGATAACAATGGAGAGAGATAACATTCGATATGTGCAAAAGTGTCACCAATGCGAAGTGCATGGAGATTTTATCCGAGTCCCACCAAACGAGCTCAATGTGATAGGTTCTCCTTGGCCATTTGCCGCTTGGGGCATGGATGTGATTGGACCTATAGAGCCCGCCGCATTAAATGGACATCGTTTCATCCTAGTAATTATTGATTATTTCACAAAATGGGTTGAAGCTTCGACATACAAGCCGATGACTAAGAGGGTAGTGGCAAATTTCGTTCGTAGCAATATAGTTTGTCGATCCAAATTTCCAAAATCAATTATTACAGACAACGTAGCGAATCTTAATAGTGATCTTATGCAAGAGATTTGTGAAAGGTTCAAGATCGCTCATCGAAACTCCACAACCTATCGGCCACAAATGAATGGAGCAGTTAAGGCTGTCAACAAGAATATCAAGAAGATTTTGAGGAAGATGATAGATAGTCACAAGCAATGTCATGAGAAACTACCGTATGCTTTGCTCGGTTATCGCACTATGATTAGAACATCCACAGGGACAACTCCTTATATACTGGTTTATGGTTCGGGAGCAGTAATACCTGTTGAGGTGGATATACTATCTTTGAGGATTATCCAAGAAGTTGGTTTGGATGATGCAGAATGGATTCGCAATCGGATCAAACAGTTGATGCTCATTGATCAGAAAAGGATGGATGCAGTCTGTCACGGTCAGCTATACCAAAACAAAATGGTTAAGGCACTCAACAAAAGGGTTAGGCCTCGACCGTTCAAACCAGTAGAGTTAGTATTGAAAAGGGATATTTCCCCACCAAGGAGAAGCCAAAGGAAAACTTGCACCGAACTGGCAAGGTCCCTATATAGTTCATAGAGTACTCTCTGGAGGAGCACTGATCTTAGCAGAAATGGATTGCACAGTGAGCACCAAGGCAATCAATTCAGACGCCATTAAAAAGTACTACATCTAAAGATACCAAGGCTATTTTATTTTGCATTTTTTGTGTAACAGAACTACGTATCGACCTGACTTCCCAGGGTTGGGTACGTAGGCAACTCACATCGGGTCCGGTCTCCCTAGAAAATCCAAAAGCATTATTTCTATGTATTTAGAACTACGCTTACCTGACTTCCCTTGGTGGGATACGTAGGCAATCCTTGTCGGATTCGGTCTCTTCATATTTTACTTTTCTGTTGTACTGAACTACGTTTTGACCTGATTCCGCTTGGATACGTAGGCAGCCTGAGTCAGGCCCGATCATTGCATTACATGTTATTTTTGTTTCCCTTTGTACTTGAACTACGTTTTGACCTTATTCCACTTGGATATGTAGGCAGCCTGAGTCAGGCTCGGTCGTTGCATTGCATAATTTTCATTCTTTTACCCTTGAACTACATATAGACTTGATTCCCGTTTGGGGATATGTAGGCAACCTTTAAGGGTTCAATTGTAATCATAGGAAACCCTCCTTTAATTATGCATCATTGTAAAGCAACAAATCTCCCAAAAGAGTCAGAAAAAGCATCATCAGAAGATGAGAGCATGAGAAGAACTACATTTGGATATGGAGAAGCTCGATGGACCTCGAAACATGTCATAACCTAAGAATGACTGAAGATTACTATATATACATATATATATATATATATATATATATATATATATATATATATATATATATATATATATATATATATATACATATACTTATATATCTAATATACTCCCTTATAAAGAACATACTATTATATTTTATTTTTATTTTTTTAATTATTTATTTATTATTTATTTTTTCAAAATGTTTCTTTACTATTCCACCTGCCAAGTCTCCAGGTCATGAGATTGAGGGTAGTTTAGAGAAATATTGAAGGTTTTCGATGATGAAGCTAAAATTCGCGGGTCGACACAAGTCAACACCCCTTCCCAAACTAAAAAAATTTCTTTGAGCACAGGAAGACAAGAAATCAAGGAAGCTAACATCAAGTCTCGGGGCACGACCGGAGACACCATTCGACTTATTCCAAACATAAGCCAAAATATTTTATCCCTATTTACTTTCTTGATATGCTACATGTTTTCTATTTAATAAAGTTCCATTTTAAATCTTGGTAGGTACACTCGAGATCCGGATCAAAATACAAAGGGGTCCCATAGGAAAAATAGGATAGTTTGCTTTTTTATCAAGAATAATTCCACCAATTGGGGACCATCTAACTGCGTCGAATAAGCTCCGCCGAAGGGATACCGCCGCCTAACTACGTCGAAAGAATTCTGCTAATCAGAGAATTACAGCTAACTGTGGCAAACTCCATTGCTTAGAGGCTGCACATAGCAAACGTCGTTCAAACTTTGCCAACTGGATGATGTATATATCAGACATTTTTAAATACCGATCGAGGGCTACATATTGCAGATTCCATTCAGACTCCACCAATTGGTGGACATATGTAGCAAGCAACGTCCAATCTCTGCCAATCGAGGATTGTACATAGCAAACACCGTTCAAACTCCACAATTTGAAGGCTGTACATATCCAGCATCGTCAAGATTCCACCAATCGGAGTCTGTATGTAAGGAAAGAAATGACACTCTACTGGTTAAGGACCACAATATAGCAGCACCATCAAAGCTCCATCGATCAGCGGCATGCATGCTAGCAACCTCGTCGTACACCTGCAGTCAAATTTTATATTTACATACTTCATACTGTAGATACAAGCATTATATTATAACCGCCTCGCCAGTTGGAGGCTTTACATTACAAGTTTTGCACCGCCAAATACAGGTGTTACATTACAATCGCCTCACCAGCAGGGGGATTTACATTACAAGTTCTGATTGCCATATACAGGCGTTACATTACAATCACCCCATCTGTCGGAGGCTTTATGTTACAAGCTTTGACTCGCCAGATAAAGGCGTTACATTGTTACAGCTTTTCCAATCGAAGGATCTATATTTCAAGCTACTTTACCTCATCGCATTCTCGGCACAAGACAAAGACATCAACGATCATTTGAATATCTACACTTTACTCTCTACACTATTTCTTTCATTTATAATTTCGAACCACAACAGGTACTTTTCACCCTTTTACCTATTTTGCAGGAAAACACATCGCAACGTGGAACTCTATCTTAGCAGCAAACTAGGGCAAGCTAGTGGAATGTCAAGCATCCCTAGCTACGTCAAGGATTCACTTTCAGAACTCAATCCGACTTGATTCATGTTCGACTCTTTGTTTAACTCTGATGGCTCGGTATCATCATAACTCGATGTTGGGGCAATTTCTTTTTCTCCATCAAAGTTTTCTTGTAGAAATTTCTACAGAGCATTTCTCTTTCTCAGTTAGCCATTAGAACTGCGCCCGATCTTATTCCCAAGTCTCGATATATGTAAGTTACCTTAGCTTGAGTGTGGTTGTTTTCATTTTATTTGTGCTAACCTCTTCATACTCCATCACCTGAGAAAACCCAATATTGCGGTGATCCGACACTAGGGCAAATTTTAAATTCAGTCAAAATTTATTATGATCTTTCCCTCCCGAACTACATATGGCTTGATTTCTCAAGAAATATGAGATTTGTAGGCAACTCAGAAACCAAGAGATCGGCCATAACTCCATAAAATTTCAAGTGGTTGCTAATAAGATTGTTTGATCGGCCAAAATTGGGTTGTGTCAATATTTCTTTATCCACGCCTTCATTACTCTCTTCCATGGGCAAAGAAAGGGGCAAGTTGTTGACACCCAATTTTGGCTCGCCATATTTAATTAGTCTAATCTCCTTTAAAAAAAAAGGAAGTTTTTTTTAAAAAGAAAGAAAAAGATAATAAAAACTTTTACGAAATATTTTTTACTACTACTACTACTATTGTTATCATTATAAAATTTGTTATTATTATTACTATTACCATTACTATTACTATTACTATTACTATTACCATTATTGTCGTTGCCAGTATTTTGATATATATATATATATATATATATATATATATATATATATATATATATATATATATATATATATATATATATATATATATATATATATATATATTATATTATATTATATTATATTATATTATATTATATTATATTATTTACTACTTTAGCATCTTTGAGAATTTTCTGTCATACAAATACCACTTTAAGTACTCAACCAATTTTTTATTTTTTATTGATCGAACATGATTCTTCATTGTTACGAGTAGATACTTTCTTATGATATTCAAATGAAAAAGCTTGACTAATTTATTTTTATTATTAATCCATACTAATTTTATTTAATTCTTGTCAAATAACTTAATCCTACAAAGTAATCGATTTTTGTACTTTTCATTTTTTTCCCTCTCGATTTTGGCTCTCTAATAATTTTAAATTTTTAGTTTTGGCTCTCCGTGTTCAATTAGTTGAACTTGAAAAAAATAATAATAAAGAGAAAGGAAAAGGATTTTCTTTTTAAGGGATGATAAACTTTTATAAGGTATGAAATATTTTACTACTATTATTATTATTATGATGATTTTATTGTTGTCGTCATTTTTTATTATTATTGATAAACTTCTCTTTTTTCTTTTTTGGTTCGACCAATTATTTTACAAATATTATTTCTTATAAAAAATTAAATTAAAAAATACGTATACGAATGTTACTATTTGCTCTCACCGTTTTTGAGAAGCTTATGACATATGAATATCGTTTAAAGTGTTAAATCGATTTTTGATGAAACAATATTTTTTTTTTTGAAATAAGTATTCTTCATACATTTTTCAAAAAAGGGAGCCTGATTAATTAATTTTACTACCAACCCATGTTAATTTTGTTTTAAGAATGACCAAATTTTGTGAAAATAATAAATCTTGCAAAATAATATTTTTTATTGAAATCTGACTATTTAATAAATAAATTGGTCATAATTTAAAAAATGATTAATGAAGCCAAAACTTGGCAATCCAAATTACTTCAAATTAGCCAATTCGTGTGCGCCATGTAGGAAAGCACATGGATTGTGCTTCTCTATTTCTAATCTCAATTAAATTTTAATCTAATGGACCATATTAATTCAGATATATTTTATTTTTTTATCTCCTGATTTATTTACAACCGTCCGACCAAAATAATCGGACGATCCTGATTAATTTAGACTATCTTTTCCAAACAAGGCGTCCACACCCTCCTTCCTCACCTACGCTTCTCCTTTTTCCCTTTCCTAGAAACCCCACGTTAAGGCCTCATCATTTCTCCAGAAGTCCGCCGCATTTTGCCTCTAGACTGGCGGACAAATGAGCAAAGGCGACAAAGCCTTCACCCACGCCCCTACACCCTATTCTCCTACTTCCTAAAACCTTAGCTCTTTCTTCCCCTTCCCGGAAGAACTGACCTCCATGCCCTGTAACTTCCTCCCTTTCTTTCCACAAAAATCCGCCAGATTTTGCGTAGAGAAGCACCGATCCATCACCTCCAACGTCTCCCTCATGCTTTGAGAGGGAGGAGAAGACTCAAAATATGTTGGACTTCAAAATTTATCCATAGTTTCTGCCATAAATGGCCTCCAAAACATCTCCATCCTTTCAAATTGATCTGAAAAGGTAGCCCTAGACCTCTTTTCCTCCATCTTTTCACCATTCCTACACACCTATTATCACTGGAAGTTTTTAAAATTTTCCAAAAATCGTTTAATGGATTTTCCCCCAAAACAAATCCTAATCTTGCCTATAAATAGGAGTGGTTTTCCACTCCAAAAGATCAGAAAAAAAACAAATTGAAAATCACCAAACATAAAGATCGAAAAAAAGAGCGGAAAATCACTAGAAATCATCAGAAAAGCGCATCGAAAAGGAGAGGAAAATAAACAGAAAGCGAGTTTGAAGTGGAAATTCTTGACGCTAAAGCCTTAGTTTGCTGCACAATACAAGGTAAAATCCGGCCTCTTATTTCCTCTTCGTCTTACTGTACCTCATCTGATTTGATATTTCTTCCATTGAACATATAATTTGCATTAGTTACATATCAGAATTATTTATTCTATGTAAAATGTGGCTTTGGAACACAATTTTTTTTTGACATTTGTTCTAGAGACATTGTTGTTTTGAGATTGAAGTATGCAATGTTTGGTTTTGTCACAAGGATATTATGGTTTAACATCAGAGTATGCAGTATGTATGGAAATTTTTATATTCTTGTTTACTTTTTCTTCATATGAAGGATGACTGCAAAGAAATGTGTGTTATTGGGCTGCATCATCGTTAACGATTCTGTTCCGCCTTTAGAATTGATCTTGGAATACCATTTTAAAATTTTCAGCACTTTAAGGTTAATTTATGACTGTTGAAAATGGAGGAGCAGCTATGTTAATTCAGAACCTTAACTAGTATCTCCAAAAAATAATAATAAAAAATTGACCCCTCTTTATATGTCTCGAGAAAGAAATATGTGCTTTCAGTGTTGCCATATAGATCATGTGATTCTGTTGAAATCTAATAAGTAACTGAAAGATTATCATCCCTTTTCTACATATACCAGATTTTCTTTATAAAATCAGTCTTATATTGTTTTTCCTTTACCCTTTAGAAAGGATATTGCTATCTTAAACACCACAGAGATATCCATAACTTGGCCTGAACATGTCTTAGGCGATCTTCCTTTCTTCAAGTATTCACTAGTTTCTAGTTCTATTTTTCTACGACATGATTTGTGTGTTGTGTTTGTTATGTGATTAGTAGTTTAATTATGTTCCATGCAGCTCAACTTTAATGTTTCTTTCCCATTTTAAATGATAAGAATATGGGGTATCCCTCCCTTTCTGTCATTCTCCTTAAATCGATATCATAGTGAATTTTTGTATCACTTAAATTGTATGCTCAAATCTGAGTAGCAGTCTCCATTGGATGTGTTCATGTGAGCTCTGTAACCAGCTATGAAAATGTGAGCCTTATGAGATCATTTTGGTTAGTTTATTCGTTCAGGAATTATGTTTGTAAAAGACAAGCTTTTGACCCATGTTGCGCATGTACATATAGGTTACTAGCAGTTCTAAGGAATTCCATGCCTCTGTTTTCTATTCATCGTCTCTGTTTTGCTTCCCGTTTCAACAACTAGTCACGCAATAGTTTTTGGCCTAGCTAAACCTTATATTTTATTTGGATTTACCCTCTTAATATGCATGAGATAGCAATACTATCGTTTGCTTTGATGTTAATAGAAACCTACTCTGTTTGTATTCCCAATATATCATAATGTATGCTCTTATATATGTTGAAGTTTATCTTGTATCGATAACTATGAAATTCTTTTCTCTCTAGTAGAAATTTTTTACTTACGTAATTCATTTTCTAGAATTGATTTTTCAATGACTTGCATAGTATTTCGGTCCATTAAGTTGATTTAAACTCGATTTTATTAACTGCGAACTAGCTTTAAGCTTTATTGCCGCTTTAAGGTTCAAGTTTTGTTCTAAAAAGAGTCGTTGCTGTTGAGATTAGCTGCTCAAGTTGGTGTTTGTCATTTTCGGCATATTTTCAAGATCAGTTTCGCTCAATTAACGTTATTATCTAAGCTAGTAGCTATTTCTTTTCCCAATTCTTCTGCTTGTGTGAGGTGTAAATATGTTTGAAAAGATTTTGACTAGCATTAAGTTTGCTCAGTTCAATTTGCAAGTTATGGTTCAAAGGCTCTAGAAAATTATTTTCGTTTACATTCTATCTGTGAGTTATTGTTTGGTAGGCGCCTTCAATGTCAGCATAGTAGCCTATATTTTGAACTCATGTCAACTTCAGTTTGTCTTTAGCAGTGAATCAACATTTATTTGGTGTAAAATTTCTTTATTTATTATTAGGTGTTTAGATGTGCAACCTACTCTAAATTTTGTTAAGGTCGGTTGACGCTTATCTCTATATTGATTACTTCCAGTCTTAAGGTGCAACTCTTCTTCACTCATCATCTAGTAGTGATTTTTCAGTTTTGTTTTTTTTCTCAAACAATAGACGTATTCTACTAATTGGGCGCCTTCTTACATTATTATTAGTCTAGGATATTTTTCTAATCATTTCCTCCTTTTTACGTTCCATGTACACTACTAGAGCTGGAGTTTCTACTTTGGGACTCATTTTGGCCCAAATATTGGGTCAACAACTATTAGGATCATCACCACGCTCGGAGTCTCGTAGATTAGGAGTCGACTCTTCTTGGCTTTTCTGTCACTGTTTGATTACATTTCTTTCATACAAATCAATTAATATTTTGTTTTGAATGTTGATACATTCGGTAACTTTGTTTTATTTTGAAGGTTATTTCGTGATTATTATTATTTGATAATGAATCTAGTATGATGTTTATAGACTTGGAATTATTTTTATAATCACTGTTTAAAAGTTCCTTTTGAAATAAGTTAAAGTTCTTTATAAAAAAAAAGTCATGTTAAATGTTATTTTAATATTTTCAACTAATCAAAGGCCTAAATAATCACCTTTAGGAGTGAACTATTTATCGAAATAAATATTGAACTTATAATTTATAAAATTAATTATAGCATGAATCCCATAATTAGGCTACTTGAGGTTTTAAAATTAATTTTCTCAAAATACAATATAATGTTACCATTTGAGTCAATTTAAACTCCTTTAGTTGATTTTTAAAAGACATAATATATATTTGGTCTATCTTCGTTTTGTTTGATTAATTTCTTTATAAGACATTATCATATCATTTTAAATCAAATATGACTCAAATATTTTTTATATTTTTTTTCAAAATTTTAGATTTTTTTTAACAGGTTCAAAATATACAAGGTATGTAAACGTATACGTCATATATAAGGTATATATTTTCATTTTTCTCTATGCTCGGTATATTGTTTTACGCGCCATATTATTATCTTTTTTGAATGTTAGTTACTTATAAATGAAACATAAAATTTTGCATCTTATCATTTTACAGCGTATCATTATTTTTATTTTATCACCATAAATAAAATAATGAAAACCGCATATATTTTGAACAACGTTCGTAGATATATTTTACTTCATAACAAATGCATCTAAGACAATAAGTTTACATAATATTTTAACGTTCTTTATTTCCCTTTCTTTTCTTGAAACTATATTTGAACTTCTACTCAAAGTATATTCACTCCCTATCCTATATTGCTATATTTACATTTCATCTCTTATTATTATTGATATTATTATTTTTTACGTATATAAATAAAGCGATAAATTTTCATATTTGAAATATATATGAGTTATGATTAATTTACATAAGTCTATTTACCCTACATGACTTTAAACATAGATCTTCATAAGATTCATACATTTCAAGTATATTTATTTGATTATTTATTTCACGGTGTGATAACATATTTAATTTTTGGAAAATTTATTTTTACGCGTGCTTAATATACACATAAAAGTGTATAACTTAAGTTTTCTATGTACTTGATATATCATCTTGTTATATGAATTATATTATTCTATTTTCTATTTCTTTATCTTTACGAATGTTATTCACCCTTCTTATAAAATAAAAATACAAATCATTATACGTCGTCATATACGTTATCGCATATATTTTGACCCGCATAACAAAATTAATGAACTCTCATATATTTGGATGGTGTATTTTATCACAAGTTTTACATAAATTTTGGCATTCTTTATATTATTTTACTTTATGTTATGTTATTCTATTCATTCGTTTATTTTATTAAAAATTTATTCTTAGTTAATTTTACTCAAATTGCGTATATTATTATATTTTGCATCTCATCCATTTTTTTAAGTAAAATAATGAGTTGTCATATTCAACATTTTAATATTTTGCTTATGATAAGTTTTATGTGCTCACTTATTCCTTATAATTTTAAACATACATCTCGATTTTTAATATATAAATTTTCTACATTTCCAATTTATTTGTTTATTACCTACTTACCTATTCGTTAATTTTGTTGTATACTAAATATATCATTATTGAATTTTTTTCTACTAATATTATAGACATTTATATGAGATACCTTGTATTTTTGTTCTTAATGAAATTTTCTCATCAATAAATTCAAGAAATAACAAATGAATAATTTATCAATAAATTATTTTCCTAAGCTAAGTTTAAGGACTATTTTCAAATGGGCTCCGAGGGATGCCTAACACCTTCCCATTGAGTAACCAAAACCCTTACCTAGAATTTTACTGGTTTCGCAAATCAAAACAGAGTCTACATTTATATTTTCTTAAATTGGTTTCCTAATATTTTCCTTAAAATTAGGTGGCGACTCTAAAACATATTTTTCAAAAACCAGAAGAGCACGACCACATGATGTTGCGAACTATTTCGAACGGTTCGAAAATGGGGTGCGACAATTACTACCTTGGTCTAGTAAGTAACACTAGGTGGGTTCTAATGTTTGCCACCATAAGAAAACATGCAAAACAAAGAAAGTTAATTAATACATGCATATACACCTTCCAAGAATCATGAATTATCCGATTTTACTTTGTTAGTTCTTCATGGTTCCCACAGCTCTAGTTGTGGATTTAGCTGTTGATGCTTTGTGTAGATGAAGAGATTATGAATTTAGAAGACATATCTAAATACTTACACAACTAAATTAAGAACAAGCAAATCCAATGTCAATGAAAATCACAAGCTTGAAGATTGAATTAAACCACAAGTGTTTTAAAAGACTCTCTCACAATTTTCTCTCTAGAAATATTGAGTTCTCTAAGCACTAACCTAAAACTAAGCTAATCTTTCGTAACCTGGTCGTCTCCCCTTGAAAAATAACCTAAAAGACCTATTTATAATAATTAAAAACAAGTTCTAAACAAATTAGAAAAACTGGTCGGCAACCTCCACAAAAGCACTTTACGACCCGTATTGAAGTTCGCAGCCCGCAATCGAGGTCTCGTACATTGTTGCTGAAAAACTAGACTTCTCCTTTACGACTTGTAGAATGTTTTACGACCCGTAAAGGGGGTTTCATCTGATGAACTTTAGGAAGTCTTCATTCTCTGTTCTTCAGGGCACGAAACCTCTTCTACGATTCACATATTAATTTACGGCTCGTCTGCATGTTTGTAGAAGTAACTTCAGAAACTTGGCTCCTCATCGAAATTCCTCACGAAACCACCTTACGGCTCGTAGAATGGTCTACCGCCCATAACGTGTCTTGTATAACAGAAAATCTACAGCAACTTTGTAACTTTCCCCAATCATTGGCCAACATGTAATCTTGCAAACATAGACACTAAAACACATAAAAACAACTAAAGTTGCATCGTGAACACACAAAATCCTAAGTTTTGAGCATCAAAAGTGCTGTATTTTGGCAGCACATCAACTAACCCGCAACTTTGAAGACAATTCCAAAAATGCTTAGCTCTATTCCTATTGATGGGGTTTCCTCCTAACTTTTTACTAGCATGTAGGACCTCATTAAAATCTCCAGCGACCAACCAATCGACATTATGGGACAAAGACATATTGTACAAGCTATTCCATAAATTAACCTAGTATGAAGGTCCGTGCTAGCATAAATAGTAGAAAAATGCGAAGTATGAGAGTTGGGGGGGTACCTTAACGAGCACCTGTATTCCCTGTGGCGTGATGGAAATGCTATCCATCTTAAGCGAATTTTCTTTCCACATGATAACTATTCCACCAGATAAGCCATCAGCCGGAGACTAAATTTGTGCCTTGAAGTTTAGAGCCTCTGTTAGGTGCTTGTGTTTTGACATGTTTGTTTCAAGGAGCACTAGTAGTGCTGGTTTATGGGTTTTCACCATGGCTTCATAATGTCTCCTGAATGTTGCACTGTTCGCACCTCTAGTATTCCAGATTTTGAAGTTCAATTCATCATGGTTAGGTTGTGGGGTGCATCCATAATTTCCTTCCCTTTCCTCGAATGTGTCGGCTTCACTGAGCTCAAAGCTATCGTCGCTGGCGTGTAGTCCCTCTTCTTCCGGATGTTCAACGGGTATGTTGTTAGTTGACTCGAGCACTGAACTAGCATCACTAAGGGAATCGTCTCCTCGAATTCCTTAATCAAGATTTTTTCCAATATGTATGCCTCGAGGAATTGTTCTTCAATGTTTGCTAATAGTGCCTCCTTTTTCCTGTTGTTTTTCTTTAGTAACTCTAAGGCTGATTTTCTTACCTCTCTGGACGGGTTTTTCCCCATGGTGTCTTCTTGGGGGGGATTCGGGATCTGCACACCCATGGGGATGAAGTTCAGAATGTAATTGCTTGGTAGTTAGGGGTAGAATGGGAGGCTCAAGAATGTCTATCCCATTAAATCCCTCAGTCCCATCGAGTTTGTTAAGCTGATGTTTCTGGAAAGCCATTTCTCAGCAGCATTTCCATCCAAACCTGCGTTCCCACTCCCTTTATTGCGTGGTCTAGCCCCTCTTTCATAATTTGTGCTAGATACGCCGGGTCCTGTACTAACACCGTCACCAGCCGCCCCTCGATCATCAAGTGGAAAATCGGTTAGTGGTCTCGAAGGCCCATCTCCAACTAGGACATTGGCAGGTGCAATAGAGGTAGTGACATGGACGTGAGAGTGATCGGAGTTGGGAAGGGATTTTGGGGAGAAGTGTGGTTGGACGCCATTGGTGTTGATGGATCTTGTGTGTGGGAGAGAGTTCTATCTTTCCTCTCTTATAGACGCCTTGCCTTCTGTGTGGAGTGGAAGATTGGAGCAACCATTTGACGGGACTTCTATAGTCATGTCATCTACGTTGAAGTAATGATATTTTCATCAATGTAGATGACATGTTGAGTCGGGGACGAAGATGGGTAATTTTCCTTAGTAACACCATTTTTACTGAGGATGTTATTTCTCCATGGTGGGGCCGTATGAGGTATTTGGAATTTAATGGGACGAAGAATTTTTTTCTCAAATCCTTGAACTCCTTTATCCGAATCTTGCATGGTTAGGAGTGGTGGTTGTCCATTAATGCCATCAAAGGCATTGGAAGAGGCATTAGTCGGTTGAATCCTTTTTGCAGGTTTGCATCAAAGCCACAAGTTTTCCAAGTCCCTCTGGTCAATACGTGCGGCCGATGGTCCCCCTCATTAATAGTATATGGTTGTTGTGCATCTTTGGGAACGGGCGCTCCATTGTGGCCATTTTGCTTGGGCCTTGCCTGGTTGGCGATTGGGCCTGAGTCTTTCCTTTTCTCAGATCCTTCTTTGGGCTTGAGTGAGTATTCTGCTTTGGCCCAATTTGGTTTTGTTTTGGACTCGGCCCATGCCTCTTAGGGAAAGATACAATTTCCCATTCCTCCATCCCTTTACTATGGGACCCTGCCTCTTCCGACAACATTAATTTGGTGACTTCTAATGGCGGTTTGGTCGGGAAAAGGGCTACTGTATGGCCAATCTTCCCACAGGCTGTACATAGAATCCCTTCCCCTTCATAGACAACTCTTTGGTGGTGAGTGCCGATTATAACTTCATTCTTCATCAGGGTGTCAATGGGGATTTAAACGCTGATACGAGCATAGCGCCCCCTGAGGGCCGCAGACGTGCATGCGACTATCTTCAGCAGCGTCCCCAACTTTTGACCCACCATTTCAAGCACTCGTTTGTCAGAGGATTCGATGGGAAGTTGTGGTATTCTCGTCTAAATGGTCATATGGGTAGTAGTTTCCATTTGTGGGACGAAATTTGGTTCCCATTTGCGCCTAGAGACGAAATTATTGGTGACAAACCATGGACCTTCATGAAGGATTTTATTTCAATTTACTTCCTTATGGAATTTCGCCACATGGTAGTCTTTCCCCAAGTCAATTGAGGTTAATGGCTCAATAGGTTTCCATAGATCTGTAGGCACATGAAAGCCTTTTCCCAAAAACTTTGAGAACGACGGAATTCCTCCAAGGAAGGTATAAACGTTGCAAGTCCTCTGGCATGAGTCGAATTACATTTTCTGGAGACTGAGTTGACATGTCGATCTCCATCAGCTGTTGTTTCGAGTGATCATATATCTGACTATGGATGTTGGTCTTTTCCAGTAGGACATCTTCAAAGGATGGACCCTTATTTTGGGTTGTTATGTTTGATGGTTCAGGCGGCCTTATTTTCCGATTGCCTTCGAGGGTCATTAAGAGAAAAAAGCACTATTCACCTCCGGTTAATATTGGTGCAGGAACCTCTTGATAAACATACACCTCGATAATATCCTCGTCTTGGAAACTTTCCGAAAGTTCAAAAAACGTCTCCATCACTTTGTATATCTAATACAAAGTCATTCCTTGGTGGTGTAAAATAAAATATGCAAGTTGTGGTATACTCTACTTCTTAATATCATTAGTTAGTTTAAAGTACCATATCTTATCCACATTCACGTAGAATATTTTAGTGATTTGTCCATCCTCTTATAATGATATCTGACTTTTACTATTCAAAATTCCACCATAATAATATCACATTGTTATATATGTAAAAGCACCCATTCCTATAATTATATATATTACATTCATACTACATAAATTAGATTTTTTTTTAAAAACAATCGATTCTTACAAATCTAATAATTTGGAGAAAATGAATTATTCTATTCGGACTAGGAAAAATTATAATTTATCGACTCAGTCAATTGATATGCATATACATTTCAAACATAATGAACATATATTGCAGTTAGTCACAACTACAAGACAAAATTTTAGACTAGTGAAAAATCCTAAAAACTCTAACTTCAAAATAAAAATAATGTCAATAGTAACCAAATCCTAAATAATTTTTGATGAAAAATTCACTTTTAAGGTTAAATGACATGAAAAAGAAAACTAACCTTCAAATTATGTTGAACACTAGAGCAATCACATATCCACGATTTCAGTATGTTACCAAGTTTGGTTGAATAGTACACTCTATCAAGAACTTTTACACACCCACGTTACCACGACACATTTAGAAACCCGATTAAGAAAAATGAGACACTTTATTGAATTTGGTAAATGAAAAATGTTTAGGGAAGAGGAACGGTTGACAATTGTTTGTTGAATTATACAAATTTCTCTCTTCTGATTTTTTAATTTATCAAATGTCCAAATATATTTTTTAAAATTAATTAACTAATTTAATTAAATAAATGGAACGTGTGAGACAATCACTTAGGAGTAAATGATCTTGCAGGCTAGATGTACCTATAACAGACTACTTAAATAATGTAGGGGGTATAGGATCAGTCTAAAGTTTGGGATTGGTGAAAAAAAATTTCCTCAAAATTCAGGTATATCTTGGACCATTTTCCCTATAATATTTATATTTTCAAATATCACTCTTACATTCACTTAGTGTGAAAACCCAGAGATAAATTCATTTCTTCTATTACATTCAGACAAGAAGAGTATCAATTAGTTCCCTCCCTTTTGTCTCTACTGAGATGAGCAGGACAGTGGCTGCTGATAAAATTACAACTGCTTCGAAACATATGATTGCAGCCGTCTGATGGCACCCTCTTACCAATTGCACTGCGACCATAGGAGAAATCATGGCCCCTATTTTTCCCACAGAAGTTGCAACTCCAATACCAGTTGACCTTACAGATGTTGGATATATCTGCATAAATGACAAACTCGAGTCTTTGGACCAGGTTTTAAGAAGCATGTAATGAGCACATACATGTATTGGCAGGCTGTCTGTGTTGTCGCATAACCCTCAGCCAACAGAAAAAATGGATACTAATGCTAAAATTAACCATTTTAGAACTCCACTGTCATTTGTCAAATTAGAAGAAGAGAGCTCCAGTCCAAATTCACTAAAATTTCCGCTCTCTTTTTCAAATTTAGAGTGAGGTGGTTCCAAATATATACTACTCTATATGTTAGAGGCCTAAGAACAACTCAAAAGTTTTTAGCTTCTTCAAACAAATGAAACACAATCTTGATATCTTGAAGTTGGCTTTCTTATATATGCAATGAAACAGGAAAGAGTTTTCATGCCTAGAAATTGCATGAAGATGTGGATTTATGGTTACCTCTCGACAATAGACTCCCGCAATGAGGAGGCTTCCTGTGATGAAAGCACGAGCACCAAATAGCAAGGCAGTAGTCAAAGCAGGCAGTTGAGGTGCAAGAAGAGGTAAAAGGAATAGGAAGTACAGAGCAAACATAAGTGTCAAGCTGAATTTCCGACCAACTTTCTCCACCATTATAGCTGATAAAATAATCCCAGGTATCTCTGAGAAACCGAATAGGTAACTTAGATCATCCAACTTTTTATCAGATCAATGTTAAGGGAAGATCATTTTACCTGCAAGACCATTGATGAGCACATTTGTATAAAGACTCTGATCATCATTCGTGTGCAAAGCAATTGATGAGTGTTGACATCGTCCACTGCTAAACAGAGAGGTCAGCAATATAATGCCGAAATATGAGAAATTATATCCAATATAAACCACCCATATGAGGAGGGTATTTCTATGTAATGCGGGGGACAAAAGCATTAGTAAGGATGAGAAGTCTGATTTAACACTTGAGATTTTGTTTTTTTCCGGAGAAAGCAATTCCTCAGTCAGTTGAGAAGAAACAAGCTTTCCAGGGGGAAGTTGTGTTTTATTCATCACAGCTATTCTCTTCAAAATATCACTGGCGTCGCTTGTTCTACCTATGACACAGAGAAATCTAGGAGATTCTACTGTAAATACAAATAGAAAAAGTGATACAAATGATGGTATGGATGATAAAGCCAGTAACCACCTCCAACCCAATCTTGGCATAATCATCTGCAACATAAACAATGAGGGGTTAATAAATTATCATCACACACTAGTCCTAAGGGTTAGATATGTCACCAAAACAATCATACATGCTTCCAAGAGAAGAATTGCTAAAGAGTTGTGTTTCAAAGTGGAAATACATAAATGCAGATGGTACTATTTTTAGGGAAGACAATAAAAAGAAGGAAAATTGGTTGCAAGGTACCAGTGCTAATAAAGCCTCAAGTATTGTTCCAATTGTCCAAAAAGCTGTAGAAATAATGGTCCACATGCCTCTATTTTGTGAAGGCACAAATTCAAGACACCAAGATCCATAAACAGGTCCACCACTTACTGCAAATCCAACCATCATACGCACAGCAAGCAAGCAATAATAATTTGGAGAGAAGGTACTGAGTGCTGCACATACTGCAGTCACTATTGATATACTTAGAAGACCCTTCCTGTCAACAGATAATGAAATTAGATGTTAAAAAATGAACATTTGTATATTTTTTAATAAATTCTTGCCTTCTTCCATAAGAGTCTGTGATGAAGCCCCAAAAAATAGCTCCCACAAGCATGCCAGCGAAAACAACAGTAGACAAAAGGCTTTCTTGAGTAGGAGAAAGAGCCCATTGAGAGCTTAAAGCAGGTCCAATAAAAGAGAGAATCATAGTCTCGAATGCTTCTGCCATCAATCCAAGACCCGCATAACATATTGCCATATACTGGAATTTGCCAATTCCAACTGCTGTGAGTGCTTCTTCCAATGTGTACAAAGGCCCATCTTCTTCCTCCATCCAACCAACAGGGACTTCATAATTCCTCTGATTCAAAGTTATGTATAATGATGCATTTACTATTTACCAACCACATTGATGAGACACCACCGCATCAAAATCAAACCAACTCCAATTTTTAAAATGCACAAACAAACACTCCAACAAATTCATTTTTATCATTTAAGTACATCTGTCAAGCGGCCAAAATGCATGAATTACACTCTCGATGACCTATAATATATGTCTAGTCCCGTTATGCCATATCATTAAAAGTGTTCCACCTATTTATAATTTTTTTTAAAAAAAGTTAAAAAAAACATTTGTGATTGGGCAAAATAAATTTATTTAACAAAAGATTTTTTAATTTTTTACTCCACCTCGGCCCTCATCCCCCCCCCCCCCCCCATACAAAAAAATATTAAAAATTTATTTTACAAAAGGTTCAAATTTTGAAAATATTAATTTTTTGACTCCACCTCGAGCCCCCATCCCCCACATGTAATGACCACAAAAGTCATTGGTATTTTTGACTAAACTATTATTTTACCCTTCCCAAAAGTTGCCTCGAGTCCTTGCTGGATAAGTCCAAAAGTCGGGTTTTGAAGATATCATAAAGAGTTAGAGTTTTGCAAAAGAAAGGATTTTAAAAGACTTTAAGTTGGAAATTTTGAGTTTCAAAGTCATTTCGAGTTTTGTGCATCAAAATTCACTCTCATCGATTCCATTAGCTCCAGAATGCCGAACCTGGTCTAGAAGAACTTGCAGGGCTAAATTTGGAGCGAAAATGGAGATTTTAGACGCAAAGTTGCATGTTTAGTTCATTTTAAATCATAGGTTCGACTTTGGTCAACATTTGGGGGTTCGGAAGCTTGTATTGAAATTTCGTCAATTCCAATGGTTCTAGATGGTCGAACTAATGCTAGAAATGGTCTCGTATTAATTTTTTGAGTTTTTGAGGGCAATTTTGGTATTTCAAGTTTCAAACTACTTTATTCAAGTTACATTGGTCACTATGTTGTAGAGGTCCCAAAATTGAATTCTGAGAGTCTGAATCTTTGTTTCTGGTATAAATACATATTTGGTTTGTGAAATTCTTATTTCGGAAGAGATTCGCGTGCCCATTTCGAGTTTTGATTCTTGTTGGGAATTGTTGGTGCAAGGCATCTAGTGCAGCCCCACTTATTCTCCGCGTCTGTGCTAGGTGGTCCGCTTTCTTGGAGGTGAACCTGGTCCTTCTCCACGTTCGCTATCCAATTCTCCACATTTGCAAAGTGTATTTGGTGCCTAAAAAATCTCTCCTTTTAAAATACATGATTTAAACCCTTTTCACCATATTTGACATTTCAAGAGAGAATTCGATGGTTTTCGTGGCAAAGTGATTGGGTAACTATTTTCCAACCTATTTCAACTATTCCCATTGATTAATTTGTGGGTTTAACTTCTAATTTGGGGATTTAATGGTGAAAATTAGGGATTTCGAAATAGAAATTCCTAAACTTAAATCATTGATTTCTCCTCATATTGGCTTTGTTTTTTAAATAGATTTCACCACTGGATTCCATGTTACGTGTAGGACATTTTTATCAATAAATTTTCAGTTTTGGCATGGACTTATTGACCATTTTATCCCTTTTCTCCGAATTCACTGGTTTTAGTGTCATTAGATTCGTTATGTGATTGTGGTGCTATATTTGTATAGATTGTGGTGATTTAGAGTATAATAGGAGAGGAAAAACGATGATTCTTTCTTGATTTCGGGACTTTGTTTGAGGCAAGTGGACTTCTAACTTTTTGCTTAGTATGAATGAACCTTGTATGCACCTATGTGCATAGAATTGTACCAATCTAGGCTTGACTGTGACTTCTTGTATTGAGTACTTGTTCATGTGCTATATATTGAGTTGTGATTTAATTGTGATCTTGTAATTTGTGTAGCGTTGTAGCGAGATGATGCTTATATTGTGATATGATGGTATTGAAATATTATTGACAATGAGATACTGTTGATATTGAGACACTACTGATATTGAGATATTGATGGCATTGAGATAATGAGATCATTTTGATTGATGATATTATGATATAATTGTGATCACGCACGTTGCATTTATTATTACTTGTGCATTGATATTTGTGATGGCTACGACCGAGATGTGAGTAAGAAAACATGTGGGTTGGCGACCGAGGTCTCTACCAGTCGAGCCAAGGTAATATGCCGGCGTTCCGAGATCTTTTCCAAATGGATGAGCATTAGCCAAGGTCTTTGCTGGTGGTGTTCACGGATATATGGTCTATGTGAGACCCCTATGGATACCGATCTAAGGCATATATATGGTCAGCGAATCTGTATCATAGGGCAGATATGCATCACGATTATTTGACATTACATTGCATGGTATACATCTCATGGCATCCACTCCATTCCATATCATATCTGATTGACATAGTTGTATGTTTTTTTTATAAGATTATGTACTTGTTGTATTCCTGATCTTATTGTAAGTGTTGGATCCATCTATATACTTGTGTGATAAAATACTATGCAAGCAGATGAGTATGTCTAGATTAATGTGATTCGTATATTATATTGCACTGGGACTTTTCTAGTGCAGGTTTGTAGTTCGGCGGATTGTGGTTGGGATTTAAGGAGTTACTTGTGTTCTTCATTGTTTTACCTTAGGTTAGTTCCATTTGCTGAGTACTCCATGTTTGGTGCTCACCCCTTACTATATTTTTGTAGGTTGTGAGCCCGTTTTATCTTGCTAAACTCCCTTCTTATTAGATCGAGAAATACAAAGGCATGGACAGTCTAACCAGCTTGATTAGGAATATTGGGTGGTTCGCAAATAAAGAAAACAAAAAAATTAGAGGGGGGTCTGGACTTCTTGCGAGGTAGCTGCTTATGTCTCAAGTAGGACTTGAGGATTCTACTTTTATGTTTCAGTTCTATTTGAGGACTAGACATTATGCTTTGTATTTTATTTGAGTATTCTATATTTAAATAAAGGCTTGTACACGTGACACCAATCCTTGGGATAGTTGTAGCTTGTTTTTATTTCGCTTATCTATATATTTAGACTGTTTTCTTCCGCTCTATTTTTATTTGTTAAGTTGCTTGGGTTTTGGACTGACTAGCCTTGGTGGGTTAAGTGAGTGCCATCACACCCGACTTTCGGGTTGTGATACCACACCGGACCCCAGCCCCCACTCCCCACCCCTATACAAAGAAACATTAAAAATTTATTTTATAAAACAATTTAAATTTTGTAAAAATTTTATATTTTACTCCACCTCAGGCCCACATTCCCCCCCCCCAATGGCTCCCAGCCCTCGCTCCACCCCTACCCCCATACAGAAAAAAATTTAAAAGATATTTTTTACAAAAATTTCAAATTTTAAAAATTTTAATTTTTTACTCCACCATACCCCAACCCCCTACCCCTACTCCCAACTCCCAAAAAAGAATTTAATTATTTATTTTTTAAACATATTTCAAATTGTGAAATATTTTCATGTCAAAAATTAGTGAAGATTAGTGATAGAAAGAAAAAGAAAAAAAGTATTTTCAATTGAAATATAAGGATGTGTATATATATATATATATATATATATATATATTGAATAGTTATTAGGGGTAAAATAGTCATTTCAACCCTTTTTCCTTTACCATTTTTGACCTAAAAATAGGAGCTCACGTACTTAATTTTCGTGCAGTACACGCGTTTTGCCAGCTAGGACGGCTGTTCTTAAGTGATAAAAAAACGAGTTAGTTGGAGCGCCTGTTTGTATATTTTGAAAATTGGAGTTCCAACTTAAAATTTGAAGCCAAGTTAAAGGACTAATTCATATGTTATGTCTTTCACAAAATATCATTCAACTTTTGATTTTTTATTTTTAAATCACTTAATTATGAGTTCTTTTGACAAAAAGTCACTTATCTTTTATTTTTTAACTCAAAAGTTACTCAAAAATGAGCTCTTTTGAACTATAGATCTTTTACTTACAAAATTAGTCAACTTATTTAATTTATTTTTTCAATATTATTTATTGACATTGAAATTTTTAGTTAAAATTATAATATTAAAAAAATAAATGGATACTCTATCATTTAGATCATTTAATTATTAAATGATTAAATAAGACACGAAGTTACTGTATTTACTAGTAGTGTTGTCATCATCTTTTTATATTTTATTTATAAATACTTCTTACTATACTCAACCATTGTATTTACAAGTATTTAAATCCTACTTTTTATTTTTTATTTCTTTAAATGATATCTTTTATTTGAATTATTTAAAATATCGTTTAAATTAGCAGCTCGCCCGTATCTCATTAGTTTTAATTATGTGCCATGAATCTTTAAATTTATTAGGTTGTAATTTAAAAAAAAAAAAGAAACAAAAGCGTATATTATATTGTGCTAGGACTTTTTTGAGTGCCGGTTTGTAGTTCAGCGGATTGTGGTTGGGATTTAAGGAGTTACTTGTGTTCTTCATTGCTTTACCTTAGGTTAGTTCCATTTGCTGAGTACCCTGTGCTTGATGCTCACCCCTTGCTATATTTTTGTAGGTTGTGAGCCCAATCCATCTTTCTAGACTTCCTTCTTGTTGGACCGAGCTTTCGGACTTCTTGCTAGGTAGTTATTTATGTCTCCAGCAGGCCTTGAGGATTCCACTTTTATGTTTCAGTTCTATTTGAGGACTAGACATTATTCTTTGTATTTCATTTGAGTATTCTATGTATATACAGAGACTTTTACATGTGACACCAGTCCTTGGGATAGTTGTAGTTTATTTTTATTCTGCTTATCTATATATTTAGACTATTCTCTTCCGCTTTATCTTTATTTATTAAATTTCTTGGGTTTTGGGTTGACTCGCTTTGGTAGGTTAGGTGAGTGCCATTACACTCGATTTTTGGGTTGTGACAATTTGGTATCATAGCCAGGTTCATAGGTCTCACATATGTACAAGCCTAGTCTAGTAGAGTCTTGACGATCGGTGCAAAGGCGTCCGTGGCTTATCGTTGAGAGGCTATGGAGACTGTTAGAAAACTCTCTTTCATTTCATTCTAATCAATTCGTGCGTAGGTTTTGTACTAGTGTTGAGTCTTCATGTGTCATTTGACAGATGGCGAGGACCAGAGTTACTGCTGCTAAAGGTTGAGGGGAGGCCGCCCTTGATATTGCTATTGAGACCTCAACTAGGGGTAGGGGTCGTGCCCGAGGGAGAGAGAGAGGTCGGGGCCGAGGAGCCACACCGGTGAGAGACTATGAATAGGGTATCTTCCATGAGCAAGCTGTGGAGCCTAGACAAGAGTAGGTACTACAGGAGTTTGTTGTAGCCCCGTACTCTAGGATACATTTTTTAGGGTCTTGGGTGTGTTAGAGACTTTGGGTCAGGCAGGTAGCCCAGTTAACATTCCTGGTACCTCACAGACTCGGGTGAGAATGCAGCCTCAGTATCAGCAGCAGGCCCCCCGAGGCCTAGGTTCAGGATGAGCAGCCACTAACAACTTTGATTGATAAGATTCCACCAGTTGCTGCCTTTACTAATGATGAGCAGTGGAGATATAAGAGATTTCGGAAGATGGACTCACCTCAGTTCCAGGGTGGGAAGACTAAGGATTCTCATGAGTTCCTGACTACTTGTAGAGAGTTACTAGATAGTGTGGAACTAGCAGAGTCACATGGAGTGAGATATGTCATCCTCCAGCTCCATGGGCCAGCCAAGGAAAGGGGGAGGACTTATTCAGGATGACTTCCAGCTTGATCTCCTCAGATGTATTGGGAGACATTCTCTGATGCATTCTATGATCGGTTTGTCCTTGTAGTGTCCGTGAGGAGAGCCTATTGAGGTTTGAGAGTTTGAGGTAGGACACCATGACTATTATAGAGTACGAGGTCAGATTCTATCAGTTGGCCTTTCATGCTACGACAATATTTCCGATGGAGGAGGAGAAGGTTCACCGGTTTGTGAGAGGGTTAATTTATCCTATCAGACAGTCGATATTTTAGGTGTCTAGAGATGGAGCCTCATTCTATTTAACTCTTAGCGCCGCCCAGGAGGCAGAGTTGATGTAGAGGGAGGAGTTTGGGGACCCTAAAAGGGTCTGTACTTTAGGAAAGTACTCAGGCACCTCATCGGCGGGCGGAGGTATGTTAGAAGAAATAGTTCTTTTCATCATCGCGTGTTCATGTAGCCTTTCCAACTTCAGAGAGAGGACGAGGTCCCCAGGATTTCTATAGTTCAGGTTAAAGTTCATCTTGTTCCCAGCAGAGGCCCATGGGTCGGGGAGATTACAACATCCCTCTTACTCATTCACATTAGTTGTCTACCCTTAAATCCTTCTTTGGGTGTGGATCTCCTGATCATATGATTCACCAGTGCCGTAGACAGACTTATTTTGGGCCCCACCATTCATACTCCGCAACACCTGTTCGAGATTCGGCACCACTTGTTAGAGGTTCAGCCCCGAGGGGTAGAGGTAGAGGCCAAACCGATAGAGGTGGACGTATCGGTGGTAGGGGAGCAGGTGTTACCACTCCTTTAGGTGGTAGAGGACCCGCTTCTATGAGTTGAGGTCGAGGTTCCCATGCTATGCCTTTCTAGGTAGACCTGAGGCAGAGGCTTCCGATGCTGTGATCACAGGTATTGTTCCGATTTTCCATCACCCTGCATCATTATTATTTGATCCTGGATCTACTACTCATATGTGTCTGCTTATTTCTCCATGGGGTTTGAGTCACCTTGTAATTCCATGTCTGTGCCTTTTCATGTTTCGACCCCAGTAGGAGAGCCCTTAGTAAAGGATCGAGTGTATCGATTCTGTCTTGCTACTTTGGCCGGCTATGTGGCTTGGGTAGATTTGATTATATTGGATACGATAGATTTTGATGTTATTATAGGTATGGATTGGCTATCTCCGTATTGTGCTATTCTTGATTGTTATGCCAAGACTGTTACCTTAGCCATGCCAGGTAGACCAAGGATTGAGTGGACTAGTTCGAACGGTTCCTATCCTAGTAAAGTGATATCTTATATTCGGGCCCAAAAGTTGATCGATCAAGGGTGTTTAACTTATTTGGATTTTATTCATGATACTGCTTCCGAGTCGCCTTCTTTGGAGTCTATTTCAGTGGTTTTTGATTTTTTGGATGTGTTTCCTACTGATCTACCAAGAGTCCCTCTTGATCGGGACGTTGATTTTGCTATGCACCTTGAGCCGGGTACTAAGCCCATCTTCCTGTCACTCCTTATCGGATGGCTCCAGCTGAACTGAAGGAGTTAAAGGAGCAGCTCTAGGATCAATTGAGCAAGGGCTTTATTCGTCCTAGTGTTTCACCATGGGGTGCCTCAATCCTGTTTGTAAAGAAGAAGGATGGATCCATGAGGATGTGTGTTGATTATAGATAGTTGAACAAAGTGACTATCAAGAACAAGTACCCGCTTCCTCGCATAGATGACTTATTTGATCAGCTTCAGGGAGAAACCCTATTTTCTATGATTGAATTGAGGTCCGAGTATTGTCAAATTTGGATTCGCTCATCAGATATACCCAAGACAGCCTTCCGGACCAGGTATGGCCACTACGAGTTCCTTATTATGTCTTTTGGTTTGACTAACGCCCTTGTAGTATTTATGGAGCTGATGAATGGGGTGTTCCGGTTGTATCTGGACTCGTTCGTGATTGTGTTCATAGATGATATCTTGGTCTACTCTAATACTGAGGAGGACCATGTGAGGCATTTGAGGATTGTACTCTAGAGGCTCGGGAAGGAGAAGTTGTATGCAAAGTTCTCCATGAGTTCAGTATCATTCTTGGGGCATGTGGTGTCCAAGGAGGGTGTTCAAGTTGATCGAACGAAGATTGAGGTCGTTCGAGGTTAGACTAGGCCTACCTCGCTATAGAGATTCATAGTTTTATGGGCTTGGCTGGTTATTATTGTCGTTTTATTCAGGGTTTCTCCACTATTTCAGCTCTGTACTCAGAAGAATGTGATACTTCATTGGTCCAATGAGTGTGAAGAGAACTTCCAAAAGCTAAAGTTATTGTCGACTACAGCTCCTACTTTGACATTACCAAAGTAGGTTGTTGGTTTCACTATTTATTGTGATGCATCAGGAGTGGGGTTAGGTGGTGTGTTGATACAAAAAGAGAAGGTTATTTCTTATGCCTCTAGACTGTTAAAGGCCTGCGATAAGAACTACCCCACTCGTGGTTTGGAGTTAGCTGCGATTGTATTTGTGTTGAAGTTATAATGTCACTACCTATATAGAGTTCATTGTGAAATCTTTACTGACCACCGCAACCTACAGTATATCTTTAGCCAGCGAGATCTGAATTTGAGACAAAGAAGGTGGATTGAGCTTTTGAAAGATTATGACTTGACTATCCTTTATCATCTAGGGAAGGCCAATATGGTGGCTGATGCATCGAGTAGGAAGATATCCAGCATCGAGAGTTTAGCAGCTATCCGGGCTTAGGAGCAATCATTGGCTAGAGATGTTCAGAGACTGGCCAATGGTTTGTGAGATTACAAATTTCAGAGTAGGGTAAAGTGTTTGCGACTATTGAGGCTTGCTCACCTTTAATGGATCAGATTCGTGAGAGGCAGTTTGAGGATGAGAAGTTATGTATTATCCGGGATAAGGTGATTAGGGGTGAAGCTAAAGTGGCAGCGCTTGATTCTGATGGTGTCTTGAGCATTGAGAGTTGTATCTGTGTGCCTAAGGTGGGTGATTTGCCCACATTGATACTTGAAGAGGCACATTGTGCTAGATATTCTACTCAACCAGGTGCAACGAAGATGTACCATAATATAAGTTAGCATCACTGGTGGTCTGGTGTGAAGAGAGATGTTTTAGAGTTCGTAACTAGGTGCTTGACATATCAGCAAGTCAAGTGTGAGCGCTTGAGACCAGCTGGGGAGCTTCAGTGGATGCGCATTCCAGAGTAGAAGTGGGAGCGTACTGCCATGGACTTCGTTGTGGGCTTACCTCCTACTGTCGAGGGTTTTGACTCTATTTGGGTAGTGGTGGATCGTCTGGACAAGTCCTCCCACTTGATTCCCAGCTTTATATCGATCAGATTATGAGACTTCACGGGGTCCCGCTATCTATTGTGTCAGATAGAGGCTCGTTGTTTACTTCACACTTTTGGAGGGGTTACATCATGGTTTGGGTACTCGTTTGGATTTGAATACAACTTTTCACCCCAAACTGATGGCCAGTCCGAGAGGACCATCCAGGTATTAGAGGATATGCTCCGAGCCTATGTTATTGATTTTGGGGTTAGGTGGGACCGACATTTGGCCTTAGTGAAATTTGCGTACAACAATAGTTATCATTCCAGCATTCAAATAGCTCCTTTTGAGGCATTGTATGGCCGGAGATGAAGATCGCCTAAAGGTTGGTTTGACACAGTAGCAGTGGCGAGTATGGGTGTTGATGTGTTGAGGGATAACCTTTAGCGAGTACGGTTAATTCAGAGTAGATTGGTGACAACCCAGAGTTGCCAAAAGAGCTATGCTGATAGGGGGTTCGACCTTTGGAGTTCACAGTTGGTGACATAGTTTGGTTGAAAGTCTCACCTTTGAAGGTGTCACGACCTGGGACTAGGGCCTAGATGTGACACGGTGAATGGGAACCTGAGAGTTCCCAAACAAGCCTCAAGTATCTAAATCCACTTCATCGGTTTGGAAGCGCATTCAAATAGTAAACATGTAGTTCTAGGGAATGGGAAAATAGGACTCACATTA
Organism: Solanum rostratum; assembly: GCA_029948455.1. Taxonomy (NCBI): domain Eukaryota; kingdom Viridiplantae; phylum Streptophyta; class Magnoliopsida; order Solanales; family Solanaceae; genus Solanum; species Solanum rostratum. The sequence continues at coordinate 48,439,716 of CM057047.1, read as the reverse complement.
TAGGGATATCGAAGGGAAAGGGATTTACATGGATTCACATAGCACATAACACATAAGAACTAAGGGGCGGGTAAGTATGACTCACTCTATGGGGCAATACGGGGCATAGGATCTACCACATTTTCACATCAAACATACATACATATCATAATTTCCATAGTAAATCCATGATAGCCATATCTAATAGATAATTGAAATCATAAGCTTCAAATACAACACATAACATATAGAATCTACGAAAGTCTATAAGATGACCAACAATGCCTCTAATCATAAGATGGGACGGGGGCCAAGACATGTCCCGGGCTCACCCTCAATTAAGAAGATAAACTGAAAACAACATAGGTAGAAGGAAGGTAGTTTGTCCTTGGAAGATAGGACTCACCACAATATCAACTCTCCGAATTCGAGCTACCCATCAAGCGGCGGATGATCATAACACACGGTCCCTACATGGTAAAATCATATAGGCATAAAGTATACGTTAGTACGTTTGGATGTACTAAGTATGCGGGCATGCAATGCATATGACTTATCAAACCTGCATTTTCAATGTTAGATGACAAGGGCACATAATATATAAAGAATTATATATCTAAGGAAGAGTAGTATACAATATGCCATGGAATTCGTGATACATAAATGCAATGATGCTCATATATAACGGGGATATGACCTCCACCGACATGCATAAGACCAAGCTAGCTATAACTTGGAATACCAATGAAAACCCCTCAACGGTATAGAGGTGGTCTACTTGCCAAAGGTAAACCATACTTCACCTTACGGGAACCCGTCCCATTTCATATGAAGAAACCCCCTTACGGAAATCCATCCCATTTTGGTAAGGATTTTTCATATAGCATATCATATCACATGACACTTCAACTTACGGGAACCCGTCCCATTTCTTATGAAGCCACTTTCCTTATGGGACCTCGTTCCATTTCGGATAGAATTCTCATAACCCATGCTAGGCACATAGTTCGTGGAAAGGGAGAGGGCCCTTGGGGATAGACCTGACACCCCCAATCCATTGGTGCTAAGTCGGCATCCCACGAGAATACTTATACATATACGTGCTTTCAAGAGATACAATATTCATTCCAAACCGTAATTCATTTCATAACTGTTCAATGCACATTTGGGCTTAAATGTCAAGTAATAAGTTATAATCATGATACTCATGCAAGGAATAGCTCATTCACATATACAAAATGGTGCAAGCATCCGAGATGCTCAAAGAGCCATAATCATTGACATATATATGATCACATTATTATTATAATCAATGCCTTATCATAATCATATCAAAATTATTTCATAAAACATAATTGGGCTTAACCCACTTCATAATTTCCATATACCAATGTTCATGACTGCAAATGTGATGCATGATGTGAGGATGGGATGGGTAACATAGATCTAAGTTAAAATCAACATCATAATATGAAATTGAATAAATTCATAATTTAAATCAACACCTAAATCATAAAATAATTCACCCATGCATAAATCAACTTAAAAGGGGGCATGCACGTTCAATACTCCATAGCTCAATGTAAATAATCATAATAATGTTCAAAGTAAGTTAAATTCATGGCTATAATACAACCCATACATCAATTGAATTTAATAAAATCAAATAATGAAAACCCATATTGAAAGTAGACTAAAATTCAAAAATCAATTGAAAGGAGTTTTGGGTCTTCTTGGTTGAAGGGACCAAGAATCAATCCCACATACCTTGATTGAGAAGCTGAATTTGGGGAAGAACTTAGCTTGAATTTGAACTTCAATTAACCCTAACCTTGAATCTTGAGAGGGAGTAGAGAGTATTTGGGAGGTGATCTTATGAGAGGTAGAAGGTTTTAGGAGAATGAATCAAGAGGGGAGGGATATAAGCTGAATTAGGGGTTTAAGATAGGCAAAAGGTCAAAATCATAATCAAAATAAGCTGAAATTACATAAACGTCATTGATAAAATGGGCAAAAATTGGAATCATCAGTTCCATACGGTCGCCTACACGGTCTGTGTGACGTCACACGGACCGTGAACAGCAACCGTGAACCGTCACTTAGAAAATTTTGCAGTGCCAACGCTGGGAATTTAATAGAGGCTAAGGGGTACTACATGGACGACTACACGGCCTGTGTGATGCTACGAAGGTCGTGGCATGGACTGTGTGGTAGCACTTGGGAAATTTTTGCACGAAAAAGTTATGAGACGGTACTTTCATACTAAGAAAATTCCACACAGTGAACCACACGGCCCGTGAAACATCACACACACCATGTGAGTGGCCGTATGCCCTCACGTGGTCTGAAGTTCCCCCGTATCATTTCCCCCCTATCGTAAGCTGGACCAAGTGTCCCTCCACGTGAGGCCACATGACCCATGTGGGCCTTCCGTGGAGTGATGCCTGGCAATTTCGATCGAAGCCACTCGAAAAATACGGATCTTTACATCATCTCCCCCTTGGGAACATTCGCCCCCAAATGTGCAAGAACAAGGCTTGAAAGGTTTGACTTAGAGCATGAAACACCCGAACATATGGTACAACGGATAGTTCATTTATTTGAAAAATCATAAAGCCTTTAAACTCATATTAAAATCGTATTCAAAACATCCTAAAAATTATTTCCCTGCACATGTATGCATGTCATGCCATGACACTCAAGAGGTAAAGAAATGAGACCATTAGAAAAGGGAGAACCTAGTACCTTAGGCTTGAGTAGATTGGAAAAGATGAGGGTACTACTTCACCATGTCAAGTTCCGCCTCCCAAGTAGCACTCTCCACATGTTGATTTCTCCAAAGCACCTTAATCGAAGCCACATCCTTGTTACGAAGCCACTTTACTTGCCTATCCAAGACCTCCACCGGGATTTCCTCATAAGATAAGTTTTCTTCAACCTCAATCCCTTCCAAGGGCACAATGGTGCTAGGATCTCCAATTAGCTTCCTTAACATAGACACATGAAAGACTAGGTGAATGAAACTCAGGTTCGGAGGCAACTCCAACCTATAAGCCACACCTCCAACCCGCTCAACGATCTCATAAGGGGCAACATACCGGGGGCTTAGTTTGCCCTTCTTACCAAAACGCATCATGCCCTTCATAGGTGAAACCTTCACATATACTCAATCACCGACACGAAACTAAAGATCTCTCATCCTAACATCCGAATAAGACTTTTGATGACTTTGGGCAGTTTTCAACCTTTCCCTAATCACTTTCACCTTTTCCATGGCCTCCATCACTAGATCCGAGCCAACTAGTGCCATCTCTCCCAACTCAAACCACCACACCAATGACCTACACCTTCTCCCATATAAGGCCTCAAACGGCACCATACCAATGCTAGCATGAAAGCTATTATTATAAGCAAACTCAATAAGTGGAAGGTGGTCATCCTAGTTGCCCTTAAACTCCAACACACAAGCCCTCAACATATCCTCCAAGGCTAGAATAGTCCTCTTAGCTTGCCCATCGGTTTGAGGATGAAAAAAGCGGTGCTCAACTTCATCTTAGTTCCAAGTCCCTTCTGAAATAATCTCCAAAAGTGGCAAGTGAATTGGGTACCACAATTCGATATAATGGACCTAGGCACACCATGAAACCTCACTAACTCTTAGATATACAACCTTGTGTAATCCTCGGTGCTGAAGGTAGTTTTGATCGGTAGGAAATCAGCCGACTTCGTCATCCGATCAATGACAACCCAAATGGAATCAAATTGCCTTCGGGTCCAAGGAAAACCAACCACAAAATCCATGTTTACATCTACCCATTTCCATGTGGGAATCTCAATGTCTTGGGCCAAGCCACCAGTCCTTTGGTGCCCTACCTTCACTTGCTGACAACTCGGACATTCGGATACGAACTTAGCGATGTCCTTCTTCATACCATGCCACCAATACACTTCTTTCAAATCTTGATACATTTTAGTAGCTTCCGGTTGAATCAAATAATGAGAGTTATGGGCTCCACTCATGATCATTTTCCCTAAGATCACCCATATCCGGAACACAAAACTGACTTTAATAACGAAACGCACCATCTCCCCCTTGGGAGGAAGCCTTTACATTATTATTTTGGCGAATAACCTCTTCAATCCAACCAGTGACAGATCTAGATTTTTGCTTAGCCTTAACATCAACAAGCACAAAAGATTCGGCCCTATTCTGAATATGAACACCAACATTATTAGAGTCGGTCGACCTAACAACCAATCTAGCCAAATGGTGAACATCTTTTGTCGACTCTTTCTCCCCTTCATCAACACGAGCCACACATCCCATAGATAACCTACTCAGAGCATCGGCTATAACATTAGCCTTGCTGAAATTACATTGCACACTCATGTCATAGTCCCTAAGGAGTTCTAACCCTCTTCTTAGTCCCAAGTTAAGATCCCTTTGAGTGAACACATATTGCAAACTCTTGTGATCAGTGAAGACATCGACATGCACCCTATACAAATAGACACTCCCAATCATCAAGGCAAACACCACCACCGCTAACTTAAGATTATGAGTCGAGTAGTTACGCTCATGCACCTCCAATTGCCTTGATGTTTAAGCTATTACCCTAACATGATTCATAAATACATAACCCCAACTCAAACTGAGAAGCATCACAGTATACCACCAACCTATCTAAGCCATCTGGTAATGCCAAAGCCGAAGCCGAAGCCAATGTAAGTTGACCTTTCAAGGTTTGAGAACTCATCTCACACTTATCCGACCATACAACTTGGCCTTCTTTCTAGTCAACTTGATCAACGGAGATGCAATAGATGAGAAACCTTTAACAAACCTTCCATCATAACCAGCCAACCAGAGAAAACTTCAAATATCCAAAGGAGCAAGCATGTCAAACAATGCACATCCATCACCAACTCCCTTTTTTACCTCAACTATAAGATCACCACAACATCTTCCTCCCCTTGATTGCAGCACGAGCTCAAAGTAACTCTCCCTATTCGACAGAGAGGGATGGAGATAAGAAATCTTAAGATATGCACCATGGCATAATTAGAATCATGAAAAGTGAAACATTTCCTAAAACGCCTTGTAGTCTCTTACTCATAGATGTGGCGCGCTTCACACCCATGAATAAGACTCTACTTGACGCGGCGTGTTGGACTATGAGGACCATTTATAAGCCTAGTACTCTGATACCATCTTTTGTCATGACCCGGGACTAGGGTCTAGATATGACACCGCAAATGGGAACCCAAGAGTTCCCAAATAAGCTTCAAGTATCTAAATCCATATCATCAGTTTGGAAGCGCATTCAAATAGTAAACATATAGTTCTAGTGAATGGAAAAAATAGGACTCACGCTATGGGAATATTGAAGGGAGAGAGATTTACATGGATTCACATAGCATATAAGAACTAAGGGCGGTAAGTATGACTCACTCTATGGGGGCAATATGGGGCTTAGGATCTTCCACATTTCCACATCAAATATACATACATATTATAATTTCCATAATCAATCCATGATTGCCATATCCAATAGATAACTGAAATCATAAGCTTCAAATACAACTCATAACATATAGAATCTACGAGAGTCTACAAGATGTTCAACAATGCCTCTAATCATAAGATGGGATGGAGGCCAAGACATGTCCCAGGCTCACCCCCCAATTAAGAAGATAAACTAAAAACAACATAGGTAGAAGAAAGGTGGTTTGCCCTTGGAAGATAGGACTCACGACGATATCAACTCTCCGAATTTAAGCTACCCGTCAAGCGGTGGATGATCATAACACATGGTCCCTACATGGTAAAATCATGTAGGCATAAAGAATGTGTTAGTACGTTTGAATGTACTAAGTATGCGGGCATGCAATGCATATGACTTATCAAACCTCCATTTAAAATGTTAGATGACAACGGAACATAATTTAGAAAGAATTATATATCCAAGGAAGAGTAGTATACAATATTCCATTGAATTCATGAATCATGAATGCAATGATGCTCATATATAACGGGGATGTGACCTCAACTGACATGCGTAAGACCAAGCGAGCTATAACTTGGAATCCCGATGAAAACCCCTCATCGGTACAGAGGTGGTCTACTTGCCAAAGGTAAACCATACTTCACCTTATGAGAACCTGTCTCATTTTGTATGAAGCAACCTCCTTATGGGAACCTGTCCCATTTTGGTAAGGATTTTTCATATAGCATATTATATCACATGACACTTCAACTTACGGGAACCTATCCCATTTCGTATAAAGCCGCCTTCCTTACGGGAACCCATCCCATTTGGTGTGAAGCCATCTTCCTTGTGCCCTCATTTGGTCTAAAGTTCCCCCATCTCATATCCCCCCTGTCATAAGATGGACGAAGTGTCCTTTCACGGGAGGCCATACTGTTCGGGGAGCGATGCCTGGCAATTTCGCTCGGGACGGTACTAAGAGGTCCAGTAAAGCCGCTCAAAGAATCTGGGTCCTTACAAAAAGATTTTATGAGGTTCAGGAAGAGAGGCAAGCTCAGTCCGAGGTTTATTGGTCCTTTTAAGATCCTTGATAGAGTGGGAGAGGTGGATTCAGTCGAGTTGAGCCCTAATTTGATTTATGAGGAGCATTCGGTATCCATTTTTGGCAGGCAGGTGAGAAAGTTGAGGATTAAGGAGATCACTTCAGTAAAGGTCCAGTCGAACTATTCACTCCCCGGGAGGGTACCATTGGCGTGGCCGGCACCTAGAGACTATTGCAAGTCCCCAAGCGAACCACTTAGCCTCATCACATCATTCAATCAAATAAACGCTACTGAACAACGAAAAATATAAGTAAGTAGTGGACACATCTCATCTAAAGTCTCAAAAGAATATATAAAATAATGAAGGCTAGTAGAAAGAACTAGCTCACAACCTCAATATCAACGTTCAACCATCGTCTATGAAGCCTCTATCACTAATTATGTGGTGCCAATGATATATCTACGGCTACCCAAATCAAAATAAAAGAAATAGTCCAATCTAACTCTAAAGCATGATGAAATAAAAGTAGTGGATCCTCTGGAATAGGGGAGGCTCACCAATCAGCTGAGAATCTCATATCTTCAATGGAGCATCTTTTGACGATCTCTAGTGCCTACCTCTGCATTATAAAATGATGCAGTCCAGAGTGGACATTAATACTTGGAATGTACTGGCATGTAAAATAGCTGAGTGAAATGGAAACCGGTAGAATAATATGGAAACGACATCAACTCGAAATAATTATCAAATCACATCAAATCGTCAAATGTCTACTATGCAAAAATAAAGAGTAGACAAGTGACCCATTAATAACTCAAACTCATCAATCATCTCAGACTTATCTCAAAGGAGCTCACCTCCTCTCATCTCATCTCATCTTAGAGGATCTCACCTCCTCTTATCTCATCTCAAAACTCATCTCAGACTCGGAGTACTCAAGGTAGGAAATTTATGGGAGTTTCTCTGATCCATCAAAACTCGCTTATGAACCTGATGTTACCACAGTGGTTCCAAACTTGCCAGGCAGGGAAAGCTCAAAAACCATACTCACGCAATATGGAGTAAAACTCAATAGGTCCTTTATTGCTTTCAAGGACCCTTACTTTCGAGGGAACCATAATATATGTGATGGTTTTGTGCCTCTCCTTCATTTGGTGATGTAGTTTAACGAGTTCGAGTCAAATTAATTCTCACTCTTTTGGTACTCGATACTCCTCCCATGACTCAATGCTCATAAAACCTCCACCTCAACCAATCTCCTAGGGATTCGCTCCCCATCAACGACTGGTATCTCATAGGGGCTTTAACCCTCTCATCACTCATTCTCATTAATGACTCAAGATTTACAACAATCATTAGGAAGCAATTGAATAGACACATCGGTAGAGTTCACTTATAAAGACTCATAAGACAATCAAACTCTATTGACTCATCATCATCCTCTCATCACACTCAACAATCTCAACTCAAGGCTCTAAACTTAATTCTCAAATTCATTATGCATGCTTTTCAAATTAGTCATGCAAGGTTATGCAAGTTCTCATGAAAATGTTCAATTCAAGAAAACAATTAGTATGATGATCATCAACATAGAAAACATATAATTTCAAATCAATTTTTCAAGAAATATCCTCAAGTATTCATGCATGTAAACTCTTCAACCATCAACTCATCTATGACCATCTATGGGGCACATGAGAGAACAATCCCATACTTTTAGTTTAGTGTTACATACTTGGAAAGTTAATATTACAATTGAAATTTGATGAATACTAGCCTTCTTGGAGAAAATCCTCAATCTCTGTAGTTCTTTTTAGAGTGGAAGAACTTGGAAAGACATTGCTTGAAGAGCTTATATTTGATTTTTGAATTCTTGACTTAGAATATTTAGAGTTCTTGATGAAGAACCCTAAATCTTGAAAGAGAAGAATCAAGGAATCATTTCTTAGAATTCTTGAAACCCTAGGTTATGATTTAAGACCCGATTAGAGATTCATGAATAAATGAAGAAATTTGGGTTAGGCAGATTGAAATTTATGAAGAATAGCTTACCTTGATGATGTATCTTGAAAGCTATCTCTAACTTGATGATTTTCTTGATGATTCATGAGCGTTTATATTTTAGGAGTGAAGGAGAGGGTTTTAATTATGAAAACTCACGTTTTATACGTTTTCGGACCTTAAATAGACCCCCAAAAGGTTTAGGATAAAAGTACCTTCAGAACAAAATAAAAGGACGTCATTTAACTTATCCAGAAAGGGTTTGCGATAGATCCGCGACAGCTACGCATCGCGGATCTTCAGACACCTCTGCAGGTCTTTAGTAAAATGGTCATAACTTTCTACTCTGAACTCTTATTAAGGCGAAATAAGATGTGTTGTAAAGCTAATTCAAAGATTTTAATTTGATATTTTGTGGGTCACCTAACTCATTATACTTTAGAGGATATGGTCATTTGAAGTTGACCCTTCTATCATCTCATACGAAAACTTAGTCGGTAGAAATTCTTTGGACTTGACTTGATATAAAAGATCCCATATGACTCTAAATCGCATCTAATATACTTTAAATACTTAGGAATTGATCCTAGAATGTATATACAACCTAAAAGTCATTGGTCCATATGACTTTTATGAAATCTTACATTAGAACTGCTTATCATCTCCAATTCTATTTCCATACTAAGAAATTGTCTTTAACATCTCTGCTCAATTAAGAATCATAAATTAAAATTCTATATCATATGAAGGATGACTCGGTCTTAGCTTAGAAAAAAAATTGGGGTGTTACAGCCATAGGCCCGAGAGTGAGGCTACATGAGAGATAAAGTTTGATATGTATGCCCGATTACCTCAGTCGTTTTAGCCTTCAGGTATGTTCCTTATCTCATGTTCGAGGACGAATATTGTTTTTAATAGTGGATGATGTAATGACCTCGAAGGACATTTTTGGTATTTTCAATCAAATTACCATTTTGCTTTTTTCAAAAGTGCCTTGTGTCCTTTTTGGATAAGTCCCGAATTCAAATTTTGAAAATATCATAAAAAGTTGGAGTTTTGTAAAAGAAAGGACTATAAAGGCTTTAAGTTGGAAATTTTGAGTTTCGGAGTTATTTCGAGTTTCATGCTCAGATTTTGATTCCATCGATTCCATTAGCTCCAGAATACTGTATCTATTCTAGGAGAACTTTCAAGACTGGATTTGCAATTAAAACAGAGATTCTAGAGTCAAAGTTGTATTTTTAGTCAATTTTGGATCATAGGTTTGACTTTGGTCAACATTCGGGATTCGGGAGCTCGTATCAAAATTTCGTTAATTGATGTGGTTCCGGATGGTCAAACTAAAGCTAGAAATGGTCTCGTATCAATTTTTAGAGTTTTCGAGGGCAATTTTGGTATTTCAAGTTTCAAATGAGTTTATTCGAGTTGCATTGGTAACTGTGTCGTAGAGGTCCCAAAATAGAATTTCAATTATTCCGTTGAGTCTAGATGGTCGTTTCTAGTATGAATACATATTTGGTTTGTGAAATTCTGATTTCAGATGAGTTTTGAGTGCCCATTCCGAGTTTTGGTTCTTGTTGGGTATTGTTGGTGCAAGGCATCTAGTGCAGCCCCACTTATTCTCCGTGTTTGGGCTAGGTGGTCTACGTTCATGGAGGTGAACCTGGTCCTTCTCTATGTTCGTGGTCTAGTCCTCCGCCTTCACGTAGGTGAACCTGGTTCTCCTCTGCGTTCGTGGGGCGCCACCCGCGTTTGTAGAGTGTATTTTGTGCTTGAACAATGTCTTCTTTTAAAATACGTGATATAAACTCTTTTCACCATTTTAAACATTTCAAGCTTTGTTTTCAAGAGAGAATTCATGGGTTTTTGAGGCAAAGTGATTGGGTAACTATTTTCTAACCTATTTCAACTATTCTCATTGATTAATTTGTGTTTTAACTTCTAATTCGGGGATTTAATGGTGGAAAATGGGGTTTTCGGAATAGAATGTCCTATACTTAAATCATTGATTTCTCCCTCATATTGGCTTCATTTTTTGAAACAGATTTCACCGGTTGATTCCTTATTATGAGTAGAACATTTTTATCCATAATTTTTTAGTTTCTGACTATATTTTCCCAACATGAAATATTTGATTGTTTTAGCCTTTTTCTCCGAATTTATTGGTTTTAGTGTCATTAGATTCATTATGTGATTGTGGTGCTATATTTGTATAGATTGTGATGATTTGGATTATCGTAGGAGAGGGAAAGGGGCGATTCCTTCTTGATTTCTGGACTTTATTTGAGGTAAGTGGACTTCTAACCTTTTGTTAAGTATGAATGAACCTTTTATGCTCCTACGTGTATAGAATTGAGTATTTGGGAGGTAGAATTGTACCAATCTAGGCTAGATCATGATTTCTTGTATTAAATACTTGTTCATGTGGCTATATACTGAATTCTGATTTAATTGTGAAGTCGTAATTTCTGTGATCTTGTAATTCGCTTAGCGTTTTAGCGAGATAGTGCTTATATTGTGATATGATGATATTGAGATATTGTTGATAATGAGACACTGTTGATATTAAGACATTGATGATATTGAGACATTGATGATATTGAGATATTGATGGTATTGAGATAATGAGATCATTTTGATTGATAATATTATGATATAATTATGATCATGCATATTGCATTCATTATTACTTGTGCATTGATACTTATGATGGCTACGGTCAAGATGTGAGTAAGGAAACATGTGGGTTGATGGTCGAGGTCTTTACTGGTCGAGCCGAGGTAATATGCTGGTAATCCGAGGTCTTTTTCAGACGGGTCTGATATGTTGTTAAAGTACAACACTTTTGATGCTTAAAACTTTAAATTTTGTGTGTTCTCAATGCGATGTTAGTTGGTTTTTTGTGTTTTTCTGTTATATTTGCAGGATTCCAGGGTTGGTCTTGATTTTGGGAAGAAATGCAGAAGTTGCCGATTTTTGTGTAGTACGAGACCCTTTACAGGCCGTAGAATACTCTACGGGTCATGAAGTGGATTTTGTAGAAGATTCAAATGAGGGGTTGATTTTCTGAAGTTGGTTGTACGAACATGCTAATGGACCGTAGGTTGATTTACGAGTCGTATACCTTGATTCATGCCCTGAGGATTAGAAATTGGGACTTTCTAATGATTTATCAGATGAAAACCCCTATAGGTTGTAGATTACTTTATGGGTCGTAGAGGGGGTGTCGTAGACTTGAAGCCTGATTTTACAATAGCTCTGTACGAGACTTTGGTTACAGGCTGTGGAATGCAATACAGCTCATAAACCCTTTCGTGAGGCGTGCCAACCCAGTTATCCTCATGTGTTTAGGACTTGTCTTTTAAATATGAAAAATAGGTTTTTTCATTTATGTTTTAGTAATTTTTACATAGTACTCAGAAAATTTAGTAACTAGAAAGAGAAAAGTATGATATAAAATTGATGGCCTTGGCTTGAAATCCCACAGCTTTGGGACCAACGCGGCCAAGTACACGGCCCGTGTGGGGTGGCACGACCCATGGTAAAGCTTCTGGAGTGAAAATTTTCCAAGTATGGAATCACCGTCTCGTAACTTGATCGTGGAATTTTTCTAAGGAGAGGGGTACGGGCAATGTCACGGCCTGTGTGACACTACATGGTCCGTGTAATCTCCCGTGAAGACGATTTCATTGAAATATCCTAAGTATGAGATCTTCATGCTCAAGCTAAGTTCACTTTCAAGCCTTTAATTCAAGCTTATTTATGTTGTTTAAGGCCATCATGAGTCTCCTACATCAAGTCAAGTTCAAAGGAATTCCATTGGCTAAGTTTTTCACAAGTACCGATAGAAGGGTCAACTTTAAATGGGCATATCTCTCATCACAAAAAGAACTGGGTGGCCCACGACCTATCAAATTCTCTCTCTTTGAATTATCTTTCAAACTCATCTAGTCTGACCTCATTCCTAGTTCGGATCAAGAAGTTATGCCCTTTTTTGTAAAACCTGTCTGGGCTAGACGGAAGCCTTCACAGACCGTGAAGAGCTTTACGAGCCGTGAAGCCAACCGTGTGAACTTCAGTTTAAAATTTAGAGGGGCGTTTTATTGAGTTATTTTTATATATTGACCCATCCTCAAGGATTTTAAGACCTTTTTAACCCCCCTTTATATTCCTAAACTTCTCCTACACTAATTCTAAACCCTCATTCAAGACCAACACCTAGTTCTAGAATTAGGCTCTTAAAATCCTCTCCAAGTCTCATCTTCAAGATTCAAGATAGGATTCAATTGGGGTTTCAAATTCAAGGTAAAGTCTTCTCAAATTCATCTTCCTAATAAAGGTATGTGGGATTGATTCTTGGTTCCTTTCAACCAAGAAGACGCAAAACTCCTTTCAATTGATTTCATGAATTTTAGTCTACTTTGAATGTGAGTTTTCATTATTCGATTTTATTAAACTCAATTGGTGTATGGGCTGTACATCATTTATGATTTTAAGTTATTTTAAGCACTATTATGATGATTTACATTGAGTTGTGAAGTTATGAACTTGCATGTTCCCTTTAAAATTAATTTATGGATAGGTGACCTATGTTATGATTTAGGTGTTGATTTAATTATGGATTTATCCAATTTCATATTATGGTGTTGATTTTAACTTGAATCTATGTTACCCATTCTATCCTCACATCATGTATTGTATTGCATTCATGAGCATTGGTATATGAAAATTATGAAGTGGGCTAAACCCAATTATGCTTTATGAAACTATTATGATATGATTTTGGTAAGGCATTGGTTATGACAAAGATGTGATCACATGTATGTATATGATTATGACTCTTTGAGCATTATGGGTGCTTGCACCATTCCGAGTAGGTGGATGAGCTATTCGTTGCATGAGCATTACGAGTATGATCTTTGATTTGGCATTTGAGCCTAAATATGCATTGAACGTTTGAAATAAATATTGAATCTCTTGGAAGCACGAATATGTATAAGTATTCGAGTGGGATGTTTATGAATTAGCACCGATGGATTGGGGCCCTTCCCCCTTTCCTTGAACTATGTGCCAACATAGGAACGTTTCCATTACCAAAAAGACCAGGTCATAAGGAATGGTTATTTGTTTATTATGTTTATGATATGATTATGAAAATTCCTTCTGAAAAGCGGGTCGTAAGGAAGGTGACCATCCACTGAAATGCGTGGTCGTAAGGTGTAATATAGATTACCTTTGGCAAGTAATCTTCTTCTTACCGGTGGGAGGTCTCAATCGGTCTAATTCATGTAATAGCTCGCATGAGTTTGATTTTTCGATTGTAGTCCATCCCCAATATATATATGAGCATTGTTGCATTTTATGCATCATAAATTTCATGGCATCTTGTATATATCTTTCCATTGAATATATGATTCTTTCTATATTATCTGTCCTTGTCATCTAACATTGAAATGCAGGTTTGGTAAGTCATATGCATTGCATGCCTGCATACTTAGTACATTCAAACGTACTAACGCATACTCGATGCCTACATGATTTTACCATGTAGGGAAAGTGTGTTACGATCATCCATTGTTTGACGGGCAGCTTGAATCCGAAGAGTTGACATTGTGGTGAGTCCTATCTTCCAAGGACAAGCCACCTTTTTTCTACCTATGTTGTTTTTGGTTTATCTTCTTAATTGAGGGTTACCCCGGGACATGTCTTGGTCCCCGTCCCATCTTATCACTAGAGGCATTGTTGGACATCTTGTAGACTCTCATAGATTCGATATGTTATGCGTTGTATTGAAGCTTATGATTTAGTTATCTATTAGATATGGCTATTATGGATTGATTATGGAAATTATGATATGTATGTATGTTTGATGTGGAAATGTGGAAGATCCTAAGCCCCGTATTTCCCCCATAGAGTGAGTCCTACTTTCCCATCCCTTAGAACTATGTGTTTACTATTTGAATGTGCTTCCGAACCGATGATGTGGATTTGGATACTTTGAGACTTGTTTGGGAACTCTCAGGTTCCCATTCGCCGTGTCACATCTAGGCCCTAGGTTCGGGTCGTGACAAAGTCGTGCTGCGATAATAAATTAGGTATCCACGAGAGACAAAAGGCCAGCTTGGGAGGTAACTCGAGTGGATAGTGGCGCTTAGGCACCCAGGTATGATTTTTGACCCCTTTGTTTTGCTTTGATTGAACGCATTGGCGACAATGCACCTCTTTTTTGATAGGGTGTGGGTAGTTAGGGGCCTCAGTGAAGTCTGAGTAGCTTCGGTCCATAACTACCCCAATTTTTGATCCTGGGTTTTTCTTGCATGTGTTCTTTTCCCCATGAATATTTACTTTCTATTGAACCGGCACGTTTAGGATGTTTAGGTAATATTTGTAACATATAGTACTAATACATATGGCATATAGCATGTTTTTGTGTTATGTTTGTAAAATGATACCCACCAAAAAGTTTGATTAGTAGTTTAGTTAGTAACCATGCATGTTTAGGTGTGTTGACAAAGTTTGTTCTGATAAGTGAGGAAAAATTGATATAAAAAACATGATCTGAGAGTCTTTTGTTGATAATGTAGTCAGTGCCATGTGAGTGTGAGCCTAAAATTGCTAAATTCATGTGTGGTGTGCTAATTTAGAACTTGCCCTGTTGCTCTAAGTTGGACAGTAGATTAATTGAAGTAGGAAAGGATCTTAGGCTATTGTTCTTAAAAACCCACTTAGCCTAAATGACTAACCAAAATTGTAGTGTATCGTTTGATCCCAATGTTTGAGCCTAACATGTACATATTCTTTGTCAAAACCTAATTAACCTAGCCTTGTTAGTTGTAAAATCTTGAATTTGGCCCTAGTCCTTCCTTGAATATCATGCACCTTGACTAAGGCGAAAAGCCTAAGTTGAGGGTTTCTACCAAAAGTGGCATTGGTTTTGAGGATGGATATTATGCACCTCAACTCAGGCCAAAAGCTACAAAAAAAATAAGTGATGCCTTAGTTATGTGTTAAAAAGAAAAATGAAGTGTAAAAGCAAGACAAAAAATTGAAAAATGGAAAGAAAGCACTCAGAAAAGCTTGAAATAGGATAGAGGGAGAATGAGATGAAAATGACAGAGTTGGTAGGGAAAGAGTATAGGAAAACGTTGTGTCAAGGAGGGTCGTTAGTCACTATGTTCCCAAAATACCACACCAAAGGCCCCCAAGCCTACCTTACGAGCCTACAAAGTCCTAAAGTGATCCTAGTCCAAGTAGTTGAAAGTCTTAGTCATGAGTATAGGGGAAAGCCTATGGTATTAGGCATCATGCGTTAATATCTTTTGTGAGAGTGAGCGATTTGCATAGTCCCAAAGTTACACATGGGAACATCATTGAGTGTCAGATATGGGACTTCTTTTCTGTGAAGGCACTTGCATTGCATTGTTAGCATTAGACTTATTCAGTGATTGTGGATTGTTGATAGTACCTCACTTTTCATAGTTGTGTTGTCACATGCACTAGTATATATTATTTTACTAGATGACTATCTGATTTTGTTTTGAAAAGGTGGTGTGGGTGTCTGAGTTTGAGATTGATGTGATGTATGCCATTGGGATGAAGTCTTTGTGTTACTGTATTATGTATGTAGATTGAGTTTGTCATTTGAGGACAAGAAACAATTTTAAGTTAAGGGTGTTGATGTATTGTCAAAATACAACACTTTTGATGCTTAAAACTTGGAATTTTGTGTGTTCTCAATGCGATGTTAGTTGGTTTTATGTTATATTTGCAGGATTCCAGGGTTGCCTTGATTTTGGGAAGGAATGCAGAAGTTGCTAATTTTGTGTGCAATACGAGACCCTTTACAGGCCGTAGAATACTCTATGCTGATTTTCCAAAGTTAGTTTTACGAACATGCAGACGGGGCGTAGATTGATTTAAGAGTTGTAGACCTTAGTTCGTTCCTTGAGGATCAGAGAAAGGGGCTTTCTGAAGATTCATCAGATGAAACCCCCAGGGGTCGTAAACCACTTTACGAGTTGTAGAGCGGGTGTCGTAGACTTGAAGCCTAGTTTTGCAACAGCTCTGTACGAGACCATGGTTATGGACCATGGAATGCAATACGACCCATGAGTTGGGCGCTTTAGCCATTCAGCCATGGATGCTTAGCGGGGATCCTCGTACATGGTGAATAACCAAATTCCAATTTCAAAAATTAAAAAGCGGTAAATGCGCAATATGTGACTCACCTGAACCCTTTCGTGAGGCGTGTCAACCTAGTTATCCTAATATGTTTGGGAGTCTTTTAAATATTAGGAATAGGTATTTTAGGTTATTTTTGAGTAGTTTTCCCATAGTACTTAGAAAACTCAGTACTTAGAGAGAGAAAAGTGTGAGATAACATTGGAGAGTTTTTGTAGAACACTTGTACTTTGATTTCATCTTTAATCTTGTGATTCTCTTTGAAGTTGGATTTACTTGTTCTTAATTCAATTGTGTAAGTGCTCTATTAGGTTATTCCAATTCATAAGTTTTTCATCTACATAAATCATGAATAGCTAAATCCACAACTAGGGTTGTGGGAACCATGAAAAACTAATAAAGTAAAACTGGATAATTCATAATTCTTGGAATGTGTGCATGCATGTATTAATTAACTTTCTTCGCTTTGTAGGTTTTCTAGTGGTGGCCAACATTAGAACCTGCCTAATGTTACTGACTGGATCAAGATAATAATGAATAAGAAAATAAATTAATTAACAGGATTTGATTGATGTGTTCTCGTCTAATCAACCGAATTGGGCCAGGGGGAGGTTGTACTGGGACTAATAGGCAAGGGTTAGTAATGCACACTATGAAGATGGGCCAAGTCGCATAGTGAAATTCACCTCTCATCTTTGACCAAAGGGTTTGGTGAACTTAACTTACTGTCCTTCATGCTACACAGTAGAAGAAAATTAGGTTAACCAGTGATACTAAGATAGGGAATCACGGGGAACACAATACCCTAATTTCTCTCCATATTGATTTCACTCTTGTATTCGTTAGGTTTATTTTCCATTGATTATTGCAAAATCCCCCCACCCCACCCCACTCCCGGGGAAGTAAGTCGGTTAACTACTCAAATTGCAATCATTGAATTCTCTTGAGTCTACGTATTCCCTTGGGTTCAACCCTAACCTTGGTTGGGTCCTATTTCTTGACAACGAACGCTTCATCCTCTAAAAGGAGGTATAACTTGGGCAACATCAGGGTCCGAGGTCTTTTCTAAACGGGTGAGCATTAGCTGAGGTCTTTGCCGGTAGTGTTCACGGATACATGGTCTATGTGAGACCCCTAGGGGTTTCTATCTGAGGCATATATATGGTCGGCAGATGTGTATGGTAGGGCAGATATGCATCACGATTATTTGACATTGCATTGCATAGTATACATCTCATGGCATCCACTCCACTCCACTCCAACCCATATCATATCTGGTTGATATAGTTGTATATTGTTTATGGGATTGTGTACTTGTTGTATTCCTGATCTTGTTGTAAGTGTTGGAGCTATCTATATACTTCTGTGATAAGATACTATGCTAGCAGATGAGTATATGTATATTATTGTGATCCGTATATTATATAGTACTGGGACTTTTCTGAGTGCAGATTTGTAGTTTGGTGGATTGTGGTTGGGATTTAAGAAGTTACTTGTGTTCTTCATTGTTTTACCTTAGGTTAGTTCCATTTGCTGAGTACTCCATGTTTGGTGCTTACCCCTTACTACATTTTTGTTGGTTGTGAGCCCGATCCATCTTGTTAGACTTCCTTCTTGTTGGGTCGAACTTCCGGACTTCTTGCGAGGTAGTTGCTTATGTCTCCAGTAGGGCTTGAGGATTCCACTTTTATGTTTCAGTTCTATTTGAGGACTGAACATTATGCTTTGTATTTCATTTGGGTATTCTATATATAAATAGAAGCTTGTACACGTGACACTAGTTTCTTGGGATAGTTGTAGCTTGTTTTTGTTCCGCTTATCTATATATTTGACTGTTATCTTCTACTTTATTTTTAATTGTTAAGTTTATTGAGTTTTGGTCTGACTAACCTTGGTGGGTTAGGTGAGTGCCATCACATCCGATTTTCGGGTCCTGACACCACACCAGCCCTCTAACCCCCACTCCCCACCCTTATACAAAACAAAATTAAAAATTTATTTTATAAAAAAATTTAAATTTTGTAAATTTAAATTTTTTTACTCCACTTCGGGCCCTCATCCCCCCCACCACCACCACCACCCCCCCAATGGCCCCCAGCCGTCGCTCCACCCCTACCCACATACAGCAAAAAATTAAAAAGTTATTTTTTACAAAAAAAAATTTAAATATTAAAAATTTAATACTTTTACTCCACCCCAATCCCCTACTTACCCCCACCTCCCAAAAAAGAATTTAAATATTTATTCTTTAAAAATATTTTAAATTATGATGGTTGTGCTTAAATGATAAAAAAAACGAGTTAGTTAGAGCGCCTGTTTGTATATTTTGAAAATTGGAGTTCAAACTTAAAATTTGAAGCCAAGTTAAAGGGCTGATTAGCCTTTCACAAAATATCATTCAACTTTTGATTTTTTATTTTAAATCACTTAATTAGGAGTTATTTTAACCAAAAATTGCTTATCATTGATTTTTAACTTAAAGTTACTAAAAAATGAGCTCTATAGATCTTTTACTTACAAAATTAGTCAATTTATTTAAATTTTTTTTCAATAATAATTGACATTGAATTTTTAGTTAAAATTATAATATTAAAAAAATAAGTAGATACTCTATCATTTAGATCATTTAATTATTAAATGATTAAATAAGACACGAAGTTACTGTATTTAGTAGCAGCGGTGTAAATTAAATTTTTTATTTATAAATACTACTTACTACACTCAACTATTGTATTTACAAGTATTTAAATCCTACTTTTTATTTCTTTAAATAATATCTTTTATTTGAATTATTTAAAATATCATTTAAATTAGCAGCTCGCACGTATCTCATTAGTTGTAATTATGTGCCATGAATCTTTTAATTTTTTAGGTTGTAATTAAAAAAAAAAAGAGCAGTGGACGTATGATCTACTAATTGAAACTAGATATGTATGAGTAAACGATATCTTTAAATAAAAAATATCTTTTTATTTTTAAAATTTAGTTTTAAATAAAAATTTCATGCTAATAAATTTTATTGAAAAAATTAATTGAATAGGTTAAGTAACTTTCTATGAAAATAGCCCATTGTTGAATGACTCTTGGGTTATCAAAGTTGAATGATTTTATGTAAAACCAAGTACAAGTTGAGTGATTTTTAAGTTAAAAAAAATCAAAGTTCAATAATTCTCTTTGAAACAAATCCATAATTGAGTAACTATATTATCTCTATATACCTAGTTATTTTTCGGGGGAATGACCTGACAGACCCTTGTATTTGGTTGTCAGTTAAATTCTCCTACTTATCACTTTTATTAATTGAAATCTTAAATCCATTTGAACACAACATTCTAAACCCTTTTTACATCTGATTAGTATGCGTGTTATACAATCGAGTATACGTGGAATTCCATGTCACTTTTTAACGACGCATATAAAATTACATGTAAAAAATATCAATTAGGGTTATTTTTACAATTTCTGGAAAATTTCAAACCATGTTCTTCATATTTGCTCACAAAAAGAGCACCAAATTCATCTCACATAGATGAAATTCTTTCCTATTTAACTTGGAATTCAACTACAAATTCACCAACACTAACCCCACGAGCCTCAATCACAATTTTGAATTAATTTCACAAATTCTCAAAACTCATTTATTGCTTTTCAAGCTTTCTCTAACTCTATCAATGGAGTTTTTAAATTTTCAATATCCATCAACCATCCTTCAAAAAAAAAACACATACCAACATCTCTTCTTGAAGTCAACTAAAACAAATAATGATTTCAATATTTTTACACACAGAAATTGAAAACTTAGAAACATTAGGAGTAGGGGCGAAATGAAGTGGTTAGAGTGGGGGTGCCGGGGGGGGGGGGGGCGATTTGCAACAAAGGAGAAGTGTGTGTTGAGGCAGAAGAGGAGAATGAAAAGAGTGTGTGTGGTGAACGAAGTTCCAAGAAGAAGAAGAAAAAGAGAGGTTGGGTAGAGGAGAGAGGGCTGGGGCAGAGAAGAGGGAGTGAGGAGGGATGGTTGAGGAAAATATGATTTTTTATTTTCTTAAAAAATTGATTATTAATTTATTAAAGATATATTTCTAATGTAAATATTGTGTCTACTTGCTTTCCCAATGTGCGAAATCACGTGCTTTTCCAACTCAACAATATTAATACCACATAAGTTCAGTTTATGTAGGTTTAAAATATTGTGTTTAGATGAATTTAAGAGTTTAGTTGACAAAGTGATAAGTAGGAGGGTTTAACTGATTAACAGAGCCAAGTATATAAGGGTCTATCAAGTCATTCCGCCTTATTTTTATCATATAAATACTATTCCAAATCTTATTTTTCTAGAGTTATGAATAAAGCTTTAATGAATCAATATATATTCAGTTGTCATTGACGAATTAACAAATATATGTATATCGTGAGGTCTTCCCCCTCCACCCCTCTTTAACGAAAAGACTAACCTATACCAAATGTCAAATAGGCAGGTTGAACTAAAATCAATCAAGATTAAAAAAAGGTTTAAGTTAAAATCAACACAAAACCTACTTGTGATGGAATAAGTTAGGCTGAAATGGAATAAAAATAGGTTGGGTATGACAATTTGACCCAATCTTTTTAAAAGATGGTTTCAAATATTTAGTTTATAACAAATATAGTCACGTTTTTATTCATATACATAAAAAAGTAACTAAAAGTCATAGAACGTATATACTAACTATACAATATATTTTACTTATATATGAGCTATATATTGACTAGATTAGCCCGATTAGATTCAATAGAGGTGTTATTGTATGTAACATTTTATCCTCAAGTTGTAGTTCGGAGTAACAATTTAACCTTATTAGTAGGGTTTGCATACACTCTACTCTCTAGACCCTACTTTGTAAGATTTCACTGAATTTGTTGTTGTTTTTGCCCATTTCAATATTTGAATGAAATAATTCTTTAATGTGTTACTCGTAAATATATTTATACTAATTCTGAGTATTTTTTTAAAAAAATATTATTTTTGTTAATTGGTTTAAATAATGGATTGTTTGGGTCAACACTTTCTTGTATTTTACCCCAAAAATGACCTTTGTTTACCAATCTTTGAAAGAATGTAAATGATATTATATCAAGTTATCAATTAACATGATTTTGAATCTGCTAATTATAATGATCTTCCAAGACAGTCATTTTCGAGTGCAGTTTTGATCAATAAAGTGGCGTGAATAGTATGTACAAGCCACATTGTCAACAACTCCTCTTATGCAATTTGATTTTTTGGGAATAACATCACATCAGAAAAGCATATGCAAAAAATAGGTGCTTATCCATACTGAAAATGATACCAAATCATTTTCATTTCTTTTCCTCTCCAATGTAAAGAGAAAACTTTAATAAAGTAGAATGAAATAAGTCCAAACATTTAGAAAAGATGAGTATCAATTAGTTCTCTATCCTTTTTCTCTACTGAGATGCTCATAACACTACATCAGTTATATATTGACTATATAACATAGGAAAATATGTAATTTTAAATAAAAGTTTAGAAAAAACCATCAAGGATCATGCATGTAAACTCTTCTAATCATAGAGAACAATCCTATGCTTTTAGTTTAGCCTTACATACTGGGATGCAGCTATCAATCAGGCACGTCAAGGATTTCTTCTCGAATCTCTCAAACTCAAGCTCTTCTCCTCTTTCCTCAAGCCCTAGCCTTGTTAGATTCTGGAATAGGACTTAGGATGGAGGTTTTAGACCCTTTTTTGCGCCAAAATAATCTTATTAGATCGTGTATAGAGTTTAGGAGGGGTAGAGAATTGATCGGAATGCCCCTCGTAATAATTTAGAAATTTTCGACTAGGAGAAGACACAGTCCGCAACGCGGACTAGTCGCACACTGTATATTTTTAGAAAATGTTTCTGAACGAGTTTTCTCAATCCCGTAATAATTTTTCAAGAAAATATAAGTGCTAGTCTGCGACAGTCTGCGATGGAGGCGCGACGCGCTCCTGTCGCGCACCAACACTGTTTTGCGGTTCGGATAATAAATTTATCTTTTGATCGGGTCGCTCTAAAAATCGACCAAGACCATTTTCCCATTGAAAATTTCAAGCTGATCATAAATCCGGCCTCGGATTTGCCATACGAGCACTATAAGATGTGTTACGCGCATACCCTCCCTCTAGGGGTATTTTGGTAATTTTACTGGGCGTTACATATTTATACTAATTCTGAGTTTTTTAAAAAATATATATTATTTTTGTTAATTAGTTTAAATAATGGATTGTTTGGGTCAACACTTCCTTGTATTTTACCCCGAAAATGACCTTTGTTTACCGATCTTTGTGGAATGTAAATGATATTATATCAAGTTATCAATTAACATGATTTTGAATCTGCTAATTATAATGATCTTCCAAGACAGTCATTTTCGAGTGCAGTTTTAATCAATAAAGTGGCGTGAATAGTATGTACAAGCCACATTGTCAATAACTCCTCTTATGCAATTTGATTTTTTGGGAATAACATCACATCAGAAAAGCAAATGCAAAAGATAGGTGCTTATCCATACTGAAAATGATACCAAATCATTTTCATTTCTTTTCCTCTCCAATGTAAAGAGAAAACTTTAATAAAGTAGAATGAAATAAGTCCAAACATTTAGAAAAGATGAGTATCAATTAGTTCTCTATCCTTTTTCTCTACTGAGATGCTCATAACACTACATCAGTTATATATTGACTATATAACATAGGAAAATATGTAATTTTAAATAAAAGTTTAGAAAAAACCATCAAGGATCATGCATGTAAACTCTTCTAATCATAGAGAACAATCCTATGCTTTTAGTTTAGCCTTACATACTGGGATGCAGCTATCAATCAGGCACGTCAAGGATTTCTTCTCGAATCTCTCAAACTCAAGCTCTTCTCCTCTTTCCTCAAGCCCTAGCCTTGTTAGATTCTGGAATAGGACTTAGGATGGAGGTTTTAGACCCTTTTTTGCGCCAAAATAATCTTATTAGATCGTGTATAGAGTTTAGGAGGGGTAGAGAATTGATCGGAATAACCTTCGTAATAATTTAGAAATTTTCGACTAGGAGAAGACACAGTCCGCAACGCGGACTAGTCGCACACTGTATATTTTTAGAAAATGTTTCTGAACGAGTTTTCTCAATCCCGTAATAATTTTTCAAGAAAATATAAGTGCTAGTCTGCAACAGTCTGCGATGGAGGCGCGACGCGCTCCTGTCGCGCACCAACACTGTTTTGCGGTTCGGATAATAAATTTATCTTTTGATCGGGTCGCTCTAAAAATCGACCAAGACCATTTTCCCATTGAAAATTTCAAGCTGATCATAAATCCGGCCTCGGATTTGCCATACGAGCACTATAAGATGTGTTACGCGCATACCCTCCCTCTAGGGGTATTTTGGTAATTTTACTGGGCGTTACATATTTATACTAATTCTGAGTTTTTTAAAAAATATATATTATTTTTGTTAATTAGTTTAAATAATGGATTGTTTGGGTCAACACTTCCTTGTATTTTACCCCGAAAATGACCTTTGTTTACCGATCTTTGTGGAATGTAAATGATATTATATCAAGTTATCAATTAACATGATTTTGAATCTGCTAATTATAATGATCTTCCAAGACAGTCATTTTCGAGTGCAGTTTTGATCAATAAAGTGGCGTGAATAGTATGTACAAGCCACATTGTCAATAACTCCTCTTATGCAATTTGATTTTTTGGGAATAACATCACATCAGAAAAGCAAATGCAAAAGATAGGTGCTTATCCATACTGAAAATGATACCAAATCATTTTCATTTCTTTTCCTCTCCAATGTAAAGAGAAAACTTTAATAAAGTAGAATGAAATAAGTCCAAACATTTAGAAAAGATGAGTATCAATTAGTTCTCTATCCTTTTTCTCTACTGAGATGCTCATAACACTACATCAGTTATATATTGACTATATAACATAGGAAAATATGTAATTTTAAATAAAAGTTTAGAAAAAACCATCAAGGATCATGCATGTAAACTCTTCTAATCATAGAGAACAATCCTATGCTTTTAGTTTAGCCTTACATACTGGGATGCAGCTATCAATCAGGCACGTCAAGGATTTCTTCTCGAATCTCTCAAACTCAAGCTCTTCTCCTCTTTCCTCAAGCCCTAGCCTTGTTAGATTCTGGAATAGGACTTAGGATGGAGGTTTTAGACCCTTTTTTGCGCCAAAATAATCTTATTAGATCGTGTATAGAGTTTAGGAGGGGTAGAGAATTGATCGGAATGCCCCTCGTAATAATTTAGAAATTTTCGACTAGGAGAAGACACAGTCCGCAACGCGGACTAGTCGCACACTGTATATTTTTAGAAAATGTTTCTGAACGAGTTTTCTCAATCCCGTAATAATTTTTCAAGAAAATATAAGTGCTAGTCTGCGACAGTCTGCGATGGAGGCGCGACGCGCTCCTGTCGCGCACCAACACTGTTTTGCGGTTCGGATAATAAATTTATCTTTTGATCGGGTCGCTCTAAAAATCGACCAAGACCATTTTCCCATTGAAAATTTCAAGCTGATCATAAATCCGGCCTCGGATTTGCCATACGAGCACTATAAGATGTGTTACGCGCATACCCTCCCTCTAGGGGTATTTTGGTAATTTTACTGGGCGTTACATATTTATACTAATTCTGAGTTTTTTAAAAAATATATATTATTTTTGTTAATTAGTTTAAATAATGGATTGTTTGGGTCAACACTTCCTTGTATTTTACCCCGAAAATGACCTTTGTTTACCGATCTTTGTGGAATGTAAATGATATTATATCAAGTTATCAATTAACATGATTTTGAATCTGCTAATTATAATGATCTTCCAAGACAGTCATTTTCGAGTGCAGTTTTAATCAATAAAGTGGCGTGAATAGTATGTACAAGCCACATTGTCAATAACTCCTCTTATGCAATTTGATTTTTTGGGAATAACATCACATCAGAAAAGCAAATGCAAAAGATAGGTGCTTATCCATACTGAAAATGATACCAAATCATTTTCATTTCTTTTCCTCTCCAATGTAAAGAGAAAACTTTAATAAAGTAGAATGAAATAAGTCCAAACATTTAGAAAAGATGAGTATCAATTAGTTCTCTATCCTTTTTCTCTACTGAGATGCTCATAACACTACATCAGTTATATATTGACTATATAACATAGGAAAATATGTAATTTTAAATAAAAGTTTAGAAAAAACCATCAAGGATCATGCATGTAAACTCTTCTAATCATAGAGAACAATCCTATGCTTTTAGTTTAGCCTTACATACTGGGATGCAGCTATCAATCAGGCACGTCAAGGATTTCTTCTCGAATCTCTCAAACTCAAGCTCTTCTCCTCTTTCCTCAAGCCCTAGCCTTGTTAGATTCTGGAATAGGACTTAGGATGGAGGTTTTAGACCCTTTTTTGCGCCAAAATAATCTTATTAGATCGTGTATAGAGTTTAGGAGGGGTAGAGAATTGATCGGAATGCCCTTCGTAATAATTTAGAAATTTTCGACTAGGAGAAGACACAGTCCGCAACGCGGACTAGTCGCACACTGTATATTTTTAGAAAATGTTTCTGAACGAGTTTTCTCAATCCCGTAATAATTTTTCAAGAAAATATAAGTGCTAGTCTGCAACAGTCTGCGATGGAGGCGCGACGCGCTCCTGTCGCGCACCAACACCGTTTTGCGGTTCGGATAATAAATTTATCTTTTGATCGGGTCGCTCTAAAAATCGACCAAGACCATTTTCCCACTGAAAATTTCAAGCTGATCATAAATCCGGCCTCGGATTTGCCATACGAGCACTATAAGATGTGTTACGCGCATACCCTCCCTCTAGGGGTATTTTGGTAATTTTACTGGGCGTTACATATTTATACTAATTCTGAGTTTTTTAAAAAATATATATTATTTTTGTTAATTAGTTTAAATAATGGATTGTTTGGGTCAACACTTCCTTGTATTTTACCCCGAAAATGACCTTTGTTTACCGATCTTTGTGGAATGTAAATGATATTATATCAAGTTATCAATTAACATGATTTTGAATCTGCTAATTATAATGATCTTCCAAGACAGTCATTTTCGAGTGCAGTTTTGATCAATAAAGTGGCGTGAATAGTATGTACAAGCCACATTGTCAATAACTCCTCTTATGCAATTTGATTTTTTGGGAATAACATCACATCAGAAAAGCAAATGCAAAAGATAGGTGCTTATCCATACTGAAAATGATTCCAAATCATTTTCATTTCTTTTCCTCTCCAATGTAAAGAGAAAACTTTAATAAAGTAGAATGAAATAAGTCCAAACATTTAGATAGGAAGAGTATCAATTAGTTCTCTACCCTCTGTCTCTACTAAGAGCTCATAACACTACATGAGTTATACATTGACTATATAATATTTTTACACTATGATATGTTCAAAACAATCAATGTGATATACCTTTACATGGAAGTGACTATTAAATTCCTACCAACTCAAAATCACCTCTAAACATTCAGATATAAAATTTTCTTGATCTTTCGAATCTTTTAATGCATAACTCGCTCAAAAAGATTTTTGTCTGCGATATGTAAAATTTTATAGAAAAAGGAAAAGACACGAAGAAGAAGAAATAGGACGAAAAAGGCAAAAGTAGAAGGACGAAAAAAAAAGTAGGAAGAGGACCACATCGACGACGACGACCACGTAGAAGGAAGAAGAAAACGCAAAAATAAAAAAAGTTTTTTTTGGAAAAACAATATAGCTGAATGATCATTTTAAATAATTTTTATAGATTGTGCTAAAAAGATAATAACTAAAGCTTATGAGCTAACAATTTACTTAATTTTCTCTCTTTATTTAATGGTTCACATTACCTTACCACACCCTTTACTCATGTACACCCCTCCCCTAACTCAGTACCTAAGCCTTGACTCTTATCTTCGACCTGGAGGACATTCAATAATCGAGCCTCAACTTAACAATCAGGACACGACACTTGAAACCCAAGCCTCCATCCAACACCTACCAAAAAAATGCAAAAAAAATTACTTTTATACTCTTTAAATTTATATTTTCGTGAAAAAGATTTTCTTAAAAAAATATTGTCAAACTTTTGGAGGTTGATTTTTGAATTTTTTAATATAGTTTGCATTTCTCCATTTTTTTATGCTTAACAATTACATGTCCCAAAGTTAGTATCGTTTAAAAATATGAATTTTGTGAGGTCGGATTTTGACAGTTTTTAGTAGTGCGAGATTTGGCTCTAACTTGGGACTCGACCCAATCCTAACCTAGGACCTTATCCCCGATACTCATTTGAGACCCCATCCTAATCTATGATCTGAGATCTATCAGAGATTCAATCTAAACATAACTTGGAACCTGAACCTCGATCCACAAAAAATTAAAAGAAATTTAAAATAATAAATCCTAAACATGAGCTAGAATTAGATTAGCATTGAATTAAATTCAGTCCAATATAAAATTATTCTACGTTCGACTCATAAAATTTTAAATGAATTAGACAACCCCTGAATGTCAGCTTCAAATAGACATGCTTAATCACACTAATCTTGTCATCTTGCCAATTATTGAGGTGCATTAAATTAACTGAATACTTTTTGAGCACCCAACAAGCCGGCTCTTTAATGTCATGACATCACTTTTCTTCTCTCAAATGAAAATAATTCATTTTGAGAATTACACTGTATTTTTTTCAAACTTATGCCATGCTTGCTAACAAAAATTAAGCGCACACAACACAAATTCAAAAACATTAACTAGACTCAATTAAAATGTTTATTCCCCAAAGTACAAGAGTCTCATGCTTCAAACTCGTCAAATATTCATTTAGTTTAAAATTCAAGCATGAAATAGAAAGAAAATATTTTATCTCTTTCTTTTTGAGAGGTGGTTATCAACATTTTTACATCTATCATATAATATAAGAACCAATAAGGTACTAGCCTCTTCAAAACTTTTATTTTTCCCATGAAAATTGAAATATCCTTTCACTTGGCTTATATGAAGATATTTTCCTCTTTTGTTAATAACAGATAAGATTTTTGTATCAATAATATTATCTTCATTGTCTATAAATGACACTACTTCTTCTTGATTTTTTTTTCTTCAAGTAGTTGAATCTCAATTAAAACCTTTTTTTTTTGTCTAACTAGATAAATATAATTGAAGGATAATTTTGATTCTTTTCCAAATTTTATGCCTACTCTTTTAAAATTCATTTTTGTTTTTATTTTATTTTTTATTTTTTGTTCTCTTCTTCTTTCCATACCTCTATCTGATGGATTCTTGGCTCCGCGACTGTTTCTCACCATCTTTCTCAATGTTCATTCTAAAGAAGCTAAATAATTAGGATAGAATATTTGTCATACCTATATAATATATTCTTGATTTATTATTGTATATTTTCTGATTTTATTTAATTACTTGATATGATTCATTAGTTTTTATTGATATTGTGGAATTCTTTACCACATAATTCCTTTGTATTTAAACAATAAATTTTATCAATGAAAGACATACAAAAATCATTCCCTGTGTACTCTGCTCCTTCATGGTATTAGAGTTATCAACACTCAAACGAGTATAAACTTATAATCATCTTCCCATCTTATTCATCAAGTTTTTTTTTTTTCTATTTCCTTTCCAAACCACCTAAAATCATTGGCAGACTCATCTTCATCAAACATCAATTTGAACAACAATGACACAACCAACACTTCTATAATTTTCAATTTTGCTGCAACCAAAACGCAAATCATTAACATCAATCTGACTGCACAACTTCCAATCAAACTTATTGGTGGTGCAAACTTTGCAACAAGAAAAGCTCAAATTCAAAAGGTCATGAATGAGTTTGACTTGATGGGCTATCTTGATGACTCCATCACACCACCTACACGCACCATAAAGTAAGATACACAAGATGTTGTCAACCCAGATTTCAAAATCTGGTTCAGCAAGATAATCTTATCTGCAACGCCTTAATGGCATTTGTTGACTCCACCATTGCACCATCAGTTGCCTCTGAGACTTCCAAAGAAGCATGTAATTATTTGCATACCACATATGCAAATAGATCTCAAACTAGGATCTATAGTCTTCGAGATGCATTGGCAAAAGTACAGCGAGATCAAAAATCTGTCATCGAATATCTCAGGGAAATAAGAACTATCACTGATGAACTAGCTGCTGCCGGTGCTCGCACTTCTAATGAAGAGTTGAAGATTTTGAGTGGCCTTGGACCTAAATATGAGGCCCTAAGTATTGTTATTCGTTCAAGAGATTCTCCTATTTCATATGAGGAATTGACACACAAACTCATAGATCATGAACTTTATCTAAAGCAAGCTGAAAAGAAACAACCTGTAATACCCTACATTAAAATAAAGGTATATAAGTTATTAGCTTTTCTTTTCAGTATTTTTTTTTCATAATAAAATTTTATAACAAAATAAAAGGGAAGAGAAAGAGAGAGAAAAAAAAAGGAAAACAAGAGGGCTTAATTAAAGCAGCAGCACCGCTGCACAGAAGAAAAGGGATTAGAGTAGAGTTTTGCTGCATACAACAACTTTAAAACAAAGGGGAGAAAGACTAAGGGACTAATACCTTAGAAATTTGTAGCATAAGGTTGATTTCAACCGTCGAAAGAAGAAAAAGAGGATAGGTGCTGCTCACATTCAGCTAGGAGTGGAACGGGAGAAAAATCCAAGACGTCGAGTCACAAGTAAAGAGAAAATAGAAGAAGAAGGTAAGATTTTTTTTGAACTTAATTTATAAATTTGATAGGTGTATATTGTGGCCATGGAGTTGGGGTTTAGAGTTGAGAAAATAAGAGTTAAAGAGATAGAGAAATTATGAAATTCTTATAATTAGAAGTAAATCCTTGTTTTATCTTCTTCTATAATCTTACTAAAGTTCTAGGGCCAAGTAATTTACCTTGGGTGTTGAAATTTAGTGACAAGGGATGAGTAATTGAACAACAAGAATGGTTTGGATTACCGAATTGGATGAACAAGATGGTTAAG
The DNA here is from genome assembly GCA_029948455.1 of Solanum rostratum. Classification (NCBI taxonomy): domain Eukaryota; kingdom Viridiplantae; phylum Streptophyta; class Magnoliopsida; order Solanales; family Solanaceae; genus Solanum; species Solanum rostratum. The sequence continues at coordinate 48,408,940 of CM057047.1, read as the reverse complement.
ATAGCAAAACAAAAATCATTAGATTATTGCACCAATTGAATTACTCATGGCTTGGGTATCACATATGTATATCATCAACTGGACAGGATATAGAAAGTCTAAAAAGAGATTGGGGATTTCTAAAGTTAGTATGAACTTAGCTTGAACAAAGAAAGTAACATGAGATTTTTATGATATGAATATACATTGATCGAAGGAATTCCTACGGATTACTCAAGAGACGAGCTTCGTATTTTGGCACAAGTACTGTGACTAGTAATCTTAACCCAATTTGTATTTTATAAGTTTCATAATTTTTACATGATTTATAAAGTAAATATGTTACTGAATGAATTGAATTTGTCTGTGGAACAAGTCCGTTACTTGATTTGATACCAAAATAGCTATTTGAGATGATCTTACTTTTACAAGACAAGTATATGATAATTGAGATTATTCCTGTTATTTAAATGATTTTGACATTCAAGTACTTTTATATGTGCTTTTATCAAGTTGACATAATATGATTACAAAATTTACATGCCTTGTACTGCTTTGGAAAAAACTTATATGGTTTATAAAAAAAATATTTCAATGGGAGTAGACCTTGATGAATTCCGTAGCTAACAACAGGTTCGTTAGACTTGGTGCACCTTGTATTTATATATTACAAACAGAGCCCTCGCTAGTGGAAAGGTAGAACTAGCATGCCGTTACCGATATCCCTCGAGTAGGGATTTATTGGTATGCAATTATAGTTATCGTCTATTCTTTTAAGAAAATAGTCATACCGATTACCGCTTACATGATTCATTCTTGAAAACCTCTTGAATATGTATATGGTTTGATATAAAAGTGTTTTACTGGGTTTATTTCTGAACGGTCAAGTTGACTTTACTTATACGAGTCAGACAAGATTGATTATGGTTATCTTTTGTTGAAAAAGAGTATTTATTACATGATTTTTATTATTAAACTAATATATTTTCTGACTTGGCTCTCATTAAAACGATTGTGGTTAAGCATTATTACTCACCAAGCTAGTGTCTCACCCGTTGCTGATATCAGTGAGGATTTCGTTGATTAAAGCTAGTAAGTTGATTCCATGGTGAGCCCCACACTTGTTCGCGTGAGAATAAGTTATCTATTGTTATGGACCTTTCTTGAATTCTTGGAGTCACTCCAAGTCATCCCCTTTATAAGAGTCATGAGTATTTTTTTTTGTTTTATAGCCATATGATTAGTTTTAGATTTCTTTTTGTATTTAGAGATGTAATGGTATTAAGGTGTAGTGATTAGATTGTTGAATGGATGTTGTGGATTAATTTAGAGGTGTTGTTACTGATACCGTTGATATCAGAGACAAAAAAAATTGGATAGGCCTAAAAACAGAGAAATTTTGCCCGATTTTTTTACAGAATTCTAGTAAGGCTTGCTTTGGGATTTTCCCCCTTAGGCTGGTCATGATCCTAAATTGGAGCGTGACACAACCACCAACTCTAATCACTGCTCAAGTTTTTTTTGCACAACAACAACTAACCAGAATAACAATAGCAGCAGGCAACCTCATTGCTGGTCTGGTCAGCCTCAATGGCATTCATAAACCACTCCTTCTAGAATGTATCAATGGTGTACCCAACACACTCAAAGCAATGGTAACTTCTCCTAGCCATGGCGTCCCACCATCCCTCAACAAGCCAAAATGCAAATTTAATGTCAATTATGTGAAAAGTTTGGCCACACTGCAAATGTTTGTCGTTCCAAGTCACATAATCATTTCGAAGCTAAGGCTATGTTTGCTGCTCGATCTACTTCCAATACTTCTCCATGGATTCTGGATTTCGGTGCCTCACATCATATTACTTCTGATTCTCATAATATAGACTCTCCACATGAATACATGGGTCTGGAACAAGTTTTAATGGGTAATGGTAATGGTATTTTGATCACCCACACTAGTTCCACTACACAACACTCTCATACATTTTTTCACTCTACATTATATCCTCTGTGCTCTGTCCATTAAAAGGAATCTTATATCTGTTTTAAAATTTTGTCAACAAAATCAAACATCTATTGAATTTTTTCCTTTTTTTTTTTGTGAAGGAATTGGCTACGGGGCACCACTATTACAAGGCCGAAATAGAGATGACTTGTATGAATGACCAATGTTTGCAAGTTCAACACATTCATCTCCTATGACAAATACTTCTGAAGTTCTTTTATCTCTGTGTCATCATCATTTAGGATATCCAAACATCCATCTCTTAAAACTTCTTTTAAAAGCTACAAGTTGCCTTATCTTGATAATTTTTAATCTTGTAATTCATGCAATTGCAATAAAAGCCACAGGAGTCCTTTCTCACATAACACTTTGCAAAGTTCAAAGCCTTTTGAAACGCTTTATACTGATGTTTAGGGTCATTCACCTGTTCCCTCCCTTGATAAAAAACATTATCACGTTATTTTGTTGATCAATTTACCAAATATACTTGGCTCTATACACTCAAACAAAAAAGTGATGTAGTAAAGGTCTTTTTTGAATTTCGTCTACTCATTGAGAACTTTTTCAATACTAATATTCTCACCCTATATTCTGATGGGACAGGAGAATTCAATGGACTAAAATCGCTTCTTGCTCAATTTGGGATTCAACATTTATTCTCTCCCCCACATACCCCATAAAGAATTACCTTAGCTGAAAGATGCCATAGGCATATTATAGAAACTACTAGAACCCTACTTCACCTGGCATCACTACCTCCCCATTTTTGGAGTTTTGCTTGTCAAACTGCTGTTTATATGATTAACAGATTTTCTGCACCCTCGGATAATATTTCTTCATATCAAGCTCTCTCTGGTACAACTCCCCAATATTTTCACTTTTTACTTTTGGTTGCTTATGCTACCCTTGGCTAAAGCCCTATACAAAAAATAAACTTGAGCCAAGATCCACATCATGTGTCTATTTAGGATTCTCCACTTTCATAGTCATCAATGCTTTGATCCTCAAAATTATATTTCTCCAGAAACGTAAAATTTATGGAAAATATTTTTCCTTATGAACATATCTTTTCCAAATATAAGGGAGTCTCTCAGAATATTTTATGGTTTGATTCTGCATCTAATTTAGATACATCTTCCTCTAATCAATATTGCCAAGATCATACATTATCTTTTTCTATTACTCTAAGAAGTCCATTTCTAATGAAAGATCCAAACTTGACTTGTCGTACAACTGACTCTACTGCACCAACAATAGTTGTGCGCGCTCTGTCAGAGCCTCCAGCAAATCAGCAAAATCAGGAAACTTCCTCCCCTCTAGATAATTCCCTTTTAACTGGTTGAATCATCCACAATTTCCCCTTCTCAGAAAAACCACCCTTCATCACCACAACGCCCAGTCATTCACTCCCAACATAAAATTATGAAGCCAAATACAAAGTATGCATCCATGGCCACCCTTATATCCTAAATACCACCAGTCATAGTTAAACAAGCTTGCAAGGACCCACAATGGAGACAAGATGCAAAGTGAATTTGACAATCTCATGAGCAACAAAACTTGGAACCTTATTCCTTCATCTGATTACCAAAATATTGTGGAGAATAAATGGATCTTCCACATTAAACGCAAACCTGATGGATCAATTGAACGATACAACGCTCGTCTTGTAGCCAACGGTTTCACTCAATGTCCTGGAATCCACTACGATGATACTTTTAATCCGGTTGTCAAACCAACAATCATTCGAACAGTACTTGCCATCGCCACCCAAAACAAGTGGTTGCTTCATCAACTAGATATACATAATGCTTTTTTACTAGGTACATTGACTGAGGAAGTCTTCATGGAACAACCAAAAGGTTTTGAGAATCCGGACTACCTAGACTATGTATACAAACTAAACAAAGCCATCTATGGTCTCAAACAAGCACCATGTGCATGGTACATCGTGCTTACAAATTTTCTCATATTTGTGGGTTTTTGCAAGACTCATTCTAATCACTCTTTATTCACCTTACGTTCTTATGAAACAATCATTTTCTTGCTTGTATATGTGGATGACATTGGTATTATAGGCAATAACTGTAACGCCCAGTAAAATTATCAAATTACCCCTAGAGGAGAGGTATGCGCATAACGCATCTTTCAATGCTTGTATGACAAATCCGAGGCTGGATTTTTATCAGCATGAAAAATTGAGTAGGAAGATGGTCTTGGTCGATTTTTAGAGCGATTGGATCAAAAGATAATTTTTTGATCTGAAACAAAATAATAGTGAGAGTGCATGACAGAGGCACGTCGCGCCTCTGTAGCGGACCCATACTTGTGTTTTTCTAAATTTTTCGACGGGATTGAGAAAACTCGTTCATAAACTTTTTGGAGAAAATACCCTGTGTGCGACCAGTTCGCATCGCGGATTAGGCTATTTCGAGATTGAAAAATTTCTTAATTTTGTGAGGGGAATTTCGGTTAATTCCTAACCCCTCCTAAACTCAATACATGATCTAATTTGGTCATTTTGACGTTAAAAGGGTCTAAAACCCCATTCTAAGTCCTTTTCTAACAATTGGAAAAGACTAGGGCTTGATGAAAGAGGAGAGGAGCTTGAGATTGAGGAATTCAAGAGGGATTCTTGAAGGTGATTGTTGATAGCTTCATCCCAGGTATGTAAGGCTAAACTAAAATCATGAGGTTGTCTCCCATGTGCCCCATAGAAGGTCATAGATGAGTTGAAAGTCTATTGAGTCTACATGCATAATTCATGATGGTTTTTTATTGAAAATCTTATAAAATACGTATAGTTTTCTATGTTTATGACCATCTTAAGCTTGTTTTCTTGAATTGAATATTTCCATGAGAATTTGCATAACCCTACACGACTGTTTTGAAAGCATACACGAACTTAAGAATTGAGTCTAGAGCCTTGATCGGATGATGTTGATTGTGATTGTGATTATGATTGTGATTGTGATGAGAGAATGATGATGAGTTGATAGAACTTGATAGTACTATGAGTCTCCATAAATGAACTCCACTGATTTGTCTATTCGATTGTTCCCTTACGATTGTTCTAAATCTTGAGTCGTTGATATAAATGTTCTTTGATGAGAGGGTTAAAGCCCCTATGAGATTGATTGATTAAAGGGTTAAAGCCCCTATGAGATTGATTTATGAAAGGGTTAAAACCCCTATGAGATTGATTGATGATAGGGTTAGAAGTCCTTATGATTGAATTGGATTGATTGTCTTATGAGTATTAAGTCATGGGAGGAATATCGAGCACCAAAAGAGTAAGAGTTAGTCCAATTTGTACTCGTCAAACTACGTCACTAAACATAGGCGAGGATTAGAACCATCACACTATATTGTGGTTCCCTCCTGATTAGAAGTCCCTGAAAGCAATAGAGGACTTAGTTGATTGTTGTTTCCCTTAGTGGATTCGATTCGTTCCCTACTTGGCAAGTTTCGAATGGTTGTAGCAACATCAGCTTGACTGTTGTACATTCACTGGCTCATAAGTGATTGTTGTCGGATAAGAGAAACTCTCGAAAAGTTCCTATCTTGAGTACTCTGAGCCGAGATGAGATGAGTTCCATTGAGTTGAGTTGAGTTGATTTAATTGATGAGGTTGATTGGTTGATGGGTCACTTGTCTATTCTTTATTCTTGTATAGATAGATATTTGATGATTTGATTTGATTTGATTTGAGGATTGTTCTGAGTCGAAGATTGTTTCATATTATTACACCTGTTTCAGTTTCATTCTGCTATTTTGCATACTGTACATTCCACACACTGATGCCACACGGTGCTGCATCATTTTACGATGCAGATACAGGGATTAGGGATCGTTAACAGGTGCATTGTTGAAGATCCAGGATGTTCAGCTGATTGGTGAGCCTCCCTACTCCAGAGGGTTCACTACCTTTACTTTATCATGCTTTTGAGTTATGACTAGACTAGTCTTTTATTTTGAACTCGGTAGCCACGAGTCTATCATTAGCACCACTTGATTAGTGATAGAGGCTTCATAGATGATAGTCGAACGTTGATGTGAAGATTGTAAGCTAGTTCTTTCCATGTGGTTTCTGGTGATGGTATTCGAGTGGATGCCCAGAAGATTGAAGTGATTAAGAATTGTCCCAGACCGGCCACTCCGACTGACATAAGAAGATTCTTGAGGATGGCAGGCTACTACCGCAAATTTGTTGATGCATTTTCTTCTTTATCCACACTATTGACTAAGTTGACTTAGAAGAAAGTCAAGTTTCAGTAGTCCGACGAATATGAGAAGAGTTTCCAAGAGTTGAAGATGAGACTGACTACTGCACCGGTTCTAACCTTGCCCGACAGGGCAGAGGACTTTGTAATTTATTGTGATGCTTTGAGGATTTGATTAGGATGTGTGCTGATGCAGAGGGGGAAAGTGATAGCCTATGCTTCCAGGAAACTTAAGGTTCATAAGAGGAATTATCCAACCCATGATCTCGAGTTGGCAGCGGTGGTGTTTGCATTTAAAATCTGGCGCCACTACTTGTATGGAGTGCATGTGGATGTGTTCACTGACCACAAGAGCTTGCAGTATGTCTTCAATTCGAAAGAGATCAACCTCGATAAAGGAGATAGTTGGAATTGCTCAAGGATTATGCTATCGAAATGGTTAGCTCCATCTATAAATCTTTTGCATCCAAAGTCCACCACCCAGGTAAAGCTAACATTGTTGCTGACGCTCTTAGCAGGTTGTCAATGGGTAGCACTACCCTTGAGGAAGGAAAGAAGGAGTTGGCAAAAGAAGTATATCGATTGGCTCGATTGGGCGTTCAACTTGAGAAGAATAATAAGGGAGGAGTTAATGTTCAGAATGGGTATGCTTCATCTTAGTTGCAGAGGTGAAGGAAAAGCAAGACCAAGATCCTGTCATACTCCAATTGAAAGAGGTTGTCCATACACAGAAACTGATGGTTTTCTCCAAAGGGAGAGATGGAGTGTTGAGCTACTAGAGTAGATTGTGTGTTCTATATGTTGATGGTATTCGAGATAGAATCATGGGTGAAGCCCATAGCACTAGATATTCCATTCATCCTAGCTCTACCAAGATGTATCACGACTTAAGAGAAGTCTATTGGTGGAGTGGAATGAAGAGGGATATTGCTGAGTTCGTTTCAAAGTGCCCCAATTGCCAGCAAGTGAAAGTTGAGCATCAAAGGCCATGTGGATTAGCTCAGAACCTTGAGATTCCTGAATGGAAGTGGGAGATGATCAATATGGACTTCATTACTAGTCTACCGAGGTCTCAAAATCAACATGACTTGATATGGGTAATTGTAGACAGGATGACTAAATCAGCTCACTTCTTAGCAGTTAAGACAACCAACACTGCGAAGGAGTATACCAAGTTGTACATCCAGGAGATTGTGAGGTTTCTTGAAGTTCCCTTGTCCATCATCTTGGACAGAAGAGCTCAATTCACCTTCCAATTTTGGAGATCGTTCTAGAAAGGATTGGGTACTAAAGTGAACCTGAGAACAACCTTTTATCCACAGACAGATGGTCAGACAGAGCACACAATTCAAAATTTAGAGGATATGTTGAGAGCCTATGTTTTTTATTTCAAGAAAAATTGGGATGATCACCTACCATTGATTGAATTTGCATTTAATATTAGTTATTATGCAAGCATTCAAATGGCTCCCTATGAAGCCTTGTATGGAAGAAGATGTAGATCACCAATAGGGTGATTTGAGGTTGGAGAAGTGGAATTGATTGGGCCTGATCTTGTCCACCAATCTGTGGAGAAGGTTAAGGTCATTAGAGAGAGATTAAAGACTTCCCAAACTCACTAGAAATCTTATATAGACGTGAGGAGAAGAGACTTGGAGTTCGAGGAAAATGATTGGGTGTACTCGAAAGTGTCACCTATAAAGGGTGTCATAAGATTTGGGAAGAAGGGGAAGTTGAGTCCATGCTACATTGGACCATACCATATAGTGAAGAGTATTAGGAAGGTTGCTTATGAGTTAGAGTTGCCTTCCAAGTTAGTTGGAGTTCATCCGGTGTTCCATGTGTCGATGTTGGTGCTTAGGAGATCCTGCCTTGGTGATCCCTGTTGAAAGTATTGAATTGAAGGATAGCTTGTCCTATAAGGAGGTTCCGGTCTGAATCGCTGATCGTCAGATGGTAAGTTGAGAAACAAAGAGATAGCCTTAGTCAAAGTCCTGTGGATAAATCAATTCATTGAGGAAGCCACATAGGAAGCTAAGGAAGAGATGAAGGCCAAATATCCACACCTATTCGTGTCGAATGATGAGAATGTCAAAGGTAAATTTCTTACCCTTGACTAGATTGATTGACCTATCCTTGAGTTGATTATCTATTCTAAAGTCCGAATAGAATTGATTGAGATTTATGAGAAGTTGAGAGTTTGATTGGTTGAGATGAGTCTTGAGTCTATTCGTGCCTTGATATCCACCTTTACTCATCATTCAGGATGAATGATCCCAAGGGGGAGATGATGTAATGCTTGGTAAAATGACCAAAATACCCCTAGAGGAGAGGTATGCGCGTAATGCATCTTCAATGCTTATATGGAAAATCTGAGACTGGATTTATGATCAGCACAAACAATTGAGTGGGAAAATGGTCTCAATTGATTTTTAGAGCGACAAGATCAAAAGATAATTTTTTGATCCGAAATGATAAATAGTGAGAGTGCGCGATGGAGGCGCGTCGCATCTCTGTAGTGGACCTACACTTAGAGAAGATGCTTCTCTAAACATACTACTTCCAACTCTAGTTCTACAATTTCTTTAACCAGTTCTGTAGTTGTCTAGATTCAGTTTAAAGGACACATGACCAACATAGAGGATATTAAAACAACACCAAAAATAAATAAATGCTCATTTCACAAGAATAAATATGAGGGGGGACAGTGATAAAGGTTATGTAAATTGAAAATATAATATGGGAGCTTTATACTAGCTATGTTACTTCACAAGAAGGTGTATGAAGTGTGAAATTTCCAAATTTACATAAACAACTGACGGAATCTCTAAGGTTATTCAAGGTGGAAGTAAGCAGAATAATATGTCATACTATAGTATGCCATTAGGGCTCAAGGAACAGGAGGAGGTACCTTAAGCATTGAGACCTGAGTGATTTTTTGTGAGAAAAATTTACATCCTAATGCTTTCTCTAGAGAACATTGAACTGCGACTTGATCCTCTAATCCTCTCTCTAGTTCCATTATGTATAAAGTAGTTTAAGTTTTCAACCAATTAAGACATTAATAATCTGTTGAACCAACTAGAATTAACAGTTTCATCATCTCTATTTTCTTACCTCTTGCCTAAAAGAACTTTCAACTTCCTCATATAACTTCTTCTTCTTGCTCCCCTGACAGTCATTTCTATCACCCTTATCCTAGAAAAAAAACATTAATATCCTCAAATGTCCCAAATGCTTGGAATTACTAAGGTGTGTTCCTTGTTCATTTTCATTCCTTCATGTTGGAGAGAAATTCGAGAGCTATGAAAATTGTTTGATGATGTAAAAAGAAATTTGAAAGCGCACAAGGAAGAGAAGACACAATGTAAGTCAGGATGCACGATAAGGATCAAAAGTTCATGATGAGTCCAACTATCCTTTTTCACCCTTTTCAGCTTGTATCATTTTAGCCAAATTCTATTATGAGAGCTCTACTATTAAAAAAATGAAGGACACATGGAAGCTTTCTTACCAAATTCAATTTATTAAAGTTGTATATGAATTATTCACATTGTCTTTGAATTCTCGTGTATACGGGAAGCTGTATTTGTGAAAATCAAATAGCAACGAAAATGTTAATTGAAATGATCAACATCACTCAAAAAGTCATACTAGCATAGGGGATTAAGATTTAAAAAAACATTTTCTGGAGTACATAATTGGCTCCTACTATAAACAAATATCATTCAAAGACATAACACACTAGGAAATTAATAAGATAAGAAAAAATAACAAAAGCCCTTCAATTTTCTTTTTTCATTCTTGCCACAAAACTTTTGTACTTTTGCTTTTAAGACCAACTCTAATTGTCACCACACGAACCTAGGGTCTAGGAGTGACATGGCGAATGGGAACGCGAAAGTTCCCACACAAGCCTCATAACATCTATTCACTCATTATCAATTCGTAAGAGCATATGAAATAGTAAACACATACTTCTATGGGACGGGAAAGTAGGACTCACTCTATGGGGATATCATAGGGATAGGGATTGACATAGAATCACATAACACATAGCACATAAGAACTAAGGGGCGGGTAAGTATGACTCACTCTATAGGGGCTATACGGGACTTCGGATCTTCTACATTTCTATATCATAACATAAATCCATATCATAATAACTATATCTGATACATAACCATAATCATAATCTTCTAATACAACACATAGCATATATCTGTACAAGAGTGTACAAGATGTCCAACAATGACTATAATAATAGAATAGGACTGGCGCTAAGACATGTCCCGGGCTCACCCTCAAAATAAATGTAACATAAGAAAAAGCAACATAAGGTAAATAGATGGTGGCTTGTCCTTGGAAGATATGACTCACCACAAAAGTGTCTCAAATTCAATCTAGCCGTCAAACAGTGGATAAAGGTTGTCTCCGATCCCTACATGGTTAAATCATGTAGGCAAAATTGTGCGTTAGTACATTTGAATGTACTAAGTATGAGGGCATTCAATTCATATGACTTATCAAACCTGTATTCAATGCTAGATGACAAGGGCGGATATAATAGAAAGAGGTATATAGCAAAGAAGAGTAATATAACGACATGCCATGAAATGCCATAATGCTCATACATAGTGAGGATATGACCATAACAAACATCTCAAACTCATGCGAGCTATTACATGAATTTGCCCTATGTAGACCTCCCATCTTGTGAGAGAATATTACTTGTCAAAAGTAATCTACACCACACCTTACGACCCCCGTCATTTCAATGTGATGGCCACCTTCCTTCCGACCCGATAATTTTAGAAGGATTTTCACATCATATCAAGTCAATGTGTAATCATTCCTTATGACATGGTCATTTCGGTAATGGCTACAATATACCTATACTGGCACAAAGATAAAGAAAAAGGAGAGGACCCTTGGGGATAGCCTTGACGTGCCCAATCCATTCGTTGCTAAGTAGTCATCCCATAAGAATACTTATACATATACATTCTTTCAAAAGAGGCAATAATTATTTCAACACACATTCAAGCTTAAAAGCCAAACATTCTAACTAAACATTCAATACTTGGTCTAAAAAGACAAGTCATAATTCAATCCGTACTTTTCATGTATAGGAATAACTCCTTCACTTATAACAATATGGTGTAAACACCCAATATGCTCAAAGAGTCAATAACAATAGACATTTATGTGATCACATTCTTGTCATAATCATAATTTTCAAAAAATCATTTTCATAAACATATGTGGGCTTAACTTACCGAATCATTTTCATCAAAATCTAATACTCATGAATGCATATTCCATGAATGATATGAGAATAACATGAGCAATAGAGATTCAATCTTAAATCAACAATATAATATAAAATTCAAGTAAACCCATAAGTAAATCCACATTTCAAATTATAATATAGATTACCCATGCCTAAATCAAACTTTAAAGAGACAATGAACATTCAAATCTTCATAATAATCATGAAATTTAACATATTAGGGCTTCAATCACTTTAAACTCAACAACTAAACATAGTCCACATCTCAATTGAATCAAATAAACAACAATCTTACAAACTCATATTTAAAGTAAGATCAATTACATGAAATTCAAAGTAAAAGAGTTTGGGTCTTCTTGGTTAAAAGGGACCAAGAATCAATCTCACATACCTAATTTCACCAAGAAGAAATAAGAAGAATTTGATGAAGAACCGAGCTCTTCCTTGATTCCCAAGGTAAATCTCCACTAGAGTCTTTGAGAGGAGTTCTTAAGAGAGTGTTGAATATAATTCTAAGTGTGAGAATGAATTTGAGTGAGGGAATAAGAGTATAGGTCATTTGAATGTCTTTAGATAGTACAGAAAGTCACAAAAGACCCTTAGGATAAACCATAATTACGAAAATATCATTAATGAAATGAGTAGAAAAATATTGTCAGGGGTCCCATGGGAATGTCTCACGGTTTACACAAGGTCACACGGACTATGAACCCTTCTGTGAAGCCAACCTTAGAAACAAATTCCACTAATGAAGGTCTGAGATGGTAATTTCATACTTAGAAAAATATTGCACGTCGACATCCATATGAAGGGCTTCACGGTCCATGGGAGGTCACACGGACCGTGTGGCCTCCCGTGAAGATTCACTTAGAAAAATTCTTCATTGACAAAGTTCAGAGATGGTGATCCCATACTTAAAAAAATTTCACACGAACGCTTATATGGAGGGCCTCACGAACACTGAAGGGGCTATACAGTCCGTGAGAGGTCCATGTGTGAAGTGCCTTGGCCAAAATATGGATTCTCAAGGCCAAGGCCCTCCACATGTACTGTGTGGGATTCTTGTGGTGTGTGCCTTGGTCTTAAACTCGACATTAATGCCAAAACTCTACAAACAAGGCCAAGGGCCACCTCAAGGCCTCTCCACATGATCCATAGTGAGTCACACAACTCGTGGAGGTACCTATAAGGTGGAACCTTAGTAAAAAAAAATTCCAAAACCAAATTCCAAGCACCATTAAGGTCATTTGAAGTCCGAGTCCTTACACTAATGAAATTGAACTAAGAAAATTGCAATAATACCAGCTTGTCAAGGGAATGAGAAACCTCAAATACAAAAAACAGGGAAGAGAGACTACAATATACTCGCTCTAATTCATATTAGTTGAATTTGTTAGACAAATGCATACATATTTAGGAAAATATTCAAGGACATAATTTGAACCATAATTTTTCACTATCTCCCTTTATAAATATAACTTTTTAAATAGTGTAATTTATTTCCAAGAAAATGTAAAACTTCAATAAATGAAAGAGCATATATGAAAAAAAATTCAAAGATATCTTAATCTTTGAAATATTTTCAATTATTTTGAAGAATGAAAAAAATCTCAATTTATGTGGTACCATAAGGGCATGTAAAGGTGATCTTATCTTGATCCTCAAGTGCAACGGATATTTGATCATACCCGGGGTAACCATCGAGGAAACAATACCACCCCCTTCCGGAAAGTCTATCTAGCATTTGGTCCATGAATAGTAGTGGAAAATGATCTCTCTCTATTGTTGCATTTAACTTTTGATAGTCCATGCGAATTCTTCACCTGGTGACTGGTCTTGTTGATATTAATTGGCTCTTCTTGTTTGGAATCATAATCATGCCTCCTTTTTTGGGAACACACTAGACAAAACTTACACAATTACTATTTGTAAGTAGGTATATCACGCCAGCGTCCAACTACTTAATGATCTCATTTTTCACTACCTTATGCATGGGGGATTTAATCTGTGCTGATACTTAAAAGTGGGCGTACATCCCTCAACCAATTTGATCTTGTGGGTGTAAATCCCCGAAGGGATTCCCACGATGTCGGCTATTGTCAAGCCAATGGCTTTGACATGTTTCTTGAGCACCCTAATGAGAGCCTTGATTTATTTTTCATGTAGACGAGCTGCGAGGATTACTAGCAAGGTTTAGTTTTCTCCCAAGAAGGCATATTGAAAGTGACTTGGTAGCTTTTTTAGCTCGATCTTTGGTGGCTCCTCAATAGATGGTTTCGCTGGTTGTATGTCCCAATTTTTCAAATCTACATCGAGCTTAACCAGGCTGAATGGCCTCCAGCCTCTATCATGGTAGCCACTACCTCATCACAATCATTCTCATCTTCCTTACCATAATTCAACGTAATTTCGGCTATTGAAGTAGCCCTCGAATAACCTAATTCCCCAAGGTCTTGCACAGCCTCATCAACCACATCAACAATAGTATTTACATGGAAATCATCATGCCTTTGTAAAGCTTTATCGACATTGAAGCTCACTTCTTCACCATTCAGCCTAAATTTTAAACTCCCACTTTCGCCATCCACCAAGGCTCTACCAGTAGCCAAAAATGGTCGTCCCAAAATGATGGGCACATCAATGTCCAGGTCATAATCCAAAACTATGAAGTCAGTTAGGAATATGAACTTGTTTACTCTAACCAATACATCATACAACATCCCGACCGGCCTTTTGATTGATTAGTCAACCATAAGTAGCTTCACGATTATCAAGGCCAAAGTACTTACATCGAGTTGTTCAAACACCATCAAAGGCATTAGATTTACACTAGCCCCTAAATCATATAGCGATCTTCCAAAATTACATGCCCTGATTGTTCATGGTATTGTAAATGTGCCTGGATCATTTCTTTTTATTACCACTTCTCTAGTAAAGATATTGCTACAACTGTGTGGAATCTTGATTGTCTCACAATCCAAGGCTCTCTTTTTGGTTGCCAAATTCTTCATCAATTCTGTATGTGCTGGCATCTTATTGAGAGCCTCAATAAATGGGATACTGATTGCGAAAGAAGTGAAGGTGGACAGAAATTTTTGAAACTTAGCTTTGTCGCCTTCTTTCTCATGTTGTTGAGTGAACTTTGCAACCTCCATGTACAACTTTTTAGGAGTGGTTCCCCTTTCATTCATCTTAAGTTCAGCTCCTTTATTGGTTTGTTAGTAATCCTCAATTTCCCCAAATAAAGCGATTCCAGAGCCCATGCCAGTTTCATAAGGATCCCTAGTTCCGGTGGTGACATCCATGCATATTTGACCATTGCCTCTTGTTGAATTGTGCACATGTGATGAGAGAGATGATAAGCGAGCCTCCAAACTTTTAATTGAAGCTGCGTGAGATAATATAGTATGGCTCAACTGAGAAAGTCCCAATTTCATTTCACTTAACATTTTGTCTGAAGCTTCCACTTTGTTCAAAATGAGAACAAGCATCTCATTGACCTGTGATTTGTTTGGGTTTACCCATTGTTGAGATGAGTTAAATGCTTCTTATCTCTCATCATGATATTGCGCAGTTTTTCTCATTCCTCGACCATTAGTCCATCCAACACCAAAGTTCTGACCATGATTCTCAAGTGACCGTTGAAGGGTTAGGTAAGAACCCAACATTTGATTCCCAATGAACTACACCTCCTCCACTCAATCATTCTCACTTGTACCATGCTCATAGGGAAAGATATTTATAACTTGACCAACATTAGGCTGGTGCACTTTGGTCACATACTGTGTTATAAAATACAGCTTTTTTACTATTTGTGACAGGACCTCATCTCGCTCCTTCTCCTTAGCCAACTATTCCTCAGATATTCGACCCTTTTCAATTGAAGTGTAGTCCTCATGAATGTACCATCCCTCGCTTATTTTTGTTACTTGATCTAGTAACTCTACGGCAGTTGCAAATGTTTACTTCATAAGCCCACCACGGACCAGCCGATCTGCCATGCTTTTGTTAATGACACTCAAGCTAACATAGAAATACTACAGCAACAAATGACCAGGGCTCCCATGGGTTGGACACTAAAGTAGAAGCTTGCGAAAATGCTGCCAAGCCTCATGTAAAGGCTCATTATCAATTCTTTTAAAATTTTCTATGTTCCTCCTCAGCTTGATCATCCTTGAAGGTAGGAAGAATCTCTCAAGGAACTTGATCTTAGGAATATTTATACGCTAAACTAGCCAAAAATACCCATAAATAGAGCCCAGTCAGAGGACAAATCCATAGCGTCTAGGTATTTTTCGTGTGATTCCGCTTATTTTGAAAATCTAGGGTCAAGTGCACCTATTAGTTGTGTTTTTTCACATTTTTAATCAGATTATGCTAGTCCAGACTTATACTCGGGCCATGAGGAAGAACACGACTGCAGAACTAAAGGGAAAAAAACACTCAGCTTAGCAAAAATGCTCAAGGGCGTGTCGCGGACCTGGGAAAAAGCTGTGCAAGCTAAAAACTTGGAGAAAAAGGCACGAAGCGAGAATATACACATAGTACGCACTGCGAACTATGCCCAAGGAAGGCAGAATTTGTCCTAGTAAGCATTTAAAGCGAAAATCACCTCAAAGCTTCCCTGTCCGCATTGCGGACTTCGAAAATGTGAGGGCTAAATCGAACTACGGGAATTTGAAATTATATTTTGTTTTTCACTTTAGGTCTCATATTTGGTCCTTGACGAAACAGAGGAGAATTGACTGAAAACTCCATTCTAGGGTTACTTTGGTTAGTTTTTACCTTTGATTCTTGATTGTGAATGTTTATTAGCCTATTTTTGATGTATGAACCAATGATGTGTGGCTAATCTTCCTATATTCTGGGATAGCCACATAAAATGTTTACTTCTTGATTCTTACAATATATGAATGGGTTTCGCTACTCTTATATCACTTTTATATATACTTTAGAGTTTGGCTAACTAGGGAGTAAATTAGTTGTTCATTCTAGATTCGAGAGATGTTGGAATGAATAGAACACATTAATATAAGGAGCTTATTTGACTAGGAAACTAGATTGATCGGGTAAGGGAGACCCGTGACAACTACCTTTATACCTCGGTTGGTTCAAAATATAGGAAGATAATGTTAAGGCAGTTTTATTGATGTGTCTATCCTTGCTCAACGATGTAGTTAGGCAAACAATAAAGGTAGACCGGCAGAGACGTGCAACCCTGTTCAGGTAATTTTAACCTGTGAATTAGGTAATCAGGAATCCCAGACATAAGTGCAAGCTTTGAGACTAGAACTGCGTCAATAAGGTTACAATCTCAGAATTGTTCGTAATGTGATAATCCATAACGAACTAGTCCACTCTAGTAGTATTAATTAGTTATTTATATATTCCACCAAGTCTTTTCATCATTTTAACCAAAACAAAAAAAGCATAATAACTTGTACTTGTAACTGATTTCGTTTTAAATTCTTTAGGGTCGATATCCCGATCCTTTAATCAGGGCCACTAACCTACTTGTTAAGACCACGTACACCTGCGTGCGCTGGGGAGCAATAAGTTTTTGGCGCAGTTATTGGGGATTAAAAGTTACAAGTTGGTTAATTTTTTGAGTTGTTTTGTTTTTTTGTGTTCACTACGCTTGATCCTAGTCACGCTGCTTTTATAGGTATTCAGTTGCTATATTAGAGGAACGAGATCCTTGCTTCTGCCAATCTAAGAGCTAGGAAGGTGTCTTGTACCCAATTCCACTAATTTAAACTCATTGAACAAGAAGATCTAGAGGATAACATAGCAGAAGTTGAACCTATGAGAGAGGAAATGGTGGATCAAAATCCACCCGCAAGAGCAGTAGCACCTAGGCTAGTCCGGGAGGTGGCAATCCTACAAACCACCACTGTTACTAGCTGCTTTCAAAAGCCAGAATGTGGTGGTCGATGGGAGCTGAAACAGAACATGGTCCAATTACTACACTCCACCAGGCAGTTTACTGGGTTGCCACATGAAGACCCACAGGTCCATCTTCAAAACTTCTTGGAGATTGTTGATACGTTCATCCCCACAAGGGTGAACAAAGATTACGTAAGGATGAACTTGTTTCCCTTTTCACTAGTGTGGGGAGCATGAAGGTGGCTGCAGATTGAGCCACCCAACTCTATCACGTCTTGGGATGAGCTCGCTCGAAAGTTCCTTACCCGATTCTTCTCATCTGGCAAGACTGATAAGCTAAGGAGTGAGATTCTGAGCTTCAGGCAAAGACCTAGAGAAAACTTATATCAAGCTTCGGACAGATATAAAACTCTGCTCATAAATTATCCCCATCATTTTTGGGCTAATGAGGTGTTGGTCCATACCTTCATTGAAAGATCGGAACCCATCACCAAGATCCTTCTTGATTTCGCTAAAGGTGGACATGCACTTGAGAAGACATACGAAGAGTTATATGCTTTTCTTAATCGTATTGCATAAGGCAATCCTGAGTGGAATGGAGGATCCAGCAGACTGGTAGTTTAGAAGTAGGCTGGCATGTTAGAGGTGCAATAATTGCATTGCAAGCCCAATTGTCAGCAATGCAAAATATGATGAATCACTTCAACAATATGTCTTTAGGCCAACAATCAACCCTAGTAAGTATGGTTCAACATCAACAGAATAGCTAGTGTGAGATGTGTGGTGGAGGAGACCACACTGCAGAGTTTTGTGCAGCTGATCTTGAAGCAATAAACTTTGTGGGCAATGCCAACAGAGGTGGGTATCAAAGTTTTAAGAACACTTATGACCCTAATTGGAAGAACTACCCAAGCTTCTCTTCGGGTGGAAATCAGTAGAACCAAGGACCACCTCAGTCCAAACCACATGGTGGCAATGCATATTATAATCAGCAGATGCAGTAGCCCGCAAAGTAGGCTAATCCAAACAACATGATGAATAGTGAGGTGCTGAGAAAAATTCTGGCAAATCAGCAAAGGCAAGAAGACAACATCCGTTAGAATAAGCAGGGGCTCTAGAACTTAGAGAAGCAGTTGGTAAAATTGGCAAGCACTGTAAATTTCATACCTCAAGGAGGCTTGTCAGGTAACACTGACACCAACCTCAAGCAAGTAGATACAATCAACTCTAGAAGTGGTAGACCATTGACTGAGTTGGTCCCAAAGAAGAGAGATGGAACTGAAACAAGTGTTGCACAGAGTGATGAGGCTGGCAATCCCAGCCCAACTAATAATGAAGCAATTCTAATGCCTAAGCCTCCTCGTCTATTTTCTCAAAAGCTGAAAAAGAAGAAGGAGGATGAGTGCTTCCAGAAGTTCATTCAGCTCTTGAAACAGGTACATATTAACTTACCTCTTATTGATATTTTATAGAGGATCCTGAAATATGTCAAGTATTTAAAAAATATTATGGCCAACAAGGACAGATTGGCCAAGTTCAAGACCGTGGCACTCATGGAGGAGTGAAGCTCCAAGATTCTGAATAAAGCCAAGCTTCCAACCAAGTTGAAGGATCCTGGGAGCTTCACTGTGCAATTGGCGATGGGATTTTTGAATGCCAGAGGTTTGTGTGATCGGGCTGCAAGTATCAATCTCATGCCCAGTTCTATGTTCTTGAAGTTGGGGCTTAAAAACCAGAAGTGCACCACCATCTTATTACAAATGGCTGATCATTCTGTGGCAAGGCCAAATAGTGTGACAGAGGATGTCTTAGTCCAAGTGGGATCTCTCATCTTCCCCATGGACTTTGTTATTTTGGACTTTGAACCTGACCCAGGGGTTCCATTCATTCTTGGACGCCCCTTCCTAATAACTGGAGGGGAATTGATTGATGTTGCAGCAGGAAGGATCACCATGCGACCCCATGATAAGGTTGAACTGTTCGGTGTGTATTAGGCTCTGAAGCTGCCTGTTGCATATGAGGACTTGGCAGCCATCAGAGTGCTAGATACAGTGGTTGTAATGAGCCAAGTAGAGATTACAGATCATTTAGCCAGAGTTTTACTGAATCAAGGGCTAGTGGATGATGTAGAGGCCAAAGAAATCAAAAGCGTGTTAAATAATCACAATGTCAGCATGCTGAAGAAAGTCGTTGAGCCCTTAAACAGGGTATTGGGACCTCCACCCAAACCTTCAACCGAAGTAGCTCCTCAGCTAGAGTTGAAGTCGTTGCCATCACATCTCAGGTATGTTTTTCTTGGTGAAAATAATACTTTACCTGTAATCTTGTCTGCTTTATTGACTGCAGCCTAGGTTGAAGCTACTGTAGTTGTGCTTAAACGGAGAAAGAGAGCAATGGGTTGGCAAATGTCAGACATGCATGGAATTAGCCCAGCCCAGTGCATGTACAATATTTTTATGGAAGAGGGCCACATGGCAGTGGCTCAAGCATAGAAGACTGAATCCAATCATAAAGGAGGTGGTAAAGAAGGAAGCGATAAAGTGGCTAGATGAGGGTATCATCTTTCCCATCTAAGATAGCAAGTGGGTAAGCCTAGTTTAGTGTGTCCCCAAGAAAGGGGATGATGGTTGTTACCAATGACAAGAATGAACTCATTCCAACCAGAATGGTGACAGGGTGGCTATACGCATAGACTACAGGAAACTGAATGATACCACCAGGAAAGATCATTACCTGGTGTCGTTTATTGATTAGATGATAGATAGGTTGGCTGAGAAAGAGTACTATTGCTTTGTGGATGGGTACTCGGGGTATAATTATATCAAAATTACACACGAGGACCAAGAGAAGACCACTTTCACATTTTCATATGGGACACATGCTTTCAAACACATGCCCTTCGGTCTATGCAATATACCAGCCACTTTTAAGGTGCATGATGGCCATATTCGACGACATGGTGGAGGAGTTTGTAGAGGTATTCATGGATGACTTCTCAATCTTTTGGGAGGCATGTGAGGTATGTTTTTAAAATCTAGATAGAGTGCTCGCAAGATGCGAGGAAACTAACCTTGTCCTTAACTGGGAAAAATGTCACTTTCTGGTTAAGGGTTGGATAGTTTTAGGGCACAAGGTGTCCAAACACGACTTGGAGGTGGAAAAAGCTAAGACAGATGTGATAAAGAAACTGCCTCCACCAGTGTCAATCAAGGGAGTCCAAAGTTTTCTTGGACACGCAGGGTTCTACTACTGATTCATCAAAAGACTTCTCAAAGATTGCAGAGCCACTTTGTGCTCTCCTGGAGAAAGAGGTACCTTTTAACTTTTATGCTTCTTGTTTGCAGGCATTTGAAATGTTGAAGAAACGGTTAGTTGAGGCCCCCATACTGACAACACCTGATTGGGAGCTCCAATTCAAGCTCATGTGTGATGCTAGTGACATAGTTGTTGGATCAGTATTGGGGAAACGCAAGGTAAAGGTGTTCCACTCCATATACTATGCTAGTATGACTCTAGATGCTGCCTAATGCAACTACACAGTCACTAAAAAGGAGATGCTGGCGCTAGTATATGCATTTGACAAGTTCAGATCCTACTTGGTGGGCACCAAAGTCATAATGTTCACAGACCATGCTGCTGTGAAATACTTGTTCAACAAGAAGACGCTAAGCCCTGACTAATCAGATGGATCCTGTTGCTTCAAGAGTTCGACATTGAGATTAAGGATCGAAAGTTGTGTGAGAACTAGATTGCTGATTACCTATCCCGATTGGACAATAAAGCTCAGATAGGTGAGCAACAGGAGATTAAGAGTTCCCAGATGAGCAGCTATTGGCACTAGAAGTGGATGAGCTACCATGGTATGCTGATATTGTCAACTACCTGGTGAGTGGGGTTTTTCTCCTAGATACTAATTATCAGCAAAGGAAGCGATCAGCTCATAATGCAAGAGCTTACATATGGGATGAGCCATATCTCTTCAAGTAGGGGTTGATCGAATGGTCAAAAAATATGTTCTTGAGGCTGAGGTGCATAAGATATTAGAGAAGTGTTATGCCTCTCCTTATAGAGGCCATCATGATGGAGAAGAAACCACCCACAAAGTGTTACAATCAGGTTTTTTCTAGCCTACTCTCTTTAAAGATGTTATACAAGTTTGTGAGATCTTGTGATGCATGTCAGAAGACTGGCACCATCTCCAAGAGGCACGAGATTCCTCTGAACCATATCTTGGAGGTGTAGATCTTTGATGTATGGGGGATGAACTTCAAGGGATCATTCCCACCCTCCTTTAGGAATCACTACATTCTGGTTACTGTAGATTATGTCTCCAAATGGGTTGAAGCGGTATCTTTGTCCACCAATGATTCCAAAGTGGTGAGTAAGTTCCTGAAGAAGCAGATCTTCACAAGGTTTGGGACTCCGAGGGCCATCATTAGTGATGAAGATGCACACTTCATCAACCAAACAGTGAAGAATCTGCTAGCTAAGTATGGAGTGAGGCATAAGGTGGCTACAACATATCATTTGCACATGAGCGGTCAGGTTGAGGTGTCAAATCAAGAGGTGAAATAGATTCTGCAGAAGACTATCAATGCCACAAGGAAACATTGGTTCATTAAGCTTAATGAGGCCTGTTGGGCATACTGGACATCTTACACGACACCAATCGACACATCTCCATACAGGTTGGTCTATGGTAAGCAATCTAATCTCCCTATGGAGCGTGAACACCAAGCATATTAGGCCATCAAAAGGCTCAATGTCGATCCAGAGCTCGTAGGGAGAATGAAAATGGAATAGTTGGAAGAGTTGGATGAATTTCGGCTCCAAGCATTTGAGAATGCCAAGCTTTATAAGGAAAAGATGAAGAAATTGCATGATAGGCACATTGTCAAGCGCACTTTTGAGTCGCGCCAACAGGAACTTCTCTTTAAATCTCATCTAAAACTCTTTCCAGGGAAGTTGAGGTCGAAGTGGAGTGGACCATACATAGTGGTGAATGTGATGCCACATAGAACTATTGAGCTAAGAGATGAAGCCACAAACCAAACTTTGTTTGGTTAATGGGTAGCATGGCAAACACTACTATGGTGAGGACATGAGTCATGATGAGCAGGCCTCTGACTTGGCTAATGATGAGTAAGTTGATGCTGAGTCGTACCACGATGGTAAATCAGGCGCTGCACGAGAGGCAACCCATGGTGAGGTAATAGTAATTGCTTTAGTTTCTATTTTTGTTTTATTTTCAAAAAAACTCGTAAAAATAAAAATTTTGCTCCAAGTGTGGTACGCAGCTAATGTACATCGCGGACCCTATCCATTTTAATGCATGATTTTTGCATCTTCGATTCCCCTCGGCCCGTTAGGTATTGTTTGAATGTTTTTGGCCAAATTAACTTTTTTCATTGTTTTGTAGCATATTCAGGTATTCAAGGATATTTTCGGGGTTAGGTACTCAAAAAAATAATTTTTTGACACCTCAAAATAGTGAAGGTCTATGATAGGCACCCGATGCTCACCTGTCGCGGAAGTTTAGTAAAGTGGTCGTCCAGGTAAGGCCCCTAAAATGCGAAAAACAAAAAAAATTAAGTGTCTATCCGCATCCACTCCACTTCACGGACATGGCACGAACACATGTCTGTTTTTCTGGGTCAAACCCGACCCACCCCCACAATTTAGAACCCTCCCCCCTTCCCACACGCTTTTCCCCCATTTTTTTCTAATCCAACCCGACGCTAACCCCCTCTTCTTCATTTTTCTCTTAAAATTTTCTCTCCCAAACACCCAAAATTCAAACTAATCCATTTCGCACCCCGAGTCCCACAAGGATTTTCTTGCTTCTCTCTTGCAATCTTCCACTAAGGTATGTATCTTCACTTACTTTTTCTTGGGTATTGTTGGAATATGCCTATTTATGGGCACTTTGGGGTGAAATCAAGTGGGTTAACTTCTTCCTATTGCAAATTGTTACTTGTTTGTTGTTGGATTTTGAGATTTTAGGCCTAATTTCTTGAATATAGTGAATTTTGTGCATGATGTTGGTGGGTGAAAACCCTAGGCCGAAATTGGGGGAAATTTGGGAATTTTGTGTTCTTGGGCTTGAATTGTTCATAAATTGATGGTTAATGTTGGGTTTTGCAAATTTCTGAGTGTGGGGTAGTTTGTTGAAAGAAGGATCCCATGATTTTTGCCCCTATGCTTTAATTGTTGCTATTACTCACTTGTTGGGTTGAATGTTTGAAATCATTACCTTGTACAAGGTTGTTAAAGTGTAAGGGTGATGATAGTGTTTGAATTGAAGCATGGGGGACGCATTGTTGAACAAAATTATGGGGTAATGCTGTCAAATTTTGTTGTGGTTGCCAGATGAGTTGGGAAGTCTAAGTACCTTCTCACATCGTGGCTTGAAATTAAGCGTGGGGTAGGGGGTGCCCTATATTTTTGTAGTCGGGGCTATGCATCATGCATGTGTTGATAATGTTTACCTATTTTTGTTTGATATTATGGCCTCTCATAGTCGCCGAATTGGAACAGTTGGTGGGGAAGGTTCTTCAAGTAGCAAGACACGAGCACGGGATATCCCATAGGTGCCCAAAGCCCCAAAGCATCCTAGGGGCCAAAAACCTCATTTTAGCCTCAAAGCGGTGGACAAAGAAGGGAAGCACTGGTGCCGAGCAAACAATGAGATGAAGTACTTCTCCGATGTGCCTATTTATACACACACCTTAGCACGGGACTATCCTTAGGTGTATCAGCGTTGTATAGACTATCACCAGACATTACTCTTTGAAGAGCCCCTGCCCTGTAACATTAGTCTAGTTCGTGAGTTCTATGCCAACATGAAGACTGAGATGCGCTCTCAAGTGGTCATGGTACGAGGGATAGAGGTGAATATCACCTCGATTGCTATTAATGAGATCCTAGGCACCGTGGATGCCACCACAACCCCTTTCACTGACCTATAGATTTGCCCACTATATAAGGCCATTCGTCACACCCTGGTTGGGGTGAACTCCACGACTAAGTGGATTTACCACGGTGACAAGAGATACCATTAGTCTTTCCCGTTTGCTTACATGAATAGGGAAGCTAGAGTTTGGGTAAAGATTGTGACACACTCCTTCCCGGGGTAACACTCCACAACAGTCACGAGGGATAGGTTGTGTTTGTCCCATGCACTAATGACTGGGGCAGAGCTTAACTTCGGGGCCATTTTCAAATTATCCATAAAGAAGGCTCAGGTCCACTACGGGCGCAGGTTTACTTTGGAGGGTCTAATTACTGAGCTACGTCGATGTGCAGGTGTTCCTAAGGCGCAGCTTGACTACTTCCCCCACATTGAGGCCCTCCACTATAATGTGACAAACATTAAGGGGCCAGACGAGTCTACAGGACCTGTGCTTACCATGGCTGAGAGAAATCACAGGGACGAGCTCATTATGGGGCGTAAGTTTGAGCTTGAGATGCTATGTCTCAAGACAGGCACTCGTAATTCTACCCAACAAGAGATAGATAAGGTTGAGGCCCACTACCCTCTGAACTCTCATGCCTAATATGGTATTGGGTATCGGTCCTCAGTTTGTGGAGCCTGTAGAGGATAATATTCCCACAGACCCCGACGATGCACGGGAGGCCTCTAATCTAGAAGAGGATGAGATTGAGCAGGAGGAGCCAGTCGGTGTTGGGGGCGGGCCCTTTTTTCTAGGCCTAATGGATGAAGAGTGAGCATCTTGCTTCCATCCCGCAGGTTTTGTGTGGCTAGTACTGAGGGCAGTGCTGATTTTAAATATGGGGTGGGAGTATCTTGATGATTATGCTTTCTGTTGTTTAATTCGTTTGTGTATTAAGATTGTTTTATTTTCTGTTTCTTGCTTTATTATGGATATCATTTTGATTTTTACTTTGGTTCGTAACTAAGTGTAAATGCTTCTAGTATGCTTGAATATTAGTAGTATTGTGAAAGTGCATTATTTTACTTGTGATTGATTGTGTTCTTTGAGTAGTTTGGTATGTAAGTGTTTTAGATAGTTGTCATAGTTGAGTGACGGGTCCCTATGATGGATGGATGACGACCGTCCTAAGGGTATTCATCGATGTGAGTCTCATATAGAGTTTCGGTAGTAGTATAAAAAGGCATTTTACGTAAAGTACGTAAATCAATGATAACTAAATCAATTGAACTCTAGGTAGCTAATGCTTGAATCTTGTATTTCATGGATGTATGTGCTTAATTATGAATTCATGTGAATGATGTGATAGAGATTCTACTGTTAGCCTTGTGATGTGAGTGTTCCATGAGCAAGTGAGCAAACTTGTTAGTCTATGTTGAAATAGTTGCTAGAACTTGCTCGGTATGTGGACTAAGCCAGATAGTATTTATCTTAGAGGAAAGGATCTAGGCATTGCTTTGGTAGCCTTATTCTTTTTTAATCTTTTTACCCACCTAAACTAAGCATCCCTAGTTAGCCTTGTTGATCCTTAGCCTTTTTCTTTGGTTAGCCACAATCTAAGACAACCCCTTTATTTAATCTTAAGCTGTGTTTGATCCTAACTTCTAAGAGATTTAGCACATTAAGACGAGGAGAAGAAAGCTTGAATGGAACACCCAAGGGATAAGTGGTAGTATAATAGAGAAACGAAAAAAAAGAAAAATTTTGGGCCTGAAATGGTACTGGTCCGCGATAAGTGTGCATCGCGGACCCATAGCGAAGGACCACTCTTTTGAAGAAAAAGTAGTGTTCTTGAGTTGTATTTCTTGTAAATTTAATAAAGGGTGTAAAGTTAAGGAGGAATGAAGGTAGAAAAAGAAGAGAAGTGTAGTGTGAGCTATGAGCGCTTGGGAATTGAGCCATGACAACCATATCCATAAACGTATCCCACCAGCCCTTAACCTGCGTTACTACCGGATAAAAGACCTACGTGATCCTTTAAGTTAGATTCTAACTAGGTTAAGTGTATACCATTAAGGGCAAGCCTATGAGAACTAGAAGCAACATAAGACATCTGGTGGAGAGAAAGAGTTCATTATTACCCATTTCCAATCTTCTAGCTAGGTTGTTGTGGTACCCAGGTAAGGGCATATAATCATCTAAGGGTTACAACTAGACAAGTTTTTAACTGAAATTTTACATGAGTCCGTATTGATACATAGGTGCTTGATAAGAGTTGATATTGTTAGGGGTCTTGAGAATTGTTTAACATGGTTTAAAGGACTCAATCGTAGGATGTTCCTTGTACATACTACTTGGGGTTCTCATATTATGTCTTCGTTTGTCCGAGGATGGACAAAGCTTTAAGTGTGGGGTGGTGATCTTAGGCGTATTTATACGTCAAACTAGCCAAAAATACCCATAAATAGAGCCCAGTCAAAGGACAAATCCATAGAGTCTAGGTGTTTTAGTGTAATTTTGCTTATTTTGCTAATCCAGGGTCAAGTGTACCTATTGGGATTGTTATTGCATGTTTTTAATCAGATTATGTGAGTCCGGACTGATACCCGGACCATGAGGAAGAACACACATGCAGAACTGAAGGGAAAAAATCAATTAGCTCAGCAAAAATCTCAAGTGCGTGTCGCAGACCCGGGGAAAAGTCGTGCTAGCTGAAAACTTTGAGAAAAAGGAGCAAAACAGGAAAATGCACATAGTTTGGGTTGCGAACTATGCAAAAGGAAGGCAGAATTTGGCCCAGTCATCATTTAAAGTGAAAATCACCTCAAAACTACCCTATCCGCATCACGGACTTAGGAGATGCAAGGGAAAAATCAAACTATGGGAATTTTAAGTTATATTTTGTTTTTTAACTTTAGGTTTCATAACTGGTTCTTGATGGAAGAGTGGAGAAACAACTGAAAGATCCATTCTAGGCTTACTTTGGTTAGTTTTTACCTTTGATTCTTAATTGTGAATGTTTATTAGCCTATTTTTTATGTATGAACCAATGATGTGTGGCTTATCTTCCCATATTCCGGGATTGTAGCCGTAAACAATGTTTTAGTTCTTAATTCTTTCAATATATGAATGGGTGTCCACTAGATTACTCATATATTACTTTAATCTATACTTTAGAGTCTGGCCAACTAGGGAGTAAATTAGTTGTTCATTCTGGATTCGAGAGATGTTGGAATGAATAGAACACAACAATATAAGGAGCTTGTTCGACTAGGAAATTAGATTGATTTGTCTAAGGGAGACTCGTGACAAGTACCGTTACACCTCACTTGGTTCAAAATACAAAAAAATAACGTTAAAGCACTTTTCTTGATGTGTCTATCCCCACTCAATGATGTAGTTAGACAGCCAATAGAGGTAGGATGGCAGAGTCTTATAGCTCTGTTTAGGTAATTTTAACCCTGTGAATCAGTAGTCGAGAAACCCAAACATAAGCGCAAGCTTTGAGACTAGAACTGCGTCAATAAGGTTACAATCCCGAAATTGTTCGTAATTTGATAATCCACAACAAACATGTCCATTCTCGTAGTTTTAATTAGTTATTTATATTTTCTACCAAATCTATTCATTATTATAACCAAAAACACAATAAGCGTAACAACTTGGACTTTTAACTGATTTTATTTTAAATCCTTTGGGTTCGATATCTCGGCCCCTTAATCAGGGCCATTATATTACTTGTTAAAACCACGTACAATTGCATGCGCTAGGGAGCAATAAAACTTGTACTGCAATTCTTCCCATGATGCAATTGATCAATGGGGAAGTTCAGCCAACCACTTCACGGCCTCTCCCTCTATGGGAAAAGGGAAAAGCCTCAGTCTAATAGCCTCCTATGTGACACCCCAATACTTGAATGGTGAACACACATCAATGAAATTCCGAAAGTGTTCATGGGGGTCTTCATATTCTTGTCCTCTGAATAATCACCTAAGCTGAAGTAATTGCAGCATTATATCAGTAATTTTGAACTCAGTATTTGCAGCTATCGAGGGCAACAAAATTGCCTCGACACTGCTCCATTGGTCCCATTTAATATTCTGAAGGTCGTTTATTTATGCCATGATTTCACCTTTTATACTTCACTCATCATCTATTTTAGCACCTATTTTTCAACAAACACTTCCAATTTGAACATGCTGATTCCCCAACAACTATTCCATTTTTTATGTCGCTCAACCCGACTACTCAAAGGAAAAAGGGGCAGTCATCATCAGCATGATAACCCAACTTTAGAAGTTGGGGTCGATCTCACAAGGAATCGTTGTTCATGGCGGAAGTGACTCGTTGGACCAAGTAATTGTAGGATTTGGGTGGTTGCAATAATCAAAATAAAAATTTAGCTAAATGAGTTCTAAATAATGATTTAAATACCAATTAACGGAATATGTTAGGGATGTACAAATATGGGAATCGATCTATAAGCTAGATCTAGAAACTTGACTAAATGAGTTTATATTGAGTGAATATTCTAGGTTGTTTGTAACCCATATCAGCTATGATACAAGGGTGTTTCGCATGAATCAACTAAGAAATCATGCGCGGACCGTCGAGGACATACTTGGCCTAAGAAGTCTCAGCAAAAGCCCTAATATCTTGGCCATTGAGTCCATGGATATGGACTTCAACTGAAACCCCAAGAGGTTTCTAGCCGTTATACCCATTCCAGACTCTAATAGTTTCGGCTAAGACAACCATTAGAGATCTAAAGTAAAACCCTAAGTTTTCAACCTTGAAATTATATATTAAACATAGGAGTGGATATAAATTCACTCAAATCAACTATAAATAAGTCAAGATATCAAAGACCCATATCAATAGCACACCCCCAACATGGGGGTTTTAGCCACACATGCTAGAAATTAAAGTTTTGATACCATATATAGCAGCAGCATTCATGGGTAACAAGATTGAGTACAAATTAGTTGATTACCACCAACCAATCTTCTCCAATTTGCTTCCCAAAAGCTTCAAAATCCTAACTTCCCTTGTACTCTAAGAGGAAAGTTCTATGTACTACTACAGACTAATTGTTCTAATATGATATGAACAGATGATGTACAATGTCCTTTCTAAATTTGATTATATATCCCATGAAAATATGTGAAAGTTTGTGCTACGAAATGTCGTTTGCCGATCAAGGCCAACCATCACCGAGCACTCCAATAATGCGCCGAATGTGCACTTGACCACTTTCTTGTGCTTCTTTATAAGGCTTCCTCTTCTGAAACATTAGGCGATGACTCTTTTCTTTACGGGTCCAATTCAGCGATGCGCCAAAATATCCATTGTATCGCCTTCCGGTCAGTGTCTTAGGGCTTTGGGTAATGTAACATTAGGCGATTTCTTATATTATTCGGCGATGCACTGAACATGCTTTGCGATATCGAGTTTGACCGTCATTTTGACCTGATTTGGAAACTTGGCTGCTACAATGATAGGAGATCTCCATGAATGTTCCGCGAATCATCGAGTATGTCGGCGACACTGCTTTTCTCCACCTTTTTGTGCTTTTGCTCACTTCTCAATATTTCACCAAGTATTGTCCATTTATGCACTTTTAATCTCACTTCCTATCATAACGCATGCATATTCGTTAGAAGTTGGAATTAACAGCACACTAAGGGCAATGTTCCCTTGCAATTTATCCCCGAAATGAGTTCAAAATATGGACTCAACACAGCATCATCCCAAGTTCTTTTGGCAAATCTGAGGCAAGAAACGTGATCAACACAAAATATTATGTGGAAATATAGTCTTTGTTGAATTTTAGAGATATCGGATCAAAAGATAATGTTTTTGTAAAAAAAATTGTGCGACAAGTCTGCGTTGCTGACTTGAACTTAATTTTGGTCTCATTATTTTCTTAGGGATTAGAAAATTTATCAAAAATATTTTGAGAAATAATGAACGTGTACGCGA
Organism: Solanum rostratum; assembly: GCA_029948455.1. Classification (NCBI taxonomy): domain Eukaryota; kingdom Viridiplantae; phylum Streptophyta; class Magnoliopsida; order Solanales; family Solanaceae; genus Solanum; species Solanum rostratum. The sequence continues at coordinate 48,378,679 of CM057047.1, read as the reverse complement.
CAGGTCACGAGCTTGGTTCATTGACCTATTCCACCGAAGCTTAAAATTTTAAATCTTTCGAGGGGTATTTCAAACTTTTTCCTACCCCTCCTAAACCTGATCCACGACCAATATAGGTCATTTTGGCGTAAAAGTGGTTCTTAAATCCATTCTAATGTCTTTTACGTTAAAACTAAGAGCAGACTTTGAGCAAAGAAGAAGAGAAAAGCTAGGGTTTCTAGATAATCTTGTGAATTCTTTCAAGCTAGTCTGAAATTCCAATCTTCCAGGTATGTAAGGCTAACACAACATTGTATTGAGTTCATCCACGTGCCCTGTCATTTACGCTGATTTTAGTTGAGTTGAGTTTGAGTTCTCTTGAGTTTCTTGAATTGAATCCTTGAGTCACCTATCTGTCAATTGAGTTCTTTGTACGTAAAAAACATATTGATGATGTTCACAAGTTGAGAATTTAATTTGAATGTATGTTTATGTCTTCTATCACATGAATCCTAATTGATGAGTACATTTGATTTTTATGCATTTTTCAAATTGAGATTGATGGTCGTTTTTATATATTGGAGAAATATGATTTTGAACTAATTTGAACATGTTTTACTGAGTCTGCATGAATATGAGTTTTTGACCATAAACAGTGATTTGAGAAAGTGTCTTGATGAGATGTGAAGGATTTTTTAAGCATTTTTTTTAGAAAGAAAGCACTTGATGTTTTGAGAAAGGATTTTTATGAGTTTTGATGAAATTGAGAATTTAGTTTAAATGATATTTTGAGTAAATATTTGATGAGGATGTAAATAATTTTTAAAATATATTTATTGATGGAAGATTATGTTTGAGATGAGTTTGAATGAGTTTTAAAGAGGATGTTTTGGGAGTAGTATTGAGCACCGAGTTGGGTAAAGTAAGAGTGACTCAAACCCATAACCATGTCGCTAGCATAGGATAGTTGTGCAGTTAACTCTGATAACTTCTGTGCCAAAAAGAAGGATGTGGATTTTGGATCCAAGATGTTGATATTGATGTCCTTACCTTGACTAATAATAGACGAGCAAGCAACGATGTCACGTTCATTGTGCATCACCAAAGAAAGTGGTGGAATGACTGTCGGTTAGAGAAACTCCTTAATATTTCATAATTTGATTTGACTGAGTTGCATATTATTGATTTTATTTTCAAATCATGATTACGTTCTTAAACTTGGATGTTTTACTAACTTGAGTTGAGTTGATTTTGAGTTGAGTTACTTGATTTGAGTATCTTTGATTATATGTCCTTTTCTTTCCATCCATTTTTATATACCTAGTATATTCCATGTACAGACGTCCATTTGGACTACATCATTTTATGATATAGAGACAAGTATTAGAGATCGTCAACAGGCACATCGTTGAGGATCCATTCATATCCAGCTAATTTGGTGAGCGCTCTTTGTTATCCAGAGGGGTCCTTTTACTTTCTTATATTAAGTAGACATAGTCATTTCTTTTGAGGTAGCCCGAATTTGTCTTGGCACCTTCTAGATGAGTATAAAGGCTTCATAGACATTGAGCAGAGGATGTTGGGTATTGATCATTTCAAACTCTTGTTTATTAGAAATTTCTTTCTATGTAAAGGCTTGGTTATTTAATTACTTTATAGTCTTTTCTTTGAATATATTCGTTTTGTTGTTGAGTATGAGGTGACAATGAGGCCAAATGGCTTGCCCAGGGACTAGCAATCCTCTCTGAGTGTCAACCACGCCAAGTGTACCCTCCTGGGGCGTGACATCATATTCCTAAGTTGTGTTATTTTGGGTACCCGTAATTCAAAAAGTTTGATTGATATCTATCCACAACCAGTGATAGATGAGCTTAAACAACTATGATTTGAAGGTGTAGTGACATATGACATATCAACTAAGCAGGATTTTATTATGTGTGCTTGTTTAATGTGGACTATTAATGATTTTCTTACATATGGTATGTTGTCTGGTTGGATGAATGCTGGAAAGCTTGCTTGTCCTCATTGTATAGAACATAGTAAGGCTTTCACCCAAAATCATGACAAGAAAAATTCATGGTTTGATTGTCTTCATCAAATTTTGCCAGTGGACCACGAGTTTAGAAATATGAAACATGTGTTCAGAAAAAACAGAGTTGACAATGATCCCCCACCTCCATCATTGACAGAGCATCAAACTTTGGAGAGAGTTTCTCAACTGCCTAAAGTTACAGAGGTTCTAGCACATTCTAGACTTCCTGGATATGGCGTTGATCATAATTAGACCAAAAAAAGCATATTTTGGGAGTTGTCGTATTGGGAGGATAATCTCCTGCGACACAATCTCGATGTGATGCATATTGAAAAAACTTATTTTGATAATTTATTCAACATAGTGATGGATGTCAAGCAGAAGACAAAAGACAACCCAAGAACTAGATTGGACATAAAGGAATATTGTAGGAGAAGGGAATTATTGTTGCGGGAACTATAAAATGGCAAAATTATCAAGCCGAAAGCTAGTTTTTCCTTCACAATGGATGACAAATGTGAAATGTGTGAGCGGGTGAAAAACTTTTTATGATCCCAGACGGATATGCTTCAAATTTAGGCAAGCGAGCAGATTTGAATAAACGGAAGTTGATAGGTATGAACAGTCATGATTGTCATGTATTCATGGAAACTTTGATTCCTATCGCTTTTAGCAATTTACCTTAAAGGATATGGAAGCCAATCACAAAGATAAGTTTGTTCTTTAAATATTTATGCTCTGGTCAGTTGTTGGAAAGTAGTTTAGACAGGATGGAACAAAATATTCATGTTATTACTACAAAGCTAGAGAAAATTTGTTCATGTGGCTTATTTGATATGAGGGAGCATCTTCTAATTTATCTTGTACAAGAAGATTGACTTGGAGGTCCTGTTCAAACATGGTGGATAATTTGAAAGGTAATGGTTTTCCTTATATAAGTAATTAATTCTTTGTATAATCTAATCATTGATTAACATATTTGCATGCATACATACATAAAAATTTGAGGCTATGAACAATCAATCAAACAAAGGGGATAGATTGAAGGATCAATTGTGCAAGCCTATATTGCCAAAAGAACTAGTGACTTTTACTGCTTTTACTTTGAGGATGAAGTCCCATGGAGGAGAAATAGGCCAAATCGCAATGATGAGGGTGATAGTGATCATGTTTTTCCACCTATTTCAATTTTTAATCAAAGTGGACGAGGATCTAAACGGCATGGAAGACGAAGCCTCACTACTATAGAATATCAATCAGCTATGACCCATATTTTACTTAATTGTCCTCAAATTCAGCCATATCTTGAGTAAGTGTGAAATTATTTTATCAAATTACATGGTTATATATGAGTACTAACTGATAAAATTGTACGTGTCAATAAGAGCATGTTTGTAAACACATGGAGGGATGAAGCTATATATACAAGAGTTTCAACATGGTTAAAGAGTTATGTAACTGTGAAAGTTTGAGCATATTAAATCGATAACTATAACATATTTATTTTATACTTAATTGTATTATCATGAATACAATTTTTAGGTTTATGATGAATTCTCAAACGTCGAACATTCACCATTTGTGAGAGAGATTGCACTCGGGCCTGATTCTCAAATTCATACGATGCATAAGTACTGTGTGAATGGTTTTTAAGTTTCAAACTAAGAAAGTTTCTATGAATAAGAAAACCAATAATAGTGGTGTGTATGTTCAAGGTGATGTCGATAGTAATGGCCATACAATTGAATATTTTGGTGTCATTTAAGAGATTATTGAACTAAGATATTAAGGTTGGTCTAAGAAAAAGATAGTATTGTTTGGCTATAAGTGGTTTGATCCATCACAAAGAGGCAAAAGGGTGGACCATAAACATAACATAATTGAGTTAAACACACTAGACAATACGTAAGTTATGATCCTTTTATCATTGCCCAAAATGCTAAAAAGGTCTATTAAGCTTCATATCCATTGCACAAAGATAAGGCTGATTGGTGGGTTGTTGTTAAGACAAAGCCTGTGGAAAGAATAGAAATTGAGAATGTATTAGATGTGGCGTACCAAAATGATGTTTCACTTGTTCAACAATAAGTTGATGTTGAGTTGGAAACCACACTAGAACATCCTCAGCACATACTAGAAGAGGTTTTTGATAATGACCTTGTGATGCCAAATGTTAAGGAAGAAGTAAATGAGGAATATGAATCATTTGAGGAGGAGGAATAGGAGGACAATGAATATGAAACAGCTGAGGAGGAGGAATGGAGGATGATGAAAATAAAACAAGCAAGGAGGAATACAGTGATAAATTAAAACTAGTATGAATGTTATATATTGTGATAACATTAAATTTATTTAAATTTTTAATATACCATACTATTACTTTACATATATATGTCATCTGGTGGTGATGGTGATAGACCTCGAGATCATCTTCGGATAAGCAGTTCCAGCAGGAGCAGAAAGAAAAAGTCCAGTAGGAAACCTATTGATATATCCGAGGACATATTTCCTCAGCCATGGATCTTAATCACTGCACAACTACTACTCCTACCATTCAGGTTGTGCCATTCAGGAATATGGATACTTTGACTTACTATACTCAGTTTCGGAGACCACGTGGCTCTTCTTCTTCATCATAGCCCAAGTTCACTTCTTATGACCAGACCACCTAGCTACCCACAGAGATATATCCACGACCCCAAAGATTATCATCTTCGGGCACTCCGTCTCCCAATGTTTAGTCTCTCACAATTCCATCTCCTACATCTCAACTCCTCACTTATCATCCCTGAGACTTAGAGATTCTAGTGTTGAGGTTGTCACTCCATTGACTCAGCATTATATGCATCCTTTGGCATCAGCTTCACCTTCTTCTGCTACTAAACCCGAGGCAGCGCAGGATGTCACTCAGGTAACTCCTAGTCAGCAGGACAGAATTGGGAGAGTAATGATGGAGCCTGATGAAGCCTCATAAGTTTTTTCTTTTATTTATTGATTTTTTGCTACATTACTAAAATATTCATGAACTAACATGCTTATCATATATCTTGCAGATGGAATCCATCGAAGGAAGCTACCAAGGCCCTGCAGGAGACTGTTAGGAGGCTATTTAATGAGCCTTATCACTCTTGGGGAGAGAATCCAAACAGAATTGGCCAGGCGATGTTTAATGAGTTTAAGATATGCATGTTTACATGTTTATTTTAAGTTAAGTTTAATATTTATAGTATACTTTATCTAACTAATTCTCTGACACTTTGCTTTTTATTTTTTCAAACTTTGTGTACTTGAGAGTCGAAGTACAATATGGTCATTGCAACCACTTTTGAGAGAAAAGTGAGCACCAGACTATCTGGTTGGCTCAAGAAAGCTTGGGATGATGGAAAACCTTCAGGTTGGTTGCAGCCTCACTTATATGAAGAGTTGTGTTAATATTGGAACTCTGACAAATTCAAAGCTTTATCAGAGCAAGCCAAAAAGGCTAGAGACAGTTTGAAGGGTGACTCGTTGCACTTGGAGGTGCAAAATGTTTTGGGACTATTATAAGGAGATGGTAAGATTTTTAAAATTTTATGCTTAAATTCATAATTTTAAATTAATTATTTGACTAAATATATTTCATCAATTGTATTATTAGTTACTTATAGGAGCAAGTCATGGGACGGTTTCATTTCATCATGAAGTATTTAAGAAGACTCATGTCAGAAAGAAGAAAGGTGAATCGAAGCCGGATGTGTGGGTGGAAGAAAGGGCCAAACGAGTCTACATAAGCTTCTTAACACAACTTGTATAAATATATGTAGAATATTTTTTATTCTAACTTTTATTTTTCATATATATGTTAAGTACTGATTCTAACTCTAATTATTTTGTAAAATGCAGCAAAACTATGAGTGGTACGTCCATGAGCTTGGAGATGAGGTCCAACTTACGTCGGAACAGTCCACTCAAATTTGGACTGAAGAGGTAGCTGGCGGGAGCCACAAAGGTCGTATTGTAGGATGGGCTCTAGAAATGACATATGATGACTCCAATCAAGTTTAGAAGGTATTGGATCGTCGAGTCAGGCTGAGGCCCTTAACCAGGTTCAGATGGCTGCCATGTCTCAGAAAATCACAGAACTTACACGCATTGGCAACATCTGAGGCAAGGAGGGTGACGAGCAAAGGGCCATGAGAGAACAATTTACACAAATCAGAGAACAAGTGCTCAACCTCGCCCGTCGGCCTTCACCACATCCTTTGACTCTCAATGAACTTGATGAGAGTAATTGTCACGACCCGGGCCTAGGGCCTAGAAGTGACACGGCGAATGGGAACCCGAGAGACCCCAAACAAGCATCAAAGTATCTAAATCCACATCATCGGTTCGGAAGTGCATTCAAATAGTAGACACATAGTTCTAAGGGATAGGAAAGTAGGACTCACGCTATGGGGATATCGAAGGGAAAGGGATTGACATGGATTCACATATCACATGGCACATTAGAACTAAGGGGCGAGTAAGTATGACTCACTCTATGGGGGCAATACAGGGCTTAAGATCTTCCACATCTCCACATCAAACATACATACATAACATAATTCCCATAATCAATCCATGATAGCCATATCCAATAGGTAACCGAAGTCATAAGCTTAAATTTCAATACATAACATATAGAGTGTACGAGTGTCTACAAGATGTCCAACAATGTCTCTAGTCATAAGATGGGACGGGGGGCCAAGACATGTCCCAGGCTCACCCTCAATTAAGGAGATATATAGAAAACAACATAGGTAGAAGGAAGGTCGTTTGTCCTTGGAAAATAGGACTCACCACAATATCAACTCTCCGAATTCGAGCTACCCATCGAACGGTGGATGATCGTAACACACAGTCCCTATATGGTAAAATCATGTAGGCATAGAGTATGTGTTAGTATGTTTAAATGTATTAAAGTATGCGGGAATGCAATACATATGACTTAACAACCTGTATTTCAATGTTAGATGACAAGGGCACATAATATAGGAGGAATCATATATCCAAGGAAGAGTAGTATACAATATGTCATGAAATTCATGATGCATGAAATGCAATGATGTCCACATATAGCGGAAATGGACTACAACTGACAAATAAAACCTATGCGAGCTATTACATGAGTTAGTCCAATAGAGACCTCCCATCGGTAGGAGAAATTTACTTGCCAAAGGTAATCTACATCACACCTTACGACCCGGTATTGGATCGTCGAGGTGGATGGTCACCTTCTTTATGACCCGGTCTTTTCGGAAGGATTTCCAAGATGACATTATGCCCAAATATGAATAACCATTCCTTACAACCCGATCTATTTGATAATGGCTTTCATTCCTATGTTGGGAAAGGGAGAGGATCCCCAATTTATCACATGAATACTTGTACATGTACATGCTTTCAAGAGATACAATCTTCATTTCAAAACCGTTCAATGCACATTTAGGCTCAACAACCAAATCATAAATCAAAATCATGATACTCATGCAAGGAATAGCTCATCTACCTATACAAGATGATGCAAGCATCCAAAATGCTCAAGGAGCCAAAATCATTGACATATATGTGATTACATTCTTGTCATAACCAATACATTATCAAAATCATTTCATAAAACATAATTGGGCTTAACCCACTTCAAAATTTCCATAACAACCAATGTCATGAATGCGCATGCCATGAGTGATGTGAGAATAGCATGGGTAATATAGATTCAAGATAAAATCAATATTATAATATGAAATTGAAGTAAATTCATAATTATATCCACATTTAAATCATAATATAAATCACCCATGCATAAATCAAGCTTTAAAGGGGACATGCATCTTCATAACTTCATAACCTCAATGTAAATCATCATAATAGGGCTTAAAATAACTTAAAATTATAAACAAAGTACAGCCCATACATCAATTGAATTTAATAAAATCAAATAATGAAAACCCATATTTAAAGTAAGCTAAAATTTATGAAAATCAATTGAAAAGAGTTTGGATTTTCTTGGTTGGAAGGGACCAAGAATCAATCCCAGATACCTTGATTAGGAAGATGAACATGAAGAGAATTTAGCTTGAAGTTGAAACCCTAATTGAATCCTAGCTTGGGTCTTGAGAGAAGAACTTAGAGAGGATTTTTAGGAGCTGATTTTAGAGTGAGAGTGTTTCTAATGAGAATAAATTAAAGTGAAAGAATATCAGCTAATTTAGGGGTCTAGGATAGGTAAATCATAAAACACAGTTAAAATAAATCATATTTACATAAAAGCCATTAATGAAACTGATGAAAATTGGGTCATCATGGCGTTATTGGCACTGACACGGTCCGTGAGGCACTTCAGGGCCGTGAACAGTGCCCTTGAGATGACACTTAGACAAATTTTTGCAAAGTCCGACACTTAGAATTTTCAACACAGAGGAAGTTCACATGGACGGTCACACATCCCATATGACACTATACGGGTCGTGTTAAGGACTGTGAAACGATACTTAGAAAAATTCTATCACGAAAAGTAACAAAACGGTGATTCTATACTAAGAAAAATTTTACGTCGTGAGCTATATGGTGGGCCACACGGCCCGTGACACACCACTCGGACAGTGTGGATGGCAATGTGACCACACTTGGCCTTGTTTCTTGGTTTTCCAGGTGCAAGGCTATCACATGGCTCACCACACAGCTTGTGAAGCTCCATACGATCCATGTGGAGTTCCGGTGTGACGTGCCTTAGCCCGAAACTCCATGTCAAGTCCCTATAATTGAAATTATGGCCAAGTACCCCTTCACTAGAGGCCACACGGTCCGAGTGACCCCATACGAGCCGTGTAAGCCTCCTATGAAGTGACACTTGGTCAATTATTCTCACGGGGCGACAATATAAAGTCCGATAAAGTTGTTCGAGAATCCAGGTCCTTATATCATCTCTCCCTTGGGAACATTCATCCCCGAATGTGCAAGAGCAAGGCTTGACTTAGTACATGAAACATCAAAACATAAGATGCAATAGATAACTCATCCCTTGAAAATTATGAAGTCATTAAAACTCTTGCCAAAGCATATTAAAATCATTCAAAACATCATAAGAACACTTTTTAATACACATGTATGCATGTCATGTCATGAGACTCAAAATGTACGAATAAGGACTACTTAGAAAAGGAGGAACCTGATACCTTAGGGTTGAGTTGATCAGAAAAGATGAGGATATTGCTTCATCATGTCTAACTCCGCTTCCCATGTGGCACTCTCCACGTGTTGATTTCTCCATAATATCTTTACCGAAGTCACATCCTTGTTACGGAGCCACTTCACTTGCCTATCCAAAGTCTCCACCGGAATTTCCTTATAAGATAAGTTCTCCTCAACCTCAACACCCTCCAAAGGCACAATAGTGCTAGGATCACCAACTAACTTCCTCAACATAGACACATGGAAGACCGGGTGAATGGAACTCAAGTTCGGAGGCACCTCCAACCTATAAGCCATGTTCTCACACCGTTCAACAATCTCATATGAGCCAATGTACCGGGGACTTAGTTTTCCCTTCTTACCAAAACGCATCACCTCCTTCATAGGTGGAACCTTCACATACACCCAATTGCCAACATGAAATTCAAGATCTCTCCTCCTAACATTCGAATAGGACTTTTGGCGACTTTGGGATGTCTTCAACCTTTTCCTAATGAACTTCACCTTCTCCATAGCCTCTAATACTAAATCCGGGCCAATCAATGTCATTTCCCCCAACTCGAACCACCCCACTGGTGATCTACACCTCCTTCCATACAATGCCTCAAATGGTGCCATACCAATGCTAGCATGAAAACTATTCTTATAGGCAAACTCAATGAGGGGCAGGTGGTCATCCCAATTATCTTTGAACTCCAACACATGCCCTCAACATGTCCTCCAAGGTTTGAATTGTCCTCTCAGCTCGCCCATCGGTTTGAGGATGAAAAGAGGTGCTCAACTTAATCTTAGTACTAAGTCCCCTTTGAAATGACCTCCAAAAATGAGAAGTGAATTGGGTGCCACGATCCGATATGATAGATCTAGGCACACCATGCAATCTCACTAACTCTTGGATGTACAACCTTGCGTAGTCCTCCGAACTAAAGGTAGTTTTGACTGGTAGAAAGTGAGCTGACATAGTTATCCGATCAATGATAACCCAAATGGAGTTTAATTGACTTCGGGTCCGAGGCAATCCAACCACAAAATCCATCCAACTTTCAAGTAGGAATCTTGATATCTTGAGCCAAGCCACATGGCCTTTGATGTTCAACCTTTACTTATTGACAACTTGGACATTGGGATACAAACTTGGCTATATCCTTCGTCATACCATGCCACCAATACACCTCCTTCAAATCCTGATACATCTTTGTAGATCCCAGATGGATAGAGTAATGAGAGTTGTGAGCTTCGCTCATGATCACCTTTCGGAGGCCATGCACTTCCGGGACACATAATCGGTCTTGGTACCGAAGTACACCATCTCCCCAGCATATAATCGGTCTTGGTATCGAAGTACACCATCTCCCCCTTGGGAGAACACCTCAATCTCCTTTTCGGCAACCAATTTCTTCAATTCAACAAACAATAGATCTAAATCTTGCTTAGCTTTCACATCAACAACCACTGAAGATTCGGTCCTATTTTGAACATCGATACCACCATCATTAGAGTCGGCCAACCTAACACCTAACCTAGCCAATCGGTGAACATCCTTTCCCAACTCCCTGCTTTCCTCTCCAACATGAGCCACACTCCCCATAGATAGCCTACAAAGAGCATCGGCTACAACATTGGCCTTGGGGGGGGGGGGGGGTGATATTGAACACTCATATCATAGTCCTTTAGGAGTTCCAACCATCTTCTTTGCCTCAAGTTAAGATCACTTTGAGTGAACACATATTGCAAACTCTTGTGATCGATGAAAATATCAACATGTACCCCATACAAGTAGTGCCTCCAAATCATCAAGGCAAAAACCGCCGCCGCTAATCAAGATCATGCGTCGGGTAATTACGCTCATGGACCTTCAATTGCCTTGATGCATATGATATTACCTTACCATGTTGCATAATCACACAACCCAACCCGATCTTTAAGGCATCACAATACACCATAAATCCTTCCAAGCAATTTGGTAAGGTCAAGACAAGCCGACGTAAGCTGATCCTTCAAGGTTTGAAAGCTTTTTTCGCATTCCTCTAACCACACAAACTTAACCTTTTTTTGGGTCAAATTTCGTCAAACGAGACACAATAGATGAGAACCCTTCAACGAACCTCCTATAATAGTTGGTCGATCCTAAAAAACTCCAAATATCTAAAGGAGTCAATGGTCTAGGCCAATTCTTTATGACCTCGGTTTTCTTCGGATCCACCTTAATACCATCACCGGACAACACATGACCAAGAAAAGCTACTTCATCCAACCAAAACTCACATTTGCTAAACTTGGCATACAACGTTTTCCCCCTCTAGGTTTGTAAAACCAACCTCAAATGATTCATATGCTCCCGCTCACTACGGGAGTAAATGAGAATAGTATCAATGAAGACAACCATAAAACTATCAAGGAATGGCTTGAACACTCAATTTATAAGATCCATGAACACGACCGGAGCATTAGTTAAGCCAAATGACATCACCACAAACTCAAAGTGCCATACCTCATTCGAAAAGTCATCTTGGGAATATCATACTCCCTAACCTTCAACTGATGATACCCAGAACGGAGATCAATTTTTGAGAAGTGGGTAGCCCTTTGAAGTTGGTCGAACAAGTCAGCAATCCTAGGCAATAGATACTTATTCTTAATTGTCACCTTATTCAATTGCCTACAATCAATACACATTCAAAGAGATCCATCCTTCTTCCTTACAAATAACACCGGAGCACCCCGTGGAGATATACTTGGCCTAATGAAGCCCTTCTCCAATAAGTCTTTCAACTAATCCTTCAACTCTTTCAACTCAGCCAGTTCCATACGATAGGGAGGAATGGAGATGGGTTGAGTATCCGAGAGGAGATCTATGCCAAAGTCTACCTCCCTTTCTGGAGGAATACCGGGCAAGTCCTTGGGAAACACATCCAGAAACTCATTCACCACTGGGACCGACTCAAGAGTGGTTACGTCGGATTCTGTATCCTTGACCCTCACAATATGATAAATGCACCCCTTGGAGATCATCTTTCGGGCCTTGAGGTAGGAGATAAACCGACCCTTAATATCGGAAGAATGGGTTCACTGGGAGGTTAGGACCTAACCTTTCGGGTCCTACAATCTATAAAGGCATACGACGCATGCAACTAATCCATCCCAAGAATCACGTCAAAATCGAACATCTCAAGTTCCACGAGATTACACAGGAAGACTTTATGCAACAAAAAAATAGGACAACTACGATAGACCTTATGTGAAACAACAGACTCACCCACAGGAGTATAAACTGAGAAAGGATCCTTTAAAATTTTGGGACTCAAACCAAACTTAACAGCCAACAGAGGAGCCATAGAAGACAAGTTTACACCCGGGTCAAGCAAAGCATAAGCATCAAAATCAAAGACTTTTACATACTATTCACGATATCCGAAGCTTCCTTAACCTCTTGACAGGCATGAAGTGCATAAAACCTATTGTTCCTTGGGGAAACACCTTGGGGATCTCTTTGTTGGATTTGACCACCTAGATACGCCAGACCTTGACCTTTGTGGGATTCTTAGGACAATCGGCAACCTTGTGGTTCTTGTCACCACACCCATAACACAGACCCAAAGCTTTCCTACAGGCGTCGGTGTAATTCCTCCCACACTTGTCATACCGAGGGTGCTCTTGTCCACCACCAACGGCTGTCTTGGGAGGAGGCACTCTAGCATTAGTGACCCGAGCACCCGAAACTTTGCCTTGTTGGAGGTGACCAAAATCGCCACTACCTCAAGAACCGAAGAACCCACCTTCTAAACGGGCCTTTTTAGCATCATCATTCTTCTTTCCTTGAGTTTTTCCCCTTCGATTTGTTCAGCATATACCATGAGCCTAGAGATGTCCATATCCCGTACAAGCATGGTTGTTCGGTATTCTTTCACGAGCAAATTGGAGATACCGGAAACAAACTTGTGCATCCTTGCATGAGGGTCAGCCACGAGTGCCAGAGCATACTTAGAGAGCTTAGTGAATTGGAGGGCATAGTCCCGCACGCTCATACCTCCCTGCTTGAGGTTGATGAATTCAGTCATCTTATCTTCCCTAAGCTCAAGTGGGAAGAAACGATCCAGGAAGGCAAACTTGAACTCCTCCCAATTAACAGCATCAGCACAAACACTCTCCATAGACCACTGGGTGTACTTGAGCCATATCCTTCAACTGGTAAGTAGTTAATCAGCCTTCTCCTACGAAGTGACACCCATAACCTTCAGTACTTTGGTGAGTTCATCAATGAACTCCTGAGCATCTTTATCAGCCTTAGACCCATAAAACTCAGGAGGTTCATTCGGGTGAAATCCCTTACTCTGGAAGCCTGAGTAGGGTCCCGTGGAAGGCTAACTAGCCTAGCCAGAGTTTTCACCACCTGGGAAAGCATAGCAAAGGTCGTATGGAACTCACCATTGGAAATTGGTTCATCCATAGGCCCTTGAGGTGCTTGGTCCTCATCAGCCAGAGCTGGTCTTGGTAGATAGGTTCTTCCTCGAGGCATAGTCTGAAACAAAGCAGCGACACCATCACGATAAGGGAAAACCAATTATACAACTATAGCACGAACACATGACTTGAAGAAGTGAGACAATTTCTAAAACGTCTACGTAGCCCCTCACTCATAGGTATGGTGCACTTCATACCCATGAATAGGACCCTACTGGTTGCGGCATGTTGGACTCTGAGGATTATTTATAAACATAGGGCTCTAATACCATCTTTGTCACGACCCGGACCTAGGGCCTAGAAGTGACACGGCGAATGGGAACCCGCGAGTCCCCAAACAAGCCTCAAAGTATCCAAATCCACATCAATAGTTCTGAAGCACATTCAAATAGTAAACACATAGTTCTAAGGGGTGGATGATCGTAACACACAGTCCCTACATAGTAAAATCTTCCACATCTCCATATCAAACATACATACGTAACATAATTCCCATAATCAATCCATGATTATCCATAATCATACCTGTCGAGCGGTGGATGATCGTAACACACAGTCCCTACATGGTAAAATCATATAGCCATAGAGTATGTGTTTGTACTTTTGAATGTACGAAGTATGCGGGCATGCAATGCATATGACTTAACAACCTGCATTTCAATGTTAGATGACAAGGGCACATAATATAGGAGGAATCATATATCCAAGAAAGAGTAGTATACAATATGCCATGAAGTTCATGATGCATGAAATGCAATAATGCTCATTTATAGTGGGGATGGACTATAATCGACAAATCAAACCCATGCGAGCGATCACATGAGTTAGTCCGATAGAGACCTCTCATCGATAGAAGAAGATTACTTGCCAAAGGTAATCCACATCACACCTTACGATCCGGTCTTTTCGGTGGATGGTCACCTTCCTTGCGACCCGGTCTTTTCAGAAGGATTTCCAAGATGACATCATGTCCAAAAATGAATAATCATTCCTTACGACCCGATCTTTTCAGTAATGTCTTTCATTCCTATGTTGGCATATAGTTCGAGGAAAGAGAGAGGACCCCCAATCCATCGATGCTAAGTCAAAACATCCCACATGAATACTTATACATATACGTGCTTTCAAGAGATACAATATTCATTTCAAAATCGTTCAATGCACATTTAGGCTCAAAAGCCAAATCAGAAATCAAAATCATGATACTTATGCAAGGAATAGCTCATCGACCTATACAAGATGATGCAAGCATCCAAAATGCTCAAGGAGCCAAAATCATTGACATATATGTGATTACATTCTTGTTATAACCAATACCTTTTCAAAATCATTTCATAAAACATAATTGGGCTTAACCCACTTCATAATCCATAACAACCAATATCCATGAATGCACATGCCATGAGTGATGTGAGAATAGCATGGGTAATATAGATTCAAGCTAAAATCAACATTATAATGTGAAATTGAAGTAAATTCATAATTAAATCCACATTTAAATCATAATATAAATCATTCATGCATAAATCAAGCTTTAAAGGGGGCATGCATCTTCATAACTTCATAACCTCAATGTAAATCATCATAATAGGGCTTAAAATCATAAACAAAGTACAGCTCAGACATCAATTAAATTTAATGAAATCAAATAATAAAAACCCACATTTAAAGTCAGCTAAAATTAATGAAAATCAATTGAAAAGAGTTTGGGTCTTCTCGGTTGGAATGGACCAAGAATCAATCCTACATACCTTGATTAGGAAGATGAACTTGAGGAGAATTTAGCTTGAAGTTGAAACCCTAATTGAATCCTAGCTTGGGTCTTGAGAGAAAAACTTTGAGAGGATTTTAGGAGTTGATTTTAGAGTGAGAGTGTTTCTAATGAGAATAAATTAAATTGAAAGGATATCAGCTGATTTAGGGTTTAGGATAGGTAAAAAGGTCATAAAATACATTTAAAATAAATCATATTTACGTAAAAGCCATTAATGAAATGGATGGAAATTGGGTCGTCATGGTTTCACGACCCGTGAAATGATACTTAGAAAAATCCTATCACGCAAAGTTACGAGACGGTGATTCCATACATAGAAAAATTTTGCGTTGTGAGCTATGCGATGGGCCACACGGCTCGTGACACACCACACGGACCGTGTGAGTGGCTGTGTGACCACACTTGGCCTTCTTTCTTGGTTTTCCAGGTGCAAGGCCATCACATGGCTCACCACACGGCCCGTGAAGTACCATATGTTCTATGTGGGGTTCCGGTGTGACGTGCCTTAGCCCTAAACTCCCTATCAAGTCTCCATAATCGAAATTATGGCCAAGTACCCCTTCACTTGAGGCCACACAGTCCGTGTGACCTCACACGAGCCGTGTGGGCCTCCCATGAAGTGATACTTGGTCAATTTTTCTCACAAGGCTACATTATAAAGTCTGATAAAGTCGTTCGAGAATCCAGGTCCTTATAGTGATGAATTTGTTGAGAATAATCCTTAGGTTTCCTTTTATTTGAGTTTTAGACAATTTGGAATATTTTGATGAACTTTCAAACAATTTAAAACATTGTAAATTTTAAATTTTATTTGTTTTTAATGTTTAATTGTGGTTGTTATTAAGTATTTTGTATGTTTTGATTGTTGTTGATTGTGTTGGATTGGTTGTATTGGATTGAAATTTTAATTGCAGGTGGGCAGCAGAAACTACAAGTTTTTTATGTCAAAAAAATTACAGAAAAAGCGACGGACAGGGCCCAAAGTCCATCGCTTTTCTGAAATTTTAAAAATAAAATTTCCAGAAAAGCGACGACGAGTACCTATGTACGTCGCTTTTTTTTTAAAAAAAAAATTATATTTTATCAAATCGCAACACCGTCTATCACAAATTTTAATTATATACTATTAATTTAATAATTGCAATGGACTGTGTTGCAATTTATTAAAAAGAATTCAAAAAAAAATTAAAAAGGGGTGATTGACTGCCTCGCTATCGCTTTCTTGAATGTGTCGAACAAAAAAGCAACAGAATGAACTGCGTCGCTTTTGTCCATCTTTTTTTGCTTTTTTTTTAGTAGTATAGGCGTCAATGGAATTGGCTTTAATTTTGCAATTAAAAGCTTCAATAGCATATGACATTGTTGGAGTAATAAGTTGACCAACCCCAGTAGCAGGCTAGCCAACGGCCAACGTGTCCATGAAAATTCTTCTAACGACAAATCTGTGACGGCGGCAAAAGTAGGGTTTTTGCTGCTGATAATTTGGTTCCACAATTCGATGAAAAATTGTTTGCTAATAAGTGAGTGAAATCCAGCATGGCTTTTGGACTTTCATGTTCCTAATTAGATATTTTCTTTTTTTTTTACTTTTATATGTTTAGAAATTTTTTTTTCCCGTATTTTTATGCCCCTCGCAACTGATATAGTTCTTTTTCTTAAAATTTGGATTTTGTTGTTTTAATTGCTGAAAATAAAGAAATGTCCAGGAGTGAGATGCTTGGATATAATTAGTACGGAGAAGGCGTAAAATGCCCTTGAACTATTGAAAATGGTACAAAAATGCCCTCTATCCACCTATTAGGCCTAAAATGCCTCTATCATCTACCTTTGGGTCCAAAAATGTCCGTGGGTGTTTGCTTTATTCCATAAGAAAATAAAACATAATAAATATTTAAAAAAGAAAAAGAAAAAACAGAGGGTAGTTAGTTTCAAGGGTAAAAGTGAGTCAAAAAGGTTAATAAAGAGCATTTTTGGACCCAAAGATGGATGACAGAGACATTTTAGGCCCAATAGGTGGATGGAGGGTATTTTTGTACCATTTTCAATTGTTCAAGGACATTTTAGGCTATTGTCCATAATCAGTATTAGTAGTACTAAAATCTCTGCGGAGACTGCTGCCATTATTGTTGCTCTAAAAAGTATTAATATTGGAACCCACACTCTTAACGTAAAGTGTAAAGATGAGTTAAATAGTGGTCTGGCTATTTTGTCTAATTCAAAAATTGTAAAAGACGAAATACCAAAAACATGTCCAAGGTAAATAGACATGTCGACAAAGAGAAGGCTGCTTTGTGATAACGCCCTCAGTCTCTCTGATATGATAAGAGAATACAACATTAGCTTGGAATGTCATATTTCCTTGCTACTCTTTTTATTTGAAAATTTGATCATATGATAGTGCTTAAATATTAGCTTGTAATGTCATGATCTTAGGGACACCACCGTATTTTATATATATATATATATATATTTTGACTTTATCAGTTGAGCGAACAAATAAAATTGTTACAAGTAATATTTATTAAGCAAACAAGTACGACACATGCAATATTCATTGCGCGAACAAAATGCAAACTATGTTTGTTGGAATACATCTTAAGTAAACCCACTAAGGAGGTACCAAGCCGCCTTCTATCAAACGGTTCCCCATTCACACAGCTAAAATTTGACCTTTCAAAAACAATCTTAAACACTTCGACCAATTACAAAATGTATAAATTGTATATAACTTTATATCAAATATATATACACTATACAGTAAAACATATATATATATATATATATATAAACATACTATCCAAATTTTCAATAATTCTCAACGTCTACATTTGTCTTGTGTCTCCAAAACAAACGGTCCAGATGGGTTGGAATGATGTCAAAAAGCTTATAGTATTTAATTTGGTTCCTGATAGAAAGGACAGTCAAAAGGCATAAAAGGTTGAAAGCAGGACGTTTGGTAATAGCATCCTACCACACACGTCTTCCTCATGGTCAACCTTCCTCATTCTTCTTCTATTTACATTATAAAAGAAAGATAAGACCTACCTACCACGTCTGAAGCAAACATATTACTATTTTAGTCCCCACATTTTCTGCATAATTAAATCAAGCATCAGAGATACAAAAGATAGGCTGTGGGGTGGATCTGAACGCAACCATCTTCAGCACCTGATAAAATTTTATCAAAGTAAAATAAAATATAAATACACATACTATTCTATTATCACTAATCAGAATCTTAAATTCAAGAAGAGAAGGAAAACAAAAGAAGATACAACACAAAATCAAACAGTTCCTTATCAATACTTTCTCCCCTTTTTTCTATTTGAATAAAGAAATTATGCCTCATAGATACACATGCCACACTTTGGAGTCACTTCTGTTTAGCCTTCCAAATTCTTTACTCTTGCCCTTTACTGCCTACAGTTTCTCTTTCCATATCAATCTGTAGTCATGGGTTGACTGATGCAGCACCTGAAACGGGCCTTTCTGACCGTTGTTAAGATCTCTGTTTCTGCAGCCTCGAGCATTCTGACCACCTGAGAGAAGGATGGTCTATTGTCAGGGTTACCATCCCAGCAGCAAGTCATGATTTCACCCAGGACAGGCAAACAATCACTGGGGATGGTTGGACGGACACCTTTGTTGACAACTGCAAAAGCTGCCTGCACAGCAGTCATGTTCTGGAAGGGAAGCATCCCAGTTAGAAGCTCCCACAGAACAATGCCAAAACTGTAAACATCAACTTTTTGTGTGTATGGTCGGTGCTGGATCATCTCCCTGCAAAACACAGTAAAATGCACTCAAGTAGCCCACCGCAGCACAAACATACTAAACCACAACTAGGAGCAGTGCATTTCTCTTTTGCAACAGGAATAATGAATGCATATTGCAAGAAGCAGCAAAACATGTGCAATTCAAAAAGTAATGCTAAGATGTGAATAGATAGTTTTCCAGGGGAATGTAACAGGTTCCTTTTTTAACCAAATAACCCAAAATCAATTTTTGAATATAGTATAATTGGATGCCATTTCCAGGAGTGGCTACACTCGCCAAGCAACGAGCCTTATTCGACATGAAGATTGCAAATGGGACAACCTTTATTGCATCAACTTAGGTACTTGGCAAAGTTCCCATCTATTTTTCTCAAGTCATGGATGCTACCCATCTACACACTACTCATTCCTTGCACTGGCAAGAATTGCAATCAAAAACCCTGTGCCATCACAGCAAAGTGGTCCATCTCAACTGCAACCGCAAACTTGAACATCACTCGGAGCCACTATATACGTCTATTCCTATCATGAGCATTCTTACTTTTGTCTTATATTCACCCACAAACTATCTTCTTAAACTAAATGTCGCAAAAGATTGTCTAATTGGAAATGAAAATTTCATCAGTCGATATTTCTTTGACAAATGCAAGCACAATCACAAGCGTTTGGACAATGTCTTATACATACCCAACAAACACCATCTTCTTCAACTAATGTCAGATAAAAGGTTGTCCAATTGGAAATGAATAACTTCATTTGTCATATATCTCTAACAAATGCTCGCTTAATCTCCAATCTCCTTAGTTTAAAAAAAAATGAAATTTCATCTCCCAAGACAAGTTTCATGTCTAATATTGTGTTGAAAGCTAGACCATGGAAAACTTATAAAACAATTGTATCCTAGAGATATATCCATTGATACTCTTCTTAAAACTTAATTATGTACTGGATCTCCAGCCAATGGAACATGATATCTCTACCTTTCAATCTCTTTTCATCCTGGATCGCTCATCTAATTCAAGGTGCATATCCTAACTGCCACATCAAGCCAGAGAAAGAAAATAATAAGCTAACATAAGGAATACCTTTTTCAAAAGAACTTTTGCAAAGGCTAAAATGAATAATATTTCAATTTTTAAGGGCTCTAAACCGTGATAAGTTCAGATGTCTTTTGATCTGTTAAAATGTAGCAACATGTTAATCAAGTTTCTGATTGAAAAGGCACCCAAGTAATAGTGATGCAATCAACAATCAATCAAAAACTAGCTTAACCTCGAACAAAGTTGGTCCGGCTATATGGATTTGCAACCACTATGGCTCTATTCAGGCTCCAAATTGAAGTGAACATTTGGTAGTCATTAAACTTTCTTATAGTTATCAAACATGGGCATTGGAAGTTTTACTTGGTCATTATGTTCTCATTACATGGATATGAAGTTTATCTTACAACTGCTTAAGCTGCCAAGTATGCAAATGCATTGATTGACAAATGACACTACAGTGTACCCACACATACAGAAGTGTGATTTCTTGGCAGATAAAGAATATTCTTACATATGTGAATCTGTACCTTCCATATTCTTGTGTGTTTTTCACATGAATGTACACACATGCTATATCAGCCTATCTAAATCCTTTAGAAGATTTGACACGTGCACTTTCCTTTCATACTTCTCTTCCGGGAGAGATCTAAAAACCTGACAGTTCTTTCAAGAAAAGATCAACACTGCTTGATCACTTTAGATAAGGCAGGGAAACCATGGTATCTAGTGTGCACGAGATAAGCATATCAAAGAATTGACTATTGATCTCCAATCATCTAAAGAATTGCCCACTTTGACAAGAATATAGCAAATGTCAAAACATGGTGGGAAGCATAATAAGTTCCATTATCTAATTAAACTTAATTAGTTTAAAAGCATATCTGAAACTACCTCAAGTGATGCAAATACCATTTCAGGGAGGAGCAAACCGGGACAGTAGTGGTTTAAGTTTCAACATTAGTAAGGTGAGATTTAAAAGGATTTTGTGTGCAGAAAGATTTGACATCATCCGATGTGACAGCAGAGGCTAAAGTGCAAAAGATATTCCCTCTCATACTTCAGAGATGGAATATATGAACTCTTTGAGGCAGTTGTATCTGACATTGAACAAGATCCTCAGAAACATGAAGAATAATCCACACTAAGGGTACAAACAAGAATCTACTACAGCAATATTCACAAGGGACTTTGAAGCAAGAATTGGCAAGATCTTTGTTCAAGCCCTTTTGATCCCAGAAGAGAAAGAGAGCCAAAGAAAAGAGAGATACTCTAAAACAGGACGGAGCTAGTACAGCCATTTTGGAATAAAAACCACCTTTTCGACAAAGGTCTTTCAATATTCTCCTCATTAAATGTACTATTATTTTTTTTATTTTTTTTTATTTGCACCAGGTGTCACAAAAATGCACCAAACCTAAGAAACTTAACCAAGGAACCTCACAAAGAAGAGGAAACTTATCCAACAACTAGATTTGCGCCCATGGCAAAACTTCAGGACCTGTTCAAAAAGTAGCTGGGCACCAAAGCAAGGGGAGGAGGAACTTGTAGTACAGATATCTCCTTAAGCCAGGGGGTTTCAAACTCATCCACCCCCCACCCCCAACCACCCAAAAAAAAAAACTCATGTACTGCAATTACAATGTTTCTCAAGTTGGGTGAGCAGAACTGAATAAAGAAAAGAATTTTCTAATAAATATGAAAGGGCATAGAGAAAAGTACTCCCAAATACCGGGGATAAACGTGAAAGACCACAACCCACCTACTGGGAGAAGGCTCCCTTAAACTTTCATTTCAAAGAATTTATCAGTTTGAAACATGCAGTAAGAGATCATTTCTATTAGAATAACAACTATGCCTCAATCCAAAGCTATATGACTACTCAAAACACTATAACTTACACCATGAACTGTTAAGTTCATTTGAGATCATTTAGGTATTTGCGGATGTGCAGTAAAATTATAGACAAAGATTTGCAAAGCCATCTACTAGGAAAGGAATTCATCTAGAGGCGTTTAAACTACTCCACCTAAAGGTAAAAACCTAATGTGGGAGATATCTCCTTTTTTATGATTGGAAAGTTCACACTCAAGGTGCGTTTGGCATGGAAAATGTTTTCAATTTTCCTATGTTTGGTTGGTCAAACTAGTTGGAAAATATTTCTCTTGGAAAACAAGTTCCCTAAGTGGCATTCCAAGTTTATTGTATCCTCCCCAGTTCCCACCCACTCAATCCCCCAACCCTTGACCATCTCACCCCCGAGCCCCCACTTCCCATCTCATCCCGGCTCCATAGTATTTTACTAGATAACATATAAATACTTTTGAGATAAGATTTTTTCCTTACCAAACACTAGAAAAAAAGTAAGAAACCCACTTGTTTTCCAAGGAGCATCATGAACAATTTATTACCAGAGAGACCAAAGAATGGCATAAGATGGAACAGAAGATGAAAGACAAATATATGGCTAAGCCAAAAAATATATTATTAATTTAACCCTTTAAAAGTTTAAAACGAACGTAACAGATGAGCTCTGTATACCATATTAACTAGAACATTCCTTAGAAGCACATGAGAGAACTATGTTTCACCTCTACACATCCTGAAAACGAATTCCACGAGCTAGACAGAGTTAAGCACACTAAAACCCACAAAAAGTTCTTTTTTAAAATTTCTAGCTAGGGGCTCAGTAACCACGTTAAAGGGTTGACTGGAAGAAACAACTTCTCTCTCTTAACACCAGGCATACAACAGGAACATTAGACACAATTAATCGGGGTTTTCAGACCCATCATAGTTTGCCTCAGGGGTTAGCTCAATTGGCAAAGGGTGAGGGACTTGTATCTTAGGTCGCAATTTGAACACTTCACTAAGTGCCATTATTTAAATGGAGGAGGTAAAGGGGCAGTCCATGACTCCACCATCTCCAAGTTTCAAAAACTCTGGTTGGCCCAAATTGTTGGCTCCGGGCAAAATGTAAGAGAAGGAGGGTAGAGGAGTGGATCCATTATCCCAATTCAAAAAAAAGTTCCATTGGCGCAAAGGTTTGATGGCAGAGGAGCGGGGTGGGTCCATGATCCCTAAGTTTCGAGAGCTCTGGTTGGCTACCAACAAATTTCTCCATCATCAAAGAAATAATAAAACCCATCATTTCTTCACTTTGAAACAATCTTTAGGCAATGCAAGTGTAATTATATTTAGATAATTAAATAGAAGATACGGAACGAAAAGATGTTCGGACACAGATCACATTCGAACATAAACATGTCATGTTACCATTTCGCTATTCTCTTTACTAAGTTAAAGGCAATTGCATTGCAAAAACAAGCATACAAAACAACAACAACGAACCCAGTGTAATCCTATGGGGGTCTCCTTTTTCTCTCATGCATGAAGTATTTTGATTCTCAAGAATTCTACAAGATTGTTAGAAGCAAAACTAGGGCTTTTTATGAAATTATAATTTTTCTTCATTAACTCATGTTTTCAATGTTTCCTTTTTGTTTAAAGCCTAATTTTCTGAATTGACATGATCTCTATGGTTCCTTAAACCTTCTAATTCTTAAGCATGAAAATTACATGATATGAACTATAACCTCAATTCAGGTTATTTAAGATGACTTTTGAGCTTAGTCTCCCATATGATTCAAATATATGGATAATTTTTATACTTATGAGCATTAATATGTATGTTATTTTGGGAGGACTATTCAGTATCGAGTGGACTTTAGGGATGAAGGTTTTCGTTAAGCGTCCATGGACCTTTAGTAGCAATCCCTAAGTCCCATAACTACGTCCCACCAGAGGTTTGAGTATACCGCTTTGTCGGACAACTCCATATGGCCCTGAGAGGCAATTTAATGGAGATATACAGATTTGATATGGTTCTATACTCTGGCAAGTTATGGAGCAACGCTTCCAACTAGGATCGTAAGTTAGGCATCACAATCTCACATGATTTATGTCAGTTATATGAAACTCCCCCATTTTATGCATCTTTTTTGCTCTCAAGTTATTAGGGTCCTTTCTAAGTATGTTATCTTATGAATATGATTATGCAGGACTTCTGATTTTAACCCATGTATTTAATGTACAAATGTTTTTTCCCGATCCCTTTTTCTAAGACTGTGATTTATCTCTCTTCTTCACTACTCTCTCATATGTTATTTTATCTGAGTATTACATACTCAGTACATTCCATGTACTAACACATTGATGCTCGTTCTCAGATTCGTGGCTAGTAAAGATTGCAGTTTTCCAGTCAACAGTTGATGAGTCCTCTTTATTAAAGGGCTTATGGAGTAGTTTACTTAGTACTTTTGTTGTGTATTGATAGTCCGGGGCCTTGTCCCAACGGACTTATTCTTTAATTTAGATTGTGAGGCTTGTTTCAGACATTAATTTTTTTATCAGTCATCATGGATATTTTATATTCTTAATCAAACCTTTGATGGATATTTTTCAGTTTTACTTTAGTTATTCTACGCCAAGCTTTGCTATGTATGTCCAGGGTTAGCTTGGGATCACCTCTGATTCCAAGTACCGTGTTTCGGCTAGGGTGTAGACTCGGATGGTGATATATCAGTTGAACGAACAATATGGAGCATAGAGTGTATGTAAAACATTTGAATGGATTCTACAAAAAGAAGGAAACTGAAACCATATAAGAATCTATGAAACAACCGAAGTAGCTCTGTGTTATGGTTGATAAGTAACATTTTGAAAAGAAAACTTGAAGCAAAAGCTTTGTATTATGGTTTTGCCAAATAGAATAAGACAATCAGCTTTTTTTTTTTTTTTTTTTTTTTGAGAAAGCTAGCAGTAAATAAGAAAATCACATTAAAGAAGGCTGCTAAAGGGTCAGAAGCTTACGGAGCCATCCAGCGGTATGTTCCAGTCTCTGGTGTCATTCCTTCTGTCTGCACCTCAATACGAGCAACCCCAAAGTCTGCGATCTTGATTGATTTATCAGCAGCAATTAGCAGGTTATCAGATTTCAGGTCACGATGTATCAGATTCAAGCCATGCACATATTCCATACCCCTTGCCACATCCAAGGCCTGCTTCACGGCTAACTTCAAAGGCACAGATCGATTTTGTCGCTTAGTGAGAAACTGACGAACTGATCCTCCTTTAGCATATTCCGTGACAATACACCACACCATGGGTTTACGGCATGCACCGATAAACCGAACAATATTTGGATGTTTCAACCTTGCCAACATCATAACTTCCTGCTGAAACTGTTGCTCCATCAAGTGAGCCCTCTCAAGATCATTCTCTGGCCTCTCTAGAAGCTTGATAGCAACATCCCCACCATTGTAAGTTCCCTTGTAGAGTTTCCCAAAAGCCCCTTGAGCAAAAGCTGGCCCCATGTTGAGGTTCCGCAAATCAATTGTCCACTCATCATAATTCTCAAGCCCCTTGGTAGGAAATCGAGGATCCATCAAAGCTTTAGCTAAGGCATCATCACTCAACCCATGAGAAGCTTTGCCCTTATTTACACTAGCTGCAACGGAATAGTTATTATGGACTCGCTTAAGACCTTGATGGTTTAAAATACGAGTGTGTGAATCATTTGATCCAACACTGCTGTTATCCATTGACATTGCAACTGAACCTCCACCATTGCTCATCTGCAAGCTCCCATAACTGTCAATTGACATGTTTGATCCCTCACCAAGCTTATGGTAAAAATTTTGTGTGAGTCCATAATGATCAGGGTTTTCATTTAAGTCTATAAGTCCTGCAAACTTTGGAGTTTCCAACATTTTCCTGTCAAAGCAACTGCAGTAAAACTAGAGGTTCTTTCACATGAGGATTTGTAAGTCAAAATTTAACAGTCCACAAACCTGTAGAAGAAACATGATCTATCAAAACACAATGAACAAAGAGGAGAAAATAACTAAATAAAAATTGATTTCAAATGAACACGCAAAAAAAGAAGCTTGTTGAGAACAAACCACCAAGAAAAAGTGTATCTTCAGTATTCACTGACAAGATACTCCCTCTAGTCCATATTAAGTGAATTACCGGGGGATATGGCACACCCCTTAAGAAAATATTTAAGGACATAAACTAAAATTTACTTTCCACTATAAACCTTTTGATTATTCTCAAACTATTCTCCTAGAAAATAAAAGCAGTTAAGAATCTCACCAAATGACGGGTAAATATGAAAAAAGTCTCCACAATTCTCTTGAATTTTGAATAATTTACTTATTTTGAACTATAAAAATAAAGTATCATACAATTCACTTACTATTTAAAGGAAAATTGTGGTCAATTTTCAGTTCATTTACTGCCTTCAAATTCAGTAATTAAGACTACTTCCCTCTTGTCCTCTTTAAAATCTGTAAATGCAATTAAGGACGATATGCTTTCATGGAGCAGTAAGTGACTAAGGGTAGAAATGACCAAAAATCTATTAATGCTTCGTTGGTTTTGTAATTAATGAGTATATGCTTTCATGGACCAATTTTTTTTGTTGTTTGGGGCTAAAGAGAGATAAAAATGGAAGGATAGAGTAACAAAGCCTGAAACATCTTAAACAAACTTACACACATATATATCAACTAAAACATAACTGAAAAAAGAAGTAAATTTGTTCCATTTATCTCCCGACGGATGAGGGGTTTAATCGTAATTACAACAAAAACGCGACGCCGATTTGTAGCTCAGGAAACAAGTCTGATCGTTGAAGCAAAAACAAAGCTATGGAATTTAGCAACAAAACCAGCTGAAAATTCCCCTTAATTGGAGTGAAGAAAACCCCCAAAAAAAATCAAGAAATTATGTGATGATTACCTGGATCGAGTAGACTTGACTTTGATAATTTTGAGATATGTCCCGAACCAACCCGATCGACCGAGAAAGGAAGCCTCAGCAGCAGCAGCGGTGAAGGAAGGAAGATATAAAAGTAGAGAGGAGAAAGAAAAAGAAAGGGGAAAAATGAAGAGCAGTCTTGTTTGATTTGTTTGGTCTCTGGTTTTGTTTTTGTTTTCCAGCAGGAGACGAACCTTTACTCTTCTGTCCTTGCATAACCATTTGGTGGGGTCTACCTTCATCCACACTTTCCTTCGGCTCTATTTTTTACTAGACATCGTATAAAAATAATTTTAAATTGTATTTTTTTAATTACATTATTTGATATGGAAGTGGGCATAAACAACGAAAAAATAATAAAAAATTGGATCAAATTAAACTAATTTGGTTCTCTGATTTTTGATTCAGTGTTCACTATAAGAGTCTCGAAACATCGGTGTACCGAAAAATTGAATTTTTTTATTTTGAAAATTTTAAAAATTATATATGTGTGTGTGTGTAAGACCCATAAAATAAAATTATATATACAAATTAACTAGTAATTAAATCATTCATCAAATAAGTCAAAGTTCTTGAAATGTTATTTTTCAAGAGAACAACAACAACATACCCAGGAATCCCATAGAGAGGTTGTTTCCTGGGAACCCTCGTCACAAAAATTAATGATAACGCCATCTGTGGGGATCGAACCCACGACCACGTGGTTAAAAGCCACTCGCTCTACCACTGAGCTAAGATAGCTTGAGAAATTCAAATATATTTTTGCAGATTTATGTCATGTAAAGGAATTCGTCTTCGTGTTTATTTTCCTGAAACAATAGTTGGAGGCACCGGTTCTTGATTTTAAGCATAATAAGGGTTCCATGTGGGCACATCATCACTTGACATGATTTTTAGTTTTTAAATGTCTTATACTTTGATTTTTTCCTCATTTCATTTTTCATTAGTGTGCACCAAAAAGTCATTTTGAAAACAACAAATAAAATCAAGGAATGGTGCACAATTTTTCAAAATAAAAAATCAAGGAATCAAACTGAAATTTACTAAAATCGAACCGAAGAATCGAATACCAACCCTTAATTTGATTTGGTATATTATAAGTAACATATAAAGATATCCTTCATAATTATGATTTTAAAAAGAAAAATAAGTTTTGAGGGCTATAATTGATTCTTTAAGCATGTTAGTACATGCATTAAATTCTCTTACACTGCGACTACCTAGATATCCATGATATTGTAATATGTACCTTAATACACAATATTAATTATAGATAGCACAATTAAGTATACCAAATAATGCTTTATTAATACACAAAGCTCTCGCACATTATTTTTGTTAATGCACAATATCAACTGACTCCCGAGTGTTCTTGTTCTATAGAATATGAAATGCCTAAAATTTCTGAGAAGTTTTTTAATTTTGTGGTACTAATTAAAGATATGTGTAGAATATTTTTTAGAATTATTGTGATGACCCTTCAAGTCATTTTCACTGTTGTTCAGCACTTTTGGCATCTAGAGATTTTCTATAAAGGTCGTTGAGACTTATAGTTTAGTCATTGCATCAATCGTTTGGTTTTTATGAAAGTGTCTGTGTTTCGGTTAGGGACGTGCATCAGTCAGTTTGGTTCGATTTTATACATTATCAATTCGGTTTATCAGTTTTTTATTTTTAAATATACTAAATTAATAACAAACCAATAGAATAATTTTTATCAGTTTTCGATTTTATCGATTTTAAGTCTTTAACGGTTCAATTTTCGATTTACCGAATAAGAAGATAATGAGAATTTGCATTAATAAAAGCATATAGAGTACGAAGACTATGTTTACGAACTTGAAAATGCTACAATTAGTTAATTACAAACTAAAATACTATAGTGGGTAGCTAATCACTTAAGTACTGTAAAGATTAAAATAGGTGAAATATTGTTATAGTGTCCTATCATTATTAAATTAGTAATATTTAATATTAACGAAAGGGTAAAATAGTAAATTACTATAATCTTATTGGGTTATGGGTTTACCCAATAACCTAATGGTAAAAACCAATATCGAATCGATAACCCAATAATCTTTTTAAAAAAAACTATTACAAATTTGATAACCTAATAATCCAATTACAATAAACCAATCACATTTTCATTGATTTGGTTTATCTATCTATTCTGTAACGCTTGATAATATTACCAAAATACCTCTAGAGGAGGGAGGTGCACATAACGCGTCTTCCGATGCTCGTGTGGCAAATCTGGGGCCGAATTGGTGATCAACATGAAAAAATTGAGAGTATTGATGATGATATTGATGAGAATGATGTTTTTGAGTCCTCAAAAGCTTGAAACTTAATTCTAAAAGAATGTTTCAAGTCCAAGAGTTGATGTTGATGAGACGAATTATTGTACTATGTCCCTATGGGACTGATGATAAGAAATCTTGATGTTGATGTTTTATGAGCATGTTGAGTTTCGGGAGGGGTATTGAGCATCAAAATGGGTAAAAGTGAGTCCCACTCGAACTCATTAACTACGTGGCCAACATATGAGAGGATTGAACCATAAATCGAATGCTTCCTTTGTCCCAAAAGAGCACTGATGTTATTTACTGTGGGTCCACTGATGTGATGTCCTTTACCCTGGCAAGGTATTGGATGAATGTGGCAATGGCATCACTTCGTTGTATTATTGGCTCATAGGTGATGGTTGTCAGTTAGAGAAACTCCCAGTTGGGTTCTTCACTGATAGAACTCTGATGTTGATGTGATGGTATGAGTCTTGATGGATGTTGATGATTTATTGTCTACTCTTTATCCTTGTCCTAGACGGGCAGTGGTCCTTCGAGTTGAGTTGAGTCGAGTTTCCTTGAGATGAGTCTGATGTATTGATGATGTTGAGATGAGATGTTAATGAGTCATTTGTCTACTCTTTATTCTTGCTTTAGATAGACATTTGACATTCTGATAGAGTATGATGTAGAGTTGATGTTATGCCTATATTATTCTACTTGTGTTGTTACATTTAGCCATCTTATATACCGTACATTTAACATACTGATACCATGCAGATATAAGAGGTAGAGGACTTCAGCAAACGCATTGTTGACGTTCCGAGGTTTCTAATTCCAGCTATTGGTAAGCCCTCTTTGCTATCTGGAGGAGCTTCTTTTCCTTTATCAGTTCTTTGATTTTATTGAGTTGGGTAGCCATGGCCTATCATGGTACCATCTTAGATTGTTGAGTTAAGGTAGAGGCTTCATAGACTAGAATTGAGGATTGATGTTGGGGTTTTCCCCTCCTTGAGTTGAGTTAGTAATAATATTTACTTATCTTAGATATTGAGACTGAGGTTGTTGGCCTATGGCCTTTTTATTGATGTAGACTTGACTAAGAGGCTCACTACCTTTATTTTCTTATCCTACTACTTTCTGCTAAGTTTGATGTTGAATGACTGGCTTGAGATCGAGTGGCTCACTTAGGGACTGGAAAAGTCTCTAGGTGCTGGCCACGCCTAGGGTACTCTTCTGGGGCATGACAAACTTGGTATCAAAGCACAGAGTTTAAGAGTCCTAGGGAGTCTATGAAGCCGTATCTAGGAGACGCTAATCAATAAGATTAATGAAGTAGCAATTACTGCAAAAACAGCTAATTGGAAAGCAAGAGTTATGCTTTTAATCCTCTAAGCTACCAACAAATGAACTAAATACCATTTGATCCCTCTATCAGCCAAAAAATATTATTGTGATAAAATATGTCATCGAGGGATTAGGGAGAGACTCTCTTTCTTTCTCAGATTAAAATGCGGGACCGGTAGTAGGGGTCAACATTTTTGCTGTTACAGAATCCCAAGCTACTGAATGAATCTAGTCACCATCCGATTTAGCTCTTTTAGTATGGACATGGCTTAAGGAAGCGAATGACTCGAGTTCAAGTAGTTCAGCTAAGCCGGCAAGAGAGATGGAAAGAGCAGATTGATTAGATGGAAAGAGCAGATTGATCTCCTGCTTCCCAAAGGCCTTGACTTACTAAAGACTGGAATGAACCATGAAATTGATAAGGAATGGGATTCGGTATCTACTCTAGATATGATCTTTCCCATAAAGCTAGGCATGAAAAATCCGTATTCCAGAGAAAGTCAGAAGACTAGCTATAAGGAAAGACTCTATTCCATATACCAAAGCCAAGAGCCAAGCTAACTCAATAAAGGAAGAAACCCTGCCAAAGCTAGAAAAAGCACAAAGCTTTCCTGTTGAATGAGACTATCTCTTCTATCGCTCCTTCCAAGTGAGCATACTTCATAAAAAGGAGGCTATAGGACATTAGAAATGGTTACACTTCTCCTATATTCCAAGTTCATGCGATAGAGGTTGACTCTATAAAACTCTCTTCTAATTCGTGTGTTACCCGTTTGCAGATTATGCCTCCTAAATGTACTGCTGCCCAAAGAGATGTTGTTAACCTAAACACTGAGAATCCCCTACTAGAGGCCCCTACTCAAACTGAGACGAGAAGACGGGGCCAACCTGCCAGAGCTGGAGATTCCACAGGCACCTCCTGCCCAGTTATCCTCCACATCAGAGGCGGGCTTCAGAGGAGCCATTGCTACGCTCACCCAACTAGTGGCCTCCAAGAGTAATAGCCGAGGTCCCCAGGCCCCTAGCTCCAGTTTCCAAAAGCCCACGGCTGCAACAAGGCTTAGAGATTTCTTGAGGATGAACCCGCCAGTCTATACGGGGTCAAAGGTTGAAGAGGACCCATAGAACTTTAGTGATGAGGTATGCAAGCTCTTGAGAGCTACACATGTGAATGAGATTGAGGGAGTTGAACTTGCCTCCTATCAGCTTAAGGATGTTGTGAATGTCTGGTATAACCAATGGGAAGACAGTCGAGGTGAAGATGCTAAACCTGCTGAGTGGGATGAGTTTGAGAGTGCTTGCATTGGCCACTTCTTTCCCCAAGAATTGAGGGAGGCAAAGGTTGAGGATTTCGTGAACCTGAAGCAAGAGGGGTTGGCTATCAAAAAGTACAGCCTCAAGTTCATTCTGTTGTCCCGGTATGCCCCAGAGATGGTCCTAGATATGAGGGCGAGAATGAGAAAGTTCGTGTCTAGATTGGGTAGGCATGTAAAAAGGGAGTGTAAGGCAGCATTGTTGATCTCAGGTATGGACATCTCTAGACTTATGGTCTATGCCAGCAAACTGAGGAAGACAAGAAGGACAGGGAAGAGCAATAGTGCAAGAAGTCCAAATCGACAGGGCATGAGCCTAGCCAACATAAGCAGAATAAGGGTGACAAAATTTACTTTCAGATGAGATCTTCTATCTTTGCACCCTCTGTGGCAAGTGCGCCCGTTCAACAAAACAGGTATGATTAGAAATCTTATGGTCACCAAAATTTTAGAGCTCAGGGTACTCAATCCCAAGCTAGCGTGACCTAAGGCCTGAGAGGAAAGCCACCCTGTGGCAGATGTGGCAAACTTCACCTAGGTATGTGTCATGAGAGCATAAATGCTTGTTATATATGCGGACATACTCGCCATTTTCAGAGTGGGTGTCCTATGAGGAGATGGGGTGATAGGAGTAACAAAGCGCAGTCGTCTGCAGTGCCCCTCTGCGGGCAACCATCAAAAGGGTACTACTGCAGGTATAAGAGGCAGTGCACCAGATGTTGTTATAGGTATGCTTCAAGTCTTTTCTCACAATTGTTATGCATTTCTTGACCTGGGTGCCACTTTATATTTTGTGACTCCCTATGTGGCCAATAGATTTGAGATTCTTCTAGAGTGTTTACTTCAGCCTTGTACTATTTCCACTCCCACTAGTGAGTCTATCCTAGCTATGAGGGTCTATAGAGATTGTGTAGTATCCATCTATCATAGGGATACTCTGGCTGACTTAGTAGAGTTGGAGATGATTGACTTTGATGTAATCCTTGATATGGATTGGCTTCATGCCTGTCATGCCTCAATAGATTGTAGAACCCGAGTTGTCAGGTTCTAATTTTCGAATGAATTGGTCCTAGAGTGGAAGAGAAGTTCTGTTGCACCTAAGGGTGAGTTTATTTCCTACCTGGGGGCAGAGAAGTTAATCTCTAAAGGTTGCATTTACCACCTCGTGCGATTTAAGTCTGATGATAATGGGTCCCTTACCCTTGAGTTAGTTTCGATTGTGAACGAGTTTCCTGAAGTGTTCCTTGAAGATTTATCTAGAGTCCCTCCTGATAGAGAGATCGACTTTGGGATTAATGTTCTTCCCAATACACAACATATTTCAATTCCACCGTATAGGATGAACCCCGCTAAGTTGAAAGAGCAATTGAAGGATCTATTAGAGAAAGGCTTTAGTAGGCCAAGTGTTTCTTATTGGGGTGCTCCCGTTCTGTTTGTGTGAAAGAAAGATAGGTCTCTCAGAATGTGCATAGACTATAGGCAACTGAACAAGGCCATGATTAAGAATAAATATCCTCTCCCCAAGATAGATGATCTATTTGACCAACTTTAGGGTGCCTCATTCTTTTCAAAGATAGACCTCAAATCAGGCTACCATATGTTGAAAGAGAGGGAACGTGACATTCCAAAGACAGCTTTCGAGACTAGATATGGCTACTTTGAGTTCTTGGTTATGTCTTTTGGGTTGAAAAACACCCCTGCAGCCTTCATGGACTTGATGAATAGAGTGTTCAGACCCTATCTTGACATGTTTGTAATCATGTTCATCAACAACATTTTAGTGTATTCGAAGGATAAAGAGGAGCATGCCAATCACCTTAGAGTTGTCCTCCAGACTCTTAATGACCATGAGTTGTATGCAAAGTTCTCGAAATGTGAGTTTTGGCTCAAGTCAGTGGCTTTCCTAGGCCATGTGGTTTTGGGTGATGGTATTTGAATAGATGCCCTAAAGATTGAAGCGCTTAAGAACTGGCCAAGACCGACCTCTCCAACTGACATAAGAAGTTTTTCAGGGTTGGCAAGATACTACCGCAGGTTTGTTGATGAATTTTCTTCCCTATCTGCACCATTGACCAAATGGACTCAGAAAAAGGTTAAGTTTCAATGGTCAGAGGAATG
Source organism: Solanum rostratum (assembly GCA_029948455.1). Classification (NCBI taxonomy): domain Eukaryota; kingdom Viridiplantae; phylum Streptophyta; class Magnoliopsida; order Solanales; family Solanaceae; genus Solanum; species Solanum rostratum. The sequence goes on along the minus strand of CM057047.1, from coordinate 48,344,520 downwards.
TGAGAAGTGCTTCCAAGAGTTAAAGACTAGGTTGATTACTGCACCTGTTTTGACCTTGCCCGAGGGGATGTAGGATTTTGTAATATATTGTGATGCGTTAAGAGTTGGGTTGGGTTGTGTGTTGATGCAGAGGAGGAAGGTGATAGCCTATGCTTTCATGCAACTTAAGGTTCATGAAGGGAACTATCCGACCTATGATCTCGAGTTGGCGGCGGCGGTGTTCGCACTTGAAATTTGGCGCCACTATTTGTATGGAGTGCATGTGGATGTGTTCACTGACCACAAGATCTTACAATATATTATCAGTCAGAGGGAGCTCAATTTATGACAGAGGAGATGGTTGGAGTTGCTCAAGGATTATGACATGAGCATCCTATACCACCTAGATAAAGGTAATATTGTTGCCGATGCTCTTAGCAGGTTGTCAATGGGTAGCACAACCCATGTTGAGGAAGGGAAGAAAGAGCTCGTAAAGAAAATGCATAGATTGACTCAATTGGGAGTCCAACTCGAGGAGAATGACGAAGGAAGAATCAATGTTCAGAGTGGGTCTGCATCATCCCTAGTTTTAGAGGTACATGAGAAACAAGATCGAGATCCTATCATACTCAAATTGAAGGAGGTTGTCCACAAACAAAAAGTGATGGTTTTCTCCAAAGGGGGAGATGTGAGATACCAGGGTATATGTGTCCTTAATATTGATGGTGTCCGAGAGAGGATTATGATTGAAGCCCACAATACTAGATATTCCATTCATTCGGGCTCTACCCAAATGTACCCTGACTTCAAAGAAGTCTATTGGTGGAGTGCAATGGTTCGTTTCAAAGTGCCCGAGTTGCTAGCAAGTGAAGGTTGAGCATCAAAGGCCAAGTAGCTTGGCTCAGAACTTTGAGATTTTGGAGTGGAAGTAGGAGATGATTAACATGGATTTCATCACCAGCCTACCGAGATCCCGGAGGCAGCATGATTCCATATAGGCGATTATAGATAGGATGACTAAATCAACATACTTCTTAGCAATCATGACAACTAATACTGCAAAGGAGTATGCCAAGATGTACATTCGAGAGATTGTAAGGTTGCATGGAGTTCCCTTGTGCATCATCTAGGACAGAGGAGCTCAATTTACATCTCACTTCTGGAGATCTTTCCAGAAGGGATTGGGTACCAAGGTAAATTTGAGTACAACCTTTCATCCATAGACAGATGGTTAGGCGGAGCACACTATTCAGACAGTAGAAGATATGTTAAAAGCTTGTGTTCTTGATTTCAAAGGGAATTGGGATAATCACCTACTATTGATTGAATTTGCATATAATAACAGTTATCATACAAGCATTCAAATGACCCCCTATGAGGCCTTGTATGAGAGGAGGTGTAGATCACCCATTGGGTGGTTTGAGGTTTGAGAAGCCGAGTTGATTGGGGCCGACCTTGTCCACCAGTCCATAGAAAAAGTGAAAATTATTAGAGAGAGGTCAAAGACTGCACAAAGCTGGCAGAAATCTTACACCGATGTGAGGAGAAGGGACTTAGAGTTTGAGGTGAGCGATTAGGTATACTTGAAGGTATCACCCATGAAGGGTGTCATGCGGTTTGAGAATAAGGGGAAATTAAGTCCTTGTTACATTGGCCCTTATCAGATTACGAGAAGGATTGGAAAAGTTGCTTACGAGTTAGACTTGCCTATTGAGTTGGACGAAATCCATCCAATATTCCATATCTCTATGCTGAAGAATTGTTTGGGAGATCTTGTCTTGGTGATTCATGTTGAGAGCACTGGAGTAAAAGATAGCTTGTCCTATGAGGAAATTCCAGTCCAAATCCTTGATCGATAGGTTCACAGATTGAGAAACAAAGAGATAGCCTCCGTTAAGGCTTTGTGGAGGAATCAATTTGTTGAGGAATCCACGTGGGAAGCTGAGGAAGAGATGAGAGCCAAATGCCCACACCTATTCGTGCCTAATGATGAGAACATCAAAGGTAATGTTCTTATCCCTAACTTAACTTGATGTTTCCATCTTGAGTTGATGTGTCCATTCTTGATGTTCTGAGTAGAGTTATCGAGGTTGATGAAGAGTTGAGAGTTTGAGTTATTGAGTGAGTATTGAGATGAGTCTTGAGCCTATTCGTGCCATATTACCACTCCTGCTCATCATTCGAGGACAAATGATCCCAAGGGGGAGATGATGTAACGCCCGGTAAAATTACCAGAATACCTGTAGAGGAGGGAGGTGCGCATAATGTGTATTCCGATGCTCATATGGCAAATTCGAGGCCAAATTTGTGATCAACACGAAAAATTGAGTGGGTGAAGGGTCTCGGTCGATTTTTAGAGAGACCGAGTCAAAAGATAGTTTTCTGTTCCAAAACGAAAAACAGTGGAGGTGCGCGACAGAGCCGCGTCGCGCACCTATCGTGGAGAGGGACATATGTTTTTTTAAAAAAATTTGACGGGATTGAGAAAACTCATTCAGAAAATTTTTGCAGGAAATATACTGGTACGCGACCAGTCCGCATCGTAGACTAAGTCACTCCGAGTTTGGAAAATTTCTAAAATTTTTTAGGGGCATTCCAGTCCATTCCTACCACTTTCTAAACTCCATATACGACTAACATAAGTCGCTTTCATGAAGAAAGGGTTCAAAAACCCTATCCTAAATCCTCTTCCTAATAACGTTAACAAGCTAGGGCTTGAGGAGAGTAGAGGAGAATTGAGATTGAAGAATTCAAGAGGGGATCCCAAGAAAGATTTTATTAGCAATCATCCCAGGTATGTAAAGCTAACCTAAAGTCATGGAATTGTTCTTCCATGAGCTCCCTTTTAATTGAACTGAGTCCATAATCAAAGATAATGAGTCTATATATGAAAATCCTTAAGTATTCTACTGAGATTTTACTTATTCCGTGTATTTTCTTAAATTGATGATCATCACAAACTTGATTTACTGCATAAATGGTTTTCATGAATGATTTCACCAAACTCTATGTGTATTTTATTAAAGATTACAAGAATGAACTTAGGAGATGGATCTAGAGCCTTGACAATAATGATGTATTTGATATTTGTGATTGTGGTCTGAATGTTGAGAGTGTTGATGAGAATGATGTTCTTTGAGTCTTAAAAAGCTTGAAACTTAATTCTAAAAGAATGCTTCGAGTCCAAGAGTTGATGTTGGTGAGACGAATTGATGTACTATGTCCCTATGTTACTGATGATGAGAAATCTTGATATTGATATTTTATGAGCATGTCGAGTTCTGGGAGGAGTATTGAGCACCGAAATGGGTAAAAGTGAGTCCCACTTGAACTCATTAACTATGTGGTCAAGTAGGATATGATTGAACCGCAAATCAGATCCTTCCTTTGTCCCAAAAGAGGACTGATGTTATTTATTGTGGATCCACTGATGTGATGTCCTTTACCATGGCAAGGTACTGGATGGATGTGGCAACGACATTGCTTCATTGTATCATCATCGGCTCATAGGTGATGGTCGGTTAGAGAAACTCCCAGTTAGGTTCCTCACTAATAGAACTATAATGTTGATGTGATGGTATGAGTATTGATGGATGTTGATGATTTATTGTCTACTCTTTATCCTTGTCCTAGACGGGTAGTGGTCCTTCGAGTTGAGTTGAGTCGAGTTTCCTTGAGATAAGTCTGATGTTAAGATAAGATGTTGATGAGTCATTTGTCTACTCTTTATTCTTGCTTTAGATAGACATTTAACACTTTGATGGAGTATGATGTTGAGTTGATGTTATGCCTATATTATTCTACCTGTAACGTTACATTCAACCACCTCACATACCGTACATTCCACGTACTGATGCCTCTCGGCACTGCATGGTTTTATGATGCAGATACAGGAGGTAGAGGACTTCAGCAGACGCATCATTGAGGTTTCTAATTCCAACTATCGGTAAGCCCTCTTTGCTATCCGGAGGAGCTTTTTTTTCCTTTATCAATTATTTGATTTTATTGAGGTGGTTAGTCATGGCCTATCATGGCACCATCTTAGATTGTTGAGTTGAGGTATAGACTTCATAGACTAGAGTTGAGGATTGATCTTGGGGTTTTCCCCTCTTTGAGTTGAGTTAGTAATAATATTAACTTATCTTAGATGTTGAGACTGAGGTTGTTGGCCAATGGCCTTTTTATTTATGTAGATTTGACTGAGAGATTCACTACCTTTATTCTTTTATCCTGCTACTTCCCGCTATGTTTGATGTTGAATGACTAGCTTGAGATCGAGTCGTTCCCTTGGGGACTAACAATAGTCTCTGGGTGCCGGCCACGCCTAGGGTACCCTCCGGGGGCGTGACGTGTTCGATTCTCGCACACCCCTAATTTCAGTTAAAAGACTTTAAGAGATCATTTTATAAGGGAATAAATGTGCATTAAAAGGCTTGAGCCAGGAATTGCTTGGGAGAGCCTATGGGTCTGTAATCTTCTGTTATTCTTGTAATTATCCATTGAATACCCTCCTTCAATTTCTAATTTGGTGTTCTTGAAGCCTTTTATCATGGACTTATTTGAGGCATTTAAGAGCTTGAATTGTGTCCATTATTGGGGCACAAGTTCTTTGAACTATGAAGAGCCTAATGATAGATTCGATTTTGAAATTCAATTGACGAATTCCACAAAGTTAATTTTCTATCCAATTTTGGACCTTGAATATAATATAGCAATATGGGTATCGTTGTTTTTATAGTGATGCATAGCTTATAACATGGATAGTATTGTGGCATCGAAGGACATGCAGACCGACAGTTGTGGATGGTCCAAGGTTATAGTTCGACTTTCAAATAAGCTATGGTTTACATTTTTTGTGGATTATGCTCCATGAGATATTATTTAGTTTATGTGATGGGTTTGAAATTAATTTCTTATTCTTATCTTCTTGATTCTGTAGGAGCTTCAAGCTAATATGGTGTTGCAAAATTCTTAACTTAGATTAAAATTTTCTTTTTTATGGCTTAGCCGGATGTTGTTAGCCTTTTTCAAGTTTATTATTTAAGGCTTTAGAATAGTTTAATTATCTAGATATCTCAAATTGTGTTTTTAATGATCTTTTATTTAATATAGTTGCTTTTTGTAATAATTACTACAAATTGATACCCTTTGCTAGTGCGGGAATCTTGAATTTGATTTGGCATTATGAAAATTCATCCTGAATAGACTTTTAGCCTCTTAGCCTTGATGTTGACCCATATCTCAAATTGAACTATATAACCTTAGTTGCTTGTTATAGTCATAGGTTGACATTAACAGTATTTGGTGTTCACTTGAGTAGTACTTTTGGGTGAAGACTGAGATCCTTGGAGAACTCTTTTGGTTGTTGGACTCTTTATAAGATTCTTCATTTCTCGAGTAAGGTAATAATATTATGACATTATTGTTATGTATGTTGGGATATTATTGCACTCAAGGCCTTGATCGAGGGTCATTTAGATTTTAGTTTAGTTTTTCTGCACTCTAGGAGTACGATGATTCCAGCTATGTGCATTAGTTTGTGTAAATGCTATTCTCCTCTTTAGTTTTGTTGGCTTTCGAAATACAAATGTGAAATAAGAAGAAAGTTGAAGAATATTAGAGTGTTGGTTAGGGAATGGACTAGTGATCTGCTTATATGGACTTGGGATTATCCCCTCACAAGCTAGATTTTAGGGTTGAATCATGCCGAGGTGCCATATCTTTACATGGTACCAGGGCCAAGTCTATTCCCATTTGGGCTCCCAGCGCACGCTCTAGTTGTTCTAGACACGAAAAAGGGGTATTAGAGTGGGTAAAAGTCCCAGGTACTATATCTTTACAAAAAAAATATATATAGAACTAAAATTTATTACAAAGCTGTTAGCGACTAAGTTTCATTCTTGAAAATAGCAATCAAGAAATGAAAATAGCGACAAATAATGATATCTATTTCAATGAATTATATAATAGTTATATTCTTTACAAAATTTAATTAAAAAAAGATGCAATCCTCTAATTTTTCTCATCTTAATTTCCATCTCAAAAGTTTTATTTCATTCTTGAATTGTTGAAATATTTATGGCTCAACACTGGGAGACGAAAACTTCTCTACATGCAAAAGACTTGCGGATCACCACTAAATAGTAGGGCTTTTCTATGTATTTTTGGATTTTTTTTGGTCTTATGAAGACCACTTTATAGGTGTAAAGTTAGGATATTAGGGCTATTTTAGTCTCCAAATAATTTTAGAGAACCTTGGGAGTGAAGAGTATGAGTTGCACTCATCTTGTCAATTTAATGGACTGAGATAGATGTAATTTGGACTTTATTCAAGTCAAATAATTTTAACTTAGATATTAGTCCAACTTTATTAATTAATACTTGACTTGGTCAATGTATTATGAATTTAAGATTTGAGCTCAATCTAATAAACACTTATCAATAAAATTTAGTGTCTATAAATTTGTAAGGACCCGCAAGTTAGGAAGTTGAAAAGTGCAGATAAAGTGGAACTGGAAAATATTGCAGACCAAAGTATAAGCCCTATTTATAGCTTGTGGTTCAAATCATGGGTCGTAAACAGGTCTTGTAGATGAGACTAGGAAGGATAAAATTTTGACTAAGTGTGAGTATGGACGAACCGTAAATAGGGTTTGTGATTTGAGACCATGGGTTCTTGAAAAATTTGATTTTTGAAGTTGAACTACAAACAAATAGGACAAGTTGTAGTTTATTTTACAACCCGTAGTTTGGTCTCATGGATAAGGTCATGAAGATTGAAAATTTTCTAAATGTGAAGAAAATCAAGTTTGGAGTTCTACGATCTGTAGTTCATTCTACAAGTCATAGAATGAGGTCGTAGATTGTCATAACTCAAGCCTAGGGCCTAGGTGTGACATAGCGAATAGGGAACATGAGGGCACCTCAAACAAGCCTCATAGCATCCATACACACATCCTTGGTTAAGAAGCGTGAATCAACCATCATCAAGTAGTACTAAGAAACGTAGGGATATAGGACATACTCAATGGGGTAAGGGAACATGGAATTACCTTCATATAACCACAACAAGTAAATCTAGGGGATGGGGACATGGGACACACTCTATGGGAAGTAGGGACTTAAGAACTTCACCATCTTACTAATACATCACAAGCAACAACAAAACATAGGGTAAGGACCAAGGGATAGTCCCCATAGATACAAAACATCGCATGACTCATACATAGTATATCATCCAACAATGCCTCTAATTATAAGTAGGACGGGAGCCAAGACATGTTCTGAACTCACCCTCAAAAGTAAATAGCAAAAGTAGTAAAGTCTTGACATAGGTAGATCGAAAATGGACGTTGTCCTTGAAGTAGAGGACTCACCACAAGTAAGATTCCACAAATCGAACTAGCCACGAAGAGGTGAATGGAAAAAACTCCGGTCCCTACCTAGTTAGATCATGTAGGCAAAAATATGCATTAGTACATTTGAATGTACTAATTATGTGGGCATGCAATGTAAAAATGGAAATGATAAAATCTGTATTTAAATATTAGATGACAAGGGGGTGTGTGTATATATAAGAGAATTATATACAAGAGAATACCATATCAAGATGCCTTAAATCATGATGCATGAATGTTGTAATACATAAACATAAGTAGGGATGTAACCTCAACCGATATGTAACACCATGTGAGCTATTACATGGAATTCTGACGTTGCCTCTACACCGAAGAAAGAGTAGCTACTTGCCAAAGGTTGACTATACCTCACCTTAAGAGTCTTGCCTATTTTGACGAGTGGATTTCATGTAACATAATCATCTACATTGGGAAAAATATAAACCTATAGTAGCACATAGTTATGAGAAAGGTAGGCTTTATATAAGGATCCTTAAGGATAGACTCCCTCTTCCTATCTCATTCAATGCTAAGTCACCATCCCATAAATATATATATATATGAACATTCTTGTCATAGGATCAAACCATTTCAAAGCCATCATCATGCATTCTTGGGCTAAAAAGCCAAATCATAATTCAAAACATGCTTACATGCATAGAAATAACTCATTCATAACTTGTACTTGATGGTGCGTACACACCTATAAGTGCTTAAAGTCAAAACATAGAGATCATTGTGATCACAATCATGTCATAGTCGTAATTACCTTGAAACTATGTTCATAATCATAATTGGTAACCAAACTCATATCATAAATCTCATAAAAAGCCTTGTTTATGCATACTATGACACAAGAAGTGAGAGTAAAGCATGGGTGCATAAAATTCATACTTAAAATATCCTAATTAAATAGAAGCATGCATAATTCATGAAGAAATCAACATTTGAATCAAACTTGAAATTACCCATGCATAAATTCGTAGTTAAAAGGGACATGCAAATTCAAATCTCACAAAATCCATGTAAATCAATAGGATAAGACTTAAATCATCAATTGAATACAATTCATATCATAATTTCATCAATTTGAAGCTAAAACATGAAACCCATATTCAAGTCATACATCAAAGTCATGAAATAGATGAAAATGATTTTGGGTTCCAAGGTTGAATTGAAACCAAGAATGAATCCGCACATACCTTGCTTAGGAAGATGAGTTTGAAAAGAATTTAGATTGAACTTAAACCCCCAATTGAATCCTAGCTTGAACCCTTGAAGATGAGGCTTGAGAGTGTTTTGAAAGTTTTCATTCTAAAGACTAAGTGTTAGGCTTGAATGAAGTGTTATGAAATACATAGGGGTTGATTTAAGAGGACATTAAAGTCATAGGAGGTCCAAAATACACTTAAAGTTGAGGGAAAATACCAAATTAAAAGTGCTTTAAAAGTTGATCCGGCAAGCATCATGGCTGGGTTCACTGGTCGTGAACCTTTTCATGGTCTATGAAAGCCCTCCCATGAAAGTGAACTTGCACTGACAGATTTTGCGAAAATGAGCATAATTTCTTGCTTTGAACTTGGAATTAGATGAAATTGAATGAGTTGAAACTCTAATTCAAAGAGCTTTAATTTGGTAGGTCATGGACAACCTTATTATTTTCGTTCAAGGAAATATGATCATTTGAAGTTGACTCTTATACCAGTTCATACGAAAAACTTAGCCAATGGAATTCCTTTGGACTTGGCTTGATGTAAAAGATCCCTAATGTCACGCCTCGGGAGAGTATCCTTGGCATGACCGACACTCAGAAACCATTGTTGATCCCCAAGAGAACCACTTGGCTCGATCACTCATTCAATCAAACGTGGAAGACTCAATTTAAGAAATATTCTAATGGGCTATTCAATTAATGATTCAATAAAATAATAATTTGAAACCGAAAACCCAAATTAATTCAATACTGTGAAAATAGTTTGAAAATATACAAGTCTTAGAAATGAAAACATTAAGTCAAATCCATCATTATCTATGAAGCCTCTATCTCTAAGCATCTAAATGGTGTCAATGACCAGTTCATGGTTACCTCAAGGAAAGAAATACTCTAGAAATAATAAATGACATAAATTGAATATCTCCAGAAGTAAGGAGGTCTCATCACTATCTATGGGATGGAATAGATCATCAACAGAACGCCTGTTAAAGATCTCTAATACCTGTCTCTGCATCATGAAAAGATATATACCTAAATAGACGTTAGTAAATGGAATGTACGAGTATGTAATTAGATGAAAAGGAAAGGACATAATCAAAGATACTTAACTCAAGAGACTCAACTCAACTCAACTCAGTAAAACATGAAAGTGCAAGAATAAAGTCATGCTTTTAAAATAGACTTAACAATATGCAGCTCACACCAAATCAAACTAATCAGTAAGTAGGAGTTTCTCTAACTAACAACCATCACCATATGAGTGACTGGTGATACAATGAAGCGATGTCATTGCCACACCTATCCAACACCTTGCCAGGGGTAAAGGACATTCTATCAATGTATCTAATAAAACCCTCTATAGGGACTTCAGAGGTATGACCCCTTTCTCATCCCATGCTGGCAGCATAGTTTGTAAGATTTGAGTTATTTATAATCTTATGAAAATCAGTGCTCAATACTACTCTCAAAACATGTGCTCATATCTATCAAGTGAGTATATTACTCAAAAACATCTCATCTAGTCTCATTGGATCTCACAAGTTCAATCACATCTCAATCATCAAATCTTTCTTTTAGAGCAAAAGGAATATACTTTCAAAACTCATCAAAATCCTTCCTCAAAACATCATGTTCTTTCATTTAAAACATGCATCAAAAGTCATTCACATCTCATCAAGACTCTTTCTCAAATCATTATTTATGCCCAAAAACGTATGTTAATGCAAACTTAGTAAAGTATGTTCAAATTAGTTCAAAATCATCTTTTCTCAACCTACAAAAATGACGAACAATCTCAATTTGACATGATGCATAAAATCAAATATAATCCTCAATTAGGGTTCATGTGAATGAAGACATGAACATGCATTAAAAACAAATACTCAACTCATGAACATCATCACTGTATTTTTATGTAGAAGGAACTCGATAGGACAATAGATAACTCAAGAATTCAATTCAAGAAATTCAAAAAACTCAAACTCAACTTGAATCATATCAATGGAGATGAAAGGGTACATGGACAAACTTGGTCCAATATGTTAGCCTTACATACTCGAAATTGATATTACAATAGAAATTTGAAAAATACCAACTTTCTTAGAGAAAATCTTTGATCTTGGAACCTTGATGCTTGTTTTTGAGAAAGAAATTCTCTTATGTAGTTCTTTTAGAGTCCAAGAACTTGAAAAAACATTGGTTGAAGGGCTTGTCTTTGATTCCTTAATTTGTGACTTAAAGCTTTAGAGTTCTTGATGAAGAACCCTATTTCTTAAAGAAGAAGTGTCAAGAAATTCATTCTTGAAAATTCTTGAATTCGTTTTCTTGAAAATCTTATGGTTTAAGATTTCTCTTAGAGATTTATAAACAGATGAAGAAATTTGGGTTGGGAAACTTGAAATTTGTGGAGAATAACTTACCTTGATGATGAATCTTGAAAGTTAACCTTAACTTGGTGATTTTCTTGATGATGCTTGAGCATTTAAATTTAGGAGTGAAGGAGAGGGTTTTACTTATGGAAAACTGACGTTTTATGTGTTTTGGGACCTTAAATAGACCCGCAAAGGTTATAGGATAAAAGTACTCTCAAAACGTAATAAAAGAACGTCATTTAAATTATCTAGAAGGATCCATGTCCACTCTGTGAGGCGGAGCTATTGCGGACTTCGGACAACTCTATTTGTCTCCAGTAAAATGATCATAACTTTTTACTTCGAACTCCAATTAATGCAAAATTAGACATGTTGGGAATATAATTCAAATTTATTTAATTTGATACATTACGGGACACCTAAAATCTTATACTTTAGTAGATATGATCGCCTGAGTTTGATCCTTCTATCAACTCATATGAAAACTTGGCCGATAGAAATTCTTTGTACTTGGCTTGATGTAGAAAATCTCTTACGACTCTAAATCACATCTAATATTCTTTAAATACTTAGAAATTTATCCTAGCATATATATACAACCTAAAAGTCATTGATCCATCTAACATTTGTAAAAAATCTTACATAAACTCAATCGCTAAGAAAGTTTTTAGTAGAATTTCATACTAGAGGGTTCATGTGACCTTAGCTCATCTCCAAATCTATTTTCACATTAAGAAATTGACCTTAACATCTATGTTAAATTAAGAATTGTCAATTATAATCTTATATCATATGAAGGATAGCTCAATCTTAGCTTAAAAAATTGGGATGTTACACCTAATGACCATAAACCATATACCTAAGCTTGAATTGAAGGTTTAAAAGTGAATTGTTCTTGAACTTAAAGGTTCCTTGGAGATCTTTCGACCAAAGCTTGAATGGAGGATTCGAAAGGTGTTTTAAATGAGTGAATGAGAGACTAAGTGTTATGGAGTGTTATGGAATGCTTAGGAACTGATTTGGGAGGTTAAAAGGGTCATCAAACGTCCAAAATAGGCTTAGGGTTGGAGGAAAATACCAAACTAGCCCCACATAAATGGAAATGTCACCTAGACACCTTCAGAAAGGCACGTCACGAGCCGTGAAGTGCACCACGACTCGTGGTGCCCTCCAAGTAGTGAAATGGCTACTGGTTCGAGGCAAGGGGCTCACCACAGAAGCTTTTCACATGGCGTGGTATGCACCCTCAACTAAAAAGCCCACCTTTCAAGCCCAAGAAAACTCCACAATCTCCTTCACGATCAGTGATGCCTTCCACGGCTCATGAAAGGCTTCTTGGAAGGTAACCCTAGCCAAAAACCCTTGGAAAAACTATATCCAATCATGATTCACCCTTAAGAAGTTTGAATACTTGCAAAATTTCTCTCAAAAACGTAATTTCAGGCCTTGATCCGATCTTATGACTTGCGGGGTATTACATAGATTGAGTTTTAGAGACCAATTTCAAAAGATTAATAATGAACTAGATGAAACCCTATTCTATTGTTCGTAGACTGTTCTATGACTCGTACTCAAGGGTCGTGGTCTGGATCCGACAGTTTAAATGAAGGCCAATTTTTCCTTTCCCCGCATCCTAAGCCTAAATTATGGCATTTTGGAGTTCCTTTTCTTCCCATATAAGACCCTAAACCTCTCAAACACTCTTATTCTTTTCATTCCCAAATTCTCTCAAAATTCCTAAGGTAAGGCCCTCTCCAAGACAAGGCAAGAAGGGTTAGGATTTTCCAAGGGCTTTCTTCTCCAAATCTTTAAGTCTTTCCTTAAGCTCTACAATCATGTATGTAAGTTATTTGCAGGTACCTTTCACCCACAAAGTCCAACAACTTTCCCTTTTACCTTTCTGTTAAGTTCTTGAAAATTTTTGAGTCCCCTGAGCATGATTTTAATGATGTTTAAATGATATATTTTCAGTTATATTGACTCTAATGATGCAATATGATGATGTACTATGCGTTCTTATGGTTATCAAGTTAAATATTATGATTTTATTTTCTAACATTTTTCAATGATAATATGTGTTGTTTAAATATGGTTTTAGATTGATTAATTTTATCATGATCTTGCGTTGTACTTTTAAATCATGTGATTCTAAAGTTGTTGCATAAGCCCACTAAGTTTAAGATGATTAATACATGATGTTGATGATAAGAGTCTAAAAGTATGTCATGAAAGTTATGAATGTTATAAAAGATGTAATTATGTTATAATGCCCTTAATGATGTTTAAGATGGACCCTCAATGTGAAAGGTCAATTCTCACTTGAGTAGTTTTTAAGTTAATGAGCTACTCTTATATGATGCTACTTATAATTCTAATTTTTGACTGCATGACTATGCTAATTTTTTAATATATTCTGTGGATTGACTTAACACCAAATGAGGTATTGAGGTGTGTTTCAGTAAGAGAATCTTAGAAGCAACCTCTTGTCCTATTAACTATGTGCCACCATAGGAGCCCTTGTAGGGTAATGGTAGTGGATCCACAATAGCAAAGCTAAAATAAGATAGCGATGCATAAGTTGATGGAGTTTCACCCAGCAAATGGACTCCTTGTGCCAACATAGGGGGTTATGTTGGATTCCATGTAGTAGCTCACATAGTTTTATATGTCAATTATGGTCTCCTCCAACAAAGTAATGTATTAGATGTCTATGTTCCTTAAAATATGTTTCGATGTGATGTATTGATCTTTACTTCGTATTGAGTTTTATTCTTTGGCTATGGCTACACATGTTTTGAATGATGGTATTACAATTTGATGCATGATGGCTTTCCAATTTCATGAATGATGACATTAAAATTTCATATTTGCATTGTATCTTACATACTTAGTACATTCCGATGTACTAATGCATATTTTGTCTACATGAAGTCACCATATAGGGACAACGCTCCTCCTCCCTTACTGCCTTATGGCTATGTTTGCATTGCATCTCACATACTTAGTACATTTCGATGTACTAATACATATTTTGTCTACATGATATCACTAAGTAGGGACCAACTCTCCTCCTCCCCCACTGGCATGTGACTAGCTTCTGACGTTTAAGGCTCGTTGATTGGTGAGCCTTTTAGTTTGAGGGCTATACTCTTTCCCTCTTGCTATTGTATTCTTAAGACATTTATTTTGAGTTGTATTATGGAGACTTTTACTCTCTATGTTATTTTCTCATGACTTCTATACTTGAGGGAAACTTTGATCATGTCTTAAGCCCCGCTAAATCTTTATTATAGATGGTATGTTTTGGACGATATGACATAGTTTGAGTTGTTTCCCTTTTGATTTCTAATGATTGATGTCCCTTAATCCCTTTCCCCACTTTTAAACTCTGCTTTATATATGTTCAAATGCCTATGAATGTTAAGAGGCTTGGGAGAGGTGCCTCATTCATCATGTTGCGACTTGTACCCTAGGCTCGGGCCGTGATAAAATCTCCCTTGCTTTGAGGCTTCTTGGGTTTCTTGACTTGTTGAACTCATAAAGACAAGACTTGAAGTATGTGTGAAGTAAATATTTTTTTCTCTCATGTAGTTGATCTTACTTGAAACATTTGAATTTCATAAAAAAATGACTATACCAAAATGTTGAGGCTTTCCAATCAACATATGCTGAAGTATTTTGACATCATTCTTTAATTTGTGAGAGATTACTTGGCTTTCGATTATTTACCAACTCATTTTCAATTTGAAGTGGTTTCGGCCCTTGAAAATTATCACATGGTATTTCTTCGTAGTTCAATGATTTTATTCTGATCAACTACAAAATGGTTGCCAGTCTCATGAGCAAGAATTGTGTCTACAAGCCTGATCTGCACTTTGTGATCTATACTACATCTATATGGACTAGAAATCACAACCAAATAATAAAAATTAATTAACCGGTGTTTCATCTTACTTGATTGTACAACAATGTCTTCTTAAGTACAAACTCCTTTTTTTCATTGGGAGGAAAAAAATCCCTATAGTAGCAATAATTTGTCTCTAAACAATTACAATTCTCCGATCATATGAATTACCCAGAGACCTAGAGAACAATACTAATGATTAGCAAATTTCTACGACTCTTATTACTTGTAAGACTCTTTTTATGTAGTTATTATAGTAATTGGTACTTCACAACTTTTTTATCTTTAGCATTGTAACTTAGATTTTTCTACACTTAGATTATCTCTAGGTTTTCATTTTATTATCAGCCCTGCATGTAATACACTCGATATATAAGGGCCAACACAGTAATCAATTTACATTGGTTCATTTGTTGTTAGTTCTTTTATTTGTTTTTATGGTATTCGGAGCACTATTACTTTAACAAACTTGATCCTTTTTTTCATCTTACCCACTCAAATCAAGCCTAAATGGCCCCCAATACAAGTTTTATCAATGCTGATAACATCTCCAATTCAAAGACTGTTGTCTAGTTCAATCCAGTTATTCAACTCCACAGTACATCAAACTTGCTAATAGCCATAGCTGTTTTGCTATGGAAGGCTCAGGTGTCTATGCTTATGCATGGACACAACCTCTTTGATCATCTTGGTAGAACAATCCTAAACCTCTTTAAAACTATCTCTTGAAACAACCTTAAATTACCCAATCTTGTTTATGTTTCTTGATTTCAACAAGATCGGGTTTATACAAATGCTATCTTGGTAACTATGGATGTGATTATTGGCAACACAGTCACTTCTACTCCAAATTCCAAAGTCATTTGGGATACCTAGCATACTGCTTATGCAAATAAATCTCAAACTTGTATCTTTAATCTTATAGATCATCTAGCCCACTTCTCCAATGACTCTTGTCTTGTTACAGACTATCTCTATCATGTTCAGTCTTTTTATGATGAACTTTCCACTGTTGACTCCTCCATATCTGATGAAGAATTGATTGTCAAGAATCTTACTAGCCTTGGATCTAAGTTTGGAGAAATTTCAGCCGCTATCCGCACTCAATAATCGACAATTTTCTATGAAGAACTATATGAAAAGCTTTTTGATCATGAGTTTTTCCTTCAACATGAGGAACTCAAAAAGTCACCTCTTGTTTGAATCACAACCAACATTTCTCAAGGAACTACTTGCGCTCCTACCTATCAATGCTCCAACAATAACCATAACAATAGTCGATGATCAAATGTACAAAATTAATAAAATGGTAATTCATCTTGGTATAACCATCGAAAACCATAGTGCAATAATCAACAATGACAGTCCCCCAACAACAACCCCTACTTCTAACTTTGTGATGGTGGAGGTCACATTGCTCGTGTCTATCTGACATGCTCTCACAGTCATCTTCAAACGTGTGCTAATTATACAATACACCTCCATAACTGGTTATCTTTATGGATCATTGACAATGGTATGGCCCATCATATTACCTTAGGCACACAAAATGTAACCACTACGCAAGACTACCAAGGATTAGAGGAGATTGTTATGGGTAATAGTAATACCATTCTAATCTCTCATACTGATAATCTGAACATTAATACATCAAATCATCAATTCTAGCTTCAACCTATCATTTACTCTCTGACTAATGAAAATAATTTAATATTTATATCTAAACTTTGTCAAGATAATAACTCTCTTATCTTTTGAAGGATCTGAATATGAATGCTTTGGCTCGTAGATAGAGTAAAAATGGATTGAGTGGTCATGAGAGATATTGATGGACCATCAAAATGCAATGACCCAGTTTCATGCAACTTGTGGCATCAACAATTAGGTCTCTTAATCGTCAAGTTCTAAACAATATTTTTATGTGACTTTTCCATTCTAGTAGTTGGTTTCAAAACTAATACTGTTTGTCGTTCATTCATCATATCTATAATTTATTTATATTTATTTTAACTATATAGGAGCATGAAAAGAGGACGACCAAGGGCATTTTCATTATTTTAAAACTATCTAGAAACATCTTTCTTCTTCATATATTCAAAATAGAACTTGAAACATCGGTTGTTCTCTAAATCCAAAATAGAACAACCCTTCAATTCTCCTTTTTCAACTTTTAAGAATACCTAGGTCATCAGGGTGATTGAATTAAGGTTGACAAAAAGGTTTCAAAATTTGAAAAAAGTGACACAAGTTTTAACAATTGGGTGTAAGTGACAAGTTTATAATTAAGAGTTAATGATATTTGATCATTTTCAAAAAAGTTCCCAAGTTTTTCTTTGTACACTTTAACCCACTAAATAAAATACCCTAATTTCCCAATTTAGGAAATATCCCCAATGGTTGCTCCTTTCTCCTCTCCCCTTTCCCGCGAATTTCATGATTTCTTCTACATCATCATGACTTCTTCTTTTTCTTCTTCTCCTTCTTCTTCTTGTTCTTCTTCTTCTTCTCCTCAGTTTTCTTCTTCTTGTTGTTTTCACTGCGTTTCAAATATCGGAGCTTCAAATTTGGGAGGAAAAAAATTAATTTTTGGGGAATTTGTTCTTATAGCTTTGGAAATTACTTGAAAAGTAACTTTTAGTCATTATTATGACTGATAAAAGTGAATGTGGTGTTGTTTATTTGAGTTTTTTTTTATTGTTTCTGCCATTGTTGCAATTCTTCATTGTTGAGCTATTTTCAGCGACGTTGCAGCAGATGCTGAAATAGATTCAGCAGTTGCTGAACGATATAAAATAATGGTCGAAATATTTTTTTAGGAACTGGTTCACCAACAGTTTTCAATTACTGTTGAATGTACTGCAGTATTTGTTGCATCTGATGTTTTAGTGGATGAAGTAGCTCCTGAATTAAATACAATAGTTATTGTATTTTTGTACAGTTTTCTTATGATATACTTTTAATTATATTTACTTAAGTACCTTCAACATCATCAATGGGAGACAAAATAATATTGGGAGTTGATTGGGATGGTGAATGGGTTGAGTCCAACAATTGTTTTATTTGGCATTGGAAAGACAAAGAAATGATCAAGACGATAACGATGATTATGGATCAAGATATCGCGTATGAGGATTTTGTGAATCAAATTATTTCCAGCTGTGAATTAAATTGTGAGCCGAAAGATATCCCATCACTTACATGCATTCTTGTGGAAAAAAATAGATAGTAGCTCTATTTAGAATAAAAAATTGAGTGAGTTTACGGATTTATTTGGAAGATGAAGGAAGACCCATTCTACGGGTATACATGCTTGAAAGGGTGGTGGAGAACCAAAATTCACCTCAAAATCAAGAAATGTTGAATGATGAATGTGATGTGATGGCTACAAACATTCCAAATAGAGCAAGTGGAGGTGAGCAGACGCTGACTCCAGAAGTTGCTGGCAACACACTAGCAAATACTCAATCAATACAGTCGAATCATGTTCAAGATGATGAAACAGGGTATTATAATGGTATGACATTTAAGAATAAGCAAGATTAATATGTTACGTTGAAAATGGCTTGTTTGAAGAAAAACTTTAGAGTAAAAAAAGTGATAAACTCGCATTTTGTATATTGTATCAGGTGTGTACATCCTGCGTACAAGTGATGGATAAGAGTTGTGAAGCTTAAAAGTTGTGACAGATTTTACATTAGAAAGTATGAAAAGTTTTACACTTGTGGTTCTCTGCATCTGATGAGCCACAGTCCATATGCTACAACCAAAGTAATCGGTGCATACTTCAAAGATAAGCTTTTTTAGGGTAAAGGGTCATCCATAAGAGATATGAGAACCTCATTTCATGTTGAATTGGGATGCAAGGTCAAGTATTGAAAACTTTGGAAGGGAAGTGAAATTGCGAAATCTTTGATTAAGGGAACACACAATTATGGATATGCAGTGCTTGACATATATCATTATATGCTTAGCACTGTAAATTCGGGGACCAAAATGGCATTGGAGCTCGATGGAAATGGTAAATTTGAGTATTTTTATATGGCCATGGGAGAATGGATTCTTGGTTTTAGGCATATGAGAAAAGTCATAGCCGTTGATGGAACATTTTTGAAAGGCAAGTATGGTAGAGTTTTATTGTCTGCTATTGCACAGAATGCTGAGAAACATATTTTTCATATTGCATTTTGTATTGTTGACTCCGAATGTGATGTCTCTTATTGGTATTTTTTGAGCAAATGAGCATCTTTGTAGATGATTGATACTATGAAATTGTGCATAATTTTAGATTGACATCAAAGCATAAAAAATAGTTTTAATTATCTACCCTTCTGCTCATTATGGTTGCTGCATGTGGCACCTTGGTGAAGATATTCGAACCAATTTTCACAATGGAAGAATCATCCATCACTTTTACAAGGCCGAACAAGCATACAACGTAAGTGAGTTTAATGATCACTTCAATCAAATTTGAGATATGTTTCCAGGGGCTGCCACACATCGTGAACAAATTAGATTTCACAGATGGAGAAGGGCATTTTTTTTCAAGAAATAGGTATGTATTATTAACTGTTGCATTTGTTTCATTAACTGCTGTTGAAGTTGATGCAAATTCTGTCGCAGCAACTGTTGCATCTACTGCAACATCTTTAATATCTGCTGCAGAATTTTCTATATTTAAAAATATTAGTTATTAATTTCTATAATATCTATTGCAACATTTATAGGTTTAGTTTGTTGTTGAAAGAGAATTTCCCATTCCTTCTCTATTTGATGAAATAAACAAGAAGTTTGGTGAAAAATTTCACCAAATACGAATGGAGTTCATCAATGCATCAACCATCTTGGTCCTTTCGATAGAGGAGATCATTGCAAAAAATATTAATTTAGGGAACAAGCTATTGCTTCAGCAAATTGCAAATTGTAGATATGTTAACTCCGATCATGATGCAGTGGCAACGGTTGATCTTCATTGCAAATCTAATACTTGCAGAGTCTTAGATCTTGATAAAATACCTTGTCCGCATGCAATGGCAGTGCTCCATTGTCAATATAGTGAAGATTATGGAAGGCGTATTTATGAGTATTCTTCTCAATATTATAAAGTAGAGACATACATTTTTGCATACATGGAGGAAATTAAACGCATGCCGTCCGAAGAATTTTGGGAAGTTTCTAAAGGGATTTTAGAAAGGAAAATATTTACTCCACATGTTATGTCGGGAAAAGTGGGAAGAAAGGCAAAGAAAAGGTGGCCAAGTATCGGAAAATCATTTACAAGCAAAAAGAACTAATGTTCCATATGAAAAAGGGTTGGGCATAAGAGAATTACATACTCGGAGCGAAATATTTCATAAGAATTCTCACTTTTATTTGGTGTTTGTGAACTTGTTTTGTTGTGTATATTAATTTCATGCAAAAATTAATATTTGTTGGTATTTAATATAATTACTATTATTGTTATTTGAATACATTTTTCATCAAATGCTTCAGGTATTAAGAAATTGCATTTTAAATTAACAGCAGTTTTACAACAATCATTACTTCATTTACAATAATTGTTACTGATATTTTAGCAATTGCTACTGACCTCATAGCAAATGCTACATAATTTACAGAAATAGATATATCGTATACAGTATTTGCTACAGAATTTCCCGGCAATTGCTAGGAATTCTATAACAATTGCTATACTTAATTTACAACAACTGCTACTACCTTTAAAACAAATGCTATGTAATGACCCGGCCATTGTACGACTTCATCGAAGCTCAAAAATGTCATTTTTGGCAAGATTTGGACCAAGTGTCACCTCAGGGGAGACTACACGGTCTGTGTCAGGTCACATGGCTCGTGTGGCCTCCAGTGGAGTAACCCTTGGCCTTAATTTTGGATGCATGGCCTTGAGCTTGGAACACCAACGATGGAAGCAAAGTGTGGTCACACAGCCACCTTCATGGCCGTGTGAAGGTTCACGGGCCGTATGGCCAACATTATAGCTTCCAAAATGAAATTTTTTTCTAAGTATAAATTATCGTCTCGTAACTCGTCGTGAGAATTTTTCCCAAGTATAGGAATACGGGCACCTACACGATCAGTATAGCTTCACATGGGCCGTGTGGCCCATCCGTGTGGCTAACGTTTTCATAAAATATTATTCTAAGTGTTGGATTATGGTTCTGGACCTCCGTCAGGCAATAATTTGGCTTTGTTTCACGCGCACTGTACACAGACCGTGTAGTGTCACACGACCTGTGAACCCTTCCTTGGAGTGGTGTCGGCCAATTTTTCCATCAGTTTCATTAGTGGCAATTTTATAAATTTGGTTTATCCCTTAATAGTCTTTTAGGACTTCCTATGCTATCTAAGGATTCCCGAATGACTTAAACCCTATCCCTAACACTCTTAATTCACTCCTTACATTTGAAATTCTCTCAAGTCACTCTTAAGTCTCCTTTAAAGAACTCTTGTGCATTTTAAACTTGGGAATCAAAGAAGGGCTCTTTCTTCACCAAATTTCTTGTTGAATCGTTTTATTAGCTATGGTACATGGGATTGGTTCTTTGTCCCTTTCAACCAAGAAGACTCAAACACCTTTCAATTTATTTACATGAAATTCTGCTTGCTTTAAATATGGGATTTCAATATTATGATTTATTAAATTCAATTAATGAATGGACTGCTCTTTATTTATGATTTTAATTTATTTTAAGCCCAAATATGATGGTTTGCATTTAGATTATGAAGTTATGAAAGTGCATGTCCCCTTTAGAGCTTCATTTGTGCATGGGTAAATTATATTATGATTTTAAATGTGGATTTAATTATGTTTTCACTTGAATTTCATATTATATTGTTGATTTTTAGATTGAATCTCAATAACCCATGCTATCCCCACATCACTCATGGCATGTGCGTTCATGAACATTGGATTTTATGGAAATTATGAAGTGGGTTAAGTCAAATTATGTTTTATAATATGATTATGATTTTGAGAAGATATCAGTTAAGAAAACAATGTGATCACATAAATGTCTATGATCATGACTCTTTGAGCATTTAGGTGCTTGCACCATTCCGTATATATAAATGAGCTATTCCATGCATGAGTATTATGGTAATGAATTATGTTTTGACTTTTGAGCCTAAATGTGCATTGAAGGAATTGAAAATGACTATTGCCTCTTTGAAAGAATATACATATATACATATATATATATATATATATATATATATATATATATATTCTTGTGGGATGTCGACTTAGAACCGATGGATTGAGGACTCCCTCTCCTTCCTTGAACTATGTGCCTAGTATAGGTTATGTGAAAATCCTATCTAAAATGGGGATGCCAATAAGGAAGGTTGCTTCATGCGAAATCGGGATGCCCGTAAGGTGAAGTATGATATGATATGATATGTTATATGTAAAAATCCTATCCGAAATAGGGATGCCCATAAGGAAGGTTTCTTCATACGAAATGGGGATGCCCGTAAAGTGTGGTTTACCTTTGGCAAGTAGACCACCTCTTTACCAGTGAGGGGATATCATTGGGATTCCAAGTAATAGCTCTCTTGGTCTTACTCATGTCAGTTGAGGTCACATCCCCACTATATATGAGCATCATTGCATTTTCATGCATCGTGAATTTCATGACATATTGTATACAACTCTTCTTTGGATATATGATTCTTTCTATATTAGGTGACTTTATCGGCTAACATTGAAATGTAGGTTTGATAAGTCATATGCATTGCATGCCCACATACCTTTTGCCTATATGATCTCACTATGTAGGGACTAAGAAGTAAATTTATCCACCGCATGACGTTTAGCTCGGATCTCAAGTTTTTGCTTGTTATGGTGAGTCCTATCCTTCAAGGACAATCCACCATTCCTCTAACAATGGTGTTTCACTTGTTTTTATTCTCTTTGAGGGTGAGGCCGGGGTATGTCTTGGCCCCCGACCTATCGTATATTTAGAGGCATTGTTTGACATCTTGTAGATTCTTTTACGTTTATATGTTAAGTGCTATGATTGGTGATTTAATTATGGCTTGGTTACCTATTGAATATCATTATGTGTTGTGGCTTTGTGTCTTATGACTTGATTGCATGATAAGATGAAAGATCCTAAGTCGCGAATTTCCCCCATAACGTGAGTCATACTTACCCGCCCCTTAGTCTTTGCGTGCTATGTGTTATGTAAATTCATATTAATCCATTTATCTATGACGCCCCCATTGCGTGAGTCCTACTTTCCCGCCCCTTAGAATTATGTGGTTATCATTTTAATACGCTTCCAAACCAATAATGTGAATTTGGATACTTTGAGGCTTTTTTGGGGACTCTCGGGTTCCCATTCGCCATGTCACTCCTAATCCCTAGGTTCGAGTTGTGACAGAGATGGTATTAGAGCACTAGGTTTGCAAATGATCCTCAAAGTCCAATATGCAGCATCAAGTAAAGTCCTATTCATGGGTGCGATGGTATCAGAGCACTAAATGATCCTCAGAATCCAACATGTCGCGTAAAGTAAAATCCTATTCATGGGTGTGAAGTGCACCATGCCTATGAGTGGGAGGCTACGAAGGGCATTCTAGGAATTGTCTCACTTTTTTATGCCTTATGTCGTGCTATGGTTTGTATATTTGGTTTCCTTATCTTGATTGTGTCATTGCTCCATTCCAGAAGATGCCTCGAGGAAGACCCAACCTACCTAGACCGACCCCGGCTAATGAGGGTCAAGCACCTCAAGGGCCTATGGATGAGCCTATCTCTAATGATGAATTCCGAATGGCCTTCACTATGCTTTCCCAGATGGTGACATCTCAGACTAGGCAGGCTAATCTTCCACGGGATCTCACTCCAACTTCTAGGGTGAGGGATTTCACCCCGATGAATCCTCTTGAGTATTATGGGTCAAAGGCTGATAAGGATGCTCAAGCGTTCATCGGTGAGCTCACCAAGGTGTTGAAAATTATGGGTGTCACTTCTGAGGAGAAGGATGAATTGGCTGCCTATCAATTGAAAGATGTGGCTCAAGTGTGGTACACCCAATGGTCCGTGGAGAGGGTTTGTGGTAATGTTGTGCATTGGGAGGAGTTCAAGCTCGCCTTCCTGGATCGTTTCGTTCCACTTGAGCTTAGGGAGGCCAAGATGACTAAATTTATCAACCTCAAGCAAGGGGTATGAGTATGAGGGACTATGCCCTCAAGTTCACTAAGCTCTTCAAGTATGCTCCGACACTTGTGGCTGATCCTCATGTAAGGATGCATAAGTTTATTTCTGGTATCTCTGACTTACTTGTGAAAGAATGCCATACGGCCATAATCATACGGGATATGGATATCTCAAGACTCATGGTGTATGCCGAGCAAATCGAAGGGGAGAAACTCAAGGAAAGAAGAGTATAAGATCCTAAGAGTTCCCATTTTGATGAGGGGTTCTCCGGCTCTCGGGGTGGTTTTGGTCGCTTTCAACAGGGCCAAGGTTCTGTTGCTCGGGCTGCTGATGCTAAAGTGCCTCCTCCTAAGGCACCAGTTGGTGGTGTACCATGGTATCCTCCGTTTGACAAGTGTGGGGAGCCCCACACTCAAAGATTGACCTCTGTTCTGGTATTATTACTTGAAGGTCAGAGAGTGTAATATTCCCAAGACGGCTTTACGAACAAGGTATGGGCACTTTGAGTTTGTGGTGATGTCATTTGGCTTAACTAATGCTCTAACCGTGTTCATAGATCTTATGAATCAGGTGTTCAAGCCATTCCTTGATAATTTTGTAGTTGTCTTCATTGATGACATTCTCATTTATTCTCGAAGTGAGCAGGAGCTCATGGATCATTTGAGATTGGTTCTACAAACCTTAAGGGAGAAAAAATTGTGTGCAAAGTTCAGAAAGTGTGAGTTTTGGTTAGATGAAGTAGTCTTTCTTGGTCATGTGGTGTCCAGCAATGGTATTAAGGTTGATCTGAGGAAGACCGAGGCCATGAAGAATTGGCCTAGACCATTGACTCCTTCAGATATTCAAAGTTTTCTTGTGTTGGCCAACTATTATAGGAGGTTCATTGAAGGGTTCTCATCTATTGTGTCTCCATTGACTAAATTGACCCAAAAGAAGGTTAAATTTGTATGGTCAGATGAATGCAAGAAGAGTTTTCAAACCCTAAAGGATCGGCTTATATCGACTCTTGTCTTGACTTTACCTAATGGCTTAGAGGGATTTGTGGTGTACTGTGATGCCTCATAGATTAGGTTGGGTTGTGTACTTACGCAACATGGTAAGGTAATAACATATGTATCAAGGCAATTGAAGGTGCATGAGCGTAATTACCCAGTGCATAATCTTGAGTTAGCGGCGGTGGTCTTTGCCTTGAAGATTTGGAGATACTACTTGTATGTAGTACATGTTGATGTTTTCACTGATCACAAGAGTTTGTAATACGTGTTCACTTAAAAGGATCTCAACTTGAGACAAAGGAGATGGTTTGAACTCCTAAAGGACTACGACATAAGTGTTCAATATCACCTTGGCAAGGCCAATATTGTAGCTGATGCTCTTAGTAGGCTATCTATGGGGAGTGTAGCTCATTTTGGGGAGGAGAAGAGGGAGTTGGCAAAGTATGTTCACCGGTTGGCTAGGTTGGGTATTAGGTTGACCGACTCTAATGATGGTGGTATTCGTGTTCAAAAT
Organism: Solanum rostratum; assembly: GCA_029948455.1. Lineage (NCBI taxonomy): Eukaryota > Viridiplantae > Streptophyta > Magnoliopsida > Solanales > Solanaceae > Solanum > Solanum rostratum. Next base: position 48,318,965 of record CM057047.1, on the reverse strand, counting down.
GGGCCGAATCTTTAATGGTTGTTGATGTGAAAGCTAAGCCAGATTTAGATTCATCATTCGTTGAATTGAAGAAATTGGTTGCCGAAAAGGAGATTGAGGTGTTCTCCCAAGGGGTAGATGGTGTACTTCGGTACCGAAACCAACTATGTGTTCTGGATGTGGATGGTCTTAGAAGGGTGATCATGAGTGAAGCTCACAACTCTCATTATTCTATCCATCCGGGATCTTTTAAGATGTATTGGGATTTGAAGGAAATGTATTGGTGACATGGTATGAAAAAGGACATAGCCAAGTTCGTATCCGAGTGGCCAAGTTACAACAAGTGAAGGTGAAGTACCAAAGGCCTGGTGTTGTACCAAAGACCTGGTGTTATGGCTCAATATATTGAGATTCCCACTTGGAATCTCAACATATTGGTTGGTATGCCTCAGACCTTAAGATGATTTGACTCCATTTGGGTTATCATTAATCGATGACAAATTTAGCTCACTTTCTACCGGTCAAGACTACTTTTAGTACCGAAGATTATGCAAGGTTGTACATCCAAGAGTTGGTGAGGTTGCACGGTGTGCCTAGGTCTATCATATCAGATCGTGGTATCCAATTCACTTCTCACTTTTGGAGGTCGTTTCAAAAGGAACTTGGTACTAAGGTTAAGTTGAGCACCGCCTTTCATCCTCAAACCAATGGGCAAGTGGAGAGGACAATTCAAACCTTTGAGGATATGTTGAGGGCTTGTGTGTTGGAGTTCAAGGGTAATTGGAACGACCACCTTCCACTTATTGAGTTTGCCTATAATATAGCTACCATGCTAGCATTGGTATAGCACCGTTTGAGGCCTTGTATGGGATGAGGTGTAGGTTACCGATGGGGTGGTTTGAGTTGGGGGAAATGGCATTGATTGGCCCAAATTTGGTGTTGGAGTCCATGGAGAAGGGGAAGTTGATTAGGGAGAGGTTGAATGCGGCCCTAAGTCGCTAAAATTCCTATTCGGGTATTAGGAGGAGGGATCTTGAATTTCTTGTTGGTGATTAGGTGTATGTGAAGGTTTCACCTATGAAGGGTGTGATGCATTTTGGTAAGATGGGCAAGCTATGTCCCCGGTATGTTGTGCCTTACGAGAGTGTTGAGCGGATTGGGGACATGGCTTATAGGTTGGATTTGCCTCCGGACTTGAGTTTCATTCACTCGGTCTTCCATGTGTCTATGTTGAGGAAGTTAGTTGGTGATCCTAGCAGTATTGTGCCTTTGGAAAGTGTTGGGGCTGAGCATAACTTATCTTATGAGAAAGTCCCGGTGGTAATTTTGGATACACAAGTGAAACAGCTCCGTAACAAGGATGTAGCTTCAGTGAAGGTACTTTGGAGAAATCAACACGTGGGGAGTGTTACATGGGAGGCGGAGTTGGAAATGATGAGACAATATCCCCATCTTTTCCAATCTACTCAGGCCTAAGATATTAGGTTCTTTCTCTTCTAAGTGGTCCTAACTCTTTCATTCTTGAGTCTCATGATACGACATGCTTACATGTGCATTGAAATGATCTTTACGATGTTTTGAATGATTTTAATATGTTTCGACATGAGTTTTAATGACTTAATGATTTTCAAATGGTAAATTATGCATTGTATCGTATGTTTGGAAGTTTCATGTTCTAAGTCAAGCCTTTCAAGACTTGTTCTTGTACATTTGGGGACAAATGTTCCCAGGGAGAGATGATGTAATGACCCAGACATTGTACGACTTCATAGAAGCTTAAAAATGTCATTTTTGGCAAGATTTGGACCAAGTGTCACCTCATGGAAGACTACACAGTCCGTGTCAGGTCACACTGTCCGTGTGGCCTCCAGTGGGGTCACACGTGACCTTAATTTTGGATGTGTGACCTTGAGCTTGCAACACCAACAATTGAAGCAACATGTGGTCACACGGCCACCTTCACAGGCTGTGTGTGAAGGTTCATGGGCTGTATGGCCAACCGTATAGCTTCCGAAATGAAATTTTTTCTAAGTATAATCACCATCCCATAACTCATCGTAAGAATATTTACCAAGTATGGGAATACAGGCACTTACACGACCCATGTAGCTTCACACGGGCCGTGTGGCTAACTTTTTCATCAAAAATTATTCGACGTGTGGGATTATGATTTCAAACCTCCGTCAGGAAATAATTTGGCTAAGTGTTGGTTCACGGGCACTGTACACAGACCGTGTAGTGTCACATGGCCCGTGAACTTTTCCTTGAAGTGGTGTCGGCCAATTTTTCCATCCATTTCATTAATGGTGTTTTCGTAAATTCAGTTTATACTAATGGTCTTTTAGGACTTCCTATGCTATCTAAGGACTCCCTAATGACTTAAACCATATTCCTAACACTCTAAATTCACTCCTTACATTTGAAATTCTCTCAAGTCACTCTTAAATCTCCTTTAAGGAACTCTTGTGGGTTTTAAGCTTGGGAATCAAGGAAGGACTCTTTCTTCACCAAATTTCTTGTTGAATCTTTTCATTAGCTATGGTACGTGGGATTGAATCTTTGTCTCTTTCAACCAAGAAGACCTAAACTCTTTGCAATTGATTTACTTGGAAGTTTGTTTGCTTTAAATATGGGTTTTCAATATTATGATTTATTAAATTCAATTAATGAATGAGTTGTACTTTATTTATGATTTTAAGCTACTTTAAGCCCTCATATGATGGTTTGTGTTGAGATTATGAAGTTATGAAAGTGCACGTCCCCTTGAAAGCTTGATTTGTGCGTGGGTAAATTATATTATGATTTAAATGTGGATTTAACTTTGATTTTACTTGAATTTCATATTATATTCTTGATTTTAGATTGAATCTCAATAACTCATGTTATTCCCACATCATTCATGACATGTGCATTCATGAACATTGGATTTTATGGAAATTATGAAGTGGGTTAAGGCCAATTATCTTTTATGATACGATTTTGATAAGATATTAGTTATGACAAGAACTTGATCACATAAATGTTTATGATTATGGCTCTTTGAGCATTTTGGGTGCTTGCACCATTCTATATATGTAAATGAGCTATTCCATGCATGAGTACTATGGTTATGAATTATGTTTTGGCTTTTGAGCCTAAATGTGCATTGAAGGAATTGGAAATGACTATTGCCTCTTTGAAAGCATGTATATATATATATGTATATGTATTCTTGTGGGATACCGACTTAGCACCAATGGATTGAGGGCTCCCTCTATTTCCTTGAACTATGTGCCTAGCATAGGTTATGTGAAAATCCTATCTGAAATGGGGATGCCCATAAGGAAGGTTTCTTTATACGAAATCAGGATTCCTGTAAGGTGAAGTATGATATGATATGACATGTTATATGTGAAAATCCTATCTGAAATGGGGATGCCCGTAAGGAAGGTTGCTTCGTACGAAATTGGGATGCCCATAAGGTGAAGTATGATATGATATGATATGATATGATATGATATGATCTGTTATATGTGAAAATCCTATCCGAAATGTGGATGCCCGTAAGGAAGGTTGCCTCATACGATATAGGGATGCCCGTAAGGTGAAGTATGGTTTACTTTGGCAAGTAGACCACTTCTTTACCAGTGAGGGGATTTCATTGGGATTTCAAATAATAGCTCGTTTGATCTTACTCATTTCGGTTGAGGTCACATCCCCACTATATATGAGCATTATTGCATTTTCATGCATCATGAATTTTATGACATATTGTATACTACTCTTCTTTGGATATATGATTCTTTCTATATTAGGTGCTCTCATCATCTAACATTGAAATGCAGGTTTGATAAGTCATATTTATTGCATGCCCGCATACTTTTGCCTGCATGATCTCACCATGTAGTGATTGAGGAGTACCTTTATCCACCACATGACGTTTAGCTCGGATCTCAAGTTTTTTTCTTGTTTTGGTGAGTCCTATCTTTCAAGGACAAGCCACCATTCCTCTACCAATGGTGTTTTACTTGTTTTTATTCTCTTTGAGGGTGAGCCCGGGGTATGTCTTGGGCCCCGACCTATCGTATGTTTAGAGGCATTGATGGATACCTTATAAAATCCTTTACATATATATGCTAAGTGCTATGATTGGGGATTTTTTTATAGCTTGGTTACCTATTGAATATCGTTATGTTGTGGCTATGAGTCTTATGACTTGATTGCATGATAAGATGTGAAAGATCCTAAGTCCCGAATTACCCCCATAGCGTGAGTCATACTTACCCACCCCTTAGTCTTTATGTGCTACATGTTATGTAAATTCATGTTGATCTCTTTCCCTATGACGCCCCCAAGCGTGAGTCCTACTTTCCTGTCCCTTAGAATTATGTGGTTATCATTTGAATACGCTTCCGAACCGATAATGTAAATTTGGATACTTTGAGGCTTGTTTTGGGACTCTCGGGTTCCCATTCACCATGTCACTCCTAAACCCAAGGTCCGGGTCGTGACATGCTATTAAATTCTTAGCAATTGCTTAAAATAATTCAACAACTGGATAACTTTCTTAGATATTTTACAGCAATTGCTACAACTAGTTCAACAATTAGCCAACCTGCTATAACAAATTCAAATAGAATCTTTATGCTCGACTTATTTCTAGTATTGAATTGAACTAAAATTACTATATCCATCCATAACTATGATCAAATGGACTAATTAATGAAAAAATCAATTGAAATAAGTGTGATCTACAACTATCCTATTACTTGTGTAAGTACTATCTCAATTTATAAGATCATTACTGATTCTAGCATTTAACCCAACATTGGACTAATTCCACCTTATATATTATAAAATATATTGACACAACCAACGAATAATCAATTTACTTAATCACCATCACTTACATATGCAATTACCCAATAGATTGTATAATCAATATATAAGATCACTACTAAATCTAGCTTTTAATATGAAATTGGACGAACATAACTCAATTTATCACTAGATATGACATTTACATAGGCAATTATTCAGTATAAGTTGACTTTTGAGTAAATTCATTGCAAATGGTGCGATTGTCCCAGCAAATTGTTAACTTAATGAGACATATTCACATCAAGTGTTAAGAATACCCCAGCAAGTAGGTCACTTAGTATGTCATTTTACAACATATATGAGGATTTCCCCACCAAGATGCTGACTTGCTGAGTCATTTTCACAGCAAATATTAAGACTATCGATCCCAGCAAGTAGGTCACTTGCTGTTCATTTCACAACATATATGAGGATAGCCCCAGCAAGAGGCTGACTTGTTGAGTCATTTTCGCAGCAAATGTTAAGACTGTCTCAGCAAGTAGGTCACTTACTGAGTCTTTTCACAATAGATATTTCTATAAAAGGAGATATTTCTATAACATAAAGTATTCATCGTCAACTCTCCAAAAAAGCCAAAAGAAATAAGAAAATACATATGTTCATAAAATAATTATCCATAATCAACATCACCAAGAATTATAGAAAATAACAAAATACTCATCATTCAAACCTTAAAAATGCACATCATCCAAACATCAAAAAATACTCATATCCAAACATTAAAAAAACCCATTATCCAAACATTAAAAAAAACCTATTATCCAAATATTAAATCAACATCATTCAACCTAACAACAAATAACATCATCACATCAACTATTGCTTCTCCATAGATATTGTTGGTTGTTGCTCCTCCGTAGCACTACTGCTGGTTGCTGCTCCTTTGTAGAACCTGCTGCTTGCTGCTCCTCCATCACAACTGTTGCTTGCTGCTCCTCTCTAATCACTGCTACATGCTACTCCTTCACAGCACTTAGTGCCCCTTTTCCTTGCGCTCATAAGTGCTTTAGAAACTTGTTTTCTCCTCCTTCGCTCTCAAAAAAAGTATAAGGTGACACCACCCTTGATGACGAGATGACACCTCTTTTGGATAACACGGTATTCAAGGTTTCCTTAAATGATAACATCATTTCCATCATCTTATCCATCCTCTCATTATATGACAATATCATTTCCATCATCCTATTTGTCCTCTACTTACAAGTTTCACAATTACAAGTACTACAACGTGTCTTAGAAGTCCCAGCACCTAGGCAACTGGATCTACCAATGGTGAATGGAGTTCCAAAATCACCTCCACTACCAAGAGGAGAAAATCTTCCTCTATAACCAGCAGTTGCTTCTTCCCCAGCAGTAGTTTCTGCAGCATCCCCAGCAGCATTTTCAGCACCGCCTACCTCAACATCAGCTACCCCGGCAACATCTACACCCGCCCCACATCACCTACCCCTGCCCCAGCAGGAGCATCAACACCCACCCCAACACTAGCACCAACATCAACAAGCAAATCCCTTTTGATGGCCGTTACGCTAGCCGAATCTGTCACTAACCTCACAATCCTCGAATCTTCTTCTCTTTGCTCGAGCGGCATAAATTCCGTCCAAAAGTCCATCTCCTTCTCACTTTCAATCGGGATTAGCCACGGATAAATAATCTATAAATTAAATAAAATTATCTTAACAAAACAAATACTAAAATATGAGAAGACAACAACTGTTTCAAATATTACAACAACTATTAAAGTTAGCAGATAGCAACTGAAAAAGTGAGAAGACAACAGCTTTTGTAACACTTACCTCTACCTCCGGTGGACCAAAGAGTTCGTGCGCCTCGACATTAGCATTATTTGGCACCGTTAACAATCGAAGAAGTCTCAGATAAGATACTTCCTCGTTGAACGCTTTGAATGTTTACCAGATGTGAGGAATGCCTTCAAAAACCCAAGTCTAAATAAATTGAAGCCATGAAATATTATTAAGTAAGATAATAAATAAATATACAAAATACTACAACAAAAATTCAACAAATAAAACTTACCATAAAAGCCCACAAAAAACCATATAGATTTGATGACTTTCTGGTTGATGTTGCTGCCTTCCTCAAATACTACACAGTGAGTTCATAGCTATCCCGACCCCAAGGATAGGCACAAAATGCATTCATGTGGGCCGCTAGCTTGAACCAAGAGTCCATCACATTAGTCCCTGGATCTTTATCCATAGGAAACTCATGGACAAAGTAAACCAAACACAGGGACTTCTTGACTTCACTTGACTGCAAGAGGTCAAGCATCTCTTTCAATTTGCAATGCTTCTTCTTCATTACTTCACACATCTTTTTGTATATCTTCTTTACCTTTTTGGATGGGAGGGAGGAGGAGGTAGTACATGACAGTTCAACCCGGTAATAATAGCAAACTCTCTCATGCCAAAGCAAACAGGCATGCCACAAAAATTGACCTAAAAATCATTCTCACTACTCATCCAACGACGAAAAAGCTGATACATCAGCTTTATTTGAAATCTCGGATTGTTCCCTTCACCTATGTCTAGGTATAACTTCCTAAATACCGTAGACTTAAAATAGCTATCCAAGTCTTCCTTCACTAAAATGTTTTTAAAATCAAAAAATGGTTTCCCAAGTTCAGATTTTATTTCTAGATCACCGCTCCCACCCCGATTCAAAAACCCAAGCATCTCAAAGCCATAATCGTCATACTTGAAAGCCATAACTTTGGCAGTGTCTGTAGCAGTCGAGGGAATGCCAACAGCAGCTGGGGGGTCTCTACAACAGCTGATGAACTGTCTTCACCAGTTGTGTCCCTTGGTGCAGCATCTGAGGGGCTTTATTCACCAGCTATGTGAGTCCCTGCAGCATCTAAGGGACTATCATCACCAACTATCTAACTTGGTTCAGCAGCTGAGGTACTGGCACCAGTAGCTATGGGAGTGTCACCAGTACCTGAAGGACTGTGTACAACAGCTATTGAACTTGATCTAGCAGCTGATGTACTAGGTGCAACAGCTGAGTACTATGTCCAGCAGCTGATGGACTTGGTGCAGCAGCTGACAAACTCTGTCCAGCAGTTGCGAGACTAGAACCAGCACTAGCCCGAGCACTGAGTTCTTCAATAAGATGTGTCAGCTGTTGTTGTGACTGATCATCCTCTTGGTCATCTTTCGATATAACGAGCCTCCTTCTAGAAGCTCTAGTAAAAGCATCATTGGGTCCACGATTTCTTTGTTTTAGTTATGCCATTTAAGTAGATAGTCCCATCACAAAATAGAGATTATCTATTAGTTTGGTCAATCACTCTCAATAAGTACAAGAAAATTCAATGCTCAAGAACCTTTTTACATGAACAATATGTGTTCTTTTTTCACAAAAAAGTACAACAGCCATAACAACCAAACAACTACACCGCCCACATACCCGAAAGTGTATCCTCAAATAGTCCAACAAATCAAACAATACCAACAAAAACATAACCAACATTAAACAAAACAACAACCACAATAGTTGTTCTAGTTAGTTTAATAGTTGCTGCCAATAATTTAAATCGACTAACTTTTTTCTCAAAAAGTACTACAACAACAAAACTCAAACAACAAACAACACACATACCCAGTTATGCAGTTGTTGTAATACTTCAACAATTTCTGTGAACCCTACTCGAAATCAACCAAACCAACCCAACATTATGTTCGCAATGACTATAACAATAAAAATCAAACAACAACACCCATACCCGAAATCAACCAACTAAGTCAACATTCAATAAAAATCAAACAACACCAATAACACAAAACCTACATCCGAAATAAACCAACCAACAATCAAATAACAGCACCGAAATCAACCAACCAATCGAACATAGTTCTCAAAATGACTAAAAAACAACAACACCTATAATCGAAATTGTCTTCTTCAAAGAATACAATAACAAATCAAAAAACACCAACTTGAAATTAGAGTATGCAATAACAAAATACATACTTTTCATCTTCTTAAACTTAAATAATCATTTGTACAATAAAAAATAAAAGCATAGCAGTGGAAAAATAAAAAAAATCTTACCTTTAAAGAAGATGACAACGACGGCTGAGAACAATGGCAATAGAGAAGGGACGAAGAAGAAGAAGAAGAATAAGAAGAAAAGGGATGGGTGACCTCGGGAAACCCTAAAAAATAGAAGAAGAAGAAGAAGAAGAAGAAGAAGACTGACGGGTGAGGGAAGGGGAGTTGAAGAGTTTTTCACTTTTTCTGATTTGATTTTGAATTGATGGAAGCATATTTTTAAATTTTTTTAAAGTTATAGAAGTTTCTTTTAAGAAGAAGTAGTTACTAAGTTTTAAAAATATTCCCTTTGCTACTTCATTAAGTTAATCAAGATTGATTTTTAATTAAGGATAACTTTGACCTTCGAAGAAGGTCAAAGTTGTCAACTTTTTCAATTTTAAGACTTATAGGCACCATTGCCTCAATTTTCACAAGTCATCCCTTCCCTTTTCTAAAATGCCTGAGTGGTCTGCTCAACAAATATACAAAGTGGACCGCAGTTTGGCTGATCCTCTTCTTACCATTCGGGTTGGGTTGACCCAGAAGTTCCATAAGAAGGAATGGAACCACTGGAGAGTCGTCTTTGCCCAAGTGTGAACTGCAGATGACTAACTTTGGAAGCGGAACACGAACCTATGGAGCTATTCCGGGTTCTTATAGAAGCTATTCTCCAAATCCAAAGCAGAACAACCCTTCAATTCACCTTTTTTAGCTTTTAAGAATACTTAGGAATGACCTGTTTCAGCGCCATAACTGTCGACGACAACACAATTTTGAGATTCAATGGATATGTGGCTGCTGGAAATCATGGTTACACAAGGGTCCCATGCCTCTAAGTCCGCCATTTGGAGTCACAAGGACGACTCAGTGTTGCAGCCCTTCCAATATCGATTAATTGTATAAGGTAATATCAAATTTATTAATAGTGCAATCATGCTAATAGATAGCCTTTGAAATAGATTAAGGCCGGTATTCTCAGTGCAATTCATGCTATTAAAATTTTGTATTTTGACATATATATGAACAAACATATGCTGAATATCCGCACATTCACACATATATATATTAGTGAAGCTAATTTGGACACGAGATAGACCTAAAATCACATGGAAAGAAGTTCACTCGAAAAAACCCTACATTTTCTTGGAATAAATGCAAAATTAGCTAAAGATAGGATATAAAGAGGATCCATATAAGTGATATCTACGAGTTGACAATAGGTTTTGATCTTGTTGGTACGACGGTTTTGATGTCTTTGGAATAGAATTCGAGTTGTTACCTTCTCAAAAAGAAAATGTCAATAAAAATGTAGAATACTTATATTATTATTACTTTATCATGTGTATATAACTTATCTTTCACTTTTATTTTATATTTGGTATGATGATGACATGAATTGAGCTTACATGAAGTAACATGGTCAGTGATAATGCGTATATATGATCCCAACTTGTTTGGAATTGAGATGTTGTTGTTGTTGAAGCCAATTTAGATCAAACTAATATCAGAACCTTTTTAGAATCACCAAGTATATTCTTTCTAATGACATTGAAGGATTTGTATCTAACGCTTAGGTGTCCTAACGATTCCAGTTTAAAGCAATCGAAATTGGATTAATTAGGACGAAAACTTGAATTCTCATATTTTAAGTCGCACGCTTCCATTTTTTAAGCTATAAAACTGGACAGAATTTGATCCTTTTTTCTAAATTAGCTGTAAAACTTTTGGGAAATGTACTTGAGCTTATATTAAAAGAAGACATTGCAACTGTGCAAGAACTATTTGGTTCATTACCATTTTATTGCAAACGCTTTCAGCAAGTAGTTCTTTGAACTATTATCAAATGATTTAATTTACTAAAACCATAGGAAGCAAAAACTGTATTTTCTTGAGTCTTTGCGACCTACAAAAACTGGGTTATGCTCTACAGAGGTGTGAAATGATCGAGTGACCTATTAAAGATAGAGGGGATGAACGCCTAAACTTTTACACTGAATTGGGTAAAGTATGGTTTTAAAATTCAACTTTCCAAATATTTTCCTTTAATTTGGTCTTTGATTGGCTACATCTTCATTTTAATTTTGTCTCCTGTTGATATGAGGTTGATGTTGTTGGAAAAATTAATCTGTATATGTTTAAAACCCGTTTAAATACAATCTGTCAAACACGTAGTAAAACATATTGCACAGTTTAAATACAAAAACTTTAAAAACCAGTAACGTATAGAATTAAAAGATGAACAGGGAAGAAAAACTTTCAGAATATAATCGAGCCCATTTAGTTCAAAGTGTATCCTTAAGGAAATTATTCCCTTCACAGTACTCGAGGTTGATGGAATATCCTCTCCCAGGATAGAACGATTATCTTACCAGAATAGTAGTACTTCAAATTCTGGTAGCGGCGAACCACTCAACAATTGTATATCACACAAAATAAAGAAAGAGAGAATTTTGAGAGGAAGTTTTATTTTAGAAAAAATTCATCTTGAATTCTGGAAACAAACTGGAATTTATAGAGTTGGAGGTACTGATTCTGAATGTTTGCAACCATTCAAATCAGTCACCAGTTGTTGGAGGTACTAATTCTAAATGTTTGCAACCATTCAGATTAGTCACCAATTTTGGAGGAAAATTCGAAAAAGGAAAAAATTCGTGAAACAGAAAACGGATCGGATCGGTTATGCGGGTCACGCGCGGGTCAGGATCGATCCGTTGGATTTTTCTATTTAATTAAATAATTAATTAATTAATTAAATAATCAAAGAAAAGTTTGTCCAAAAAGATAATCAATCAATCGATCTTTACCAAATCCAAATCCAAATCCAAATCATAATCCGAATCCGAAGCCGAAGCCGAGCCGAGCGAGCGAGGACGACGGCGCGAGGGGTCCCTGCCCCCTCAACCCTTTTAGCAACTAGATAAGGTGTAATGTAATAAATACACCTTTCTTTTCCTCTCTTTTTCCTATGTGGGACAAATGTTTTAACCAAAGCAAAAGGAACATTCCCAAAGCAAAAGAACCTTTTATATTCCTTTCACTTTCCATCCCATCATTTTCCATTCACCAATATCAAAACCCAACAATCCCCCACATGAATGGGGAATGGCCAAAAAATAAATGGATGCGCGGACGAGTGTGATATACTGGCGAAGATTGACTGCATCTGGATAAGTAGGTTTCCCTTTGAACTTTCCGTAGTGAACTTATATCGGATATACTCGATCAATCGGTAGATTTGATATCTTTGAACCGTTGAACTTTGTTGTATATCTAGACAACATAAGTCACACAATCAACCCTCAATTGTTTATGGTTCTCACGGTTGTGTTCGTTTCAGCCATGAACACTTCCTGGTTTCATGAGTGCATAGAGAATGGGCCTTCACTGTCATTCCCCTTAAAAGCGGCTTACACTTAACCCTCACATAGGTGATTTCTAAACATGTGGTTCTTTAGCCACATTATCTGGTCATCCACTACCAGATTTAGATAATCATTAAAAAACTTTAATGCTTTGTTGAGCCATAAAGTTTTATCCTTATTTCTGAACATTGTCTTCATCCGAGAATGGGTTGATTTATTTGACAATGTTGAACCGTCAGTCACAACTTTGTTTGATCTCTTTGAACCTAGCTCTTGGGATCTCCAGTCTACTAGGTAGAGTTACCGCCATGATGACTTGTCCTCGACCTTAACCCTATTCCCATTGATGATCTACTAACTCCTTCTCTAGTTAAGCCTTTTGTAAGCGGATCCGCTATGTTATCTCTTGACTTTACATAGTCAATCATGATAACGCCACTAGAGAGGAGTTGTCTAACAGTATTGTGTCTCCGTCGTATGTGACGAGATTTTCTGTTATACATTACGCTCCCTGCCCTACCTATTGTCACAATGTATACAAATAGGAGCCAAAGGTTTAGGCCAGAATGGAATATCTTCTAGGAAATTCCGGAGCCATTCAGCTTCTTCACCGGCCTTGTCTAAAGCTATAAATTCAGATTCCATAGTGGAACGGGCTATGCAAGTTTGTTTGGATGATTTCCAAGACACTGCTCCACTTCCAATTGTGAAAACATATCCACTTGTGGATTTAACTTCAGACGATCCAGTGATCTAGTTTGCATCACTATATCCCTCAATGACTTCGGGATATTTATTATAGTGCAAAGCATAGTCTTGAATATGTTTCAGATACCCCAAAACTCATTTCATTGCCATCCAATGCGTGTGGTCGAGATTATTTGTAAACCGACTCAGTTTGCTAATAGCACATGCTATATCTGGTCGTGTACAATTCATGATATACATCAGACTTCCCAACACTGTCGCATAGTCCCCTTGTGATTTACTTTCACCTTTATTCTTTTGAAGTGCGTAACTCACATCAATTGGAGTTCTGGCAATTTTAAAATCCAAGTACTTGAACTTGTCAAGTATTTTCTCTATGTAGTGAGACTGTGATAATCTTAAACCTTGTGGAGTTCTATGAATTCTGATTCCTAAGATTACATCAGCGACTCCTAAGTCTTTCATGTCAAATTTGCTTGCCAGCATGCGCTTTGTAGCATTTATATCTGCCATATCTTTGCTCATTATCAGCATGTCATCAACATATAAACAAGCAATGACTTCGTGGCCTGGAGTGTTTTTAATGTAAACACATTTGTCACACTCATTGTTTTTAAATCCATTTGCTAACATGGTTTGGTCAAATTTAGCATGCCATTGTTTGGGTGCTTGTTTAAGTCCATAAAGTGACTTTACAAGTTTGCACACTTTCTTTTCTTTACCAGGAACAACAAATCCCTCAGGTTGTTCCATGTAAATTTCTTCCTCCAAATCACCATTTAAGAAAGCTGTTTTAACATCCATTTGGTGAATTTCAAGACCATACAAGGCTGCCAGAGCCACCAACACCCGAATAGACGTTATTCTTGTTACAGGCGAGTATGTGTCAAAATAATCAAGACCTTCCTTTTGTCTATAACCTTTGACCACTAGCCTTGCCTTATATTTGTCAACGCTGCCATCAACTTTCATTTTTCTTTTAAAAATCCATTTAGAACCTAAAGGCTTATTTCCAGAAGGAAGATCAACCACTTTCCATGTGTGGTTATCTAAGATTGATTGAATCTCACTATTGACTGCCTCTTTCCAAAATGTTGAATCAGGAGATGACATAGCGGCCTTGAAAGTTTGAGGCTCGTCTTCAAGCAAGAATGTCACAAAATCAGGACCGAAGGAAGTAGACGTCCTTTGACGTTTGCTACACCATGGATCTCCTTCGCTAGGGGCATTCTCCTTTGGTTCTTCCCGTGGTCGTTTAAATCTTTCATTTGACGACTCGCACTCAATTTTGTACGGATAGATGTTTTCAAAGAATTCAGCATTATCAGATTCAATTACCGTATTATTATGAATTTCGGGATTGTCAGAATCATAAACCAAAAATCTACATGCTTTACTGTTTGTTGCATATCCAATGAAAACACAGTCCACGGTTTTTTATCCTATTTTCACCCTTTTGGGTAAAGGAACTTGTACCTTTGCTAGACACGCCCACACTTTAAAATATTTCAAGTTGGGTTTTCTTCCTTTCCATTTTTCATAAAGAATAGAGTGTGTTTTGCTGTGGGGTACTCTGTTGAGTATTCGGTTAACGTAAGGATAGCTTCCCCCCACAAATTCTGCGATAAACCGGAATTGATTAGTAAAGCATTCATCATTTCTTTCAATGTCCGATTTTTCCTTTCCGCAACTCCATTGGATTGTGGTGTGTAGGGGGCAGTGGTTTGATGGATGATTCCATATTCTCAACATATTTCTGCAAAAGGAGATTCATATTCTCCACCCCTATCACTTCTAATCATTTTAATCCTTTTATTCAATTGATTTTCGACTTCATTCTTATATTGCTTAAATGCTTCTATTGCTTCATCCTTACTATTTAGCAAATAAACATAGCAATATCGAGTGCAATCGTCAATAAAAGTTATGAAATACTTTTTTCCACCGCGAGATGGTATTGACTTCATATCACAAATGTCAGTATGGATTAAGTCTAAAGGATTCGAATTCTTTTGAACAGACTTATACAATTGCTTAACAAACTTTGATTCAACACATATTTGACATTTAGATATATTACACTCAAATTTAGGCAATATTTCAAGGTTAACCATTTTTTGTAAGGTTTTGTAATTGACATGTCCTAAACGAGCATGCCACAAAATATTCGACTCCATTAAGTAAGAAGAAGCAGATTTTCCATTAATACTGTCAACAACCATTACATTAAGTTTGAAAAGGCCCTCGTGAGGTAGCCCTTTCCTACAAACATATCATTCTTACTGAGTACAAATTTATCACTAACTAGCATGCACTTAAACCCATTTTTCACTAGTAGTGCGACTGAAACTAGATTCTTCCTAATTGTTGGAACGTGCATGACGCTTTTGAGAGTCAGCACTTTTTCAGATGTCATCTTTAACAGAACTTTTCCATATCCTTCAACTTTGGCTGTTGTAGTATTTCCCATGTATAGCTCCTCTTCGGGTCCAGCGGGAGTGTAGGTTGCAAATGCTTCCTTTAAGGCACATACATGTCGAGTGCAGCCAGAATCAAGCCACCACTCCTTTGGGTTACCAACCAGGTTACACTCAGACAACATTGCACACAGGTCATCAACATCTTCCACAATGTTTGCCTGGCCCTTGTTTTTCTCTTTGTTCTTCTTGGGGGCACGACAGTCGGGAGCTTTATGGCCTGCTTTACCACAATTATAACAGTTGCCCTTGAATTTTTTCTTGTTAGGATTCTTCTCCTTTGCAGAAGACCTATTCCTTTTCTTGTTCTTGTTCGGAGCAGCATGATCAATGACGTTTGCCCCTTCAATCGGTGAACTCTTACGGTACTTCTTCTCAGCAATTTTGTTATCTTCCTCGATCTTGAGACGAATCACAAGATCGTCCAACTTCATTTCCTTTCTCTTGTGCTTAAGATAATTCTTGAAATCTTTCCATGAGGGTGACAACTTTTCAATCATTGCAGCCACTTGGAATGCTTCATTAACCACCATACCTTCAGCAATAAGATCATGGAAGATAAGTTGAAGCTCTTGAACTTGGGTTTCAACAGTTTTTCCATCCACCATTTTGTAGTCTAGAAATTTGGAAACCACAAACTTCTTCAAGCAAGCATCTTCTGTTTTGTACTTCTTTTCAAGTGCACTCCATAGTTCTTTGGAGGTCTCTACTGCACTGTAGACGTTGTACAAATCATCTTCTAAGGCACTCAAAATATAGCCTTTGCACAAAATATCAGCCTGTTTCCATGCCTCAGCAACCATAAATTTTTCATTGGTCGGCATATCAGCAGCAGACACAGGAGGGTCTTCGTTGGTGAACTTCTGCATGCCAAGGATAGTAAGTCAAAAGAACATTCTTTGTTGCCATCCCTTAAAGTTGGTACCGGTAAACTTAGCAGGTTTCTCCGCCAGTGGCACAGCGGTACGGGTTGTAGGAGTAACCGCTGATGCAACATTCACAGAAGGAGTTGCAATCGCAGAAGGAGTAGCAAAGTCAATTGCCATTTCTTTTCACGATCAAAAATTGACAAACTGTCTTAATAATCAGAAAAAGAAAAATCAACAACTATGAAGTTTTTATGTTCTTCAAATCGTTGTACAAGTATGAACTTTAATATTCCAACGAAGTTTTTATATCTTCAAGTCAGAATATAAAATTTCATACGGAGTAGAAAACCACACAGGTTTTAGTCTTCAAAACAGAATACAGATTATAATAATATATATGTAATTTCCTTAAGATTGTTGTTGGAAAAATTAATCTGTATATGTTTAAAACCCGTTTAAATACAATCTGTCAAACACGTAGTAAAACAGATTGCACAGTTTAAATACAAAAACTTTAAAAACCAGTAACGTATAGAATTAAAAGATGAACAGGGAAGAAAAACTTTCAGAATATAATCGAGCCCACTTAGTTTAAAGTGTATCCTTAAGGAAATTATTCCCCTCACAGTACTCGAGGTTGATGGAATATCTCCTCCCAGGATAGAACGATTATCTTACCAGAATAGTAGTACTTCAAATTCTGGTAGTGGCGAACCACTCAACAATTGTATATCACACAAAATAAAGAAAGAGAGAATTTTGAGAGGAAGTTTGATTTTAAAAAAAATTCATCTTGAATTCTGGAAACAAACTGGAATTTATAAAGTTGGAGGTATTGATTCTGAATGTTTGCAACCATTCAGATCAGTCACCAGTTGTTGGAGGTACTGATTCTGAATGTTTGCAACCATTCAGGTCAGTCACCAGTTGTTGGAGGTATTGATTCTGAATGTTTGCAACCATTCAGATCAGTCACCAATTTTGGAGGGAAATTCGAAAAAGGAAAAAATCCGGGAAACAGAAAACCGACCGGGTCGGTCATGCGGGTCAGGATCGATCCGTTGGATTTTTCTATTTAATTAAATAATTAATTAATTAATTAAATAATCAAAGAAAAGTTTGTCCAAAAAGATAATCAATCAATCGTTGCCAAATCCGAAGCCAAAGCCGAAGCCGAAGCCGAGCGAGCGACGATGACGGCGCAAGGGGTCCCTGCCCCCTCAACCCTTTTAGCAACTAGATAAGGTGTAATGTAATAAATACACCTTTCTTTTCCTCTCTTTTTCCTATGTGGGATAAATGCTTTAACCAAAGCAAAAGAAACATTCCCAAAGCAAAAGGACCTTTTATATTCCTTTCACTTTCCATCCCATCATTTCCCATTCACCAATATCAAAACCCAACAGTTGATTAATTTATTTTGATATGTTCACATGATTTATCCACACAAAAAAAAAGCAAATGATATCTCCACATGTGACTGAACATAAATCAATGTGCAGATCACGTATCACTTCTTCCATTAGAAGAAAGGAACTCCATTTGTAGATGATCAGGGAATTTACAATCAATTAGCTTGGTGGGAGAAAATAGACAATGGGAAGCAGCTCACTCGCAACAGAAAAGTCTTAACTGTTGTGCCTCTCGTGATTTCCATCTTTCTTATCGGTTGACTTCCACAATTTGGTTTCAAAAATGTTGAGATCATCATGACCTTCTAAAAAGGGAAAACATGACGTGCTAAGATGATGCCTGTTTATAGGAGTGTTGAATGGTTAATTTTATATTGGACCCTTTAATTAGTCTTCTGAGCTAATTGATAAAAAAGAAAGTTTAACCAAAATGTTTTTTCTTGTGCAAAATTTCATGCTATGGCGTGCCTCTGCTTTCTTTTTATTAATGAAACCTACCAGTTGTTATTATTATTGGACTCAAACAAAGGACCAAAAAACGTGAATCTAGAAGGCTTGTTCAAAATAGGAAAAAGACATTGGTGGCATTATGATTGGGTTTAGATGGATAGCCGGTTGTTATGAGTAGTTGTCTTCTGACCTAAGTGGTGTAGTCTCTTCACTTACGATGCTGCACCCTTGTCGAATTCTCCAAAAATGCACTACTTTTAGAGAATCTGACAGCCACCCATTGACAATTTTGAAGATTCTGAGCAGTATAGCTTCTGACTATAGTGAGGAACAATATAAAGCTGCATGTCACGTGAGAGCAAAAAGAAGTTTGACGAAGTAGCAACTAGCAAGTTAAATAGAAGGTTAGAGTCAATGGTGAGCCTATACTCCCATTGAACAATAGAGATCTATTTGTACACATACACCAAGATTATGTATTAAAATTATCACATGCTTAGATTTAAGGGACAATTTAAAAGATAACTCACGAGTAAGGGGGCTAAAACCTAGAGTTCAATCCTTGTAGATGTATTCCTTTGAGGGAGGAGCTCTCTACTTCTTCCTTTTTCTTTTCTTTCAAATGTATCACTCCAAGAACTTGCATGCTAATCGTGGTATATAGGTGTTAACTTGAGCCTGACAGTGATATTCCTCGACACAATGACAAGCATTCAACTAGACTAAATATAAAAATATTTGGAAAATAAAATTTTATCTTTGCCTTTCACCAACTTATTATAGGAGAGTCATTGTATCGCAATGAACAACAGAATTCAAAAACAGTGACCAAAGGGAACAAATACTTGTGGTGGTGCATTGTCGAGGTTAGTGTAAGGTAGCTCCGACACTGGCAATTGGGTAAACACTTTAAAATATTCTATCATATCTTCTGACTTTGTAGGCATTTATATTTCTCCTAAGAATGTAATTACTTGAGTTCTTACTTCTTCTTTCAGCTACATTCCTGTCCACTCTTATTCAAAAATGAGAATGACCAGACCAATAAGATGACTAGCAATTGTATATGTAGGAAGAGCATTATAAAACTTTGAGGTTGGCCCTAGCTTTACCTCTAGAATAGACCTACAAATCTTGTTGTTTTCAAGAAAAAAAACTATGTTGTTCAGTCTCTCCAAAAATGTTGTCGCACCTATGTTTAATCCATCAAAAATACACTATTTTGGAAGGATCCGACATACACCCATCTGCTTTTGTGAAGAATTCGAGAAATATTGAAAAGAAGTGTGCTCAAATGAGTCAAATTGTTAAATCCAAATGACATTTATTCAAAAAAATTTATAATTAATAAGATCCAAGTGAACCTTTAAATGAAGTATCTAGGTTCATCAATAGCTTCCTACATAGACATCATGATTCTCTTTCATTAATAGATTTCTTCCAACTCCACCAGCTTCTGGATTGAAGTATTTATGTTTATCAGCATTCTCTGTTGGATGTAAAATTACACGATTCAGGTTATAGTTTCTGTTATTTTTTATTTATTAATTTTTTGCTATTTTTTTCATGTCAGTTTAAGCTTGAGTTTGTTCACTCAACTTGCATCTGCAATGAAAGATTCTTTTTTGGACAAGAGTTGGCTACTTCAAATTTTAATTAAAATTACCATGTTACGGGTATTTGATGAATTGTGAAAAGAAATTGCTCTTTCATTAAATTTGTAGATTTTACTTTCTTTTTCAATAAGTTGCATATATCGTGGGTCATGGCTGGTGTTGCTTGTGTACTAATCTATATGCAATTGAATGTCAATAAGTATAGCCTTTAATTTCTCATTATGAACACGTGCACAATTTGCTCTTTTTTTTTATCAATCATCAATAAAAGATTGCATCAAAGTTTAATAGGGAACATAGTTCAGAATAGTAGTGTTGGGCCCGTGCTTAGCACAGACATTATATATCTAGTATATTATCTACTATTATTAATAAGTGAAGCTTTTGGTACTACAAATAGTATTTTTGTCATTTTACTTCTAATCTATCCTATTAACCTATTCCAGCTGCCTACCATTTGAGTTTCGACATACTTTAATCCTATGAATTACCAATACACGTGTCCTTTTTGTTTGCCACTATTATTCCAAAAGTATTTTTTTTTTCCAGTTCTCATTGGCAATTAACGAGGAAAAATGTGTGCAAACCTGTTGAGCCAATATACAAGGGCAAAATTGAGAAAATACTACCAGCACCAGCATAACTAACACCAAGAATCATCTCTTCAATCGAACCAGTCTGCCCTACATAACTAGGCACAAATGGTAACCCAAGACGCAACGCTGATATAATCAAATGCACAAGAAATATGAATGGAAAATTAGCAATCTTTAACCAAATTCCCTAAGAATTATATTTTCATGAATTTATCAATGCATTCCACAAAACCAGTACAAAAATTTTGAGCTTGTCAAGAAACCCCATATCTAAATTAGTTTTCGCACATACAAATAGGCTTTTGAAAGACATGAAAAGTGTCTGTCATTTTTGAGTCCTTTCTGGAAATTTCTTATCACATTCAGCACGATAACATTTAAAATTGTTTTTGGAAGGAGGATTAGCAAGAGCGCATTTTTTTTGTTCTCATAATCTTGGGCGGAATGGCCCATTGACTTATGTGACGTACCGCTCAAATTATTGGGCGGAACGGCCCATTGACTTATGTGACGTACCGCTCAAATTCTACGCGAAAATCAGAGAGACAGTCTGGAATCATCCAGAGAAGTCCGCAGTCATCCGAAAGGCTCCGGAATTCTCTAGAAATGTGTGGAGCTTGGAAGAGCAACCTGGAAGATTGTAATAAACCTGGAAGATTGTAATAAGTCTTGCCTTGTTTGTAAAATCTTAGATATTTTTGTAGAAGATTTTAGGCACTCATTAGTAGCCATTGGATCAAATAGATCCGAGCCGTCCATTGAGGAGGTGGAGTAGTATAAATACCCCTCTCATCCTCTCATTTGATATCAAGCAAAGCAAACAAGCAATTTTGTGAACAATACAAATTTCTTTCTTTATTCCTTGAGTCTCAAGTTACTTCTTTAGTCCTTTCGCTTATAAATTCTATCTTTTGCGTTAGGAACAAGGCTATTTCTATCTTAAGGACAAGGCTAAGTAGCAACTTATAGTGAGAAAGTTTGTTAGGCCGCACGATTTGTTGGAATTGCGACCAAATCTGTGACACTTAGCATGGAGAAGAGAAGAGACGAAGCAGAATAGAAAACTGTTTTTTTAGAACAACAAGACGTAAAAGGACTGTTTTTTCTTGAATGAAATGACAAAGAAATGACGCACGGTTCATTGGAATTGCGACAAGTCCGTGACTTAGCATGGAGAAGCGAAGAGACGAAGTATGAATAGAAAACTGTTTTTCTCAAAAGAGGAAGAGAAGACGTAAAAGGACTGCTTTTTCTTGAATGAAATGGCAAAGAAATGAAATATGATTTTTAAATCCTTTCTCGTCTGGAAATTTCTTACCACATTTAGCAAGATCACATGTATTTGATTTTTAGATATGCTTACCTTTATAATAGGATAATGTGAGAAGTTTCTTTTTAGTATAATAATAAAGTTAGGAATAGTAAAAGTGATATGGTATCTCTTTTCGGCAAAAAATATAATTAATTAATTGATTTAACACTTAAAATTATAAATTTATCAGAATTGATTAAGTAAAGAAAGATAATAACATAAAATTATTTAAATGAAAAAAAAATGCTTAGTTAAATTAATCTAAAAGTAAAAGAGTTAGAATTTAAATAGAGAAAAAAGAGAGAAGATTTTTCATAAATAGCCTGTGCTTGAAATTTAATATGGTCAAATAGTTATATTGTACATAATTACACAATATAACCTCGGCTATGTGACCTGGAGGAGAGGAGAGAGATGAACGAGATCGAGAGAGGGAGGAGAGAGACGAATTATATTGCATATGTATATCTGTTGAATTGATTTTGTATCTGTCAAAATAATTGTATACATGCCGCTGGTATACATTTGTAATTGTATATCTGCAAGAAATTGTAGAGAGAGAAGAGAGGAGAGAGAAAATAGCAATAAAATCTTAACTATAGCAATAAAACTCTAAATATAGCTATAGATTGCAATTTTTTCAAACTATAATTGTATAATATGTTTGTCTAATTATGTTATTTTTATTAAATGAGAATAGTCTTTTGAGTCCAGCCCAAACTCAATTTTTTAGGCCCAAACCCAGTTCCTCTTCGTCTGAATTGGGTTTTGAACCTGTTTCTGCTGCTGCCAAAGATGGGAAAATTACTTGAAAAATCATCTTTGCGATTTAATTATATGAATAATAAGACTTTTTAAATATTACAAATATGAAAGTTTATTTTACGTGTATAGCAATTTTAAATAATTAGAAAAGATAATTATAATCCCTAATTTAATGTTATAACATATTACCTATTTACCTTATTATAAAAAGAATACCAAATATTTCTCTCTCTATATATAGTCCATTTGTATTCAAAATATTCTAACCAAATATTTTATCCTACTACAATCAATATTAATAGTATGTATTTTAATATCACTCCTTATTTCATTGTTAATTATTATTATATACGAAATACATATTCATGGTATGAGTTCATGGAATGTTTATTCATGTTACAAGTTTATGGAATACTTATTCATAGTATAAGTGTATGAAATACTTATTCATGGTATAAGTTTATTGAATACATATTCCTGGAATAAGTTTGTCGAATACATATTCATGGTATATTTATTATTTTGAAAATATTACATATAATTTTCATGGTATAAGCTCTTATATCTAAAATATACTATGTATTTTTATGGTATAGATATAATTTATAACAAAAGTGGTTATTGTTATTTTTTTGTACAATTTTATGAAATAAATATTCATGGTATAAATATACCATGCATCTGTTTGTGGACACCAAAAGTCGGAGGGCATAAATGTCATATAAGGCCAAGTTAAAGGGTACGTTTATGTATTATGCGCCTATTTAAAATTGTTGAAACTTATAATACTACTTTTTTACGTAATTTCTAAATATGTAAATTTTATTTTGAAAAACTAAGGTTGAAAAGAGATGTCTTGAGCAACCGGAGAAGCACGAGGGGTAGGTGGTTTAGGAATCATGTTAGAGTATTGGAGATCTAGCAAATTCTATATTCATATGCACAACAACAATATATCAGGTGAAATCCCACGAATGGAGGCCAGAAAGAGTATATTGTACGTATATCTATCACTGCCTCGTTGAGGTAGAGTGTTTATTGCTAAAAATCCTCTGCCGAGTACAATAAATCAAAGTAAGTATGAAACAGAAAAATAATATTAAGGCAAATATAACTATTACGACGGAAACAGTGACAACAACAAAGTAGTGCAATGACAAAAATACCGTAAAAACCATGTACGATCAAAACTAAAAAATTTAAATCTCAAAAAGCGAAAAATACCTGGTGAATTGAACAGAAGAAGCATAATATTGAGCTCCGTCGATTCGATAGTCAGTTGTGAAAACAAAAAGTTAGCTAAGGATTTTCAAAGTTTAGTAAATAGTATGCAAATTGTTATTCTACCTTTTGGACATAGAAAAATGGATTTTAATAGACTCTCGATTCAAATAAAGTATTTCAAAATTGATATGAAAAAGAAATATAGTAATGAAGAATTCATGATAAAATAATGAAGAACAAAATAGTACTAATAACAAATAATAGAATAATTGAAGAACAATTGTAACTAACTAAAATAGAAGGACAAAATATAGGTTTATTATTAATGATGATAGTAATAAGAAAAAACTGATAATGTTTAATTGTTCCAAATAACTTCGCTATCTCTATGAGGCTTCTTCAGACTCCATCCGTACAATTTCACTAAATATATTGTTGTAGATAATGCTTTATTGATCAGAGATGAAGCTATTGAACTTTGAGGAATCAAAATTTTTGGATACTGACATCAGATGCTAGTAATTACATTCTGAGTTTAATTCTTTTACATAATTAGTGAAGATCTTGACACAAATATAGGATTTGACTAACATCATTAGATTCGACTGAATTCATAGTTAGCCTTCTAGCTTTACCCCTGCACTTAACTATCTATGAAGTATGAACCTTTTTCCCTAATCATCGACTTATATATCCTCCTATTTACAGCTTGTTTGGATGGCGGTTTGTCATGGTTTCATAATGTATGGTACTGTATGGTATGGTATGGTATCGTACGAGACAATACCATACAATGTTTGAATAGACTGTATGGGTTGCTACTGTTTAATGATAATTTGTTGTTTGATTTGACTATATGGTATTGTATCGTAACTTATAAATTTACAAAAATGTCCTTAGTTAGTATAAATATTAAATTTATCAATATTTTTTTAATATTTTTTTTAAATAAAATAAATACACAGAATCAAGTAGGGAAACATACAAGCTAATATATCTCCAAACCATACAAACAACATAAGAAAATAAAAAAGTAAGAACTTTAAAAAAAAACTCAAAAAATAGATTAAAACGTGAAAGAAAAAACGAGAGGCGAAAAAAAAGTTTCAAAAGTTGATGCGGAAAAAAATAAGTAATACAAAAACAATATATATATTACAGTAAAGTTTAATAAAGAATAAAGGATAAATTAGAACTATTTAGATTTAAATAAAGTTATAATTGGAAAAAAAATAAGGAAACTATGGGATACCACCAAATTGGTGATTTCAAAAAGTGAGGGTTTTCATAGTTACAAAACCATGAAACTAAACTATACCATATCATATAATTAATGAAACAATCAAAACAAACGTCGTTTTCTTAGTAACCATACCATACCATACTATGAAAAACCACCACCCAAACAAGCTGTTAAGGTCACATCGTTCTTAGTAAACTAAAGGTGTGACATGTCTTTTCTAATCACATAAATCTTTAAATTTTTATAATATATAAACACTATCTATCTCTATTAGGTAGCGGTAAGATCTGTGTATGTTTTACATTTCTAAGATCTTACTTGTGGGATTTCACTGGATATGTTGTTGTTGTTAATATATAAACATTATTTAAATTTAACGCAGGACGATGAGCCAATAATGATAACAATGGCTCCCTATTGACAATAAAGCACTTCTCAAAAATAATAATTTAATATCTGAAATTCAAATTCGAAATCTTTAATCCGAAAGGAGAACTTACAATTTACAGTAAGCACATTCGAATGGATTTCAATGGACGAAAGAATTACTTTATATTTGTAATAATCTATTGAATTCTCAAATATTAAAATCTTTTACTATTTTTTTTTTTTTACTTTGATTTAGTAACCAATCACTCAAACGTACTCTTTTTTTTTTCTTTTATAAAATATAATAATAACAACCACGTACCAGAATTATTTATTCCATTATTATCCATCTTTTAAAGTTACTTTTTTCTTTCTTTGTTATAATGTTTGGGGACAATAATAAAGTTTTTTTAAAAAAATAAAGATGAATTGTATTGAAGATGAAAGGTTCAATAAACATGTCCACTTGTCCTCTTCTTTATTTTATTTTTTTCAATAAATAAAATAGTGACTCAAAGTTTAAAGGAGACAAAAGAATGTGATGCAAAATTAATTTAATGTTTCGAGTACTTTGTTTATAATTTATTATAGTTTAGTGGTTGAACTTCAAATTTATATAACTTTTTTTTTAATTGGTTGAAACTTTAGATAAAAGATTTCTGCTTCTTATTTATTTGTTTAATATTTCATGCAGTATTCATACTACTAAAAAATTATTATTTTCTCATTAAATGATGTTTGGTGGCTATTTTTATGGATATTTTAATTGAATTCATGAGAAAAAATAATAGTATTTTCACATAGAAAAAATTGAGAAATTTTTCAATGTTTCAATGAGAATTTATTTTTTATTATTGAGCTGGTCCGATGGAAAATGAATGGAAAAAAATCATATTTTATAGAGGAATTTTGGCATATCGGCACTCAAATTGATGGATGCCTTCTTTGTTCTTGTCTCAGGTTAATGTGTCTTGGTCTTGGTTACATTAAATCAATGAAGTTGTTCCAGATGACCTCTTGTTGAAATGTTTCGAAATTTGTAGGAGTCAGAACCCAAATATATCAATCAAAGCCCAAATATATTCCTACTTCAAGTTGGATATTATACCTATACATAATATAAGCTCTTGTGAAAAATAAATATATTGCATATTATTTTTATAAGAATTTTAAAGAGTATCTCTATTCACAAGGAAGTAGTTGATTTTTTAAAATAAAAACGTCTCTTAAAAGGTTAGGATTTGTATTGTCCAAATACTTGTTAATATAGGAAGTATTTTTGGGTTTGTCACAATTGGAATAGGTAAAATGCACGCTTATATAATAATATACATTATACTTATTTTACTTAATCTACAAATTTTGTTTCAAGGATATGGAACGGAGATGGGGCAGATTTGCCTATGGAAGGCAACTGGGCAGATTTGCCTATGGATCTCCTTGCTCTCATTGCAAATCGCATTTAAGTGCTTAAACATTTTATTGTTTTCACTTGGTTTGTACCTCTTGGCAAATTGTTGCACCAAAGGATAAATTTGATGTGTTTTTCGACCAAATTCCTTTACTTATGTTGACTGATAAAAATATCGATTATCCAGAATTTTACTCACTTTTAAAGCAGAAAGTTTCGGCCTTCTTCCTCCCGGAAGCCAGACAACGAGGAATATATCCCCATACTTTCATGTTCACTTAGTACTTAGTAACCATTTCCATCCATTAATGTTTGACATTTATGTTTAATAGTTTACACTGGATGAGTTTTACAAAATTGTATGTATAAAGATATTATTATGTGATACTTATATTTATATTTTATGAAATTCCATAACAGGATATGTTTAACAATAAAAATATTTTAGAAATTTGAAGTAAACTCAATCTTTATGTTAGCAAATAACCAAAAACTTAAGTAAATAATAAAGAGATCAATCAATTTTTAATTGAAAAGAATAATGGTGTGACCCAAGTTGGCGGGCAAATAGGACTTAGTGATAATTGAGAATAATAAGATTCAATTTTTCCATCTTCAAGGTTATAAGCTCCGGACATCTAGTTCCACCACTTTAAATTTAAAAGTATCACTCCCATCTCTATGGGAAAATCGAGCAACAAGTAATAGTGCACCTGATACCTCGACTAGGTAGAACTCAGTCGCTATTGGTTTTCGACTACCGGACACCAATTTGAGAAACTACTCAAGCTGAAATACACCAAATTTCTAACTAATGACTTGAATGAACTTGGCAGAGAAAGTTCACAGTACAAAAGAATGATACACCATCTTTACTGTGCCTTTATATTCACAGTACAAAAGAATTACTATACAGATTTATTCGACGGTCATATGATCAAGAAACTGAATTGTCTCAAGGTACAACTATCTGGTGCTTTGAGCTAACAAGTCCTGCAAGTTCATTGGGTAGCACATAGGTGTATGTAGGCTGGACCAGACGTTGTCAGCGAGGATAGCATTCACAGCACCAGTTGGATGAAATTGATCCCACCAGACGTGACTAGAGGCGTAATTGCATGCCATTTCAGGGGAAATGCACATGATCCAGCCTTTATACTCGCCTAAACCACAGCAAGCCTCATCTGTCACATTGAGACCTATAATGAAAATGGAAAAAAAGAAAGATGTTAGATTTAATCTTCTCACATGATGCGTTCTGTCAAATGAATTCTTTATAGATCATATATGCATCGCCTCACCATAATGGACGTGATTCTGAAGAATGTCCATTGAACCTTCAAATGCATCACAGAATATGATAGTGGCATCAACAAGCTCCTCATTGAGTTCAGACACCATATATCTCACAGCAAAGCTGAACTCCAATATCATGTCATTTATGTTTTCGACACACTCCCGTTCTTGCTACTGTATAGCCACAAGTAATAAGGTGCACAGCCTAATGGAGCAAGTCCCATTACGACCACTTTTCTTACCTTGTCATTGTACAACTTCTGTCACACCAATATATACGCATTAGATAAATTTCTGAACAAAAAGCTATGAACAGTATTTGAGACATATAAAACCAGAACAACCTTATTTCTGCACGTTGAACTAAATAATCTCGGGAGCAATGTAGGGGCCTAAGGGGAAAGTGAAACATTTAATACATGATAGAGGGAGCAAAGTAGGTGCGAAAAAGTTGCAAAAAGATGCTTGCATAGAGTGAGTTTATTGATGTTTTCCCAGTCCCTAAATAGGACCAATCTGCGACCTTTTTTTAGCCATATAGGTGCTTTTCAATCAGTGCTAAATGGGGAGAGATTTGTCAACTTAGAAATCTAAGAACAGACTACTGTATAAAGCTGCAAAATTGGTTACATCTGAAAGCAAAATGTCGATGAAGCCAATTGCATAAAGAAGACATTTGTTAAGACTTCATATAGAACACTGCACCTTATTACTACAAGTTTGTTAAGATGTTTGCAAAAAGATACTTTGCATAGAGTGACATTGTTGATGTTTCAAGTACCATGATAAAAGGAGCTAATAAATGCACAAGAAACAATGAATGCAAAATTAGCAATCTTTAACCAAATGCACAAGAAACAATGAATGCAAAATTAGCAATCTTTAACCAAATGTCCTAAGAATTTCATTTTCAAAAAATTCATCATTGAATTCCACAAAAACAGTACAGAAAATTTGAGCTTTGAATAGGGTAACAAGACATAAAATTAACAGAAAAAGATCTATATACCGCTTCGTTGAAAGTTGAATCTCAAAACTCAGTCCGACAATTAATCAACATGTATCAGTCTCAAATCTCAAAATTCATCACTGAATTCCACAAATCAGTACAAATTTTTTTTAGCTTGATCAGGATAACAAGACAAGAAATCAACAAAAAAAGATCCATAAACCATTTCAGTGAAAGCTCAATATTTGTTTCCTCACAGACAATTAATCAAACACCTATCAATCTCAAAACTCCAGCCAAAAAAATCGCATCTTTTTCACAAATTTCACTACCCAATTATGAAAATATAAACTATTCCACAAATCCCACTGAATCAATTGACAAAATTACCTAGATAATCGACAGGGATTCTTCCATTGCAGAATCGTCCAGTAGGTTGATCAGTATCAAAATCACGACCATAAGGAAGCCTATCAGCACGAGCAAAAGTCCCCAGAAAGTTATTAGTACCACAATCAACTGAAGAATCACCAATAACGAACAAAGCCGGAACAAGAGGAGCTGTAGGACGAAAAATTGGAGACGAAGAGGTCGGAAAAGACGGGGTTAGTGACGAAGAATCGAAAACAGAATCATGGGTTATGAGATCTTGAGGGTAAATGAGAGCTTTAGCTTGTGGGTATACGAATAAAACGAAGATGAACAGAAACTTGATTGCAGAGAAATCCATGGCGGATACAGACGAAGAAGAAAAAGTTAACTGCTTTTGGCGGGAGATATAACTAACTTGAAGGAAATGTAACAGATTGAAAATCTTTAAATTGCCCCTATTAATTTTCTTTTCCCAAATTGCCCTTATATTATGCTTCTTCTGTTCGATTTGCGTGATATTTTTGGCTTTTTGAGATTTAAATTTCTTAATTTTGGCCGTATATGATTTTTATGAAATTTTAGTTATTGCACTACTTTATTGTTGCAATAGTTACATTTGCTTCACAGTTATTTTTCCTTTCATACTTTGATTTATTGTACTCAAGTGGAGCAGTGATGCTTGCATAAAGTGAGTTTGTTGATGTTTTTCAGTCACTAAATAGACCGTCTGCGACTTTTTAGCAATATAGGTGCTTTTCGATCAGTGCTAAATGGGGAGAGATTTGTCAATTTACATCTGAAAGCAAAATGTCATGAAGGCAATTTACATAACGAAGACGTTTGTTAAGAACACTGCACCTTAATTCATTACTACACGTTTGTTAAGATGTTTTAAGTACCATGATAAAAGAAGCTGATAATTTCCCAGTCTCTAAATAGGCGAAGCTGAAATACACCAAATTTCTAACTAAAGACTTGAATGAACTTGGCAGAAAAAGTTTTGTCATTGCAGAAATACTATTGTTACATGTAATACCAAATGTTGGAACACACAAGAATGATCTACCATCTATATAGTGGCCGTATATTCACAGTACGAAAGAATTACTATACAGATTTATTCGAAGGTCATATTTCTCAAGGAACTGAATTATCTATAGGTACACCTATCTGGTGCTTTGAGCTAACAAGTCCTGCAAAGTTCATTGGGTAGCACATAGGTGTATGTTGACATTATTGTTAGCGATAACATTCACAGCATCAGTTGGATAAAATTGATCCCACCAGATGTGGCTAGAGGCGTTATTGCATGCCATTTCAGGGGAAACGCATATGATCCAGCCTTTATATTCACCTAAACCACAGCAAGCCTCATCTGTCACATTGAAACCTATGATGAAAATGAAAAAAAAGAAAGATGTTAGATTTAATCTTCTCACGTGATGCGTTCTGTCAAATTAATTCTTTATAGATCATATACGCATCACCTCACCATAACGGACGTGATTCTGAAGAATGTCCATTGAACCTTCAAATGCATCACACAATATGACTGTGGCATTGACAAGCTCCTCATTGAGTTCAGAAACCACACATCTTACAGCAAAGTTGAACTCCAGTATCAGAACATATCTGGTTTCGACACATTCCCCCTTCTTGCTACTGTATAGCCATAAGCAGTAAGGTGCATAGCATACTGGATCCAGTCCCATTACAACTACCTTTCTTATCTTTTCATTGTACAAGTTCTGCAGGACGAGTGTATACACAAATTAGATATATTTTTGAACACAAGCTATAAACAGTATTGATGAAATATAAAACCAGAACAATCTTATTTCTGCACGTTGTCAGAAGCAATGTTGGGCCTAAGGGGAAATAGAAACATATAATGCGTGATAGGGAAAGCAAAGTAGGTGCAAAAAAGTTTCAAAAAAATGCTTGGCTAGAGTGACTTAGTTGATGTTTTAAGCACAATCAAAGAGAAGAAAAGAAGCTAACGAATTTCCCAGTCCCTAAATAGGCCAATTTATTACTCCTGATCGAAATATAGAACAAAGAACTAGTACAGATTTGTTGAATAAACCTGCACTATTTTCTGTGCAAGTGAGATATGCTGACCCTGCATAAACACTAATTTAATTTAACTACTGCAAATCATTAATCATAACATGTAGGCCAAATACGAAGAGTCATGACAGTTTACCAATTTAGAGCTGACTAGGAAGAATTCTCCAGCAGAAGCCCAATTAACACCAACAACTGCTTTGATAGAACCAGCCCTCTCTAGATAATTATTAGGCATTAACGGAGACCCAAGATACACTGCTGCTATAATCAAATGCGCAAGAAAACAAAGAGGGGTTAGCCAAAAAGATTCTAAGAAAAAAAATATATCAAGAACTAATCACTCATACATTGTATCTAATCAAGAATTACATAAAATCAATACGAAAATTTGAACTTGAATAGGACATCAAGACAAACACTTAACAGCAAAGTTCCACAAACCAGTTCATCAGAAAAAAAAAAACCAAGAAAAATGAATCCACAGTACCATAATTCCATATGACAAGAAAACTATCGGTGACCATAAAAATCTTCGTGATCGGCTTTATCACCCTGTGTCCTGAAGTAATTCCCGCCCTTTTGGCACGTGTTTCCTTTAATGGTTTTAATACTGCGATGGTCTTTTTCATAGTGTTCTTTAAGCTTAATCTGATTACTGTAGCTCCTTTCACAATCCAAGAAATCACATCTTGGGTTGGATTTGGTTGGTGCATTTCTAAGCAGTGCATTAAACTGGACACAATCTTGAAATGCCTAACACAATAATGATTAACTGTATTCTCTATTTATATAATGGTGTTCATACCCCCTACTATTTTAAAAGATAATGTTAGGATATACTATTAACCATGCGTTTAGATATATTATTATTTATTGAACAATTGTTTATTTATTTATTTAATTCAATAAAATGTTACTTTAAATAGATCAATTTGTCATATATGTGTCCTCAACTTATATAGTAGATGATTTGGTGTATAGAGTTTGAACTTATACACAGAAGATCAAATTGTCGGTTTTTATAAGTTGAAATTATAGTTCGCAATCTAGATGGAAATTTGGACAAACCATCGAGTAGATTGTAGCACGAGATACGTAATTTATTTTGATTACGAGAATGGTATAGTTCTAACTTCTCGTGTTAGTACATTTTATATGTATTGAACGGGACCAAGTAGAGATAGGTGTTTTGGACTGACTGATAAAGACGTGTTCTCTAAACTATTAAATGCACTTATATTCTTAATCTTGATATAACGATTATGAGCTATATATACTACTTATCATTTTAATTTACTAAAAGGTGAGATTCTGAGATGGATCAATATACCTGCTAAGTTGGATGATAATAATATATATTGGTGAAATAATTAGTTAGTTGATGGAATCCATGTCTATTGATGATACACATTTTTATGAGAAGCTTATAAGTTTTCATGTGCAAACCCGGTCGGTAGATTTATGAATCTGACGCATGAAATAAGTTAAGTATTGCTCAAAAGGAAATTAATCATTAAATTAAATTCGTCAGTAATTTAATTTATTGATTAGTATCTGTAGTCTTAAGGAATTACATAAGTGTTTAATGAGGAATTTTGAAATATAAATGGAGTGCAATTACGAATTTTAAGTAAAATAATTTGTAATTAATTATGTGGATTAAAAAAGAATTATTTTTATAATAGGAAGCCTCAGTAATAAATTCTGTGATCGTGCCCATATTTAATTAGAAATCAGAATCCTATTTCTAATGAAAGATGGTTTCTTGTATTTCAAGAAAAGGTTTTCCTTCTCTATTTTGGATTTGGAAAAGTCTTCTGTAAATAGGGTTTTCCTAACTTAGAAAAACCAGAGAGAAAAAAATAAAAAAATTAGTGTTCAAGAATATGGAAGGCGGCTGGGCAGATTTGCCTATGGATCTCCTTGCTCTCATTGCAAATCGCATTGAAGTGCTTAAAGATTTCATTGTTTTCACTTGTGTTTGTTCCTCTTGGCAAAATGCTGCACCAAGGATAAATTTGATGTGTTTTCCAATCAAGTTCCTTTACTTATGCTGGCGGATAAAAATACCGATTATCGAGAATTTTACTCACTTTCCAAGCAGAAAGTTTCAGCCCTCTTCCTCCCCGAAGCCAGACAACGAGAGTGTTGTCCATCGGAGGGATGGATCTGCACCATGGAGGATAGTACTGGAGAGATGAACTTGTTGCATCCTTATTCCCGTACCCAAATTCAACTTCCTTCATGAGAAAACTTAATGGCTTCGAATGGTCTCGGTGATGAAGTGCTATGGGACCGGATGGATAAAGCTGCCTTATCTGCCAACCCTTCTATTACATCAGATTATGTACTCGTGGTTATGTATCACGCAGGTGTTAATCGTTTGGCTTTTTGGCGGCCTGGAGATCTCAATTGGACTAATATTGAGATGGACAAGTTGGGTGCTTTCATGGCTATGACTTATTATAAGGGGAAATTCTATTGTGTTACAGCTTGGGGCGAATTCTGCATTTTTGAAGTTGCAGGGCCTACCACTCCCAAACCAATTGTAGAGCCACGCTTGATTTATTCCTCCCAACATGATATCTTTAGTCTACATGATTCAGTTAATTATTACCTACTCCACCTATCCGATAAGCTATTATTTATCACCCGATATGCACATGATGATACATGTGAGACCTATAAATTTCAAGTCTTTCAAGTAGATGTAACCAAGAGTGAACTGAAAGAGGAGACGAAAACCTTGGAAGATACAGCCATTTTTTTGGGCTCTAATGGAGCATGTTCCCTTCACTCTTCTAAATTTCTGCCTAATTACATATATTTTACAGATGATTGGTATGAGGAATTCCCCCGCTTAGATGGAGGTGGTGGAAGAGATATGGGAGCTTACAATTTTGATGATGGAAAAATTGAATCTATTTATCCTGGATTGTCACTAAGTCATATTTGTCCACCAACTTGGATTATGCCATCTCGAGTAATGTGATTCGACTCAAGAATTATAATTTTGTTTTTGTTTTTATTTTTAATATATAATATGATCGTTATATGTATTGTTTAATTTACTGTAATTGGGTGTAATATTGACCTGATTCTATTATGGTCTTACTTAGAAGTTGGTTAATGTTCAAAAAATGCATCAAAAAAACAAATAAAATGACCGAAAGCAGAGAAGAGATTGAGATTAACTAGAGAATTAGTTGCCCTTCACGCCTAATTATAAAATTTTCGAAAAACGATCAATAATACCCTCTAACTACTTAAAATACCTCACATTTACCTTCTATTTATTTTTGGTATCAAATATACCTTTCTCATTTATTTTTTGGGCAACAAATGCCTTTCAACCTAAAGGATGCCAAAGTATCGATACAATGTTATTTATGGCTTTGCCAAAGTCTTCATAGATGGACCGAAATTAATATTTTCAAAGTTAGCGATATAATCAATTTTGGTATGACTTTGGACAACATTCATGAGTTCAGTTATCCATATGAAAAAGAATCAGCAGCGACCAAAGAGCCGCACATTAACTGAGACTTAGGTCAACATTTATATGGAGAGAAAACGCAAAACTTTCAAGTCAATAAAATTATACTCATCATGACGAGCGAGGGAGCATATGGCACAATTTTCACTATTTGAAGCTTCGTTTTATTGGCACCAAGGAACACATTGTTTTTTATTTACTACAAATTTACGATGGATCGCAAACAATATCAATATTAGACCAAAAAGATGTAAGGTATAACCATAATTGGCAGAAACCATTAAGTGCATCTTCCTTTGTAGTTGTTTTAGTATCCAATTTTTTTTCTCCATTAACTTTTACTTGTTTTATAAGACTTAATACATACATTAAGGAAACAATAATTCACATGATTATTTTACTATATTAATCTTATTAATTGATGTTTAGTATTTGATTTTGAAAAATAATTAGGAAAATATGTAATAAATGACAAGAATAAAATATAAACAGAATATAATTATTGTGAATCCCCAATTTACGCATCAGGAGTCATGTAAGAACTTAAAACTTACTTGTCGAATGCAATTTATGAAGTTTTTATAAATCAGTTTTGACTCCAAAATAATTACTAACCCGAGAGTAGGTACACATATATAGTTAGGAAATTGCCTTGGGAAGTAACAAATCAAATTTATGTAACACATTAGTGAACAAGATTTATATACTCTTGGCTGCGTTTGAGATTTTGAGGTGTGATGCATGATGGCATTAATAGAATATGATTATTTATAAACGCGCATTGGTTGAACATAGTTTATAAAACTTATTGACAAAATTATAAACGAAACTAAAATTACATTCAACATTACGATTTCTAAGGTGCATTGCAAGTTTTTAGTACAAGCTATTGTTCGAGTCAATAGAGAACTTGTGACAAACTAATATGAAATCTAACTAATTTGAAGAGAGTTATATTGAATGTTGTATGAACTATGAATTAATAAAGGCCAAATACATAAAGACACATCTAAACTTGTCCTCATTTTCCACTTAGACATCTAAACTAAGACAAGTTCCCAGTAGACACCTCAACTGCTCAGATTTGATCCCATTAAACACTTTTATCCTACTTGGCACTCTCCGGTACTGTTTTTTTAATTTTTTAGCCAAAAATAAATAGTTGCGAACCCAAAAATTTTTTTTTTCATAAAAGTAGATTCTCAAAATTCTCAGTTAACCATGTGCAAAAATATTTTATTTAAAATTGTAATATTTTTTTCGCATATGGTTAACAGAGTATTTTGAGAACCTACTTTTATGGATTTTTTTTTTTTGGATAACTGAGAATTTTGAGAACCTACTTTTATAAAAAATTTTTTTTTTGGACCGCAACTATTTGTGTTTGACTGAAAAATTAAAAAAACAGTATCAGAGAGTACCAAGTAGGATAAAAGTGTTTAATGAGATCAAATCTGAGCAGTTGGGGTGTCTATTAGGAACTTGTCTTAGTTTAGGTGTCTAAGTGAAAAATGAGGACAAATTTAGATGTCTCTTTATGAGTTAAGCCATTAATAAATTTCTTTATTTAATGAAATCAAGGTGTTGATCAAAATTTGCTTAATGTAGCATCAAAGTCAACAAGTATTTGATACAGTTAAGTTTGATAAAATACCATAATTGCAAAGCTACAAACAAAGAAATTTATGATAAGCATACTTATAAAAGGTAAGTCATATTCCTCCCTCAGTCCATTTTTACTTGTCCCTATACTATTTAGAATGTCCAATAATATTTGTCCACTTTACGAAATCAAAAGATAAGTTTACACTTAGGAGCCGTTTGGTAGGAAGGATTAGGGGAAATAATCCAGGGATTAGAGGAATGGTATTAGTTAATACCATGTTTGGTAGAAATTGGACTCATGTATTAATTAATCCATGTATTAGTTAATACCTCATACATGGTATTAACTAATACCTCCCATTTGGTAATATTAGTTAATCCCTTGGATTTAATACCATGAGATTATATATAAAGACAAAAATGTCCCTCAAATTCTTTTACACTTTTTTTTTTTTTAATTTTCTTGATTTTATATTTGTAGTTTTATACAAGTAAATTTATTTAAATAAATTATTTTACAAAATTTATTTATTTGTGGGTTCATATTTTCATAATATAAAAATAAATAACTTTACTATATCAAATTTTTAAATTTTTATTTATTTGTGGTTTCATATTTACATAATAGGCAAAAAAATATTTTGCCATGTCAATTTTTTTATAATTAATTTAGTTGAGTGATTTAATATTTTGGCATGTCAAAAAAATATACACTTTCTTCATCGGAAACGCATGTACACACACACAAAAAAAAAAAAAAAGCAAAACCAAACTCATGATAAATTTTTCCTAAAAACCCAGAAAAAAAAATTGTTTTCTCGTTTGGAAATTACTCCGCAAGAAACTACAATGAAACTTTTTTTTTGGACAAACGAGTCACATTAGGAAAGAAATTCTATTTGGTATTGATAATGGAACCCCTTTTTTTTTTGAAAGAATTAGTTTAATTATGAAAGAAATTCTATTTGTTATTGACTTTCTTCATTTATGGAACCATTTTCATAATTAACAGCTGAAAAGTCTCTAATTTAATCATTTAAAGTTTTTCTTTTATACCTTACAAAAAATACGAATTTATAAATATGATTTGACATGACCAAAGTTAATTATTTTAGCCTATTATTTCCACCATGTTTATGAAAATCCCTCTTTAGAGTTTAAACCCACATGCCCATTTGACAATTCGGATATGGGTCATCAGGTCACCCGTTTTACAATTCGGAGTCGGATAAACTCCATCTCCATTCTTTTCCCTTGTGAAACTCTTCTTCATACACTCCAACAACTAGCTGCAGAGCTAAAACGAACTCCAGTTTTAGTTTAGTAAAAATGCTTCTTTTTACACATTCAAGATCTCAGTTCAATGAGTATCAATTCAGTAAACATGTCTTTTTCAACAGGTAACAATTGTATATCAGCAAGGTCCATTCTTCCTCCAAAGCCCAACATTC
The DNA here is from genome assembly GCA_029948455.1 of Solanum rostratum. Lineage (NCBI taxonomy): Eukaryota > Viridiplantae > Streptophyta > Magnoliopsida > Solanales > Solanaceae > Solanum > Solanum rostratum. The sequence goes on along the minus strand of CM057047.1, from coordinate 48,281,014 downwards.
AACTTCAAAGTTCATTCATAATCAAATTCCCATTTCATAGAAGTTATACAAATTCCGTTTCTCATAGAAATTTCAGAAAAAGATCACATTTTAATCATTGCCCATATGCAATTCTTGGAAAATGGAGGCCAAATTCGAAGTCCTCAAAAGATGGGGGAAGCAATAATGAGGATGCCAACATAAAGATTTTTTTAGAATCTTTTTATCTTTTTTTACTCCGGAAGTATCTTCATCAGTTCGCAGTCTCACCCTCACTCTCCATCTCAAAATCTCATTATAAATTAGAGTCTAAAAGGGTGTACCAGCAAAGGTGAAAAAATTGCTCTTAGCCGGAGAATCGAGAAGCACTGGCGTCTTATTGGTTGGGGTCAAATCCAAGCTGGTATTACTCTTGATGTTCCACCGTGCCACATCTAAGTGAAATCTAACGGTGTGTTACTGAAAGAAGAGGGATTACGTAGTGAAACCGTAGGAAGGCAGGCAGTTGCTGGGAACAATTTTTGTCAGGTGGAGGAGAAAATACTATTTGGAGTACGATCTGCATTGTTTTACTTTCCTTGCTTGTGATATTTTTCTTTCTCGTTCTGATTTTCTCTGCCTTGTTCCAGTGGTGTTGTAATTCAGTAGTTTGGGTGGATGTGATGTTAAAATGAGTTCCATCGGAAATATTAAGCTTGCGGCAGAATTTGAACCCCACCCTGTGTCGTTATAATTGCCACTGCAGTGTAGACGTTGGAAGACAAAATAAATAAAATAAAATAAAAGTATCACCAACAAAAATCGTCTCCTTGCACTTCCAATGATGCAGTGGCCAAATCCTGGAGGAGCAACCCTCCATTGTTACCATTGAAACACAAATCACCCAACCCCATTTAATTTTGAGTCCAACTGAATCAAACCCTTCAAACAAATCTCCAAATCACCCATTTTATTAAAATCCTCAGAAATTTTTAAACAATTTACGAATCGATGCATCATATTTGGGAATTCTGTGGAGAAAAATTCTTTTCACTTTCTTAGTTGGTTATATGACGCTATTTTGTATTTTTTTTCAATTCTATCTCTGTTTTTTTTTAACTTTATTAAGGGGTTTTGTGCACTGCAACTGCAGTAAGAGTTAGTTTGGTCAAGCTGGAAGAGTATAAATTGATTGGAAATTTCTTCGGAGGAACTCCAACTGGGTAAGTATTACTATTTCTCCAATTTTATGCTTTGTTTTAATTCCTTTTGAAGTGTAACACGACTGCTTCTTTCTGTGGGCAAGATTCTCAATTCTTCTGTACATCTTCCACTCCAAGGTTTTCTTACAATTGAATTTACATCTTCGACTTCTCTTCCCTCATTTATGTCTAGAATTCATCTCTATTTCTTATTTTTCTTACGGTTGCTCCTAATCTTCTAGACTCTGATGTGTTTATTACATTCATAAATGTTCTCCCTGTTTCTCACTTTGTTCCTCCGTGTTGTAGAAAGAAATGCTCAAGCTGACAATCAATGAAGACAACAATAAATGTCACAAAGTCCAGTGCTCTTAACTCTAACACAATATTTAATGGCACCAATGTGAATCTCATCTTTAGCTAACAAATACTTATAACTCCCTCAATGGCTGCTTAAAATCAGATTCAAATTTGACTATTTTCAAAGAGCACAATGGGTTCAAGCGGCTGTTCTAGGAGACAACGATGGAGTAGTCTCAATTACATCAATGGTGATGCGTGGATTGGTTTACGAGAGTGGCCATAATACTTTATGTCATGCCCCTGGGTGGGTACCCTTGGCGTGGCCGGCACTCAGAGACTCTTGCTAGTCCCCAAGCAAACCATTTGGCCTCATAGCCACATCATACTCAACAGCGGAATGAAAGTACTTCAGAAAGACAAGCAATTTAAGTAATTACTAGGTCTCTTTCAATAATAGGTTTCCAATAAATAAGGATTTGGAACATCAATAACAATCCATCAACTCTATTATGTCTATGAAGCCTCTACTTAACAATCTAGATAGTACCATGATAGGCTATGGATACCCCAAAATCGAGGAAATAAACAACTCAATCGAAAACAGGAACTAAAAGGGCTCCTTCGGGAAACAAGGGAGGGCTCACCAACTCTGGAAGTGCACTAAACTGGACCTCAATGATACGCGGGCTAAAGTCCTCTATCATTTGTCTCTGCATCATAAAATAATGCAAGCCCAAATGGATGTCAGTATACGAAATATATTGGTATGTAAAATAGCTGGAAAGGAAGGGACATAATCAAAGATACTCAAATCAAGTAAAATAACTCAATTCAGTAAAACATGCAAGTTTATGCAATAAAGTCATATTTTGAAAATAAACTCAATAGTATGCAATTCATGCCAAATCATTCCATTTATATAGTAAAACAATGTTCGTAAAAGAAACTCTAGTATGCAACTCATGTCAAATAAGTTATGCAAAGTTAGGGAGTTTCTCTAGCCGATAACCTCCCACCACCCTCGTTGGTGATGCACAACGATCACGGCATCATTGCTCGCCCGTCCAATACTTGCCAAGATAAGGACGCTCGCCACTGCTTTTGGATCCTCAAGCCTTGTCCATCTTTTTGGGACAAGAGTCACCAGAGCTAACTGCACGACTATCCTACATGGGCAACATAGTTCTGGGGTGTTCTCCTCTTACGCAACTCAGTGCTTGATACTACTCCCATAAACATGTACTCATACTCATCAAGTGAATAATTTACTTAAAACATCTCATCAAGTCTCATTGGATTTAAATTTGAACATCAACTTCATCTCAAGCATCAACATCATCAACTTTTATTAATAAATATATTTTGAAAACCTTATACATCATCATCAAAATACTTTCTCAAAACATCAGATGCATTCTTTTAAAAATATGCTAAAAAGAAATATTTACATATCATTAAGACTCTTTCTCAAATCATTATTGATGTTTTAAAACTCATGCTCATGTAGACTTAGTAAAATATGGTCAAAACTCATCTTTGTTCAACATACAAAATGACCATCGAGTCTCAATTAGAAATAATGCATAATCAAGTACAAACCTCAATTAGGGTCCATGTGAATGAAGACATGAACATGCATTCCAATCAACTACCCAACTCATGGATATCACCAATATATTTTAATGTATAAAGAACTCAATAGGATACTAGACAACTCAAGACTTCAATTCAAGAATTAGGGTAAAACTCTACTCGAACTCAATTACAAGGAAACAACATATGGGGCGCGTGGATGAACTCAACCTAACGCTATGGGTAGCCTTACATACCTGGAAAATTTAGATTCTTGAAGAATTTTGAAGAGTGGCGTAATTCCCTTGAAACCCTAGCTTTTCTCCTATTGAAACCTTGTTCAAAGCCTTGGGATATATTTTGAATATAAATAGATTGAATAGTTATGTTTAGGGGCTTATATAGGTGTAGGAACGTCAATCCTAGGTTTGAAAAGTGTGGGAAAAGACCAAAATAACCTTTCTTGAAAAGTTGTCAAAAGTTGTCTACGGGCCACTTTACGCCCTGTAGAACGTTCCATGGCCCGTAGGGACCCTTCCGTAAACTTTTGGCCCAATTTCGGAGTTCCTGGAACATTTTACGAGCCTATTTTACAACTCGTAGAAGGTTCTACGACCGTAGATGGGTTCGTAAGGTTTGGGGCAAAAAATTGAAGTTTTAGGACTTTTCTCCATGATTTAGCAGAGGAGTCGTAATCCATTTTACGGCCCATAAAAGGGGTTTCGTAGAATGACTCTGCACTTGACAGTCTCTAGTAAAACGGTCATAACTTTTGACTCTGAACTCCAAATGAGGTGAAACCAGTCGCGTTGGAAAGCTAATTCAAAGATCTTTCATTTGATATGTCATGGGACCTCTAATTCTTTGTGTGCTTAGATTTAGGATCATTTAAAATTGACTTTTGCATAATCCAACACTCAAAACTCAATTTATAGGAAAGTTTTGAACTCGACTAAGTACTAGAGGTCTCTTATGACCCTAATTCACTTCCCACATATAAGAATGAGGCTTGAAACATGGGTATATGCGAGGATAGAAATATGGGTGTCACACTTTAATTTCTTATATTTTGCATCAAGATCATCCCTTACGTAGTAAACGTGCTGGTTGAGTTGTCAAAAAAGATGTAAAGGCCATAATACTTGCTAGCTCTATCTATCTATTACTAATTTAAGTAATAACTAATTTAAAATTGTGGCTTAGAGCTTAGAAGTGTAGATCCACGTCTATAATGTAACGGTCACCAAATATAAATTCATTTGAGAAATGAGAGCTTCGAACTATTTGAAAGTTGTATTAGACAACAACAACATACTCGATATAGTCCCACAAAGTGGAGTCTGTGGAGAGTTGCAATTGCTCTAAAGGTTCCACACTAATAGGGTGTATGGGTATATGTCATAGTATCTATATTCATGTGTCTCTGTTTTTCTTTTGTACCACAAAAGATGTGCCTATGTTTATGTGCTTAAGTCACTGGTTGTGTTGTATCAAACGAAGTTCCTTTGTTTTGATTCTTTTAGTAGTACTTTATTCTGTAACTTGCTGAAAATAAGAGTCACGTTCTTAAGGTTGCATTCACTGGAACCTGCACAAATATTTCCTACAGTATGGTTTGCTATTTGTTTTCAAGTGCAGAGGTTTGTTTTTGTTTGCACATATGTGGACTATAGTAATAGTCAGGTTATTTATATGGATGTCATTGCCTTTGTAATTAAAAGTTCTCCACTCTGCTGATGATATTTACATTTTTTCCTATAAACTTGACCATTTCAATGAGCAAGTAAAGAATAAGTAGTGAGTTATACTGGTACTCTGAATAAAATGATGATATCTTCTTTTACCAATTTTTGTCATGCAATGATAGTTCACTTCTGATCGTAAATTTTGAGTAATAGATCTTCACATGTAGTTTGAAGTTCATGAGTGATCATCATATAGAAGTTGAATTTTTAGATCTTAATTTTCTGTGTAGCCTTCGTGTTTATCAGTGCCATTATGTTTGACTTATTTTCTATACAGTGTTCCAATTTTATTATAGTGATAATAGGAGATCACTGTGATAATTAATTTGCGCTTTAATTTGGTTATATTACAATGATATACAGATGAGAGAACACTACAGATGCATGTTATTGGGTGGTGCTTTTCCAATTTAGGCTGACTAATAGAAGAAAAAAAGATCTTATAAAGACTTAACCTGCAGATACTTTTAACATTACTATTACTCTATAGATTTACTCCCCATGGCTTGTGTTGAGTACACAACAAAGTAAGTTTTATGTAAATTACATGATAAATGAAAAATAACTGCCAATGATTAGTAGAACTTGCAGAGATAAATAGTTTTCTTTGACGGAAAAAAAAAGTAAGAAGAATACTAACTCGAGTTGACTTAGCAATATGCTTTAACTAGCATACAGAAAATCATTGCATATAGATCTGATACATGTTAGCTGAATTTTGGCACATGTTGAATTGTGAGCAATTAGAGTTTTGATCCACCATCGAATCGCAATGTTCATTAGACTTATCCAAAATGGGGGAAGTGGCGTATTGATGAGCTCTGGTGGAGTACTGATTTGACCGAACTTTGTACCATTTCTCTTGATATTCGAGAGATTTGTTGATATGTGATCCTAAAATTCTGATTTTTTATGTAAATATTGTCTGAGCCAACTCAGATACAGAGGTTATTGCATATCATACTCAATAACTAATGCACAAAACAAAGATGATAATAGTGTCTGTCTCTATGTAACATTCTCAATTGTAATACTTCGTTAGTTTCTTCAACCTTTTCTAGCCTCCTTCTTCTAAGGTAATACAATAATCCCCCTAACACTATTTTGTTTCTAGAAAGAAAAGAATTTGGAAAGGATGGAAATCTACTTTCATTAAGTGAGTTTGAGATTAACTCTAGGTTTGGCCAGATGGAAAACCGGAGAAAGCTCAAGACTCTCTCATGCACAACATGCTATACGTGCCTGCATCCTATGGGGCAACGGAAGGAAAGATCGTCTTTTTAAGGAACAACAGTAGCTTTTCTCTCACTCAAATTCAAATGATTGGACTTATTAGCTTTTTGGGATGTATACAATCTAGACACAATTTTTGAGTTCCTTCATACTCTACAGAAACTGCAGGACGTCGCTTCATCTTTCGTTATCTAAACAACATACATATCAACCCCTAAGAGATCCTTTTTACGCTGGGTCGGGTAGACAACTAAATGCTATTGAGCCTAGTGATGTGGCAGTTAGTTAGGTAGTTCTAACTAACTTATGATTAGTTAGTTAGAGATTAGCAAAATTAAGTATCCAATTACTTTGTTACTTGTATATAAAGGATGAGGTTAGGTGACGTAAATACAACCTCAAAATGAATAAAATTCTTCTTCTCTCTTCTCTGTAAACTCCTCTCTCTCAGATTCATTTTACATTTCCAGCTCTAAATACATGGAGTAATCCATGGTAACCGATGTCTTAGTTGATGTTTACATGGTATCAGAGCATCGATCTACCACGTACAATTCCATAAAGTCATTATTTTGTTTTCTGTTTTTGACTTGATTGAAGAAAACAAGAATGAGTGAAGCATCGACTAATCGAAGTGATTCAACAATTGATCACAACGATCCACTGTTTTTGCAGCCCATGGACACTCCAGGAATCACTTTGATTGCAATCTAGTTGTCAGGTACTGAAAATTATGCCTTGTTTAGCAGGTACCTAAAGATTGCCTTGCTTGGCAAGAATACGCTTGGATTTTTTGATGGAAGCTGTGCTAGATCTTCATACATCATAGCTTTACTGAAAAGATGGGAAAGATGCAACGCTATTGTCCTCTCTTTGATCATGAATGTGGTGTCAAAGGAGTTGATAATAGGAATAGCTTATGCATCAGATCCGAAGAGAGCTTGGGACAATCTTAAGGAGATGTTTGATAAGGAGAATAGTGTGAGAACTGCACAAGGAGATAGCATTTCTTACTCAAGGAAGTTGTACTGTATCAGCTTACTTCTCTAAACTCAGTGATCTCTGGGATGAGTTTGATGCCTTATCCCTCTTCCAACATGCAATTGTGATACTTCAAAAATATACACCGATCACATTCAAAAACACATGATTTTTCAATTTCTTACAAGATTGAATAAGTCCTACTCTAGAGCAAAAAGTCAGATTCTGATGATGCAACCATTACCCAGCTTAAATCAAATCTATGCACTTGTTATGCAAGAAGAAAGCCAGAGATCACTCACCAATGTAATGCCAGATATGGAGATCAATACTGCCTTTATGACAAACAAGCCAACATAAAACTACAGACCTAAGAGGTCAGATTTGTATTGTGACTATTGTAAAAGGCCAGGGAATACTTGGCCAGTTTGCAGGAAGTTACTTGGCCAAACCAATAATAGGAACTTTCAGAACAATAGAAGATATCAACATGAGAGAAGAGACTACCAGCAAGACAAAATTTCACAGAATAACAGATCAAAAATGAAGCAACAATGAACTACACAGCTGAAGAATCACCAAAGAAGACACATAATGAGCAAATAACACCAATTTTTTTCACCTGAGTAGTACTATCAGATCCAACAGATGATTAAGAAAGGACAAGAGCTAGAGGCCACAGCTAATGCAGTCTCAACTAACCTTGCTGGTCCTTCTAACTCCACTGATTTAAATATAATTCTGCCCTTATTACCTAAATTGGAGCAAGTTCAATGGGGGGTAGACACAGGAGCAACCAATCACATGATATCAAGACTAGGCTTGTTAATGAGTGCCAAGAGTTATGTAAAGTTGAGCATACATTTTCCAAATGGTGAGAAGTTTGAGATCACATACAAAGGATATGTAAAGATATTGGACACACAATAGCTTAGTGATGTTCTCTACATTCTTAAGTTCAAGTTTAACTTGTTATCTGTCTCCAAACTCACTAAGGAAATACAGTGTATGGTGGCATTTTTTCCTGATATGTGTATTTCAGGACCTTTGTAGTGGCAAGATATTGGGGATTGGTAGAGAATCTTGTAGCCTCTACCTATTTGGTGGCATATTTCAGTCAATAAACTCTTCTCCTTCAGCTTCAACTATTGTTAATAACACTGTTCCACTTAGCACTTGGCATAGAAGACCTGGACATATGCCTATTGCAACCATATAGAATATGTATAAGTTCATCACAAAGTAAATAATTCAAATGGTTTATGTCTTGTGTGTCCTCTAGCTAGACAAACCAAGTTACCATTTCCTATTAGCACTACTCATTCTAATGCTACTTTTGGTTTGTTACATGCTGATGTATGAGGGCCATATAGAGTGCCAATTGTTGATGGCAAAAGGTTTTTTCTGACTATTGTAGATGACTTCTCAAGGCTGACCTGGTTATTTCTAATGCGCTCTAAAGATGAAACTTGTTGGATGTTGAAAAATTTCTTTTCTATGATACAAACTCAGTATGGTTCTACTGTCAAGATACTTAAAACTGATAATGGTTCATAGTTTATTAATTCAGATGTCCATGAATTTCTTCTAACACAAGGTACTATTCATCAAACTACTTGTGTTTACACCCCCAACAAAATGGAGCAGTGGAGAGGATACATAGATATATACTAGAAATAGCTACGACCTTTAAGGTTTGAGGTAGCTATACCTATATCCTTTTGGGGTGACTGTGTACTTACAACTGTACATATTATCAATAGGATATCTTCCTGAATGCTGCAAAATAAATCTCCTTTTGAGATATTTTTTCATAGTCCACTATCACTTGATCACCTCAAAGTCTTTGGTTGCTTATACAGTCAATGTTCAAAGAAAGGATAAGTTTGCAGCTAGAGCACTACCCACTGTGTTCATGGGTTATTCAACCACTAAGAAAGGCTATAGGCTATATGACATGTATTCTAAAAGGTTTCTTTTTAGCAAAGATATTTTTCATGAATCTATATTTCCTTTCAAACAAATGACTGCTAGTAATGATCCCATATTCCCTGTCTTAGACATCACTGATGTTCTTCTAGTTGATAACATGAACATTGTTCCCACTCTTTCTCAATGTCCTACATTATCTCAACATTTAGCTTCTGCTATGTCTTCACCTAATATTCTACCTTCTGCTCCTATATCATTAGATCCTCCTCCTTTGAGGCATTCTTTTAGCTCCAAAGCCCCTCCAAAATGGTTAACTGACTATGTAGTCGGTAACTGCACTTATCCCATATCCAACTACTTGAGCTATGATCTCTTGTCACCTGCCTATGCACAATGCCTAGCCGCCTTTACATCTGAGATTGAGCCTCTATCTTATCATGAAGCTGTCAAGGATCACACATAGATTCTAGCAATGCAACATGAAATTGCTGCTCTTAAAGAGAATGGTACTTAGGACATTGTTGATCTATTACCAGGAAAACATGCCATAGGATGTAAATGGGTGTTTAAGATTAAGTATAAAGCTGATGGTCAAGTTGAAAGGTTTAAAGCAAGGTTGGTTGCAAAGGGTTTTAGTCAATGAGAGGGTCTTGAATATAAGGAGACATTTTCACTAGTTTTCAATATGGTAACTGTCAGGTCTGTTCTAGCCATTGCAGGCTCTAAGCACTAGTCTATCTTTCAAATGGATGTGTATAATGCTTTTCTACAGGGAGGTTGGATTGAAGATGTCGATATGCAAATTCCACCTGGTTTTCACAAAGATTCTAACAACAAAGCTTGCAAGCTCCAGAAGTCACTATATGGATTAAAACAAGCTTCTAGACAATGGAACCTGAAGCTCACTGCTGCCTTGTACGATTTAAGATTCACTCAGTCACTTTGATTATTCTTTGTTCACTCTTATCTCTAAGGCTGATGTGATTAGTATTCTTGTTTATGTGGATGATCTTTTGATTACTAGATCCAACCATGATCTTATTTACTCCACCAGACTCAACCTTCAACAACAGGAGTTTAAGATGAATGATCTTGGTGCCTTAAGATTCTTCCTTGGCATTGAGTTCTCTAGAGGAGCTTCAAGTATTCTCATGAACCAAAGGAATTATGCCCTTGAACTGATAGCAGATTCAGGGCAAGGGGGAGCTAAGCCTATTTCTACACCACTTGATTTTAATCAAAGACTCACTTCTCATGAGTTTGATGTGGCTACGGGGAGCACACTTGATGACAAGTTATTGACTGATCCTGGAAGCTATCAAAGACTAGTCGGAAGACTATTATATCTCACTATGACCAGACCTAACATTGCCTATGCTATCCAGTTTTTGAGTCAATTCATGCACAAACCAAAAGAATCTCAATGCAGGCTGCCATCAGAGTTATTTGGTAAATCAAGAATGCACCAGGTCTTGTCTTACTCATGTTTTCAACTACAACTCATCACCAATTTGCCTATTGTACTCAAGATTGGGCAACTTGTCCATAAACCAGAAAGTCAGTTGCAGGATATATGGTGCAATTTGGATCTTCCTTGATTTCATGGAAGTCAAAGAAACAAGAGACAATATCCAGTAGTTCAACAGAAGCTGAATTTAGGAGTATGGCATCAATAGCAATAGAGTTATGTTGGCTAACAGGCTTATTCAAAGAACTAGGCATTCAAATTGAGCAACCTATTGACTTGTATTGTGATAGCAAGGCTGCTATACAAATTGCAGCAAATCCAATATTTCATGAACGAACTAAGCACATAGACATCAATTATCATTTTGTGAAGGAAAAACTACAACAAGGGCTGATCAAGACTCATCACATAAGGACAAAAGAACAACCTGTTGATTTGTTCACCAAAGGTCTAGGAAAGGCTCAACATTGTTATTTACTTACCAAGCTTGGAATGAAGAATTTATTCTTACCATTCAGCTTGAGGGGTAGTATTGAGCCTAGTGACGTGGCAGTTAGTTAGATAGTTATAACTAACTTATGATTAGTTAGTTAGAGATTGGCAAAATTAGTTAGCCAATTACTTTGTTACTTGTACATAAAGGATGGGCTAGTTGATGTAAATACAACTTCAAAATGAATAAAATTCTTCTTCTCTCTTCTCTATAAACTCCTCTCTCTTAGATTTATTTTACATTTTGTTGATTTTTTCAAAAGAAAGAATGGGGCAGCAAAAAAGGATTGAAAAAGTCTCTCAATCGATTGAAATACTTTCAATGATTTTCAATAATTTTATTAAGCATTGAGGGGCTTTAAATAGCCAACATAAAATAAAAATTAGCATAATTTGAAATTCAAACTAACCTAAAATATCTCATCAACTTAACTAAAATTTAAAATTCAAATTCATCTTAAACTAAATAACTTATTTTGCTAAAAACTACTGCAGTAACTAAAAGCAAATTTCAACACTCCTCCTTTGCTTTAGTTACTGCAATTTAAAAAAGTTGCTCCTCCTCAATTTCTGCTTCTGCTGCTCTTGCTTGAAGATTATTTTTATGCTTGCACACTTTTGTAACATGACCTGCTTGCTTGCAATTTCCACATATTGCATCAGGTCTCCACCAACAAAATTTTTTCAAGTGTGTTTTTCTTTTGCAGTGTTTGCAAAGAGGATAATTGTCTTTTTCTTTTCTGCTTTGTGCATAAAGAGCACCCTCAATAACACTGTCTTGTCTAAAAGCTCTTCTTTGCTCTTGTGCTTGAAGTGCACTTATTAATTCTTCAATAGATATAGTAGAGAGATCTTTAGACTCTTCCAAAGATGAAATTTTGGACTCAAATCTCTCTGGAATTGTCACAAGAATTTTTTCTACTATTCTGTCATCTTTGAAATCCTCGCCAAGCAACCTCATTTTATTAACAATCAAAGATATCTTGTAAGAATAGTTAACAATAGTTTCATTTTCTTGCATCCTAAGTGATTCAAAATCTCTTTTCAAATTCAAAATTTGCATTTGTCTGACTCGATCACTTCCCTGGTATTCTTTTTTTAGTTTTTCCCGAGCTTCTTTTGCTGTCTCACAAGCAATGATTTTAGAAAAAATTGAATCAGCAACTGAATTTTGAATTACAGTTTTGGCTTTGAATTTTTTGGTTTTTCATCCGAATGAGCTTTAATCTGAGCAAGAGTAGGATTTGCAGGAAGAGGTTGTAAGATTATATCTTCCATCACAACTTCCCACAAATCATAGGCTTCAAGATATGATTTTATTTTTACTAACCAAATCTGATAGTTTTTACCAGTAAAATATTTTGGGGCATTTAAGGAGAGACTGCTGCTTGCCATTCTTAGGTTGAAAAAAGCCTGTGCGTTGAAAGAAAACACAGGTTGAAAATAGCCCTGACGGGTTAAAAAGTAGCCCCTGCAGGTCAAAAATAGCCCTTGCGGGTTGAAAATAATATGGTAATTTTTGGAAGAACTCACAGATCCCCTAAGATAAATGATGCTCTGATACCACTGTTGGTTTTTTAAAAGAAAGAATGGGGCAGCAAAAAGGGATTGAAAAAGTCTCTCAATCGATTGAAATACTTTCAATGGTTTTCAATAATTTTATTAAGCATTGAGGGGCTTTAAATAGCCAACATAAAATAAAAATCAGCATAATTTGAAATTCAAACTAACCTAAAATATCTCAACAACTTAACTAATATTCAAAATTCAAATTCATCTTAAATTAAATAATTTATTTTGCTAAAAAACTACTGCAGTAACTAAAAGCAAATTTCAACACATTTCCAGCTCTAAATCCATGGAGTAATCCATGGTAGCTGATGTCTTAGTTGATGTTTACAAAAACAAGAACTGTTCAAGTTGCTCACTAAGGGAAAGAATCATAAGTGAACACACCAAAGGCTAATTTCAGAGCTTTTAAAACTGGTATGGTTCATCTGAATGAAACTATTAAAATCATGATTTTTAAAACTGTATCCAACCTACATATATAGTGATACCCTCAGATTAATCATAAATAAAAGCTGGCAACACTTAGCCGACTAATCATGAACGAAAACTATCTCCAAGTTCATGAAACAAAAGAACACATCTCAACATCAAGCATCAAAATTGTTGATTCCTAGCACTAATTTAGAGTAACAGATTGAACCCCAACTATTACTACCAAAGCAGGTCTTAAGCACCAGATCATAACCAAAGTCATGTCAACAATCAAATCAAACAAACAACTACACCTTAGTCCCAAGCAAGTGGGGGTTGACTATATGAAAATTTCCAATTTTTTTTTCTTTTTCTTTTATAGTCATGGTGTCCAGGCAAGTTTGTACACACCTCGACTAATTACACAAAATACTTGTCACCTTCCACCAGAAACAACATGTATCAGAGTTAGTTGTTAGTTATCAAGTAACTCTATTCACCAAAGCTAGAACAACATACGGAAAGAAACCACCTACTATTTTTTATCTCTATAGAAATCGAAACTGAGACCTGATAGCGCTCAATTCACTTCAATTGAACCTCCAATTCTTCATTTAAGCTTATTTCATTCATGTCAACAACCAATATTACCTTTTTAAATCAAAGACTCAATTTTTATACAAAACCAAAGCAACCCATCTTAAGAAATACATCAATAAACCCAACTCCACTTCTCAAAATTCCTTCAAAACAAACATCATCCAAGACAGTACAAAATCAAAATAAACTAAGAAGGGGTGTAGAAAAGTACCACGGATCTTTACTGGTGCATCCAGCTCAAGAAGATTAGGTCGCTTCAAGAAAAATTCTTTAGACGTATGACAAAGATGCCTAATTTCAGCTTCAGATAGTTGGACTTGTTTCCTGGTCCGTGACGAACTGCAAGTAAATGGTTGATTATATCATCCAAAGCTAAAGAATCCATAACCCTTAGACATTAATAAACACCCCCATAAAAGTTATATGTTTCAAGATTTTGATGGAGGACAGGAACAAAAACAAGAATGTTATATTCACTAATATCATAACTCCATTTGTTTCCAATTCTTGGTGGAAAAATACAGAGACACGTGTAGTTGATGAACTCTTTAGAACAGATGTTCCTTTTTTTATTTAAATCCTCATCTTTTGATGGTATATTTTTGACACTGAAGCCTTTTTCTTGCACTATATTCTAGCAAATATATGCTATAGCTTGTAGTAGAGAGGTTGTTCCCAATAGAACCTTGGCTTAATAAAAAAAAGTAAAAACTTCAAAGTAGTTTGAATAAGAAAGGGATATACTAATTTAGATTTCCCTTTTTCATACCACTTCATGGCCTAAGATTGTGGCAATTGCTAAAATTGCCAGTGTTATTTTTAATGGATATTTGAATATTGGACAAATTTATTGAAAAAGAAACAGTTTAGTAAATGCTCACTATGAATTATAGTAGTGTAATTGTATGGTAGTGACAATTTTGAGTACTCAAGGAGTCTACATTATATTGATTGAAAAATGTTTTTGTTTGATCGTAAAGGTACTTAACCACGGAGAAGAATAGTACGATTTAGATTGGCCAATTGAAGTTTCCTTAACTGAAAATATTTTCTCTACCAAAGCGACGTCATAATGTAGAGACAATAAGATAATGTCAGCTTGTTTATGATGCCTACAATTAGAAGAAGGTAAATGAATGAGGATTCAAGATGAATGTTGTATTTCCATTAAGTTTTTTATGTTTACTTTGAATATAGAATATGTTCTTGAGTAAATATTTGTACTATACAAATAATAACTATTGATAAGAGAAGTTTTAAGCTAAAGAAATATCTTGCATTTTGGAGCGCAATGATATAGAATCATATTTTGACCATAAGTTGGAGAGGAAAGAGTTGGAAGAAAGAACTAGAAAAGCCAATGCGAAAACAAGTCATTCAGAAGCTCTTGCTTCAGTCATGGAGATTTTCTATTTTGAAAAGCTTTAGAACTTTTAGTTATTATTTTTAATTTTTCAGTACATTTTTGTTATTTTTTCACAAATGAAATATTTAAACAGTAATTTTGATTTCATCATGCGATGAATTTATAAACTCCTTAGAGGATATCCATTTGTAGTATGGGCTAAGCAAATACCAAATCAAACTACTGTTAATATCTATGAGACATTTTAGAAAATAAATGTCATCTTATGACTATTGAGTATAACTTCATATAATAGGGCTCATAACACTTTTTGATTTGCTAGCTCCCTCTTCTTGATCTCAAATTCTCTCGGGGAGCATCGTCAGTTGCGCATTAGAGAAATTATTTCTCATAGCATTTGTGCTTCATGAACTCTTATATATTTAAACAAAAAGTTTGACAATATTATTATAGCTGATCCCCTTTTTATCATATAGCAACAATACTGATTATGATGATTAAAGTATAAAAGAAAAAAGTTGTAGTTATTCTCTCAGAATCATATATGTTGGGCCCGTGCATAGCATATCTTGTTTTAATAAAAGCCACACTATGAATTTTATCAAAAGTTCCTTGCAAAGTGTCAATCCATCAATTTAATTTACAGTAATTTGCAGGGGCCATCTCCAATTGTATTGATAGATAAAAAATAATACTATATTTTATTTGTTGATCAATTCCAAGATATATGTGATTGTTCCGGACATCTTTCAAACTTTGCATTCTATGCTTGAAAAATATTTTAATACGAAAGTAATTGCACTGTTGGTCGTGTAACTTTTTGACCTTTAATTTTTGTTACTATATATGGTTTCTTATATCTGGGCCATTGTATTATTTTGTTATAGTTTTGTTTTGTTACTATTTTTTATTTTTTTATATTTTCGTTCTATTTTTTAAGATTGCTTTTGAAATGTTTTCTTTTCAAACAAAAACCTATCAGAAACAATCTTTTATCTCCAAAATACAAGTTTGTTTTGTGTACTCTCTATTCTCGTTACACTATCCTTTTAAGCTGATGACGGTGATGAGGTTCAAAAACTAGATTTCTATCTAAAAATATATGGAATTGAACACTTAGTGTCCCTTCCATACACATCACTCAAAGGGTAGCTTGAGTTTGAATGTTGACATCGACATATCATCGAGACAACCTGCACCTTATTACACTAAGCAACCTTACCTTAAATGTTTTAGAGTTATGCTTGTCATCAAGCTGTTTATTTGATCAATAGGATGACTATACCTGATTTACAAAATAACTTATCTTTTAAAATCCTATACAGGATTACAGGTGTCTAATTATAATTCCATCAAACTTTTTGGATATTTATGCTACCCATGGTTCAAACCATATTTCAAATTGAAATCTCGATCCACACCATGTATTTATTTATGATTTTATAATAAATATTATAGCCATCAATATTTTGATCTAGTTAATTCCAAATTATATTTATCTGGGGATGTAATTTGTTTAGGAGATGATTTTCCTTTTCAAAATGTTTTTTCAGAACTAATAATAAAATTGATGTTTCTTAGGATAATATTTCTTTTTTGGACAACAATCCAAGGAGGAGACTGGTTCAATTTCACATTCTTATTATCAACCCCCTAGTAGACTATATTGCCAAAGGTCCCCTTCACATGTAGTCTATCTCCGCTGCTTTAGATGGCGTCTCTCCACAATTAGGTAACATTACTTCTCACATCTTAACTCCACTTCTTCACCCTCTACATAAGTTTCACAAAAAATAGAGAACAAATTCTTTTCCAGCACCTCAACCATTGCCCTCATAGCCCCTTTTCACGTATTATAGACGAGAAAGATCACCCATTTCTAGTCGAACTCCAAGTCCTTGTATAATCCATCTGGTTCGGTACAAAATCAATCACATATGGCTTTAAAAGAATAACATCTCCCATTCAATAACTTAATGGTATTTGCACCTGATTGTCCATAAAATCCTGTATCTGTTAATAAGCTAATAAATTGTTCGATAATTTGTTTAGTTAATTTTGTCATTTTGCAGGACTTTAGCAAAGGACAAATGATCGGAAAGGCACATAAGTCACAGGATTTATATTAGTCATTCAGTTTAATATACCCCGTTGTTTTTACTTTTGGTGCCTCATCATATCTACTTCATAATCGTCTAAAACATGCTTGTATCTAAAATAGTGTTTCTCGAGTTTAAAACTGTCTAGGTATAAAAACTACTCTACGATCGCGGAGCCCATCCCGCGAATGTAGAGACCAGCAAGTCACAACTCCTGAACATGGGACACAGTCTGAAATGCGAAGCTTAACAGACCCATACCTCTACGAAGGCGGAGAAGAAGTCTACCTGCAACAGATATCAACAAACTAGTAATGCCTAATTTCCCTACTTAGAATGGACCTCGAAAACTCATCCGAATTCAGACTTTCACAAACCAAATATGTATCCATACTGAAAACAATGATCCAGACTCAACAGAAATATCATAAATCGGTTTCATGGCCTCCTCTCCACATTTACCAATGCAAGTCCATAAAACTAGTTTAAAACTCAAAATACTAAAACTGCCCTTGGCAACTCCAAAAATTAAATTTTGGACCTTTTCTAGCATTAGTTTCACCATCTGGAACTAGTGGAACTGTCAGAATTCTGATCTGAGCTTCCAAACTTAAATATTGACCAAAGTCAAACTTTGGTCCGAAAACAACTAAAATCATAACTTTGGGCCTAAAAACGTCATTTTAACTCCAAATTCAGTTTTGTAACTTCTCATAGTTCAGTTTTAAATTTTGGGGATAATGGAATCAATGGATCCCCAATCTAATTTCTGAAACTTAGAATGACACGAAAACTCACTTTTTCAACAACTTAAGCCTCCAAAAATGCCAAAATTCATATTTTCAACTGTTAAAAATCAAGACTCCAATTCCAATCATTCAAATAGTTTAAAATAGGCCAAAGCAATTTGCAACAGGGTAAAATAGTAATTTTCATAGATAAAGCCAAAAATGACTGACCAAGTCATTACATAAATGCGGGTACCTTGTCTTCCTATCCTCTTCAGCCTCCGAGTTAGCTTCTTCTACAAATTGATTTCTCCACAACACCTTGACAGATGCAATCTCTTTGGCTCTTAACTTGTGAACCTGATGATCAAGATTTAAACGGGAATTTCCTCATAGCTCAAGCGATCCTTCATTCCAATACCCTCAACAGGCACAACCAACTATGGATCTTCCAAATACTTCTTAAGCATGAAAATGTGGAAGACTGGATGGATGGCCAATAAATTTGGTGGTAGCTCCAACTCATAAGCTATATTTCCTACCCATTGTACAATTTGTAAGGACAAATGTACCTTAGAATCTACTTCACCTTCTTCCCAAGTCACATCACACTTTTCATGGGCGACACTTTCAAATACACCCAATTGTTGACCTCAAACTCTAAGTCTCTTCTTTTAACATCGGCGTAGGATATCTGTCGACTTTGTGCAGTCTTCAATCTCTCTTGTATGATCTTCACCTTATCCATAGCTTTGTAAACCAAGTCTGGCCCAATCAAGTCTGCCTCACCCACCTTGAACCAACCAATTGGTGATCTACATCTCCTCCCATAAAGTGTCTCATAGCCATCTGAACACTCAAATAGAAGATGTTATTGTAGGCGAACTCAATCAGAGGCAAATGGTCATCACAATTACCTTTGAAGTCAATGACATAGGATTTCAACATATCCTCCAAAGTTTGAATTGTGCGCTCATCCTAGCCATCAGTCTTTGGGTAGAAAGGAGTGCTAAGATTCACCTTTGAACCTACGCCTTTTTGGAAGGATCTCCAAAATTAGGCAGTGAATTGGGATCCTCTGTCTGAGATGATCAACAAGGGTACTCTATGTAATCTAACAATCCATTTTATATTTAATCAGACATAATCCTCTACGGTGTTAGTTGTCTTTACTGCCAAAAAGTGCACAAATTTTGTCATCCTGTCAACTATCACCCAAATCGGATCATGCTGTCTGCGAGACCTCGGTAAGCCTGTGAAGAAGTCCATATTAATCATCTCCCACTTCTATTTTGGGATCTCAAAGTTCTAAACTACTCCACACTGCTTCTTATGCTCAACTTAACTTGTTGGAAGGTTGGGCATTTGGAAACAAACTCCGCGATATCTCTCTTCATCCCACTCTACCAATAGACTTCTTTCAAGTCATGGTACATCTTAGTTGAACCTGGATAGATAGAATACCTAGAGTTATAGGCTTTTGCATAATCCTTTCTTGGATACCATCAACATCTGGAATATACAATCTGCCTTGATATCTCAATACTCCATTTCCCCCTTAGGCGAAAGCCCTTACCTTCAGTTTATGCATATTTGCCTTCAATTGCAATGGGATAGGGTCCTAGTCTTACTTCTCCTTCACCTCCACTACTAAAGATGATACAACCCCGTTTGCACAAGAACTCCGCCTTCGCCAGATTCATCTAGTTGAACTCCCAATCGTGCTAGTCTATGAACCTCTTTAACCAACTCTTTCCTTTCTTTCTCCACATGAGCGGTGCTTCCTATAGATAACTGGCTAAGAGCATCAATAATCACGTTAGCTTTACCTGGGTAGTAGACGATGCTCATGTTATAATCTTTAAGAAACTTAAGTCATCTCCTCTACCTCAAGTTAAGCTCAATTTGGGTGAAGGCATATTGCAGACTTTTATGGTTTGTGAGTACATCTACATGCGCTCAATTAAGTAGTGGCACCATAGCTTGAGAGCAAACACCATTGTTGCTAACTCTAAGTCATGTGTGGTATAATTCTTCTAATGCACCTTAAGTTGCCTAGAAGCATAAGCAACAACTTTACCCTTCTGCATCAATACACATCCCAATCCCACTCTCGAGGAATCATAACAAATGACAAATCCATCAGTACCCTCTAATAAGGTCAACACTGGGGTAATAGTCAACCTTGTTTTCAACTCTTGGAAACTCCTCTCACACTCGTCGAACCATTAAAACTTGACTTTCTTTTGTGTCAGTCTAGTCAACGGTGCGGATATGGAAGATAACCTATCAACAAATCTACAACAGTAGCCAACCAAACCCAAGAAGCTCCTCATGTCAGTCGGAGAGGTTGGTTTGGGCTAAATTTTTAACCACCTCAATCTTTTGAGTGTCCACTCGAATGCAACTGCCTGAAACTATGTGGCCTAAGAATGCCACAGATTTGAGCTGAAACTCACACTTTGAAATTTTTTCATATAACTCATTGTCCTTGAGTGTCTGCAAGGTAATGATTCTAAGGTGAATAACATGTTCCACCTCATCTCTAGAATACACCAAAATGTCATTGATAAACACAATCACAAACATATCAAGGTACTGTCTAAATACTCCATTCATCAAATAATGCTCGAAGTGACCATATCAAGTTTGGAAAGCCGTCTTCTGGATGCCACAATCTGTTACTTTCAAGTGGTGATAGCCTGATGTCAAGTCTATCTTAGAGAAAATAATGGCACCCTGGAATCGGTCAAACAAGTCGTCTATTCTTGGGAGGGGATACTTAATCTTGATTGTCACCTTATTCAATTGGCGATAATCAATACACATTCTAAGAGAACCATCCCTCTTCCTCACAAATAGACAGGAGCACCCCATGGAGAAACATTTGGCCTAATAAAGCCCTTCTCTAACAAATCTCTCAACTGCTCTTTCAAGTCTTTCCACTCAGTGGGGGCTATTCTTAATGGAAGAATAAAGGTAGGTGGGTATCAGGAAGAACATCAATTCCAAAGTCAATCTTCCTATCAAGAGGGACTCCAGGTAGATCCTCAGGAAACACTTTAGGAAACTCATTCATGATCGGGATGAACTTAAGGGTAAGAGGCTTAACATCATCAGATCTAACTCACACGAGGTGGTAGATACATCCCTTAGAGATTAGCTTTCTGGCCTTAAGGTAGGAAATAAACTTACCCTTATGTGCGATTGAAGTACCCTTCCACTATATGACAGGTTCATTTGGAAACTAGAATTTAACAGTTCAACTTTTATAATCCACAGAGGCATAACAGGCGTTAAGCCAATCGATGGCAAGAATTACATCGAAGCTAGTCATCTCTAACTTAATTAGATCAACAAGAGTAACCTTATGATGAATGGACACTACACAATCTCTATAAACTCTCTCAGCTAGAATGGACTCACCAACAGGAATAGAAACAAAAAATGGCTCAAGCAAGCACTTAGGAAGAGCCTCGAATCTACTAGCCACATATGGCATCACAAAGGACAGAATCACACCCAGATTAAGCAATGCATAACAATCAAAAGTAAAGACTCGAAGCATACCTATCACAATGTCTGGTGCAGCCTCTTCGTCCTATCAGTTCCCCACCGCATATAGACAGTTTATCCCACCACCTATCCCTAGTGTCGCACCTTTAATATTACCTTTGGTTGAGGATGTTGTAGCAGAAGACTGTCCTTATTATGCCATAATGGACACTCCCTCTGAAAATGACCCATCTGGTCACGCATATAGAAACTATTCCCTCCCTATTACACTCTTCCAAACTAATCCTACCATATTTTCACAAGGTGGCTTCCCTTTTGAACCAAGGGTCACACTGTCCTGTGACTAAGATCCCTGTACTGTATAGTTTTGCTGACCTTGGGACTTCTGATCAATCCTGTTACTCAGAGCTGGTGCACTGGTTAGGGATGGTGCATAACTATTAGGTCTCTTCTAGATATATGACATGTCTCCCTTACTCTGCTTATACTGATTAGGCTTAGGCCCTACTAACTTGGCCTTCTTGTTTAGATGCTCCTCTCTATCTCACTTGTTATCCTCTTCCACCTATTTGGCATAAACCATGAGCCTAGAGATGTACATGACTGAGATCAACAATGTTGCTTTACACTCCTTCTTCATATGTTTACCCAAGCCAGATATGAACTTCCTCATCCTTTCCCTCATGTCCTGGACCATCTCTGGAGCACACTTGGATAATTGGATTAACTTGAGGTTGTATTCTTTGACGGTCAACCCCTCCTGTTTTAAGTTCACAAACTCTTTGATCTTTACCTCCCTCAACTCCTAGGAAAGAAGTGATCAAGAAAAGCACTCTCAAATTCATTCCGCTCATCAGGACTAGCATCCTCACCTCGAACCTCTTCCCATTGATTATACCACATATTTGCCATATCCTTAAGTTGATAAAAGGCAAATTCAACTCTCTCAACCTTAGTCACATGCATAGCCTTCAACGCTTTCCATATTTCATCAATAAAGTTATGGGGGTCCTCCTCAACCTTAGACCCAATGAAGATTGGTGTGTTCATCCTCATAAACTTCCTAAGCCTGGTTGCTGCGGTCTGCTCTTGAGAGATAGAACTAGGAGGCTGTGAACTCCGATTCCTATGCAATATGGCCACTAGTTGGGTGAGCATAGCAATAGCTTCTCCGAAGTCAACCTCAGTAGTAGGAGCAGGTGGAGCAGTAGGCACCTCTAGGACTTTGGTAGCTCTAGCTAGTTAACCTTGACCCCTCGTCTCCATCGGAGTAGAAACCTTTGGTTAGGGATTCTCAGTGTGGCTCACCGAAGCATCTCTTTGGGTGGCGGTATGTGTGGCAGGCATGATCTGCAAATGCATAATACATGAGTTAGAAGGGATGTTATAGAGTTAAACTCTATCACATGAACTCAGAATACAAAACATGTGTAACCCTTCCTAATGTCCCATAGCCTCCTACTTATACAATATGGCGAGGCTCTACTAGACACGGCTTCATAAACTCCCTAGGACACTTGAACTCTGTGCTCTGATACCAAGTTTGTCACGCCCTGAGAGGATACCCTTGGCATGATCGGCACTTGAAAAACTATTTTTGATTCTCCAAGAGAACCACCTGGCCTCATCATAACATCATACTTGATAGAGCAAGAAATACTCTAGGAAAGACATTAAATAGATCAATAAAACTCTCATAAAAGTATGGTTTTCCAATGATCAAGTTTGGAAATAAAATAACAATCAGTAATCCTCTACTCGATGTCTATGAAGCCTCTACTCTAATCTAGAAGGTGCTAAGACAAGCCACGGGCTACCTCAATGGAAATAATGCTAATACTCAAATAAAGGAAGAAAAGAAAAGATCCTCCGAAAAGAAAGGAGGGTTCACCAACTTTGAAAGCGGGAAATTGAACTTTAACGATTCACTGGCTGAAGTCCTATATCACCTATATTTATATCATTAATGAAACAGGCCCAAATGGATGCCATTACATGGAATATATGTAAAATAGCTCAAGAAAATAGTAACGGCTCAAGCTCAATCAGTCAACTCAACTCAAGTATCAACTTGATGGCTCATAACTCTACTCAATGCAAGTTTAAAGTTTAAAATCATGCTTTGAAATTAGACTCGGTGTGATGCACCTCACTTTAAAACATGATATGCTCAATTAAGTGTTGCTTGGGAATTTCTCTTATAACTCCCACCACCTTTAGTTTGGTGATGTTCAACGAAGGCGACGTTGCTGCCACACCTATCCTAAACTTGCCAAGGTAAAGGACGATCAACTCTCTCTCTTGGATCCAAAGAAAATGTCCATCTTTTTGGGACATGAGTCGCCAAATTTAATTACACGACTATCCTACCCTGGCAATGTAGTCTATGGGTTAGAGTAATAATTTACTCGCTCTGGTATTGGTGCTTGATACTCTTCCCAAGACTAAAACATGTTCATGCCGATTAACTCAAAACTTATCTTTTTAGATTATCTCAAATCGACTCCACTCAATCACTCAACAACTCAGCAAATCAGGGTAAGCAATCATGCATACAATTGTGACTCAAACTTAAACTCGAACAGTCATTTAGACTCCCCTAAATTATGCTCATCACATAACATAAATAAGATGCTCATTATATATGTATGTAGACAGATAATATGCTCTTCATGCTTAATTAGTACTCAAGTCATTCAACTCAGATAGTCAAACTCATAATCTCAATTAAGTTAATATGCAAAGTTTTATAGAATAATGCAATTTTAGGGCTCATATTATCAAGTAGAAAACTAGTATTCCAATTTCATATAAACAACGATGCGATGCATAAATTTTCTCATCTATGTTCATGAGGGCTCAAAATAAGAGCAAGAAACCCAAAAAGATTAGAGTTATGAGATTTTCAATACTCAATTCTAATGCAAAAACTTGACCCAAGTAATGAAAGGGCACGTGGACAGACTCAGTCTTACGGTTTAGGACGCCTTACATACCCAAAATTCGAGGAACGATTTATCCTATGATAATCCTTAAGTTTGAACTCAAAACCCTCACTTTTCTTCCCTTCTTCGATGCTCTCAAAGTTTCTAGGTGTATAATGAGGGATAATACACCTAGGGTACTGATAAAGGACCTAAATGAAGTCTAAAACGTCGTAGTTTTTAAATTAAAAGGGATAGAAAAGACAAAAATACCCCTCTTAAAATTACCGATGGGAACCACAAAACCCCGTCTATAGGCCGTGGTTCCACTTATGGGCCATAAGTGGTCCCTCGTACCCGAGGGTGTCCAAAAATTGAGTTACTGTAAAAACATTGGATATAGGGTTCTATGAATCCTTTTCTATGGGCCATAAATAAAGTTACGAGGTGTTTGATAACTTGTGCTCAAGGTTTAGAAATTTCGGTTTTTTGGATCTCCAACCTACAAAACCTCTTTTATGGGCCATAAGTAGGATGAAAATCCATTTGTTAGCTCGTCATCCAATATTCTGAAAAGTCAATTTTTGATCCATTAAGTTACAAAATAGGACCTACGGGTCATGGAATAGTGTATAGCTCGTGCACTACCTCGTGCATGGGTCTTAGACTTGGAAAAATATTACCAAGTCACAGGGGCACCTACAAGGCTTCACCTATGGGCCATATATCACTGTACAGGCCATAGATGACCTTCGTGGTTGACTCATTGATTCTTCTCAGTCATTTTTCTCAGTTTTCTCCGGGCACCTACTCAGACTAGTTGGAAAGAATTAGCGGGTGTTGCAATTTCATTTGCTTAGCCCTGAGTTTTGAACTAATAAAATTGTTTTAACTTTTAAGCAATAACTCATTTTTCTAAGCTCACTTTGTTCTATTGCAAAAATGTAAGAGTTTTGAAGGTTAAAAAAATGTTTTTTAACTTTGTTCAAATACCCCTTTTTTATACTACCACACTATAATTTTTAATTCCTATTGCTCATATTTTCTCAAAGGTTAACATTAAGGAGCTTACACACTTTATATAATATAAACAAATATTAATAGTTGAATTTCAGCTATAAGAAACTATATCTTGTAATTTAACCTGTATGCTTTTCTCAAGAAATAGATATAGAGCATTTTGCATTGTTACTTTTGATCCCCTATACTACCTAATTAACTCAAGTACATCATACACGAAAAGGCCGTCCGGTAACTGGTCAAGGCCCAACTTAATACATGAATAACTTTAGTTATTCATGTATTAACTTCATTCATTGTTTAGTTCTTCTTGGTTTTTCTCTAGAGGTCTTGTCCGGTGAAACAGATCTGAGGACTATTCCTCATAATTAACTGCTGCGTCTCCGAGAAATCGATGGGACCCTGCATCTCTGGCAAAAAAAAAAGCAATAGGTACATGCATATTTCCACCAACATTCGGCGACGTCCACCAACTGCTAGCGACGGCAGTAGTCCAACACAGTGGTCAAAACTCGGTAAGAAACAGAGTAAAAAATCTGGCGACCAATTACAATCCAAGTTTTATTGTTCTAACTACTTGTATGATTCAGGTGATATCCCCCTTTTCTCCTTTATGCCCTGTTCAACCTTTTTCAGCAATTACTTCTTGTTGGTATTGCGTTCATTTGCTTGCTGTTTCGCATTTGTTGAAGATAGTTTATTTCTTGCTATAGTTATTTCTTATCACATATAACTCTTTCTTGTTTTGGCAGCTGACTATCTGTGGATTTTATCTGTTGGATTTTGTCTGTTTAGTAGTATATTACTGGGTTGTGTGACTGAATTGAATTGGGCCCTAGCGATTTATTTGACTGCTTCGATATTATTGTAGTTTTCCGTTGATTATTTGTGAGCGCTTAGTGAGTTATTAGTTGGTGGCGTTCAAGTCTGATGGTGGAATAGGGTCATGTTATCAGCTGGGTTTGGGGGTAAGAGGTAGGGGTGGTAAGGAGGGAACATGCTTATCTAAATTGAGGATAGGATCGTGGAATATAGGATCACTTACAGGGAAATCCATAGAGCTAGTAAAGTGTCTTAAGAGGAGACAAATTAATATAGCGTGTGTTCAGGAGACTAGATGGGTAGGGACCAAAGCTTGGGACGTAGACGGGTTCAAATTATGGTACTCGGGTGGCTCTTGGGATTAAAATAGTGTAGGTGCACTAGTAGATGAGGACCTTAGAGAATATGTGGTGGAGGTTAGGAGGTTTAATGATAGGATGATGTTTATTAAACTTATGGTGGGTAAGCACGTAGTGACTATAGTTAGTGTATATATGCCTCAAGTGGGCCTAGAAGAGGAAGTCAAGAGGCTCTTTTGGGAAGATATGGATGAAGTGGTGAGAGGCATACTAGTGACGGAAATACTTTTCATTGGGGGAGACTTTAATGGGCATATTGGGGCTACCACTAGCGGGTTTAAAGATGTCCATGCAAGTTTTGGCTTCGAGGAAAGAAATGGGGGAGGGACATCTCTCTTGGATTCTGCCAAAGCCTTTGAGTTAGTTATTGCTAACTCATGTTTCCAAAAGAGGGAAAGTCACTTGATAACCTTTCAGAGTGCGGCAGCTAAAACTCAAATTGATTACCTATTCCTTCAGAAGGGTGATAGAAGCCTTTGCAAGAATTGTAAAGTTATTCCGAGTGAAAATATTTCCACTCAACATAGGCTTCTAGTGATGGATTTAGAGATTAAGAGAGAAAAAAAGAGGAAGGGTGTCTATGCCCAACCAAGGATAAATGGGGAGGCCTGACCCTTGCCCTGTCTCGTGAGATGGAAGAAAAGTTGAGAAACTTAGAGGCTTGGAGTAGTGGTGGAAATGTGAATAATATGTGGGACACTACAGCTGGTTGCTTTAGAAAGGTAGCTACCGAGGTTCTAGGGATTTCGAGAGGGACCTTCGATGGATGTCAAGGCAATTAGTGGTGGAATGATGAAGTTAAAGGCAAAGTGAAAGCTAAGAAGGTGGCCTATACAAAGTGGTTAGAGTGTAGAGATAACGATGAAAAGGAAATGTTTAAGGAGATCTATAAGACGACTAAGATAGAAGCAAACATAGCGGTGACGAGTGCTAAGACAACATCGTTTGAGTGCTTACATGAGGAGCTAAGTGATAAAGGCATGGACAAGAGAATGTATAGGCTGGCTAAAGAGAGAGAAAGGAAAGCTCGCGACTTAGACCAAGTGAAGTGCATCAAGGATGAGGAGGGTGAGGTGTTGGTAGAGAGACTTCCATTAAACTAAGGTGCCAAGCTTACTTTCATAAACTATTAAACAAAAAAGGAGATAGAGATATTGAGCTGGATAAGTTGACAAACTCCGAAAGTCATCGAGATGTTTGTTACTATAGGCGGTTCAGAGTTGAGGAGGTTAAAAGGGCTATTAGTAGGATGAAGAGAGGGAGGGCGATCGGACCTGATGAGATTCCGGTAAATTTTTGGAAGAACATGGTCAAGGATGGCATAGGGTGGCTGACTAGGTTGTTCAATGCTATTATGAAGACTGCTAAGATGTCGGATGAATAGAGGAGGAGTACAATGGTTCCACTGTACAAGAATAAGGGCGATATTCAAAACTTTAATAATTACAGGGGTATCAAGTTGTTAAGTCACACTATGAAGGTATGGGAGAGAGTGGTGGAGATGAGGGTGAGAAAAGTAGTGTCTATCTCAGAGAATCAGTTTGGATTCAGGCCAGGGCGGTCGACTACTGACACAATTCACCTTATTCGAAGATTAGTGGAGAAATATAGGGAAAGAAAGAAGGACCTTCATATGGTGTTCATTGATCTCGAGAAGGCCTACGACAAAGTACCGAGGGATGTCCTATGGAGGTGTTTAGAGGTGAAAAGTGTCCTAATGGCATATATTAGGGTGATAAAGGACATGTACGATGGAGCCAAAACTTGGGTGAGAACGGTGGGAGGAGTCTCACAATATTTTCCTGTTGAGATGGGATTTCATCAAGGATCTGTGTTGAGCCTTTTTCTGTTTGCTTTGGTGATGGATGAGCTGACGAGATCTATCCAGGAGGAGGTTCCATGGTGTATACTATTTTCAGATGACATAATACTAATTGATGAGACCCAAACCAAAGTTAATGATAGGTTGGAGGTTTGGAGACACGCCTTGGAGTCCAAAGGATTCAAACTAAGCAGGACCAAAACAGAATACTTAGAGTGTAAATTCAGTGTTGCAAGGGATGAAGCAAACATTGATCTGAGGCTTGCCACTCACCCTATCCCCAAGAGAGAAAGCTTTAAGAATCTGGGGTCCATTATCTAGAGTAATGGAGATATCGACGATGATGCCACACACCGTAATGGGGCAGCATGGACAAAATGGAGGCTTGCATCAGGAGTATTATGTGATAAGACAATACCACCTATACTCAAAGGTAAGTTTTACAGAATGACTGTTAGACCATCTTTGTTTTATAGGGTAGAGTGCTGCTGCTAAAGAATGCACATGTTCAGAAGATGCAGGTCGCAAAGATGAGGATGTTGAGATGGATGTGTGGTCACATCAGGAGTGATAAGATAAGGAATGAGACCATTCGGGAGAAGCTAGAGGTGGTCCCTGTAGCTGACAAGATGAGGGAAGCGAGACTGCGATGGTTTGGACATGTGCAGAGAATAAGTACCAATGCTCCTGTTAGGAGATGCGAAAGGCTGGATTTAGGAGTTACACGGAGGGGTAAGGTAGACCGAAGAAGTATTGGGGGGAGGTGATCAGACAAGACATGATGAAACTTGATCTCACCGAGGACATGACCCTAGATAGGAAGGAGTGGAGGTCACGTATTAGAGTAGCAGGATAATAGGTTAGATAGGTAGGAGTTATCTGGTGTCGTCTCTACTTGTAAATTGTTCTGTATTTAATTGTTATCGTGCTTTTCGTTATTAATCATTTGTTTGTTTACTTTCTCTCTCTCTTCCTCTCCTGTTTTACATATCTAGCTTTTTCTGCTTTTGAGTTTTGTGACGAGGGTCCCCAGGAAACAACCTCTCTTTCTCTATGAGGTAGTGGCAAGGTCTGCGTACATTCTTCCCTCCCCAGACCCCACTTGTGGGATTCCGCTGGGTATGTTGTTGTTGTTGTTGGTTGTGTTTTAGTAATTCTACATAACTAAAGCTTACATAATATATGAGAAACTCTATGTATAATTTGATGCAGCGTATAAGGTGGAATAAGTTATGTGGGTATTAGTTATACATGGATTATAATAATAAAATTACAAAATTACCCCTATCAATTTACTTTCAAAATCTTTTTTTTAATTTGATTTAAATTTGTGTCTAATGGAAAAATATTTATATTAGATCTAGACCGAAACTGAATAATGTTAACTGAGAAATTTATGGAATTGGTGGTCTCAATACAAATGTTCCCTTTCTTATTTTTTTCAAATTATTTTTTATTATGTATTTTTTTTAAATTATACTATTTATTTGTTTTCTTTTAAAAAGAGATGGAAGTCTTTCCACATTCAACTATTCAAATCGCTGATAATTTAAATTATATAAATATGTGTTTATTTATTTATTTGTTAATAACGCATATTAATTTACACTAAATTAAGTATTCAACAAGCAATAATTTATGTATTGAAATTTCTACACGACTAATACTTGCAAAACTAATACATGCATAACTCTAACTTTTTTCATTGATCCCTTCTTTATTAAAAAAATATTTTTTTGCCAAAATGTAATTTTAGTATCTGAAGTTTAAAAAGGTGAATTTAATCAAAATTATTTTTGGTATGTAAAATTAAACCAAAATTATTCGGACACAGGATACTAATTCCCTTTTTTATTAAAAAAATATTTTTTAACTGAAGTGGCACATTTAATATTTTTTATTTTTTAAAAAATAAATAACTTTTTGAGGAAAAATAAACAAAAAATGATATAGGGCATATTTAAAATTGAGAATGAGTTATTTCATTTTGCACTTTTCACGTGTTCCGCTATTAAAATTAAGGGTAAATTTGTTCTAAAGTATTGTAATGACCCATTAAGTTATTTGGAATATCAATCCTGTTGATTCCCTAAAAGATTTATCTTGTAAATATTTTAGTGGGTAATTTGGACTCTTTGATAACTTAGACTATTTAATTTATGGATAAGTTTGAATAATTAATACAAGTGATGGGTTAAATGTTAATTTAATTAACAGTTTATACCAATTGATACATATATTTTAGAATAAATTAGGGTAATATATATATAAAAGGTTTTTTTTAGCAATTGATTAAATTAGAAAAGAACAAAAAGACAATGACGACGTGAAGGTGAATTTGTTTCAGTTATCGACCTTCAATTTCGTTTAAAGTGATGCTCGTGTCCTTGGTTTGAAAGAAATAGGATTTTGGGCGGTAGATTGGTAAATATTTTGCTTGTTTTTTTTTGTTAGTGGACAATGATTATTAAGTAGTTGAATTCCTTTTAATTTTGTCGCCTTAAGAGTTTAATCAGGGGAAAAATATATGTTGCTTAGTTCTTTTAGTGGCAACAAAAGGGATGGTGGAAAGGAATATTATAACATTAATTCATTAGTTTACTAATATATAACTCTCTCTTTCATTGTCACTTTTTTAGTCAGTGTTATTGGTTCTTTGTTAGAAGAATTTAATGTTACGTTGTGTGTTTTAGGATGTATATGTATATATACATATATGTTTTGTATTAATATTGGAAAAATTGAAACTTAATCCTAGACTTGAAATTTTAGAAATTAACTATGGAATTGGTTAGTATTGGCGTCTAGGCTAGACATATAGTAATATGGGTATTGTGAGTTTTAAAATTTTCTTGTGATAATTTATTTGACTAGATCATGGTGCTACGGACTATATTCGAAAGGGAAAGATTCAAGTGTTTGATTGATTGTGATTCAACTAAGCCAAGTGAACTTTTAAAACTTTGTAATTCTCATAGAATTGTCAAATGATCCTTTCTTCTATGTGTGATGCATTAAATTGTTGTAATATTATAAAAAAGAATAAGGTGATTAAACATAAATGTGAGATGGTGTGATGCTGTAACACTTGAATTGAAAAATGTGGTTAAGTAATGAGAATTCTATATTGAGATATATTATTGTGGTTGGTGATTATGAGTGATTTTGTTTGTGCACTTCATCTCATGTTCATTCATTCTATGTCACACATACTTGCATCGGTTTTGGATATTAATATGAGTGAGATAGTGAAAATTGGGGCCAAGGTCTTTACCTGTCGAGATGTGATGCCGAGGTCATGACCGGCAATATTGTGATGTTGAGATCTTTACTATTGATATTGTGATGCCAAGGTTATTTTCGGCTATGATATTATGCCAAGGTCGTTAATAGCGATGTTGTGATATTAAAGGTATTTTCCAGTGATGTTATGATGTCGAGATCATTGTCGACAGTTATTGCATAAGCATTGCATCTCATCCTTGCATATTGTTATGTGGCATGATATTATTCTTGTGATTGCCTATATTATCACTTGTGAGTTGTGGCTTGTGATTTTGAATTGTGATATTATGAAAACTATATATCTTTATTATGGATTATGTATTGCTGGGCTGGGCTAAATTTCTGTGCAGGTTGGTTAGGATGAAAGGAGTTTGTGTTTTTTATTGGACTTGCTTTGTTTTTTTAGCTGAATTTTAGGTATAGCGTTGTTTATGGTACTTACCCCTTGCTTCTACACTTGTGTAGGTTCTGAGCCAAGATAGTGAGTAGTACTTTTCCTTGATCATCTGTGACTTCCTAGGAGATTTAGAGAGGTAGTTATTGTCATCTGGCTGACTCTCTTGTTCCTATTTCTCTTATGCTTTGTTTTATTCGAAAAGAATGATAGTTCAGACTTGTACTTCTTTTAATTTTCTGTATCGCTAGTGGCTTGTACATTTGAGAACCAATCCTTGGTTGGTACTTAAGTTTGTGAAGATGTTCATCTTTAGTTATCTATCTTACTTAGTTACTTCCGCACATTATCTATGTTTATCATTGGGTAAGGATGGCTTGTTCTGGTGGGATTGAGTGAGTGCTGTCACGTCCATTTTTGGGCCATGATAGGTGGTATTAGACCTCAGGTTCATAGGTCCCACGTGTGTACAAGCCAAGTCTAAATAGAGTCCTGAGGATCGGTACAAAGACATCTGTACTTATCTTTGAGAGGCTATGAAGACTGTTAGGAAACTTCTTGTTATTTATTTTCTCTAATCGTACGTGATTATCTTCATTAGTATTGAGTTGTGTCAATATTCGTTTCACAGATGGGAAGGACTAGACCTACTGTTACTGGTTGTATAGGTGAGGCAGCTCCCAAGATATTTGTTGAGGCCCTAATTGAAGGTAGGGGAAGAGGCCAAGCTAGAGGTCGTGCTCGTGGAGTGACATTAATAAAAGGACATGCCCGAGGAGCGGCGCTAGTTGGAAGGAAGACTAGAGTGGCTTATCCAGAGCCATGAATAGAGGTTGGTGAGGACCAGGTTCTTCTAGAGCCCACAACTGCACCTTTGCTTCAGGACACCTTGCTGAGAATGATGGGTATGCTTGAGAGCCTCACTTGGGGGGGAGGGTGCGACAGGCACGCAGGATGTTTCTCAGACGAGAGTAACAGAACAGGTTTCAGGGCAGTATCAGGGCCAAGTTCATTATGATCATGTGGTTCAACCCCTAGTGGTTCCCGCACTAGCTATTGGGGCACAGACCTCTCTTGAGGCAGTTCTGGCAGCAAATGATCAGCTTAGTTATGAGAGATTTCAGAAGAGGAAAACACTTCAATTTCAGGGTGGTAGGATCCAGGATGCTCATGAGTTTCTAACTTTGTGCCCGGAGATTCTATAGGCAGTGGGTTCGGTTGATCAGTGTGGTGTCTATTTTTTGCACTCTAGCTCCGTGGACCAGCCAAGGAGTGGTGGAGGACTTATGTGAGGTCTAGGCCAGTTGGATCTCCTACAGTGGATTAGAGTGAGTTCTCTAGTGTTTTTAAGGATCGTTTCATTCCTTGGAGTGCATGAGAGGAGAGCCGATTAAGGTTTGAGGACTTGAGGTAGGGTGGTATAACAGTCACTAAGTATGAGGCTCATTTTTGCCAATTATCTTGACATGCCTTGTTTATGATTCCAGATGAGGTGGAGAGAGTCTTCAAGTTTGTGAGGGGTTTACATTACTCCATTAGATCCTACGTATTCAGATTATCTTGTTAGAGGGCTCCCTTTCAGTCTATTTCAGCACCGCCAAAGAGGTAGAGTTGCTGGTTCGACAAGAGTTCGGGGACCCTAAGAGGGCTCGTACTACGGGCCAATTTTCTAGTACTTCATCAGGAGGTAGATGTTTGCATTGGAATGATGGCTCTCTTAGGCGTCATGATCCTGTACATGCATCTATGCTAGCAGCTGAGAGTGGACAGATGTCTCGAGGGTCCCACAGTTTCACCCATGGTAGTCATAGTAGTTCATTTGGTAGAAAACAGTCTTTTACACTGAGGTCTTATTTTTGATGTGAGGATCCAGGCCACTTGATTAGACACTGTCCCTTTTAGACTCATTTGGGACCACATCACACTTACTCAACAACTCCAGTTAGAGATCTGGCTCCACCGGCCAGGGTTCGGGGTAACGGTCTAACTACTAGAGGTGGCAGGACTTCAAATAGTGGTGCTTTGGTTTCACTTGGTGGAGATCGAGATATTGCTCAAACTTGGGTCGTAGAGGAGCTCAGTGTTATGCTTTTCCTAGGAGACCCGAGGCTGAGGCTTCAGCGCAGTTATTACAGGTATTGTTCCAGTCTATCATCTTCCTGCATCTGTGCTATTTGATCCTAGATCAACCTATTCTTATGTGTCTACATACTTTTAATCTGGGTTTGATTTATTGTGTGATCGGATGTTAGTGTCTATGCATGTTTCTACACTAGCAGGTGAACCCTTAGTGGTGGATCGAGTGTATCGATCTTGTCTTATTTATCTGGCTGCGTATGATAGTTGGGTACGTATGATAATTCTAGAGATGGTAAACTTTGATGTTATCTTGGGGATGGATTGACTTTCTCCTTATCATGTTATTCTTGATTGTTATGCAAAAATTGTGACCTTAGCCATGCCTGGTGTACCAAAGATTGAGTGGAAAGGTGATAGTGGTTCTTATACTAGCAAAGTTATCTTCTGAGCATAAGTGTTTTTCTTACATGGCTTTCATTTGAGATACAAGTGTTGGACCACCTTCTATGGAGTCCATTCTTGTGGTTTAGGAGTTTGTCAATATGTTTCCTACTGACCTTCTAGGTGTTCCTTTTCATGCCCTGGGAGGGTACCTTAGATGTGGCTGACACTCAAAGACTATTTCTTGTCCATAAGCGAATCACTTAGCCTCATTACATCCATTCATTCAATATATAAATCAGAAAACTTAGTCGAAAAACTAAAGATAATAATGGGCAATCTATAACTCAAATATCATATTAAATAAATAAGCTAGTAAGAAAGAAACTAGCTCGACAAGTCTCAACATCAATGCTTAACTCTAGTCTATAAAGCCTCTATCACTATCAAATGGTGCTAGGCGCATGACTACCTCAACTCAAAAGTAAAAGCTAACTCAAGTTTAACTCTAATAAGCTAGATTGAAAGTAAAGCAATGATCCTCCGAAGTAAAGGAGGCTTACTAACTCAGCGGAATGCTCATATCCTTATCGATATGCTAGTTGACGATCTTTGGTACCTACCTCTGCATCATAAAATGATGCAGTCCAAAGAGGATGTAAGCACGTGGAATGTACGAGTATGTAAAATGGTTGAATGAAATAGAAATAGGTAGAATAATATAGAAATAATATCAACTCAGAATATACTCAATAAGAATATCAAATGTCTATCTAAAGCAAGAATAAAGAGTAGACAAATGACCCATCAACATCAATCTAACCTCATCAATCAACTCAACTCAACTCAACTCAACTCAAAGTACTATCAGTGCGGGACCTATTTGGGAGTTTCTCTTATCTGACAACAATCACTTATGAGCCAATGATTATTAATAATCCCGCTGATGTTGCCACAACCGTTATATACTTGCAAGGTAAGGAACAACTAAGATCCACAAAGGATCCGGTCAATTTACCAATTAAGTCCTATTGTTTCAGGACAATAAAATGGGGACATGTCCGACTTTAACAGACTTAGTCCTCAAATTAGGAACTTGTCTGACTTGAACGGACTTAGTCCACTAAATAGGAACTTGTCTGACTTTAATGGACTTAGTCCACTCTTACGCTTGGCGATGTAGTTAATGAGTATGAGTGGGACTTACTCTTACTCATATCGATGCTCGATACTCCTCCCAAGATTCAATGCTCATAAGGCTCTTCATCTCAATAAGTCTCATAGAGACTCTCATCATCTTATTAACGCAAACTCTAAAGTCCTCTTTTGCTCTTAGAGACATTAAATCATCTCAATTAGCTCAATTATCATTTAAGAACTCAAGGACTCAGATCATCATTAAGAAGAAGTCATTTAGACAAAACTCTAGAACTCAATTATGAATACTCATGGGATCATCAAGCTCAATTAACTCTACCTCATACTCACATCAAAACTACAATCAACATTCTCAACTCAAGGCTCTAGACTCAATCCCTAGGTTCATTCATGCGATCTTTTATGAAGCAATATGTAGGGTTTATGCAATAACGCATGTAAAAGAATTTATTTCAGTAAATCAAGTTTATTATGATCATCAACATATGAAAATAAATATAATGTATAAAATTTGCAAGAAAACCTTCAAGAAATATGCATGGGAACTCAACATACCCACAATCTTTCTATATCCATTAACGGGGGCACATGGAAGGACATTCCCATGCTTTAGTTTAGCCTTACATACCTGGCATCAAGCTTTTGGACAATCAACCTCAGAAAACTCTCCTCAAACTCCTCAATTTCTTGCTCCTCTTCTCTTCTCTTTATCCCTAATCTTGTTCAAGAACTTAGAAAGGCTTAGGAATGAGTGTTAAAATCCCTTTTTATACTCAAAACGACCTATTTAGATTCGGTTTTGAGTTTGGGGGGGGGGGTTGGGAAGGTTCTAGAATGCCCTTCATGAAATTTGAAAGACGTTCGCCTCGGGACATGGGGTCTGTGATGGGACCTTGTACATTTTTGGTTTGTTTTGCCAAAAATTCTACGAATGCGTTTTCTAATCCCGTTGAAAATTTTTGGATAAAATTTATGTGTTGGTCTGTGGCAGGTGCGTGTCGCACACCTATCACACATTTGTTCTACAATTCATTTGCACATCAAAAAAATATCTTTTGATTCAGTGTTCTAAAAATCAATCAAGACCACTTCCCACTCATCTCAATACTCACTCAATCAAACAAACTCTCGACTCCTTCTTAGTCTCAACAATCTCTTCTCAGACTCAGGAGTAGATACATCAACTTAGGAATGGACAAATCAATTTACGTCAAGGGTAAGGACATTCCTTAGTCATTTCTCACTATCAAGCATGAACACAATGGCGGAACACAATCAATTCGAATCATTTGAATGCCTCGACAATCAGCTATTCGAACTCAAGAAGGAAGCCATCAACTCTAATCGAGAATTGAACCTTCGTGATCTATAAGACTCTATGGGTAACCCTCAACCTTAGCATCTCGTCTCAACTACACTTCTTTTTATGCCACTATACTTCATCAGTCCAAGCTTATATCTTCCATTCAGATCTACACCTAACCACATCCTTTTATTCCGTTCAAGCTTAATTCTAAGCCCCAAAATTGCTATTCCTAAGATGATCATATTCATACAAAGCTAATGCTCAATACTCAAGCTCTATACTTCCATAGGGACTTTCATTCAAAGATCACCAGTCCTCTCCATTACTTCACTACTCTTACTCGAAACCCTTGCCAAAAACTGTTCAATAGTCCATCACCATTACTTGCACAATAACAACCACATATTCAAGCCTATCACTCTGACCACTTCACTATCTCTAAGAATTATCAAGCCTACTTTGCACTTCTACCTCCATCATTGCATGAGCTCTCGCTCAAAGGCACACCAACATATTCTACCTAGAGACACTTTGATTTACTCTTACCTATCTATTGCACGTCATAAGGTCTCATCTCTCCCCTCTTCCCTATCTCTATCCCTATGTGTCACAAGTACAACACCACTATCACAACAGGGGTACATTCACTCCTTCCTATCTCATTTCACTCACAGTTTATTGCTATCAACATCATTATTTAGACCGAAAGGAACCCATCATATCCCCCTTAGCTCAAGGGTCATCTCCCTAAGTTTGAGAATCGATTCTCTTTACTAAGTTATAGGTACATCTCTCCACCTATATCATACTCATGACATCGTATTCCTTCCAGGTCAGCATCTTAATATCGAACATACACTATGGCAAGCCTCTTAGAGCAAATCTCCAACTAAGACTATCACTATTATAATGCTATCTCATTCTTCACAATGCTCCGCATAATTCAAGCTTAGAGTCTAGTGCTAACCTATGTATCATACACTTCCCTCATAGATAATGATTGATCAACACATCCCCTCTTCAAAACTATGTACCATTCACCTATTCATTATGCCTCCTTACCTGGCTAAGCTCATAACTCTATAAACCTCATGGGGCTCTCCCCTTAGAATCATAAGTCTAGTTTAGAATTATCACCTCAAAAGTACTCTATCCCCTTATTCAATATCTATAATTCACCCTCACTTATAAAAATACTATAACACATCAACTTAAATCTCTTTCTAGTTTGAGCACGCTCTAACTCATCCTAACAATAACCCTTTTTCAATACCTCATCATGAAAAAAATTAGATGTTACTTACTACTCTTTTGTCAAAGCATATGGCAATCGACTCATTACTTACCAAATAGATACATAACTCTAAGTGTAAGTCTCAATCAACCACTACTCTCACTATTTGATCTCTTATTTCCACCATCATCCTTCTGACTTTGGCATGACTTAATTCTACTTATGGTCGACAAGACCTCAAATCACACTTTCCTAGATGTTGACCTTCTAACCATTGAGCATGTACAACAGGCTCAGGCCCCTCTGTCCAAACCATGATCCTTGTCCTAGATTATGAGGGAATATTTGGTAAGAAAGTTTTGGTTATGACAGCGTTTCTCGAGTTCTCAATATATTTGGAAGGTATGGGTTGCAAACGTGTAACACACGAGGTAGAAGAGAGCTATCCTAAGGTTTAACTCTGTAGCACGAATCAGAGTAAGAAAGAAGTGTAACGATTCCTAATGTCCTATAGACTTTTCCTTATAAAGTGTGGTGCACAACACACCCATAAACAAGACTCTACTAGACACGGCTTCAAAGACTCCCTAGGAAACTTGAACACTATGCTCTGATACCAAAATTTTCATGCCTCGAGAGGGTATCCTAGACGTGGCTGGCACTCAAAGACTATTTCTAGTCCTGAAGTGAACCACTTGGCCTCATCACATCCATTTATTCAATATAGAACTCAGAAAACTTAGCAGAAGACTAAAGATAAGAATGGAAAATCTATAACTTAAATATCATATTAAATAAATAAGCTAGTAAGAAATAAACTAGCTCGACAAGTCTCAACATCAATACTCAACTCTAGTTTATGAAGCCTCTATCACTATCAAATGGTGCCAATGATAGACCCGTGGCTACGTCAACTCAAAAGTAAAGCTAACTCAAGTTTAACTCTAATAAGCTAGATGAATATAAATCAATGATCCGTCGAAGTAAAGGAGGCTCGCTAACTTAGTTGAATGCTCAGATCCTCGACAATGCACCAGTTTACGATCTCTAGTATCAGCCTCTGTATGATTAAATAATGCAGTCCAAAGGGGACATCAATACGTGAAATGTACGAGTATGTAAAATGGCTGAATGAAATAGAAATAGGTAGAATAATATAGAAATAACATCAACTCAGAATATATTCAATCAGAATGTCAAATGTCTATCCAAAGTAAGATTAAAAAGTAGACAAATGACCCTTCAACATCAATCTAACCTCATCAATCAACTCAACTCAACTCGACTTTGAGTACTATCAGAGTGGGACCTATTTGGGAGTTTCTCTTATCCGACAACAATCACTTATGAGCCATTGATTGTACAACAATCCCGCTGATGTTGACAAAACCATTCGTATTTTCCAAATAAGGTACAACTAAGATCCACAAGGGATCTAGATAATTTACCAAGTAAGTCCAATTGTTTCAGGACAATAAAAGGGGCACATGTTCGACTCTAACGAACTTAGTCCTTAAATTAGGAACTTGTCCAACTTTAACAGACTTTGTCCACTAAATAGGAACTTTCCTTACTTTAATGGACTTAGTCCACTCCTACGCTTGGTGACATTGTTAATGAGTGAGAGTGGGACTTACTCTTACTCATTTTGGTGCTCGATACTCTTCCCAAGACTCAATGCTCATAAGTCTCTTCATCTCAATTACTCATCTCAATTAGTCTCATAGAGACTCTCATCATCTTATTAACTTAAACTCTAAAGTCTTCTATTGCTTTCAGGGACTTTAACACACCTCAATTAACTCAATTATTATATAAGAACTCAAGGGCTTAGAACATGATTAAGTAAAAGTCGATTAGTCTAAACTCTAGAACTCAAGTATGAATACTCATGGGATCATTAAGATCAATTAACTCAACCTCATACTCACATCGAAAACACAATCAACATTCTCAACTCAAGGCTCTAGACTTAATGCCTAGGTTCATTCATGCAATCTTTTATGAAGCAATATGTAAGGTTTATGCAATAACTCATGTAAAAGTATTTATTTCAGTAAATCAAGTTTATGATGATCATCAACATATGAAAATACATCTAATATATAAAATTTGCAAGGAAACGTTCAAGAAACATGCATGGAAACTCAACATACTCACAATCGTTCTATTTCCATCAACAGGAGCACATGGAAGCACATTCTCATGTTTTTGTTCAACCTTACATACCTGGTGTGAAAATTTTGGACAATTAACCTAGAACAACTCTCCTCAAACTCCTCAATTTCCCGCTCCTCTTCTCTTCTCTTTATCTCTAGTCTTGTTCAAGAACATATAAATGCTTAGGGATGGGTGTTTAAACCCTTTTTATACTTAAAGCGAACTACTTAGATCATGTTTTGAGTTTAGGAGGGGTTGGAAAAGGTCTGGAATGCCCTTCACAAAAATTTAAAAATGTTCACCTCAGGACATGGGTTTCGTGATGCGGTCCTTATACATATTCGGTGTTTTTCGCTAAGAATTCTCTGAACCTGTTTTCTAATTTCCTAGAAAATTTTTGAACAAAATTCAAGTGTTGGACTGTGGCAGGTGCGCATCGCCACCTATGGCGCCTTTATTTTAGAATTCATTTCCGCATCAAAAAAATTATCTTTTGGTCCAGTTACTCTAAAAATCAACCGAGACTACTTTCCTACTCAATCTTTCATGTTGATCGCATATCCGACCTCAGATTTACCATCGAAGCATGAGAAGATGCATTATGCACACATCTCTCCTTTAGGGGTACTTTGGTAATTTTACTGTCTGTTACATTCCTCTCGATAGGGATATTGATTTTTCTATTGATTTAGAGCCGAACACTAAGCTCACCTCTATCTCTCCATATTGAATGGTTCCAGTTGAATTGAAAGAATTTAAGGAGCAGCTCCAAGACTTGTTGAGCAAGGGATTTATTCGTCCTAGCATATCAGCTTGGGGTTCCCTAGTCTTGTTTGTGAAAAAGAAAGATGGGTCTATGGGGATGTGTATTGATTATATGCAGTTGAACAAGGTGAATTTCAAGAACAAGTACCCTCTTCCCTATAGTGATGGCTTGTTTGA
This sequence comes from Solanum rostratum, assembly GCA_029948455.1. Classification (NCBI taxonomy): domain Eukaryota; kingdom Viridiplantae; phylum Streptophyta; class Magnoliopsida; order Solanales; family Solanaceae; genus Solanum; species Solanum rostratum. Next base: position 48,239,950 of record CM057047.1, on the reverse strand, counting down.
TCAGCTTCAGGGAGCAACTTTGTTCTATAAGATTGACTTGAGGTCTGGTTATCAACAACTGAGGATTAGAGCATTAGATATCCCTAAGACAACTTTTTGAACTCGTTATGGCCACTATGAATTTTTGGTGATGTCCTTTAGGTTGACTAACGCCTCTGCATTGTTCATAAAGTTGATGAATAGGGTGTTTCATCCATACTTAGATTCTTTTATAATAGTATTCATTGATTACATCTTGGTGTATTCGAAGACTGAGGCTGATCATGTTCGTCACTTAAGGATAGTGCTATAGAGGTTGAGGAAGGAAAAGTTATATGCAAAATTCTCCAAGTGTGAGTTTTGGCTTGATTCAGTGGTATTCATAGTGCATGTGGTGTCCAAGAAGGGGAATAGAGTGGATCCGACTAAGGTTGAGGCAGTAAGAGGTTGGACAAGACTTACTTTAGCTAGCGAGATTCGCAGTTTTGTGGGGTTATATGGGTATTGTCGGTAGTTTATTCAGGGTTTTCTTCCATTGTAGCCCCATTAACCAGGTTAACTTAAAAGAATGTAGCCTTCCAATTGTCAGATGAGTGTGAGGCGAGCTTCCAAAAGTTCAAGACTTTGTTGACTTCAGCTTCTATTCTGACATTACGTGAGGCTGGTGTGGACTTTATGGTGTATTTTGATGCCTCAGGAGTTGGTTTAGGTAGTGTGTTGATGCAAAAGGGGAAAATGACTGCCTATGCTTCTAAACAGTTGAAGGTCTATGAGAAGAAGTATCCTATCCATGACTTAGGATTAGAGGCAGTGGTTTTTGTTCTGAAGAGTTGGCGTCATTACTTATATGGTGTACTGTCACGCCCCGAAAGGGTACTCTTGGAGTCGCCAGCACTCAGAGACTATTGCTAGTCCCCAAGCGAAACACTTAGCCTCATCACATCATTCAATCAATAAACTCTCCTGAATAACGGAAAGTATAAGTAAGTAAATGGGCACATCTCATCTAAAGTCTCAAAGTAAATAGATAATAATAAGGGTTAGTACAAAGAACTAGCTCACGATCTCAACATCAACGCTCAACCATCATCTATGAAGCGTCTATTACTACTCTTGTGGTGCTAATGACAGACCCATGGCTACCCAAATGAAAGATAAAAGAGATAATTCAATCTAACTCTAAAGCATGATGAAATAAATGTAGGGGATCCTTCGAAGTAGGGGAGGCTCACCAAATTAACTGCGAATCTCTGATCTTCAACGGAGCGCCTGTTGAAGATTTCTAGTACGTGCCTCTGCATCATAAAACGATGGAGTCCAAAGGGGACATCAGTACTTGGAATGTACTGGTATGTAAAATAGCTGAGTGAAATAGAAACAGGTAGAATAATATGAAAACAACATCAACTCAAAGGAAATTATCAGATAACATCAAATCGTCAAATGTCCATCTATGCAAGAACAAAGAGCAGACAAATGACAAATCAACAACTCAAACTCATCAACCATATCAGACTCATCTCATCTCAGAGGAGCTCACCCCCTCTCATCTCATCTCATCTCATCTTATCTCATCTTGACTCGGAGTACTCAAGGTAGGAAATTTATGGGAGTTTCTCTTATCCAACAACAATCACTTATGAGCCAGTGAATGTACAACAATCACGCTTATATTTCCACAGCCGTTCCAAACTTTCCAAGTAGGGAATGAATCAAAACCATATCAGCTTACCCAATATGAAGTAAGTTGCCAATACGTCTGCTATTATTTTAGGGACTTCTAATCAAAAGGGAACTACAATATATGTGATGGTTCTAAGTCTCACCTATGTTTGGTGATATAGTTGGACGAGTTCAAGTCGGACTAACTCTCACTCTTTTGGTGCTCGATACTCCTCCCATGACTCGATGCTAATAAAATCATCAATCCAACCAAACCAATCAAATCATAGGGACATTGGCCCTACAATCAATTAACATCTCATAGGGGATTTAGCCCTCTCATCAATCACCGTCTTATAGGGACTTTAGCCCTCTCATCAATCAACATATCATAAGGACTTTAGCCCTCTCATCAATGAATCTCAATCGAAGACTCAAGGTTTAGAACAATCATTACGAAACAATCGAATAAACACATCGATAGAGTTCATTTATAGAGACTCATTAGACAATCAATTTCTATCAACTCATCATCATCCTCTCATCACAATCAATAATCTCAATTCATGGCGCTAGACTCAATCCTCAAGTTCATTATGCATGCTTTTCAAAATAGTCATGTAGGTTTATACAAATTCTCATGAAAATGTTTAATTCAAGAAAATAAATAGTTTGATAATCATCAACATAGAAAACATGTAATTTTAAATCAATTTTCAAGAAAAACCCTCATATATTCATGCATGTAGACTCGTCAACCATCAACTCATCTATGACCATCTATGAGGAACATGAGAGAATAATACCATGCTTTTAGTTTAGCTTACATACCTGGAATGTAGCTATCAACCAAGCACATCGAGGAACTCTTCTCGAATCTCTCAACTCAAGCTCTTCTCCTCTTTCCTCAAGCCCTAGCCTTAGTAGAATATTGGAATAGGACTTAGATTGGGGTTGTAGACCCTTTTTACGTCAAACGACCTTATTAGATCGTGTATAGAGTTTAGGAGGGGTGGGGAATTGACCAGAATGCCCCTCATAATAATTTAGAAATTTTTAACTCGGAAAAGACCCAGTCCGCGATGCGGACTAGTCGCGTACTATGTATTTTCTGAAAATGTTTTCTGAACAAGTTTTCTCTATCCTGTCAAATTTTTTAAAAGGAATACAAGAGTTGGTCCGTGATGGGTGCGCGACGCGCTCCTGTCGCATGCTAACACTATTTTGTGTTTCAGATAAAAAACTATCCTTTGACTGGATCGCTCTAAAAATCGAGCGAGACTATTTTTTCACTCAATATTTCGTGCTGATCACAAATCCAGCCTCGGATTTTCCATATGAGCATCGAAAGATGGGTTATGCTCATACCCTCACTCTAGGGGTATTTTGGCAATTATACGGGGCATCACATCAACTCCCCCTTGGGATCATTCATCCTCGAATGATGAGTAAAGGTGGATATTAAGGCACGAATAGAATCAAGATTCATCTCCACACTCGACGCAATCAATCAAATTCTCGACTTAAGAATAGAAGTCACATCAATAATAGATCAATCAATTTAGTGAAGGGTAAGGATTTTACCTTCAACACCCTCATCATTTGGCACGAGTAGGTGTGGATATTTGACTTTCATCTCAGCTTTCCATGTGGCTTCCTTAACGAATTGATTCCTCCAAAAGACTTTGACTGAGGCTATCTCTTTGTTCCTCAACTTATGAATCTATGATCGAGGATTCGCACAAGAACTTCTTCGTAAGATAGGCTATCTTTCACTCTAATGCTATCAACAGGGATCACCAAGGCAGGATCTCCCAAGCATTTCTTCAACATCGACACATGGAGTACCGGATGCACTCCATCTAATTTGGAAGGCAACTGTAACTCATAAGAAACTTTCCCAATCCTCTTTAAAATCTGATATGGTCCAACATAGCATGGACTCAACTTTCCCTTCTTCCAAAATCTTAGGACATCCTTCATAGGCGACACTTTCAAATACACCCAATTATCTACCTCGAACTCTAAGTCTTTTCTCCTCACGTCGGTATAAGATTTTTGGCGACTCTGGGCACTTTTTAACCTCTTTCTAATGACCTTAACCTTCTCCATCGATTAGTGAACAATATCATACCCAATCAACTCCTCTTATCCAACCTCAAACTACCCAATCGGTGATCTACATCTCTTCCCATACAAGGCTTCGTAAGGAGCCATTTGAATGCTTGCATGATAACTATTATTATATGCAAATTCAATCAATGGTTGGTGATCATTCCAATATTCCTTAAAGTCAAGAACACAAGCTCTCAACATGTCCTCAAGTGTTTGAATTGTACACTCCACCTGTCCATCTATCTGTGGATGAAAGGCTGTGCTCAGGTTCACCTTAGTACCCAATCCCTTTTGGAACGATCTCCAAAACTAAGAGGTAAATTGAGCTCCTTTGTCCGAGATGATGGACAAAGGAACCCCATGCAACCTCACAATCTCCTAGATGTACAACTTGGAATACTCCTCGTAGTGTTTATTGTCTTAACTTCTAAAAAGTGAGCTAATTTAGTCATTCTATCCACAATCATCCATATAGAATCATGTTGCTTTTGGGACCTTGGTAGAACGATGACAAAGTCCATATTAATCATCTCCCACATCCATTCTGGAATCTCAAAGTTCTGAACCTATCCGCTTGACCTTTGATGCTCAACCTTCAATTCTTTGCAATTTGGGAATTTCAAAACAAACTTAGCAATCTCCCTCTTCATTCTGCTCCACTAATAGATCTTTCTCAAGACATGGTACATCTTGGTAGAGCCTAGATGAATGTAATACCTAATGTTGTGGGCTTCCTACAAGATTTTGTCTCGAATGCCATCAACATCTGGAACACACAGTATACTTTGATACCTCAACACTCCATCTCCCCCTTTAGAGAAGACCATCACTTTTTGTTTGTGCACAACCTCCTTCAGTTGGAGTATGACAGGATCTTGGTCTTGCTTTTCTCTCACCTCTGTAACTAAGGATGAAGCAGACCCATTATGAACATTAAATCCTTCTTCATCATTCTCCTCAAGTTGAACTCCTAATCGAACCAACAGATGCATTTCCTTGGCTAGCTCCTTTCTTCCTTCCTCCACATGGGCTGTACTACCCATTGACAACCTGCTAAGAGCGTCAGCAACAATGTTAGCTTTACTTGGGTGGTAGTGAATGCTCATGTCATAATCTTTGAGCAATTCCAATCATCTCCTCTATCGCAGGTTGAGCTCTTTCTGTCTGAAAACATATTGCAAGCTCTTGTGGTCAGTGAATACATCCACATGCACTCTATACAAGTAGTGGTGCCAGATTTTAAGTGCAAACACCACTGCTGCCAACTCGAGATCATGGGTTGGATAATTCCTTTCATGCACCTTGAGTTTTCTGGAAGCATAGGCTATCACCTTCGCTCTCTACATCAGTACACATCCCAATCCAAAACTCAAAGCATCACTGTAAATCACAATGTCCTCTGTCCCCTCGGGCAAGGTAAGGATCGACGCAGTAGTCAACCTTGTCTTCAATTATCAAAAACGCTTCTCACATTCCTTAGACCACTAAAACTTGACCTTTTTCTGAGTCAATGGCGTGGATAGGGAAGAAAATCCCTCAACAAATCTGCGGTAGTAGCCTGCCAACCCCAAGAAACTCCTAATGTCAGTTGGAGTGGTTGGTCTGGGCCAGTTCTTTAACACTTCAACCTTTTGGGCATCCGCTCGAATACCATCACCGGAAACAAATGGCCTAGGAAATCCGCTGACTTAAGCCAGAACTCACACTTTGAGAATTTTGCATACAACTCATGGTCCTTAAGGGTTTGGAGAACAACTTTGGTTAGCATGCTCCTCCTCACTTCTCGAATTTACCAAAATGTCGTTAATGAACACAATCATAAACATATCAAAATATGGTCTAAATACTCTATTCATCAAGTCCATAAAGGTCGCAGGTGCATTCGTCAACCCAAAGGACATGACCAAGAACTCAAAATGGCCATATCTAGTCTTAAAGGCTGTCTTTTGGAATGTCACATTCCCTTACCTTCAACTGGTGGTAGCCAGATCTAAGGTCTATCTTGGACAAACAAGAGGCGCCCTGAAACTGGTCAAACAAATCATCTATCCTTGGGGGGAGATATTTGTTCTTTATCATGACCTTGTTTAGTTGCCTATAGTCAATACACATTATGAGGGACCCATCTTTCTTTTGAATGAATAGGGTAGGAGCACCCCAAGGTGGAACACTTGGCCTAATAAAACCCTTCTCTAGTAAATCTTTCAATTACTCTTTCAACTCAGCAGGGGCCATCATATAAGGTGGAATCGAAATAGGCTAGGTATCAGGAAGAACATCAATCCCAAAGTCAATCTCCCTATCAGGAAAAACTCCAGGCAGATCATTAGGAAACACTTCCGAAAACATATTAATAATCGGGACTGACTCAAGAGTTGGGGACTCAATATCATCAGAGTTCACTCGCACGAGGTGATAGATACAACCTTTGGAAATCAACTTTCTGGATCAAAGATACGAGATAAATTTCCCTCTAGGTGAAACAAAATCACCCTTCCGCTCTAGAATCGGTTCATTAGGAAATTGGAACTTAATGGTTCGGGATCTACATTTAACAGAGGCATAATAGGCGTGAAGCCAATCCATGACAAGGATTACATCAAAATCAACCATCTCCAACTCAACCAAATCAACAAGAGTATCCCTATGATGGATGGACACTACAAAAGCTCTATAGATTATCTCAGCGCGGATAGACTCACCCACTGGAGTAGAAACATCAAAGGGTTCAAGAAGGCTCTCATGGGTTCTATCAAATCTATTGGCCACATAAGGAGATACAAACGACAACGTGGCACCCTGATCCATCAAACATAACAATCAAAAGTAAAGACTCGAATCATACCTTTCACAACATCTGGGGAGTTCTCTTGATCTTGGCGACTACCCATGGCATACAAACGGTTTGTCACTCCACCTGCGCCTGACGTAGTAGCCCTCTAGTTTCCTCTAACTGGCGGGGCGGGTGTAGAAGATTGAGCCCGATCAGCCCACCTTAGACAATCTTTCTGGCAGTGACCCGCTTAGGCACATTTGTAGTACACATCATTCCCGTCACGACATCTCCCCAAGTGCAATTTGCTACACTTATCACATGGTGGCTTAGCTTGTGGACCTTGAGCCACACTAGCTTGTGAATGAGGTCTATGACTCCCCACATTCTGAGTTCTCTGATCATGCCTGCCTTTAGGTGTAGGTGCACTAGCAGGTGATGGTGCTGGAAACCAGTTGCCATTTCCTTTCCTCCAAACCTCATGGTTGGATGTCTTCGCTTTCTTACGCTTGAATTCTTCCCTGTCATGCTGTCTTTCCTCATCAGCTTGTTGCACGAACGTCATCAGTTACCTGATATCCATATCATTCACTAGCATAGCTTCTCTTCCATCTCTTTTGGGTCCTCTATTCAACCCATCAACATACATCCCCATCCTTCCCCTCATGTAAGCAACCATGTCATGAGCATAACGAGATAGTTGCGTAAACTTCAAACCATACTCTTGCATAGTCATAAAACCCTGTTTTAGATTTAGGAACTCCCTCACCTTAGCTTCTCTTTTTTCTCTTAGGAAGAAGCGTCCCAAGAAGGCTTCCTGAAACACTGCCCAAGTCAAACATGGAGCTTCATCCCTTCTACGTTTCTTCCATTGGTCGAATCGCAGTCTTGCCACACCCTTGAGTTGGTATGCAACTAGTTCAACTCTATTAACATCAGCAACATACATCACCTGGAAACCTTCTCAAGTTCCTCCACATAGTTCTCCGGATCTTCGGTGGATGCAAACCCCATGAAATCAGGCGGATTCATCCTAAAACATTCTCGGACTCTAGAGCTGTCATGAGAATCTGGTCTACCCACTCCATGTCTCATAGCAGGTGCTGCGATAGCCTTGGCTAGATATTGAATAGCCCGGCATAGCTCAGCATTGGAGACCTTATCTTGAGAGGGTTATGCAACAGGGATAACTTGATCCATGGGCTCCTCGGGTTCTTTAGGCTCAGGTGGATTAAAGGCTTACCCGGCAGGTCATCCCCTTCCTCTGACAACTCTTCTAGAAGGCATGTTATCAATTCTACACGCGTAGAGCACGAATTAGAAGAGATTTTTCATAGAGCTTAACTCAATCGCACGAATTGGTATAAGAATGACCTGTAACCATTCCTAATGTCCTCTATCTTCCTTCTTATGAAATGTGGTCGAAAACACACCTATAAACAAGACTTTACTAGACACGACTTCATAGACTCCCTAAGACACTTTAACTTTGTGTTCTGATACCAAGTTTGTCATTCAGAGTCTATTGCTGGCTGGTATTCAAAGACTATTGCTAGTCCCTAAGCGAACCACTTAGCCTTATCATATCATTCAGTCAAATAAACTCTATTGAACATTGGAAAATATAAGTAAGTAAATGGGAACATCTCATCTAATGCCTCAAGTAAATAGATAATAATAATAAAGGCCAGTAGAAAGAACTAGCCCACAATCTCAACATCAACGCTCGACCATCGTCTAAGAAGCCTCTATTAATACTCATGTGGTGTAAATGACAGACCCATGGCTACCCAAAATCAAAATAAAGAAATAGCCCAATCTCTAACTCTAAAGCAAGATAAATAAATCATGGTTGATCCTCCGAAGTTGGGGAGGCTCACCAAATCAGCTATAAATCTCAGATCTTCAACAGAGCGCCTGTTGACGATCTCTAGTACCTGCCTTTGCATCATAAAATGATACAGTCTAGAGTGGACATCAGTACTTAGAATGTGCTAGTATGTAAAATAGCTGAATGAAACAAAAACTGTTAGAATGGTATGGAAACAACATCAACACAAAATATACATCAAATAACATCAAATCGTCAAATGTCCATCGATGAAAGAATAAAGAGTAGAAAAATGACACATCAATAACTCAAACTCATCAATAGTCTCAAACTAATCTCAAAGGAGCTCACCTCCTCTTATCTCATCTCATCTCAAAGGAGCTTACCTCCTCTCATCTCATCTCAAAACTCATCCCAGTGTCGGAGTACTCCAGGTAGGAAATTTATGGGAGTTTCTCTTATCCGACAACAATCACTTATGAGCCAGTGAATGTACAACAATCATGTTGATGTTGCCACAACCATTCCAAACTTGCCAGGTAGGGAACGAATCGAAACCATATCAGCTCACCAAATATGGAGGTATTCGTCAATACGTCTGCTATTATTTCAAGGACTTCTAATCAAGAGGGAACCACAATATATTTGATGGTTCTAAGCCTCATCTACATTTGGTGACGTAGTTTGACAAGTTGAAGTCGGACTAACTCTCACTCTTTCGGTGCTCGATACTCCTCCCATGACTCAATGCTCATAAAATCATCAACCCAATCAAACCAATCAACTCATAGGGACATTAGCCCTATCATCAATCAGTGTCTCATAGGGGTTTTAGCCCTCTCATCAATCAACATCTCATAGGGAGTTTATCCCTCTCATCAATCAATCTCAATCGAAGACTCAAGATTTAGAACAATCATTGGAAATAATCGAATAGACACATCGGTAAAGTTCATTTATAGACTTATATGACAATCTAATTCTATCAACTCATCATCATTCTCTCATCACAATCAACAATCTCAACTCAAAGCTCTAGACTCAATTCTTGAGTTCATTGTTCATGCTTTCCAAATAATCATGTAGTTACGAAAATTGTCATGAAAATGTTTAATTCAAGAAAACAGATAGTATAATGATCATCAACATAGGAAAAATGTAATTTTAAATATAAATTTAAGAAAAACCATCAAAGATCATGCATGTAAACTCTCCAAATCATCAACTCATCTATGACCTCTATGGGGGCACATGAGAGAACAATCCTATGATTTTAGTTTATCCTTACATACCTGGAATGCAGCTATCAACCTAACAAGTCAAGGATCTCTTCTCAAATCTCTCAACTCAAGCTCTTCTCTTCTCTCCTCAAGCCCTAGCCTTAGTAAGGTATTGGAATAGGACTTAGAATGGGGGTTTTAGCTCCTTTTTATGTCATAACAACTTTATTAGATCGTGTATAGAGTTTAGGAGGGGTGGAGAATTGACCGGAATGCTTCTCGTAATAATTTAGAAATTCTCAACTCGGAAAAGACACAGTTTGCGACATGGAATGGTCACGAACAATGTATTTTTAGAAAAAAGTTTTTGAATGAGTTTTTTAAGCCCGTAAAAAATTTCTTAAAGAATATAAGTGCTAGTCCACGATGCGCCCCTGTCGCGTACTAACATTGTTTTGCGCTTCGGATCAAAAAATTATCTTTTTATTGAGTCCCTCTAAAAATCGACTGAGACCATTTTCCAACTCAATATTTTGTGCTGATCACAAATCCGGCCTCGGATTTGCCATACGAGCATCGGAAGATGCGTTACGTGCATATCCTCTCTCTAGGAGTATTTTTGTAATATTATCGGGTGTTACAACGAACATCATCACGAACCCGAACACTTCATCACGAGAACTTGTAGGAAACTCACGTAGCTTGAGGCATGTCAAAAACACTGTCCATAAGGATATTTCACCCGGTATGATTGAGTGTATCCCCAGGATTCAATAAGCACTTCTAGTATAAAACTAGGAGCCAAAATCTAACAAAAGATTAAAATAGAAAACCCAACACTATAAATATGTATGTAAATATAGGAGAAGAAATTTATAATATAATATATTGTTTCACCCATTCTCTTCTCAAGAAGATAATCAGTATATAAATAAAAGTATTTCTTCTTTTAAGAATAAATGTTTACAATTAAAAGAGAGTATAATGACACATTTATATGGTAAAAATAACATTTAGAGGGCATTAATATTATCCTATTAATCATCCATTCAAGACTGATTAATAATATATTAAACTGATGAAAAGCTAATATTAGATAAAAAAATATATTTTTGAGATACTAAAATCATTTTTTTCAACAAAACTATCCTATATAACAATGAATTAAAACAGTGCAATAAACTTTAAGTTACAATCAAAACAAATATTGTGTTTAGGCCAACAATACATGTAACTCCCAGTAAAATTACCAAAATACTCCTATAGGGGAGAGGGGTACATAATGCGTCTTTCGATGCTCAGATGGCAAAACTAAGGCTCGATTTTCGATCAGCACAGAAAATTGAGTGGGGGAAAGGTCTCGGTCGATTTTTAGATAATGTTTTGATCCAAAAAGGAAAACAATGGCGGTGCACGATAGAGGCGCATCATGCACCTGTCACGGAGGGACACTTGCATTTTTTTCAAAAATTTTGGATGGGATTGAGAAAACTCGTTCGAAATTTTTTTGGGGAAAATGTACTGGTACGCGACCAGTACGCATCGCGGACTGTGTCATTTCTAGTCTGAAAAAATTCTAAAATTCTCAAGGGGCATTGTAGTCCATTCCTAACATCTTCAAAAATCCATACACGACCAATATAAGTCGTTTTCACAAAGAAAGGGTCTAAAACCCCATTCTAAATCCTCTTCCTAACAACGCTAACAAGCTAGTGCTTGAGGAGAGTAGAGAAGAGTTGAATTGAAGAGTCAAGAGGAAGTTCCAAGGGATTTGTGTCGATAGTAATCATCCCAGGTATGTAAGGCTAACCTAAAGCATGGGATTATTCTTCCATGTGCCCCCTTGAGTAAATTGAGTCTATGGTTGAAGATAATGAGTTATATGTGAAAATCCTTGAGCATTTTACAGAGATTCTTCTTAATTCATGTATTTTCTTAAATTGATAATTATCATAAACTTGATTTACTGCATAAGTGTTTTCATGAATGATTTTACAAAATTCTATGTCTATTTTACTCAAGAATGAAAGAATGAACTTAGGGGATGAGTATAGAGCCTTGACGATGATGATGTTTGTGATGTTGTGATTGTGGTCCAAATTGTTAAGTCTTGATGATGATGTTGATGGGAGTGATGTTCATGAGTCTTAAAACTTGAAACTAAATTCTAAAAGATTGTTTCGAGTCAACGATGTTGATGTTGATATTGATGTACTATATCCCTATGGGACCGATGATAATGATGTTGATGTTGATGTACTATGTCCCTATGGGACTGATGATGATTATGTTTTAGGAGCATGTCAAGTTCTGGGAGGAGTATTGAGCATCAAAATGGGTAAGAGTGAGTTCCACTCAAACTCATTAACTACATCACCAGCATAGGGAAGGATTGAACCGCAAGACGGATGTTTCCTTTATCCCAAAAAAGGACTTGATGTTATTTATTTTGGATTTCTGATGCCACTTCCTTTACCCTGGCAAGGTACTAGACGGATGCCGCAATGACATCGCTTCGTTGAATCATCACTGACTCATAGGTGATAGTTGTCGGTTAGAGAAACTCCCAGTTAGGTTCCACACGGATAGCACTCTGATGTTGATGTGATGGTATGAGTCTTGATGGATGTTGATGTTTTATTATCTAACCTTTTATCCTTGGCCTAGACGGGCATGAGTCCTTCGAGTTTAGTAGAGTCGAGTTTCCTTGAGATGAGTCTCATGTATTGATGATGTTGAGATGAGATGTTGATGGGTCCTTTGTTTACTCTTTACTCTTGCGTTAGATAGATATTTGACATTCTGACGGAGTATGATATTGAGTTGATGTTATCCCTTACTTGTTCTATCTATATTGTTATATTCAGCCATCTTATATACCATACATTCCACGTACCGATGCCACTCGGCACGACATCATTTCATGATGTAGATACAAGAGGTAGAGGAATCCAACATACGCATCGTTGAGGTTCTGATATTCTGATTTCAACCATTGGTGAGCACTTCTTGCTATCCGGAGGGCCCTTTCTTCATCAATTATTTTATTATTGGGTCAAGTAGCCATGGCCTGTCATGGTACCCTCCTAGAGTGTCTAGTTGAGTTAGAGGCTTCATAGACATGAGTTGAGGTTGATGTTGGGGTCTTTACCCCTTTGATTCGAGTTAGAAATTCTTATTTTCTTATCATTGGTGTTGAGACTGAGTTATTAGCCATTGGCCCTTCCTTATTGATGTAGACTGATTGATGTAGCTCACTTCTTCTATCTTATTATTCCGCTATGCTTGATGTTGAGTGACTGTCCTGAGATCAAGTGGTTCGCTTGGGGACTAGCAATAGTCTCTAGGTGCCGGCCAAACCTAGGGTACCCTCTCGGGGCGTGACAATATAATACAATGTAATGGGTAAAAACTATCCAAACAAGTTGTAAAATCCAGAAGTCATTTCAAGAGTTATTCTCTATTCTTAGTAAAAGCATTGTAAACAATAGTCAAACTCTAATCAGCGTCTCAAAGGTGGACACACCACCAATGTTTTTATTATTTCTATTTACCTATTTATTTTAATTTTTGCCATTTTCTTCCTTTTCCGTTCAAATAGACTTGGGCAAATGTGAAGCTTTTTATGCAACTAGCTTGAATATCTTTTGATCGATAAATTTAGCTACAAGCTTGAAAATTTTCAAATTTTGAATCTTTAAATTTTCTTTTGAAATTTGAAAGGTAAAGTAAACTTTCATAGCACCAACTATCAACAAACACAATTTCAAAACCTTATTTGTCCCAAAAAAAAAGAAAAGAAAACACTTTATTTACGAAACAAACTGGCTTGCTATGCGCATATGAATTCTTGAATTATTAATCATAGTTTAGTTAGTTGACAGTATTAAACTGGTGCATAATAGCAAAATAAGATACTTGAAATATATTTAAAATGGTACGAAAATAGTAAATATATTCTGTTGACACTCTCCCCACGAAGACAAACTATCATGGTGTGGCTTTAATCTGAATGGTTAATAATGCAAGTACTGTAAGCATGATATATTGGGCTATGCCGCTTTCCCTTTATTGTCTTGTTACCTAGCTAATAGTTTGATTATTAATAACAAAATATCAATATTTTGATTTGACCATTGCAAGACTGTCTCGACCAATAATCACTAAAGCAATCACTTGGGGCTCCAACTTTTTGGAGGACCTCACTTTCTACCAAAAATGCATGTGTATTAATTAAGAAATAGAGTAGTGTTTAATTAATTGTAGCACCCTTTCTTACGTGACTATCTGTTTTGTTGTCTTTCTTAAGTCTCTCAAATAGTCAAACTTCTATATTATATAAAATCTGATCAAATTTACTTCCTAGTGTCTCTTCAAATATCAAGTGTTGGAACTAATCAACACTATTTTAATATCAGTATATCAACTTATCAAATTCAGTATAAACTATTTCGATATCGTTATATACACTTTTCAAAATTTTGAGTCAGGTTTTATTATTCTAAATATATATTGTATATTTTTATTGAAAATTTGTATTTTTACTTCACAAAATTTCGCGTATATCCTATCTTTCTAGAGCTCATTGGTAGGATTATGGTCATGCCTCGAAGGGTATCCTTGGCATGACCGGCACTTGAAGAATTATTTCTGATTCCTCAAGAGAACCACCTGGCCTCATCGTCACATCACACTCAAAAGAGGAAGAATACTCAAGAAAAACTATCAATTAAATGAACAAATCTCTTTCAATAATAGTTTCCAATGAACAAGAATTGAAAAATAAATAACAATCGACTATATCTACTCAATGTCGAGGAAGCATCTATCCAAATCCAAAAGGTGCCAAGACAAGTCCTGGGCTACCTCAAAATGAAATACTTAGCTAATGAAGTAAATAAAATGACTCCTCCGAAATCAATGAGGGTTCACCATAATCTGGAAGAAAGAAATAGGACTTCAACGATGCACTTGCTGAAGGCCTCTATCATATGTATCCATATCATTAAATGATGCAAACACAAATGAACGTCAATATATTGAATATACTGATATGTAAAATGGCTAACGAAACAAGTTAGTTCAAGTGAAAATCAACTCAATCATTCATAACTCGACTCAGTACAAGATGCAAGATTCGTATAGTAAAACAATGCTCCAAAGAGAAACTCTAGCATGCAACTCAATCAAATTAGTTATGCACAATCAAGGAGTTTCTCTAACCGACAACAATCCCACCACCTTAATCGTTGATGCACAATGAAAGCGACGCCATTGCTTTCTCGTCCATTAAATGTCAAGGTAAGGACGCTCAAACCTCTCTTGGATCCATAATCATTATCCATCTTTTTGGGAAAAGAGGCGCCCAAATTAATGACATGACTGTCCTACGCAGGTAGTGTAGTTATGAGGTTTGAGATAATTATACTCTTACCCAACTCGGTGCTCAATACTACTCCCAAAATATTCTCTTTAAGTATCATTCAAACTCATCTCAAACATTATCATCATTATCTTCCATCAATAAATATATGCTGAAAATTATTTATATCTGCATCAAATATTTACTTAAAATGTCATAAACGCAATGCTCAATTTCATCAAAACTCATTAAAATATATTGTCATGACCAAAATATCTAGGTGTGATGACACTCACCTAACCCACCAAGCGTGTCGGCCTAAAACCTAAACAACCAACATAATGATAAAAGTGGAAGATAAACAGTCTAATAATATAGATAAGCATAGATTGTCAAAAGCTACAACCATCCCAAAACTGGTGTCACATGTACAAGCCTCTAATATAGAATACTCAATAAAATACAAGTCTCATGTCTAGTTCTCAAATAGAACAAAATATAAAATATAATCCTCAAAGGCCTTCTGAAGATATAAGCAACTACCTCACAATTGACTCAGAAGCTCGATCCTATGTGAAGAATATCTAGAAAGAGGGGCCAGGCTCACAACTTACAAAAAATGTAGCAAGGGGTGAACACCAAACAACGATGTACTTAGAAAATGGAATTAACCTAAAGTAAAGCAATAAAGAAAACAAGTACTCCTTAACACCCAACCACATTCTACCGAAATACACACCTGCACCAAAAAAGGTTCTAGCACAATATAATATACAAATCACAATAATATAGATATACTCATCACATAACATCATATCTCAAAATATCTAATTGATACTCCAGTCAAATGATACAATAAATATACAGTCTCATAAGCAATACATTTTATAATATCAAGGCAGGAATGATATGAGATGGAGCGAATGCCATGAGATGTAAATAATGCGACACAATATCAAATAATCTTGATATTTGTTTGTCTTACGATACATATCTGCTGATCATACATATGTCAGAACGGAACCCATGGGGGTCTTGTATAAACCTATATCCATGAACATTGCCAACAATGACCTTGGCCAATGCTTAACCATTCGGAAATGACCTCGGACACAATATCAACTGGCATAGTACCTCGGCTCACTGGCAAAAACCTCTGCTTATTATCGACTGGCGGAGACCTCGACCACCAATCCAGATGTTACCTTACTCATTCTCCAGTCGTAGCTACGACAAGTATCAATGCAGAAATAATTGTAGACGCAATGTGCATAATATAAGTTTCATCATAGTTTGCAATATCATAATAGTTTCAATATCATCACAGTGTTAATATCAATCCCATCTCAAAATAAGATCCACCTCGATATCAATATCAATTAATTCACAAGATCACATGTGTGTATGTGTGTGTGTGTATATATATATATATATTATATGTATGTATCACGAGTCCACACTTAACTAACAAGTGATGATATCACCATATGAACAGTTTCTCAATTTGAAATCTCATGATCAAAGCCTATTATGATACAATTCTACCCCAAAATACTTAATTTCATACACATAAGAGCATACAAGTGTAACATTTGGTAAAACTACTAAAATACTCCTAGAGGGAGGGTATGCGCCTAACGCATATTCCAATGCTCGAATAGCAAATTCGAAGCCGAATTTGTGATCAACATACAAAATTGAGTGGGAAAATAGTCTTGGTCAATTTTTAGAGCGACTCGATCAAAAGATAATTTCTTGATCCGAAGCGCAAAATAATATTTGTGCGTGATAGGAGAGCGTCGTGCCTCCACGCGGACCAACACTTATATTTTTCTGGAAATGTTTTACAGGATTGAGAAAACTCATTCAGAAACTTTTTCTAAAAATACATTGTGCGCGGCCAGTCTGCGTCACGGACTGGGTCTTCTCCAAGTTGAAAATTTCTAAAATTATTATGAGGGGCATTCCGGTCGATTCCCAACCCCTCCTAAACTCCATATATGATCTAATAAGGTTTTATTTACGTAAAAAGGGTCTAAAAACCCCATTCTAAGTCCTATTCCAATATTCTAACAAGGCTAGGGCTGAGGAAAGAGGAGAAGAGTTGAGTTGAGAGATTTGAGGAGACATCTTCGATATGACGGATTGATAGCTTCACTCCAGGTATGTAAGGATAAATTAAAAGCATGGGATTGTCCTCTAATGTGCCCCACAGATGGTCATACATGAGTTGATAGTTCAGAAGTTTACATACATGAACACTTGATGGTTTTTCCTAAATTTTATTTGAAATTACATGTTTTCCTATGTTGATGCGAAATCCACTTTGTTATCTGATGACAAGGCGTATTATCATACTAATTGTTTTCTTGAATTGAACATTTTCATGAGAATTTGCATAACCCTACATGATTAATTCGAAAAGCATGCATAATGAACTTGAGAATTAAATCTAGAGCCTTGAGTTGAGATCGTTGATTGTGATGAGAGAATGATGATGAGTTGATAGATTTTGATTGCCTTATGAGTCCCTATAAATGAACTCTACCAATGTATCTATTCGATTGATTCCTAATGATTGTTCAAATCATGAGTCATTGATGAGACTGATTGATGAAAGGGTTAAAGTCCATATCAGTTGAATGATGATGGGGTTTGAGTCCCTTTGAGATACCGATTGTTGACGGGGTTCGAGTCCCTATGAGATTGGTTGAGATAGAGGTTTTATGAGCATTGAGTCACGAGAGATGTATCGAGCACCGAAATGGGTAAGAGTGAGTCCCACTCAAACTTATGAACTATGTCACCAAAAGTAGGTGAGGCATAGAACCATCACATATATTATGGTTCCCTCAAGAGTAGCAGTCCCTTAAAGCAATATCTGACCTATTAAGTATTAACTTCATATTGGGTGAGCTAATATGGTTTCAGAGCATTCCCTACCTAGCAAGTTTGGAATGGATGTGGCAACATCAGTGAGATTGTTGTACATTCACGGGCTCATAAGTGATTGTTGTCAAATAAGAAGAACTCCCATACATTTCCTATCTTGAGTACTCCAAATCGAGATGAGATGAGATGAGAGGAGGTGAGATCCTCTGAGATGAGATGAGAGGAGGTGAGCTTCTTTGAGATGAGTCTGAGATGATTGATGAGTTTGAGTTATTGATGAGTCACTTGTCTACTCTTTATTCTTGCATAGATGGACACTTGGCAGTTTGATGTTATTTGATGATTACTTTGAGTTGATGTCGTTTCTATATTATTCTACCTATTTCTGTTTCACTCAACTATTTTACATACCTGTACATTCCAAGTACTGATGTTCCCTTTGGACTGCATTGTGTTATGATGCAAAGGCAGGTATTAGAGATCGTCAATAGGCGCTCCATTGAAGATCTGAGACTCACAACTGATTTGGTGAGCCTCCACTACATTCATTTCATCATGCTTTAGAGTTTGATTGGACTATTACCTTATTTTAATTTGGGTAACCATGGGTCGATCAACATGAGTAGTGATAGATGCTTCATAGACGATGATTGAGCATTGATGTTGATATTGTGAGCTAGTTCTTTCTACTAGCTTTTATTATTATCTATCTATTTTTAGGACTTTAGATGAGATGTGCCCATTTACTTACGTTTACTTTCCGCTGTCCAGTAGAGTTATTTGATTGAATGATGTGATGAGGCTAAGTGGTTCGCTTGGGGGCTAGCAATAGTCTCTGGGTGCCGTCCACGGGAATGGTACCCTCCCGGGGCGTGACAACAAGGTTCAATCATACTTAACAAAAAGTTAGAAGTCTACTTGCTTTAGGAAAAGTCTCGAATCAAGTGAAATTCAAAACTTTCCCCTTCTTCTGATACTCTAAATCACCAAAACCTATTTAAATACAGCATCGCAATCACATAACGAATCTAATGACATTAAAACCAATCAATTTGAACAAAGAGGGTTAAATGATCAAAAATTCCATGTTGGAAAAAGTAATTGAAATTTGAAAATTAATAGGTGAAAAAATTCTCCAAGTAATTAGGAATTCAACAATGAAAATCGTTTTGAAAACGAAGTTGAAATGAGGGTAAAATCATCAATTTGTATTAGGAATCAAAGTACGAAAAATCCCTAAAATCCTCAATTAAAACCCCAAATTATAAGTTAAAAACACAATTTAATCAATGAAAATGTAAGAAATAGATAAGAAAATAGTTACCCAAGTGATTTGCCTTGAAAAACTTTGAACATCCTATTTAAAACAAAGCTTGGAAGTTTGAAAATGGTGGAATATAATAAAACCCGTTACTTTAAAAGGAACACTATTTTAGGCACATAGATAACTTCGCGAACGCGAAAGCCTGACTATGTCACACACTCCACGAATGTAGAATGCCCATCAGCGAATGCAGAGGAGGGACTGCCAGTGCTCTGCGTACATGGACCTCACCTCCGTGAAAGCGGAGGTTTAGGCGCGTGTGAACTCTTGCGAATGCGCAGAACAATTATTCTTGCACCAAATCAGCTAAAAACCAGCAAAACACAGCTCAGTAAAGTCACAAAATGGACCCTTGGGATTCATTTTGGAATCCCATGAACATAAATCAAACATAGAACCCAATAAAAAATGATGTTTCACACTCAATGGAACCGTCAGAAATCGAATTCAAGACTTTCTTGTCCAGAAACTCGAGAAAGAGAGTTTAAACTAATTTAGGACTCAAACACTCAAAATAACCTTGGAAGCTCTAAAAATTACAACGAGACCACTGCTAACGTTAATTTCACAACCCGGAACCGCTGGAACTGATGGAATTTCAATTTGAGCTTCCGATCTCTGAATGTTAACCAAAGTCAAACTATGATCTAAAATCAATTGTGCAACTTTAGGTCTAAAATCTCCATTGTAACTTTGAATTCAGTTCTGCAAGTTCTGCTAGTCTAGATTTGACATTTCAGAGCTGATGAAATCAATAGAATTGAATTCGGCACTCGAAAATTATGATGACCACAAAACTCAAAATTTCCAACTTTAAGATTTTAAAAACTCTTTCTTTAGCGAAACCCCAACTTTTACAAAGTTTTAAAAATCCGACTCTTCTACTCACCAAATATGACTCGAGGGAACTTCCAAAGAGGGAAAAATGG
This sequence comes from Solanum rostratum, assembly GCA_029948455.1. Classification (NCBI taxonomy): domain Eukaryota; kingdom Viridiplantae; phylum Streptophyta; class Magnoliopsida; order Solanales; family Solanaceae; genus Solanum; species Solanum rostratum. The sequence goes on along the minus strand of CM057047.1, from coordinate 48,219,863 downwards.
TAATTTTATAAGAAACACCAAAAATGACCTTCGAGGTCATTACAAATGCATCATCTCATCAAAATATTTTAATCCTTTGGACTCAATAATATATATGTGTGTGTGATATATATATATATATATATATATATATATATATATATATATATATAATATTAGTCTGAATTACTCATTCATCAATGCATAGAAAACTCATCATCTTTACTAAAACATGTATAAATCTTGATTTAAAACAACTCTTTATTTATTGCATGAAAATCATCAATCTCAACTATCAAATAACGTATAAAAAAGTCAAGATCATCAACTTCATTAGGATTCATCGGAAAGTAACCACGAATGACAATTCCAACAATATAAGATATAAAAATAATAAAAATCTTAGTACATAGATATATCTAACTCAATAAAAGATGAATTAACTCATTTAGAATTCAAGAATCATGGTAAATCTCTACTCGAACTCAATTTCAGAGAATTAACATGTGGGACATGTGGATGAACCCAAACCAACACTTTCGGAAGCTTACATACCTGGGATGAAGAATGACAATCAATCTTGCACGAATTGGCTTGAATCCCTTGACTTAGGAATGCGTTTATTAACCCTTTTTATACAAAACAATGACCTATATTGATCGTGGATTAAGTTTAGGAGGGATAGAAAAAAGTCTGAAATGCCCCTCGAAAAATTAAAAATTTAAACCACGATGAAACAGGTCGGTGAACCAGGTCCGCGTCGTGGAATTGATCCCTCCAAGTTTATTTTTTTCAAAAATTTTTTGATCAATTTTCTAATTCCATAGAAAATAATAGAACCAAAATTAGGTGCAGATTTATGATAGGTCCATGATGCGGAGACGTCACGCACCTTGTTGGAATTTGCACTTTTGCTCTGAAAAATTATCTTTTGATCCGATTACTCTAAAATTCAACCAAGACCATTTATCCACATAATTGTTTGTGTTTATCGTGATTCTAATCTTTGATTTCCCAAAAAGGTTTAAGATGATGTGTTATGTGAGCGTTCTCTCATCTAGGGGTATTTTTGTAATTTTATTGGGTGTTAAAATACCTCCTCTTTGGGATCATTCATCCTCGAATGATGAGTAGCTAAGTGCGGGTTCAAAATACGAATAGCCATCAAGACTATCTCAAATCAAACAATCAACCAATCAACAATTTGGACAATCATTATTTAGATTAATAATAGGCAAGTCGACTCATGTTAAAAGTAGGGACCTTATCTTCAACATTCTCATCAATAGGCACAAAAGGAGACATCGAAACATAATCAATCAAATCTTTCAAACATCATGTCAATCAACCATTCAAACCCAAGAAGAAAGACAACAACTCAAATCAAGAATTGGACCTACCTTTAGCATCACCATTGACGGGCATGAATAGAAGTGTATATTTGGCCTTCATATCATCTTCATAGGACGTGTTGTCTTTAAATCCTATACTATTAATGGTACTACTAAAGAAGGACCCCCCAAGCACTTCTTCAACATCAAGGCATGAAACACTGCATGAATAGAGGCTAAATCAAAAGGTAACTCCACTTCATAAGCAATCCCATTCCTCTTCACAATCTTGTAAGACCATATGTATAGGGCCTAAGCTTCCCCCTTATTTCCAAACCTCATAACACCTTCCATTGATAACACCTCTACTTACACCCAATATTCACCTCAAACTTTAAGTCTCTCTCTCTCACATCAATTTCACTCTCTATATAGCTTGGTGCACTAAGTCTGGTCCAATCAACTCAATGATAGAAAATTCACTCTCTCACTGACATCGTATCAAGGAAGAGAAAAGGGCTGAAATATTAACCACATCCATCATCATTCCTCATGAATTGAAAGAGAAATACTATCCCGATGTAGGATTAGGACCATACTGACATATCAAACACCACTGTAGCTCTCAAGATTAGCAACTCATCTCAACACCAACCCTCTTTTAGAATATGACACTTCCTTAGAAAAAAACCTATAACTCCCATCCAAGCCTATGTTTGACCGCATCCTCACCTTGTTCAAGCGTAGCTCTAAGTCCCAAGTTAACCTCTCAGATCTATGTTTCATATTTTCATAGTGACTTTTATTTAGAGAATACTACTCGTTCTCATCCCTTTAATACACTCACATAATGACAATCACACATTCAAGCGTATCACTCTAACCACTTCAACTATATCTAAGAATTTTCAAGCCTACTTAGCACTTCTACCTCCATCATTGTAAGTGCTCTTGAAGGCACACCAACATACTCTTACCTATCTATTGCACATTGCAGGATCTCATCTCACTCCTCCTCTACACCCCTATCCTTATAGGGACAAGTACACCATAGGGAAACACCCACTTTTTCTCATGTACTCTAACTCAGTCGACTATCATTAATATCGCTATGGGGACTAGGAGGAACTCATCATCTCCTTGTTTGAGAAAAGCCAATACTATTTTCTTTCAATTTAATGGTATGTACAATAAAACATTAAAAGCTTGAGGTTTCAAATTCTGCGCTCAACAGTGTCATAACAAGCCTAAGGTAAATTCATGCCAAGAATGACATCAAAATCAATCACATTAAAATCAGATATACTATCTAGACACTCATGTCAAATCATAACATAGAGTTTCACACAACTTTGCACTAATTTGAATGCATATCTTAAGACTCTTCTTACTTAATTATTTTTGCTCAATTCACTATCTTCATTGAAGGGTCATATATATGCACACACATAGCATCTCACTGGTTGCAAGTTGATATCTTAATCTTTAGTATGCGCTATGTCAAGCCTGTTAAAGCAAATCTTCTGTCTAGCACTATTACTCTCTTAATACTCTCCCTTTTTCATAATGCTCCTCAACAAATTCAAGATTAGGGTCTAGTGCTAACATGTGCATCACACACTTCTCTCATATTATACAATCTTATGACTACTAGGTAGAAATTGGGGGCATAGACCCACTAAAATATCTTAGCGAATAATCAATCAACATGTCTCTTATCCATAACCCAAATACCAGTCACCCTTTCATTATATATCCTTATCTGGCTATGTTTAGAACTCTATGAATCTCATGGGTCTCTCCCTTCATAATCATAAGCCTAGTTAGATCTATCACCTTGAAAGCACTTTGTTCCCCTATTCCACATCTATAATTTTCCCTCACTAATACTATAACGCATCAATATAAACCTCTTTCTAGTTTCAACATACTCTAACTTATTCTAACCATAACTCTTTCTCTATACCTCACCAGGAAAATGAAATGGTACTTAATATTCTTTCGTCAAAACTTATGGGAATCGCATCATCACCACTTACTTAACTAATGGACAGATAACTCTACTTATAAGCCTCAATCAACAACTACCCTTAAGATCTAGTCTCTTCTTCTCCATCATCATCCTTCTAGCTCTAGGATGACAATTCTATTTATGGTTTACAAGACCTCAATTCACACTATTAGTTGGTAGCATTAAACTTTTAAAGACATAAGTTTTCCACTCATGGATAAGATCAAAAGCAAGCTTCGCGTCAGAGACCTAAGGTGTATCTTGATTAGCTCAACTAAGTTGATAGTGGTATCTTTTGATATATTGGCATAAAACAATCTCTATAGACTCTCTCAGCTAGAATAGTATCACCAATAGGAGTAGATATACTGAAAGATTAGGAAGACACTCGGGAGTTCTGTAAAATATACCAGCCACATAAATAAACATAACCGATAGGGTGGCACCAGGATCCATCAACACATAACAATCAAGAGTAAAGACAAAATCATAGTTTTCACAACATCCGCGGAGTCATCCTAATCTTGGCTACTACCTACAACATGCAATCGGTCTATGGCCCCCTTCGTGCCCAAAGTAGTGCCTCTCTAATTTTCTCTAACCGGTAGTGTCGGTGTAGAGGGTTGAGCTTTGTTGGCACACTTTGGACAATCCCTCTAAAAGTGACCCACTTTGCCATACTTATAGCATCCCTTGGTACCCTTTCGATGATTTTACAAATGAAGTTTTCCACACTTTTCACATGGTGGCTTTCCTTTAAGACCCCGAGCCAAATTTCCTTAGAATGAAGGATTTCGAACCTTGAAGGGATGATTTCTTCTTGGCCTCAAATTATATCTTTTATGAAGTACGGGTGCACTTAGTTGTGGTAGCGCATAACTCGGAGGTCTCTGCAGAAAGAGAGACAATGTTTCTATTTCCTTTCTTATGTTTACCATGCTAATGTCCTATTGACTTAGCCGTTTTTCTCCAAGGTTCTTCCCTATCATTCTCATTGTCTCTTCTACCCATCGAGCATGTACATCAGGCTGAGTAATAGGATTAGGCTCCTTTACCCGAACCTTGGTCCTTTTTTACAAAATATGAGGCCATCGCTAGCGAGGAAATTTTGGTGCTAATGGCATTACTCAGGTTCACTATGCATTTGGAAGGCATGTTGTACAAACGTGTGATGCACAAGTTAGAACAGAGATTTTCTAAAGTTTACCTCTATAGCATGAATCAGAAAAGGAAAGAAGTGTAATAATTCATAATATCCTATAGCCTACTACTTATAAAATATGGTGCACAACATACCCATAAACAGGACTCCACTAGATACAGCTTCATAGACTCCCTGAGACTCTTGAACTCTGTGCTTTGATACCAAGTTTGCCATGCCCAAGGAGAGTACCCTTGGTGTGGCCGACACTTGAAAGCATTTATGATTCCCCAAGAGAACCACATGGCCTCATAATCACATCATACTCAACAACGGAAGAATACTCAAGAAAAACTATCAATTAAGTAAATAAATCTCTTTCAATAATTGTTTTCCATGAACAAGAATTGGAAAATAAATAACAATTGACTAACTCTACTTAATATCTATGAAGCCTCTATAAAAATTTAGAAGGTACCAAGACAAGTCTCGGGCTATGTCAAAATGAAAAATTAATCTAATGAAGTAAATAAAATGAGTCCTCCGAAATAAAGGAGCGCTCACCATAATTTGTAAGAAAGAAACAGAACTTCAACAATGCACTTGCTGAAGGCCTTTATCACTGGTAACTACATTATTAAACAATGCAGGCCCAAATGAACGTCAGTACATTGAGTATACTTTTATGTAAAATGGCTTAGGAAAACAGTCAGGTCAAGTGGAAATCAACCCAATCAACTCAACAAATCAACAAATCAACTAAACCATTCATAATTCGATTTAGTAAAAGATGCAAGATTTGTATAGTAAAACAATGCTCCTAAGAGGAACCCTAGCATGCAACTCAATTAAATAAGTTATGCACAATCAGGGAGTTTCTCGAACTGACAACAATTCCACCACCTTAACTGGTGATGCACAACAAAAGTGATGTCATTACTCGCACGTCCATTACTTGTCAAGGTAAGGACACTCAAACATCTCTTGGATCCACAATCATTGTCCATCTTTTGGGTCAAGACAACAATCCTACACTGGCAACTATGTTACAAGGTTTGAGATATTTATATTTTTACCCAACTCGATGCTCAATACTACTCCCAAAACGTTCTCTTTAGGTCTCATTCAAGCTCATCTAAAACATCATCTTCGATCAACAAATATTATGTTGAAAATTATTTATATCCTCAACAAATATTTACTCAAAACAACATTTAAACTTAATGTTCAATTTCATCAAAACTCACTAAAACATGTATCATCTCATCAAAACATTTTCCTCAAAATATAATCCTTTGGACTCAATAAAATACATATATAATATTAGTTGAAATTACTCTTTTATCAATACATAGAAAAGTCATCACCTTAACTAGAATATGCAAAAAACTTGATTTTAAACTACTCTTTGTTTAATGCATGAAAACCATCAATCTCAACCATCAAATAATGTATAGAAAAGTCAAGATCATAAAGCTCATTAGGGTCCATGGGAAAGTAACCACAAACAACAATTCTAATAATATAAAATATAAAAATAATAATAATCACAGCACATAAATATATCTAACTAAATAAAAGAGAAATTAAATCATTTAGAATTCAAGAATTTGGATAAAACTTTATTCAAATTCAATAACGGGGAATTAACAGGTGGGGCGCGTAGATAAACTCAACCCCACACTTTAGGAAGCCTTACATACCTGGGATGAAGAATGAAAATCAATCTTCCAAGAATTGGCTTGAATCCCTCGACCCTAGACCTTTTCTCCTATTCTTCGCTCAAAGTTTTCTCTTAGTTAGAATGTAACAATGACTTAGGAATGGGTTTAGAAACACTTGCTAGGCCAAAAATGACCTATATTTGCCATGTATTAAGTTTAAGAAGGGTAGAAAAAAGTTGGGAATTCCCCCAAAAAAACTAATAAATTATGAACCACGGTGAACCAGGTCTGCATCGTGGACTTGCTCCCTCCAAGTTTATTTTTTTTAAAATTTTTTGATTAATTTTCTAATCCCATAAAAAATAATACACCAATAATTAAATGCAAATTTGTGATGTCGCCCAAGCTACACCTCCTTTTTGAAGGTTAAAATAATTGTTGTCAAGATATGTAACCTAACCAATGTTAGGGTCGAACATGTATTAAGTTGAAGAAGGGTAGAAAAAAGTTGGGAATTTCCCTAAAAAAACTGATAAATTATGAACCACGGTGAACCAGGTCTGCATCGTGGACTTGCTCCCTCCAAGTTTATTTTTTTCAAAAATTTTCCGATTAATTTTCTAATCCCATAAAAAATAATACACCAATAATTAAATGCAGATTTGTGATGTCGCCCAAGCTACACCTCCTGTTTGAAGGTTAAAATAATTGTTATCAAGATATGTAACCTAACCAAGGTTAGGCTCGAACCAATAGGAAATATGGTAGACTCAAAAATTTCAAGCAATTTGAGTTAATTAACCCTATTTATCTCCCGAAGGGGGGGGGGGGAGGGGGTTTACAATTTGTAGAAAGAAATTGTAAATTAGCACATGTGTGTGAAATCAGTAAGAAGAGTAACTAGGTTATGTGTTCCCCATGATTCCCTAACTTGGTATTAACAAATAATCACATTATTTTCTAGTGTGTTGCATGCATAATGGTAAGTTAAGTTTATCAAACCCTTTGATCCAGGAGAGAGGTAAATTTCACAACGTGATTTGATCCATGCTCGTAGTGTGACATTACTAACCGTTACCTATTGTCCCAGTACAACCTCCCCATGATCCAGTTTGATTGACTAGATGAGAAGAAATCGATCGAATTCTATTAATTAATCTATTCTTCCATTTATTACTACCTTGATCCAGTCAATAACAACTAAGCGAGTTCTAACATTTTCCACTGTTAAAAAAACAGTCAAAACAAAGAGAATTAATTAATACATGCATGACACTATCTAAGAATTGCGAATTATCCGATTTTACCTTAATATTTATTTATGGTTCTCACAACTCTACTTGTAGATTTAGCTATGCATAATCATTGTAGAACAAGAATCATGATATAGAATAACATAATTGAGCTTACAAGGATGAATTTAAGAACAAGAAATCCCAACTCTTCAATAGAAATCACAAAGTATGAATTGAAATTAATGTTTCTGGTCGTTCTCATTTCTTCTCTACTGAAAATAACCTAAAATATCTATTTATAATACTTAAAATATATATCCAAAATAAAATAGGAAAACTAGATTCGACAAGCAATACGAGCTGACTTATGGGCCGTACTAAGTTCTACGACTCGTATTGGGGCTTAGTAGACTTCATTCTTCAAATCTGGGCACAGCTTCTACGAGACCTTTCAATAGGCCATATTCAGACGTACGATCCGTATAGGGTATCGTCTTAAGACTTTTCAAAAATTTCCAACTTCTGATTCTCAGAGTACGGAACCTCATCTACGACTCGTACAACTTTTCATGACTCGTTTAATAGTTCGTAGATGTAACTTCAGAAAATCACCCCATCACTAGATCTAACTTATGAACCCAACTCTATGGCTTGTGAAAATTTCCACGTCTCATAAAGTGTGATGTGAAACAGTAAAAACTAGAACAACTGCACACTTAGCCCAAAATCATACTAAATCCTGGAATCCTGAAAAACAAACATATAAACACATCAAACCCACAAACATCGCTTTGAGAACACACAAAATTCCAAGTTTTATGCATAAAAAATATTGTATTTTGATAACATATCAACACCGTCAACTTAAAATTGTTGCTTGTTCTCAAGAAATGGACTCAATCTACATAAACAGTACAGTAACACACAGACCTCAATCTAATGACACACATCAATCCAGAATAAAGCATAGATACCCACACTACTCATCAATGCACATCAGATAGCCATCAAACAAACCAATGCAGATCAATGCATGTGATCATGCAACTACGATAAGCAAGGTAACCATAGATAAGCAACAATCACCGAATTAGTTTAAGATCAACAATGCAATGCAAGTGTCCTCACTAAAAGAAGTCTCATATCTCACTCATGATAATATTTTCAGACTCAATGCTTTGGAATAGATGAAATCACTCACTCTCACAACAGATATTCAAACACCATGCTCAATACCATTTGCTTGCCCCTATACGCACGATTATGACCTTCGACTACTTGAACTGGTATCACTATAGGACATTCTTGGCTTGTAACATAGGCTCAAGGGGCTTTGATATGATGTTTTTGGAACATAGTGACTAATGGTCCTCCTTTACACTGCGTTATTCTTTACTTTTGCCCTACCAACACTATCATTTTTCAACTCATTCTCCCTTTCTCTTATTGCAAGCTTTTCTTGGTGCCTTACTCTCATTTTTAGCTCATTGCCTTTTGTTTTCACACCATTTTTCTTTTTAGGTCATTGATTAGGCATCTATTCTTTTTTCTTGCATCCATAGCACATTTGTATCTCTTTTTCCATGTATCACTAGCTTCCAACCCATTTTATGCGATTACCCTTACACCAACCATCCTCAACTTAGGATTTTGGCCTGAGTCAAGGTGCACAATATCCAACCTATGAACCACGGCCATTTTTTAGTAGCCACCCTCAACTTGAGATTTTTGCCTCAGTTAAGGTGCACAATATACAAAGAAGGACCAGGGCCAATTTCAGGATTTTACATTCAACAAGGCTAGGTTACTTAGGTGTTTACAAAGAAAATGGTACATGTAAGGCTCAAGCATTGTATAAAGGGATATATTATACATTTGGTTGGTTATTTACGCTAAGTGGATTAATATGAATAATGGCCTAAGATCCTTCCTACCCAATTAACCTATAGTTTAAGTTAGAGTGACACTACAAGTTCTAAATGAAACACTATATAAGAATTTAGCAAAGAAAGCTCACACACATATGTCACTGATTACACTATTAATATAGACTCTCATATCATGCTTTGCATCACAATTGAACCTCACTTATCAGGATAAACACTGTCAATCAATCAAACATGCATGGTTGCAATCAAGATTAACTAACAAAATTTTGATAGGTATCATTTATTACACAAAAACTAACATATTCCATAGACTTCAGTACTTCATGCTACTAATACCACCTACAAATCCTAAAAATGCCGGTCCAATAAAAAATAAATATCCTAAGGGAAAAAGAACACAGGCAAGAAAATTCCCCCAGATTCAAAATTTGGGATAATTACAGGATATAGTTATTCATTTTTCACTGAGGCTTATAACTACTCACACCCTCTCGAAAGGAATTTGCATTGTCTTCAATGCACAAAATATCACAACAATGAAGCATAGGGGTCAAAAAACATACCTGGGCACCTAAGTGCCAGTCTCTGGCTGCGTTTGACAACCCTCAACCTACTTGGTGGTCACCTCAGTAGTAGGAGCATGTCCAGAGGATCCAACACCCCTCATCCTCTCTAACTCACGGGCTCACCACTCCTCCTCATCCTATATGGAGCGTAGCCTAGCAAGCTTAAACTGCTGCTCCTCTGTCATCCCTGTCTCTTGTCTCACGAAATTGGGTTGATTAATACGGGGCCTCTTCCTGAGGGAAGATAGTGGTGCATCCTCAGAGGCAAATAAGTCCACCACCACATCGATGGGATCGGCCTGTAGAAGCATAGTCATTGCTACTACTGCTGCTCACATCCTAGAGTGGAGCTGCTGGATCTCTGTTTGAATGGCCGTCAAGTCTGCAGGCTGTGCTGAGTTGAGGCTTTACTCTAGTTATGTACCAAACACGTCAATGTGACTATCAATTAGTGTGAGTCTCTCTTGAATAACAACCACAGTGTACGTCTGTATCAGTGCCTCAACCTCTGAGGTGGACTGGCGAACCCAAGGCTGAATATGCTACAGTAAATGAGGCAACTGGGACCCAGTGCGAGCCTACTCTATGCCATGGCCTAAATGGATGCTGCTGACACATAGACCATACCAATGGGTGTTGCAGGCACGGGCAAGATCTCTGGTGCAGTAGCCGTAGTAGTGGGCCCCCTCTCTACATCAGTGTCTATCTGTGGGGGTGCCTTAGCAGTGGGACCAGTAGTGGTCGAAGAAGATGGAGGATCTAGTGGTGGCACTGCGGCGAACATTTCTGGCATCTGAGCTGGAGGATGTGGTACTTACCGAAGGGCCACTGATTTCTCATCAGGCTTTATCAGGCTGGTATCTAAAGTCCTCTGAACCCCAATTAGAGAGTCCAAATGATGAAGCATCTCCACCCCTGCCTTTATACAGAGTCAATATATCAGGCACGGGAAGAGGATGGAGGTGGACCTCTTCAGGGCCGCCTCATGAATCTACTCTACAATCAGGCAGGCCCAGTCTATGTCATAGCCAACCAAAATGCTGAAAACCAATATAGTATGGTATGACATCAGGTTATTATCTATATGTGTTGGCCAAATCTGCAATCTTACCACAACCCACCAAAATTTGCCAGTGAAACTGAGGGTGGCCTCCACTATTGGCTATGATGATGTAGACAGCCACTTAGGGCCCTAACCCAGCTTAGTAATGTGGTCGGTGACCTATCTCATCAAAGTGTCCTTTCGGGATTGATCTCTTATCAGAGCCTTGTCCCGAGTCTACCTCAATCTGTAGTCGAACTCTACTATGGTTCAGGGGCTTGGTACACGGGGCCAAATAACATGCGACGGATGATGGCCTCCGAAATATCAACCTATACACCCCTCACCCTAGTGTGTGTTAATCAGGACTAAGTGAGGAGTTTCTTCCCCTTAAGAAGAGAGCCAAGGACTATGGCCGCGTCGGATGCAAAAAAACTCATGAACCGTAGGTGGGAAGTACTTTCCCGATGGTGCTGCCAGCTATTGGAGCCTGAATCGAGCAATAGTGTCCTAGAGGCCGGGGACACTGTCTAGCCCTGAGGTGATAATCCAACGCTCCTTGAATATGGAATGGGCTAGTCGACCCCTCTTATCCTTCTGTATGTCATCCCGGTAGATAGTCTGCATACCCTGCATACACCATTGGCTAGATAGAGCATCCAAAGTACAGGGTCGTGCTCGGGGTATTGCAGAAGACTCAGACTTTGACTCCTCTCTGAATCCGAACCCCAATCCTTCTGTGGAGGAAGTCATCTGTGTTGAGCTGCTGTGCTTGTTGCCTCCATCGTCAGACTGGGGAAGGTGGACCAAAATAGCCTGAGTTTGGGGCTTTTTTGACTATATAGTAGTAGCCCGTGTCTGTGGTCGCTCAGCGTCCGCATTAGGCTAAATAGCGAGCTCTTCTAAAGATCCACTAGCCTCAGAGTTTCCCTGATCCTCAAAGGACTTATCTCGTAATTGCCATTGTAAGGCCCATACCTCATTTTTCCTTGATTTTGGTGCCATGGTACCTGAAATGCACATATTTAACAACACAATTAGTCCAACAAGTATTGCAACAAAAATCAATAACATATCAAAACTGGTGATAGATGAGTCTACAAAGGCTCGTTTATGGGTCATAATGAAAACTATGAGCTATAAAAGGCCCTCATAGATGACAGGGTGCTGGTAACTTAGTTACTAGAACTGCATCTATGAGACTAGGCACGACTCGTAGAACTTTAAACTGAGTTGTAGATGTGGTTCCAAACATGAATTTTTATAGGCATGGCCCTACGAGACTTGTCTACAAGTTGAAGAATAAAGTACAACTCATAAAAGGTCTCGTATGATAGGGTCTTAGAAACTCTAGGCTACTAGATTTTCATATAAGGGGCAACTACGTCTCTTAGAATATTCAACGGGCTATAGAAGACCCTCGTGGTGTGAAATTTCCAGTTACTTAGTTTTCTAAGTCTATCAAACGGGTCCTAAAATAATGTTATTACACCATAATCATTTGAATCAACACTAAAGCAAGAATATTATGCACCCACATGATCCTAACAAATTCCCCAATACCCCTCATGCAATAATTACATACTACACCATCAATTTCCATTTCACATGTTTACACTACAAACCGACACCCATTTGAAAGTTAGAAATTAAGCACACACATGCAATCACATGTCATTTTTCAAGCGATGATTTCCATGCAATTCGAACGACATGAATTTAACATAATAACTTTCAAATAAGACCAGACCACAAACATACTCTGGCATTTTACATTATTCAAAACAAACGAAAATAGCTCAATCAATGTTATACAGATATCACATATAAAGACAACCATTGATTCGAATACAACAAGTTTGGACTACCCTACTTTTCAATAATTTCAACCTAATGACATTAATTTCGGTAATACAAGGTTTTTAGGGCCAAGAACTTACCCGAATTCGATTAAAAGGATGGAAAATTGAAGGAGGAATCTGAAGAGGGCAAAACCCTAGGTCGCCAGAGTGATGCCAAAAAAATTTGCCAAAAAACTTTGACGGTGGCCGAACGGTAATCAGAGTTTTAGGGTAGGAGAAAGGGGTTGGGTGTTTTGGGAAATATTTTGAGAATAAGGGGTGAAAATTATTTGATCCCCCTTTTATACATTGACCGGGTCGGATGAGTATTGGGCCCAGTGTCACGAAATTAGAACTTTCTCTAAGACTCTCGTGTGGCACTAGTCGAATTTACTTACGACTCTTTCACGATCTTGCAAATACCAGTAAGCATTTCAACTAAGATCGCTAAGGGAATGCTAGATATGAAGACTATAAGAGAAAGCTTTTGGAAAGAAGGCTTGTATTACTTGGAAGAATGCTTCACAACTTGCTTTTCCGGATTTCTGGATGGTTTTGGCAATGCAAATGACCCCCTCTATTTATACTACTCCTAAGGGGCCAAAGTGCAAATAATATTTACATGACAAGTACTCCTATATTTACATAATAGTCCTTTCTCTAGAATTCTCCACACTAGTCTAGAGAAGACTATATAGTACAAGAATAATATTCACGAATCTAGAGTTTTCCGTAGACTACCCGAAGGCTCCAGATTCTTCTTCTCTGTGCAAAAATAGTGGTGGTCCTAACACTCTTCCCCACCTCATGTGGCGACGAACACGACGCACTGCTCCCGCTGCAAGAATTCTCGTACCTTGTCCTTGGGCTGCCACAGGTCTTCATATATCTCCCATGTGGCTTCCTCCGGTGCCTGGCCCTTCCAGTGTACAAGAAACATGGTAGTAGAAGGTTAACCCCATTTCTGCTTGGCTTGGTAATTTATGATAGCTTCTATATCCTGATCGTGCGAGGCGGTGACTATTATAAGTGCCGATTCGACTGTCCTTAGCTTGTCTCATCCTCGTCCTCATGGTATGGCTTGAGAACGCTTGCATGGAAGACAGGATGCACTTTGAATGATGGTGGAAGCTCCAATCTATGAGATCTTACCTACCTTGCCAACGATCCTGAATAGGCCCTTGTACTTTCGTACCACGTTTTGGTGCACGCCTCGTAGAGCTTTGAATTATCTTGGATTGAATTTCACCAAGACCAAGTCTCCTACCTTGTAGTTTGTGGGGCGACGCTTACGGTTGGCGAACTTCTTCATCTTCTTAGACATTTTGTCTAAGTAAGACTTAGCGGTGTCCAACTTCTCCTCAAAGCCTTTGGCGAAATGGTATGCCCCCAAACTCTTGCGCTCGAACGCGACCAATAGTAAATGTAGAGTTTGAGGCTATTGTCTTGTGGCTAACTCAAATAGTGTCCTGCTAGTGGCTTCGCTTCTCTGCAAGTTGTATGAGAATTAGGCAACGTTAAGAAACTTTGCCCAATCATGCTTTACAACTTGCTTTTTTGGATTTCTTCATGGTTTGGCAATGCAAATGACCTCCTCTTTATATACAACTCCTAAGGGGCCAAACTGCAAATGATATTTACATGAAGAGTCCTCCTATGTTTACACAATAGTCCTTTCTCTACAATTCTCCACACAATTCTGGAGAAGACTACAGAGTACAAGAATAATCTTCAAGGATCTAGAGTCTTCCGTAAACTACCCAACGGCTCTAGATTCTTCTTCTCCATGCCAGAATAGTGTCGGGTCCTAACACCAGGCTCTACGAAAACCCCGATTATGGGCCGTAGAGTTTTCTACGGTCCATAGACCCTGGTCTCGTGGACTGCCAAAGCCCTAGTTCAAAAAATTAGCTTCACACACCTATCAACGGGCTATATGTAGAAGTACAACTCATAGAGTGGGTCGTAGAAGCCCCTAACACTTTGACAAATTAGAGAACTTACCTAAAGTCGACGAGCCCTATTCACGGCTTGTAATTTTATCTACGTTCCATAAAGTTGGCTCGTGGACTGGAGTGCATATTATTTTGATCTCTAAAAATGTTCTATTTGTCGATGAATGGGTTATGGTGTGAACCACGACCCATAGAAATGGTCATAGAAGCACTTTTGTTTCTTATTTAGCCCAAGATAGCTGACTTGCTCTTGTACCTATTCTTTACAAAAAAACATTGTTACCCTATATGCCACCAATCCAGAGTCCAAAATTTACAACCAAAGTGCTAAAAATTAACCTACCTACAAGTCTAAAAGATAAAAGAAAACAAAACTGCCACTATTATATCAAATATCTTGGGTAGCCTCCCATGTAGCGCCTGCTTTATTGTCACGGCACGACTTAAACGACTTGGTTATTCAGACTTCACCAAGTGCCCAAACTTCCATCTTCAAGTCATCGGGCCTCTTCATCGACTGACAAATATTAAAGACGACTTCTTCATCATTCAATCAAAATTTGAGTTGGTTGGAGTCCATATCCACTAGTGCTCACCCAGTGGCTAGGAAAGTTCTTCCCAAATGATTGAGACAGCACGCAAGGATCACAAAGTCTATTGGGAATATGAATTTCTCTACTTTAACAAGTACGTCATATAGTATCCCCACAGACTTCTTCACCGTTCGGCCAACCATCAACAATCGCATGCTCATAAGCATAGGGCTCCCAATCCTAGATTCTTGAAGACCGCAAGGGGCATCAAATTTATGCTGGCATCTAGATCACATAATGCCCTTGAGAACTCAACATCTCTGATGGTGCAGGGTATGGTGAATGCTCTGAGATCTTCTCGCTTTTGCACCAAGGACCTTATAGCTATCGCACTATAATGTTGAAGCTACTGGGAGAGCTCTTGGCTTACAGTGTACTTCTTTGCGACCAAGTCCTTAATGAGCTTTGCATACCCAGGCATCTTCTCCAATGCCTCAATGAGAGAGATGTTGATGGAGAGTTTTTCAGCGTGGAGAGGAAGTTCTTGAATTTACCTTCCTCCTCCTTCTTTTTGATTCTCTAGGGGTAAGGAAGAGGAGGTCTAGGAATGGTTTTCAACTTTTGTAGCATTGCCGCAGCATTACTTTCCCCATCCTTAGCACGAACATCTGTGGTCTCTGTATCTTTTCTCTCAACTATCTTTTCACGAATGTCTTTATCATCAACAAGCATCGAAGGGTCAACGGTCTTATTGCCACCACGAGTAGTCACCACCATACACCGCCCCTCATTTTTTGGATTCTAAATTGTATTGCTAGGCAATGTACCTTTTCGATGCTAGTTCAGTTAAGTTGACATTTGAGCGAACTATTGCTCTAGCTGCTTGATAACAACATAATGAGACTTGATTTTCTAATAAATACTAGAGATGTTAGATTTCATCCCCTTCAAGGTCTAGCCCGAGCTTCAGCCTTCTTCAACAAAAGATCAAACATCTCTTCAAATCTAAAACTACCAGCACCCGAGTATCGATTATGTGGTGGCATATATGGACCATTACTGTACCCATCTCTGCGTCCCCAATCAACATCTCTGTCCTGGCCCCTATTTTTGTCATAGTAGCCTCTTCGATTATTATCTCAGAAGGTGCCATCCCTGTTATAGTTTCGACCTTGGTTTCCTTGACATTGACGCCAATAGTCCAGATTGGACCATTAGGCATTGGTCTAGAAACTCGCCATCTGATCAGTGATGAAGCAAGTGTCCTCCTCATAGTATGACTTCTCGTATATGGGTGCTCGTGAAGGCTAATGAGCTACTACATTCACATGTTCTTGGTTCTGCTTCATCAACTACTCCACACTTGTATTAATCCTCACAAGCTCTTGCATCATATCCTCATTTATTTTTGCTCATGCTGAATTAGTACTAGCTATAAGCGATTTCTTTATTATTGACTTACCTCTCATCCCCCATGCAAGATTTGTTTTGAACACTTTTCTAACCTCTAAGCAATCATCGGAAATAGATGATCTAGAAATGAGTCTCCCATGATGGTGTTAGCAACAACTTGGTTGTTCTCGTCGAGGGCTCAATAAAAGATCTCCACTAAGGCGTCATCTAAGATCTTGTGTTGAGGGATACACCTCAGGAACTTTGTGCACCTATCCCATGCAGTGCTGATTGAATCACCAGGCAATTACTCGAAGTTGTTGATTTGATCCTTCTACTTCAAGTTCTTCGATCTCGGAAACAACCTCTCTAAAAAGGCCTTTAGCAGTTCCGCCCAGTTGGTGATCGAACTCGGTGGGAGCTTAGATAACTATGGCATTGCATCACCTGTTAGAGATAAAAGGAAGAAACAGAGCCCAACGACATCCATAGACAGATTCTAGCTTCCCATCATACTCTTACAAACGAAAACAATAGTATGTAGATGATTATGCGGATCCTCTAATAGTAGGACCACGAACAACTCGTGATTCTGCAGCATTTGTAGTAACCCACTTGAAACAACAAACTTTGTGTCATCCGGTAGTAGCGGTAACACAATAGCTCCAGTGACATCCAAGGTCAAGGCAATATTGATTCCATGTATGAGCCGCGGCTTGAAGATCCTGGGGTGGCGGGTTAATATCCTTAAGTGGAGGTAGTTTATTATTATTCTCATTTTGGTTCTGGTTCAGTGCTGCATTCACTACATTGATTGCAGTGTTTTTCGTATTGTTATTGGGCCATCCTTCTCAGCGTCCTTTGGATCGCAAAGTCAAACGTAGTCAAGCGTATGCCTCGACTTCGCGTGTTGTGCATATAATACACCTGCACGCTGAAAAAAACAAAAACGACAAAAAACATAAAATGAGGGAAATAAGGATTAATTCTCGAATTACTCAAATAAACTAGTCTAACCATATTCCCCTGCGACAGTGTCAAAATCTTGATGTCGCCCAAGCTACACCTCCTTTTTGAAGGTTAAAGCAGTCGTTGTCAAGATATATAACCTAAATAAGGTTAGGGTCAAACCTACAAGGTATATGGTAGACTCAAAGTAATTTGAAACAATTTAAGTTAATTAACCTACTTATCTCCCGAAGGGGGAGGGGGTTGTAGAAGAGTAACTAGGGTATTGTGTTCCTCATGATTCCCTAACTTGGTATTATTATATAATCACATTCTTTTCTAGTATGTTGCAAGCAGAATAGTAAATTAAGTTTACCCAACCCTTTGATCTGGGCGAGAGGTAAATTTCACTATGTGATTTGATCTATCCCCATAGCGTGACACTACTAACCCTTACCTATGTTCCATTACAACCTCCGCTTTATCCAGTTTGGTTGATTAGACGAGAAGAAATCGATCGAATCCTGTTAATTAATCTCTTTTCCCATTTATTATTACCTTGATCTAGTCAGTAACAACTCGGAAAGTTCTAAAATTTTCCACCATTGAAAAGCAATCAAAACAAAGAGAATTAATTAATACATGCTTGTACACTTTCCAAGAATTACAAATTATTCAATTTTATCTTGTTAGTTTTCATGGTTCCCATTACCCCAGTTGTGGATTTAGCTATGCATTATCATTATAGATGCAAGAATCATAATATGGAATAACATAATTGAGCACTTACAATGATGAATTTAAGAACAAGAAATCCCAACTCTTTAATGGAAATCACAAAGCATGAACTAAAATCACAAAATAATATTCCAAACACTTCTCTCAATGTTTCTGATCGTTCTCCTCTTTTCTCTACTGGAAATAACCTAAAAATTACATGTATAGTGCTTAAAATACAATTCCAAAACAAAATAGGAAAACTGAATTCTGCAGGCAATACGAGCTGACTTACGAGTCGTAGTAAGTTCTACGGCCCGTATCGGGGCTTCGCAGAATTCACTCTTCAAATTTGAGCACATCTTCTACGAGACCTTTCTATAAATCGTATTCAGACTTACAACACGTATAGGGTTTCTTCTAATGACTTTTCAAAAAATCCCAACTTTTGATCCTCAGAGTACGAAACCTCATTTACGACTCATACAACTTTCCACGACTCGTCTAATAACTCGTAGATACAACTTCAAAAATTCACCCCATCACTGGATCTCAGTTAAGAAACCCACTCTACGGCTCATGAAAATTTTCATGGCCCGTAAAGTGTGTCGTGGAATAGCAAAAACTACCGCAATTGCACACTTACCCCAAAATCGTGTCAAATCCCAAAATAAAAAAAAAACATAAAAAGACATCAAAACCGCTAATATCACTTTGAAAACATAAAAAAACCCATGTTTTAAGCATCAAATGAGTGTATTTTGACAGCACATCAATCCGCGAAGCAGAGACGTTGCGCACCTTGCTAGAATTTGCACTTTTGCTCTAAAAAATTATCTTTTGATCTGGTAGCTCTAAGATATAACCAAGATCATTTTCCCACATAATGTTTTGTGTTGATCACAATTCCAACCTCGGATTCCCCAAAAAGGTTCAGGATAATGTGTTATCCGAGCATTCGCTTATCTAGGGATATTTTTATAATTTTATCGGGTGTTACAATTAAATTGAATATATCATAATTATTCAATTTATATATGTCAATTAAAAAATAAGACCTCTTTATAAAGTTTGTCTTTAGACCTCCAGACTCATTAAGATGGCCTTGGACCATTGTATATTTTCTCATAAGAATGGCAATGAGGCAAGGCAAGATTGACGCATAACAAGGTGTGGCGAAAAACCATATTAAAAGGGAAGAGCTATAATACCCCCAAATTCATCCCACCTAACCTACTGCAAATACCCAAGAGAAGATGAGAAAGAAACTAAGAAAAAGCACCAGGAGAAAGTACGAAGACCATTTATGGCTTGTAGAGTGATTTACCATAGATGAGGCCTCATGGGTGCTTATGTGACTTGGTGAAATTTTCTATGTCTGAGGCCCAAGTACGTGATACCATACGAACCATACATTGATCCGTGAATCGTAGATCAGGTTTCATGGGTTGATGATTCAAAAACTAACTTTTTTGGATATCAAATGACGAGTTGGCAAACAACCCATCAAATCATCTATGGCCTATAAGTATGGTTTTTGTAGGTTGAAGTTCCAGGGAACCAAGTTTTCTGAACCATGAAACCACGAGTAATCAAATGGCTCGTAATGTACTTTACGACCCATAGGAAGGGGTATCGCAAGTCCCAAGTTGATTTCCAGGAACCAAATTCTAGGAAACCCTAACTTACGAAGAGTTACTTACAGCCCGTAAGTGGACCCACGACCCGTAGACGGGGTCTCGTGGTTCCACTCGACAATTTTTAAGAAGCATATTTTCATCTTTTCCTACGATTTTTAATTAAAACCTATGACGTTTTGGACTTGTTATAGGTCCTATTTCTGTATCCTAAGTATATTATCTCTCAATACGCGCTTAGGAATTCTTGAGAGCATAAAAGAAGAGAGAAAAGCAAGGATTTCCAGTTCAATCATGGGAATCATCAAAGGATTGATTATTCTTCCAAATTCTAGGTATGCAAGGCTTCCTAAAGTAGAGAAACGAGTACATCCATGCATCCCTTCGTAGTCTTGAGTTGAGTCATGAATACGAGTGAGTCTGAAAGTCCTGTAATTCTAACCTTTAAGTTTTCTCGAATTTGTTTTGAGTCCTCATGATTGTATGTAAATAAATTGATGTATTGCATTTCCATTCATATGAAACTGAGATAACCGTAGCCTGTACTTGACAGCATGATCCCTGATTTCACTACCTGATGATGTTTTGTGTATTGACTGTATTGAGAATATGAGTCTATTATCTGAATTGAGTACTTGGAGCATGTTTGAGCATGAGGAGTATGTACATATTCTTGTTCCTTAATATGTATGAGGTGAGCACCTTATGTGTCTATGTGTTGATCATGATTGGTATGAGAATGAATGACTCTAGTACGTCAACCCTAACGCCTCCTGTCTATCGGAGGAGGCGTCTCTAGTGGGGTATTTGTTTAGTGTTGCAAGCCGAAGCATCTCTTCCAGTGGTGGTACACTTAGGAGGCATGATCTTCAATCATATAACGCACGAATCAGATAGATACTTTAATAGAGTTAAACTCTATCATACAATTTTAGAATATAATAAAGTGTAACAATTCCTAATGTTCTATAGCCTCCTGCTTATAAAATGTGGTTCACAACATACCCATAAACAAGACTCTACTAGACATGACTTTATAGACTCCCTAGGATACTTGAACTCTATGCTCTGATACCAAGTGTTTCATGTCTAGGGAGGGTACCCTTGGAATGGCAGACACTTAGAGACTATTGCGAGCCCCCAAGCAAACTAGTAGGCCTCATCACATTAGTTTAATTATATTATAACAACAGAAGACATTAATGAATAAGAATACTTAAATGAAAAGCAGTGACAAATCGATAATCAAAGGCCAAAGGCCAAACAATCTATCCATCAACCAAGTAAGTCCAGTGTGAAAGAAACTTGCAAAAAATAACATCCAATCACAGCTCAACAATCTAGTCTATGAAGTCTCTAAAACACCTGACTAAATGGTGCCAATGACAAACCCATGGCTACCTTTAAATAGAATAAAATAAATCTAACTCAATGCTAGAATAGAAACATAATGTCCTCCAAAAGTAGGGGGCTCACCAATCAGCTGAAAGAAAATACGTCCTACACGGGGCGCCTATTGATGACTGGTAGTACTTGTCTCCACATCATGAAAAGATACATGCCCAAATACAGGCCCAAATAGGCGTCAATACGTGGAATGTACGAGTATGTAAAAAGACACAAAAAAACATGTAAAGGAAAAATAACATCAACTCAAATAGCTCAACTCAAGAAGTAGGAAACTCAATCATCATGTCAAGAGTCTAACGTAAGAATACAGTTTAGACAATGACCACTCATATACCATCTAGTCCAATCCACTTAGAGTACTATCAGGAACTATATAGGAGTTTCTCTAATCGACAACCATTACCTATGAGCCGGTGATGATACAACAAAGTAATGTCGTTGCCATGTCCCTTTCCAGGATTTAGGACATCCCATTAGTGGATGCAAATTTAGTAACATCAAGTCCTCTTTTTGGGACAATAGGAAATATCCAATTTCACGGTTCAATCCTATTCTATGCCGACTATGTAGTTATTGAGTTTGAGTTGGACTTACTCTTACTCAATTCGGTGCTCAATACTCCTCCAAGACTCAATAAGCTCATACAACATGAAATCTAAGGTTAACTCATTCATCTAATCTCGTTGGACATTTGTCAACTCAATTCATCACATCAACTATCAACTCCTTGGTTACAATTTTGTAAGGTTCAACTCTTGACTCATAAAGACTTTATGATGCATCATTCTAACTCATAAAATTCAGCAAAAATAAGTAGAGGTAAAGCATTTAGGGACCCCATGGACTCTTTAAGATCAAATTATACTTATGCATACTCATTTAAGTGAAATATGTAAAAATAACAAGAATTCATGCCAAGGTTCATGTAGTAAGGCAAAATCATCTATTTCATGTATTTAATTCATAAAAATAGTAATTCATACAAGATCATATAGGAATATATTAAGATTTTAGAGAAACCTTCAAGAAACATTCATAGTAGACTCAGTTTATTCCCAACTCCATCAATTCGGGTTATAGGGCACATGGAAGAACAAAATCTATATTTTGGTTAGCCTTATATATCTAGAAATTTTAATTCTTGGAGCAGCTTGAAAGAACTGACAATATTATCTTCCAACCCCAACGTTTTCCTCCCTTGAAAACTTGTTCTAAGTTGGAGAAGGTGTTTTTTCGCGTAAAAAGGTTAAACTAATATATTTAGGGATTTATTTAGGTGTAAAAATGTGAGGTTTAGGCTTTGAAAGGGTGGCAAAAGACCAAAATTCCTTTCTTTAAAAGCTATTAAAATCATCCATGGGCCTACCTACCGCCGTAGGAATCATTCATAAACTTTTGGACAAATTTTGGGGTCTCTGGATCGAATCCACGAGCGCAATCAATGGCCTGTAGAAGTTTCTATGACCTATAGATCGGTCCATCAAATTTGGGAATAAAAAATGGATTTTCTGAAGTCTTTCCACGAGTTAATAATGCAGGCTGTAACTTAAACTACGGCCTGTATGTGGTTTCGCGTTCAACTCTGTTCTGGCAGTCTTTAGTAAAATGACCATAACTTTTGACTCCGAACTCTAAATGAGGTGAAATTAGTTGCCTCGGAAAGATAATTCAAAGACATTCATTTGGTAGTTCATGGGACATCTGATTCTCTATGTGCTTAGAGTTATAATCATTTAAATTTGACCCTTGTATATTCTAGCACTAGAAACTCAATTAATAGGAAGGTTTCAAACTTGGCTAAGTACTAGAGGTCCCTTATGACCCTAATCAACTTCCTACATATAAAAATTAAGCTTGAAACATAGGTACATGCAAGAATAGAGTTATGGGGTGTCATAATAATTAACTGAATTCAGTGTGATTACTCATGTATAATCAACCGGAATGGATCAAGTGATGGTTATACTGGGATAAAGGTAAGAGTTAGTAATGAAACACTACAGGGATAGATCGAATCATATGGTGAAAATTGCTAACAGCTAGATCAAAGCGTTAGGTAAACATAACTTACCAGTTCTATATTATACACACTTGAAAAGCTTACAATTATCTGGGAATACTACGTTAGGAATACATGGGGAACGTAATACCCTAGTTACTTCTCTCACTAATTTCACAACACTTTCACTTGATGATTTGATTCTAAGTTTAGGTTTATTTCTTGTATTTTACAAACCCCCTTCAGGAAATAAGTAGATTAATTCAAAATAATTGTTTATAATTATTCCAAGTCTTGACCTTATCCCCTGTGGGATTGACCCTAAAAACTGTTCGGTTCTATATTTTGACAACAAGAACTTATACCTTGAATTGGAGGTGTATTCTAGGCGTGATCACTATCTATCTGACTAGACCGTTTATCTTTTGCTTTTATTATTATATTGACTTTTTTCGGCTTTGGGCTTACTCACCTTCGTGGGTTATGTGAGTGCCATCTTAGCAAGATTTTGGGTCATTACAATTCGGTGTTACAATTTGGTATCAGAGTCTCAGGTTCATAGGTCTCACATGTGTACAAGCTCAATTGAGTAGAATCTTAAGGATTGATGCAAAGATGCTCGTTACAAATGCTTGAAAGGCTACATAGACAATTAGGAAATTCTCTTTTACTTCATTCTAATAGACATACACATTTTTAAGTGTTGAGTGGTCTCCTGTCCTTTTGATAGATGGTGAGGACTAGAGCTACTACTGCTGCATGATGAGGAGAGGCAGTACCTGGTGTTGTTATTGAGAGCCCAGCTAAGGGTAGGGGTCGTGATAGAGGATGAGTGATAGAACGAGGCCAAGGGGCCACACTGGCAATGGATTGTGACAGGGGCATCTCCCCTGAGACTGAAATCGCCTAAGTTAAACCTCCTTTTTATAGGATGAAACAGTCGTTGTCAAGAAATAGAACCTAAAAAAGGTTAGGGGCGAACACACAGGGGACACGTACACTCAAGAAAATTAAATGATCAGGGTTCAAATGGTTAGCCGACTTACATCCTCGGGGAGGGGGGGTTCTTGAAATAATCGATGAAAAATATAACTAAACTAACTAACACAAGAGAGAAAAAGTCAATATGGAGAGAAACTAGGGTATTGTGTTCCCCATGATTCCCCAACTCAGTATCACTGGATAACCTAACTCTTTTCTAGTGTATAACATGCAGGACAGTAAGTTATGTTCACCAAGCCTTTTAGTCAAAGGTGAGAGGTGAATTTCACTATGTGACTCGGTGCATCTCCATAGTGTACATTACTAACCCTTACCTATTAGTCCTAGTAAAACCTCCCCTTGGCCCAGTTTGGTTGATTAGACGAGAACACATCAATCGAGTCCTGTTAATTAATCTCTTTCCCTATTCATTACTACCTTGATCCAGTCAGTAACACTAAGCGGGTTCTAATTTTGGCCACTATCAAAAAAATGCAAAACAGAGATATTAATTAATACGTGCATGTAAACATTTCAAGAATTATGAATTATCTGATTTTACTTTGTTAGTTCTCCATGGTTCCCACAACCCTAGTTGTGGATTTAGCTACTGCTGCTTTGTGTAGATGAAAGAATTATGGATTGAAAAAACATAATTGAACACTTACAGAATATAATTAAGAACAAGCAAATCCAACTTCAATAATAATTTCAAGCTTAAAGATTAAATTCAAACACAAGTGTTCTCATAGGCTCTCTAATATGATCTCACAATTTTCTCTCTCTAATTACTAAGTTCTCTGAGTCCTAGATGAAAAATTAGCAAACCCTATTGAAACTTATGAAAATGAACCTACAAAAAAGTTTATAAAAAGTAAAATATAAGTTCTAAACAAAATAAGAGAACTGGTAGGCACGCCATACCAAAGGAGTTTACGGGCCATATTGCATTCCATAGCCCGTAATCGGGGTCTCGTACGTCGCTGCTGGAAAATACGACTTCAACTCTATGACACCCCTCTACAACTCGTAAAGTGGTTCACAACTTGTAAAAGGGATTTCATCTAATGAACTTCAAAAAGTCCCAATCTCTGATCCTCAAGGCACGAAGCATCTTCTACGACTCATAAAACCTTCTAGACTTGTCTGCATGTTCGTAAAATAAACTTCAGAAAATAGCCCCTCACTGGAATTGTTCATGAAACCACCCTATCGCCCATCGAATGATCTACAACTCGTAGAGGGTCTCGTATAACATCAAAAAATCATTATCTTCTGCACTTTTTCCCTAAAATCAAGGCCTACCTATAATCCTTCAAATATAAACACAAAAACACATAAGACCAACTAACATCAGATTGAGAACACTCAAAATTCCAAGTTTAAAGTATGAAAAGTAATTTATTTTGGTAGCACATTAACACTCTCAACTTAAAATTGTTACTTGTCCTCAAGCGACAGACTCAATCTATATAGATAATATACTAACACACAGACCTCAACCCCATGGCATACATCACAGAAATCTCAAACTCAGTTACCCACACCAACTTTTCAAAATAGGATCAGATAACTATCTAGCAAATTAATATAAACTGGTGCATATGACAACACAACTATGACAAGTGAGGTAGTATCAACAATCCACAATCACTAATCAAGTCTAGTGCTAACAGTGCAATGCGAATACCCTTATACAAAGAAATTTCATATCTGACACTCAAGGATGTTTTCACGTATAACCTTGGGACTATGCAAAATCACTCACTCTTACAAAAGATATTTATGCATCATGCCTAATACCATAGGATTGGCCCCATACTAATGATTAAGACTTTCAACTAACTGGACTAGGATCACTTAAGGACTTTCTAGGCTTGTAACATAGGCTCAGGGGGCTTTGGTATGAAATTGTGGGAACATAGTGACTAAAGGCCTTCCTTGACACTGTGTATTTCTGCACTTTTTCCCTACCAACTTTGGTATTTTCACCTTATCCTCCTTTTTTCCTATTTTCAAGCTTTTCTAGGTGCTTTATTTTCATTTTTTCGCTTCTAGCCTTATTTCTACACTTCATTTTTCTTTTTAACTCACAATTAAGACATCACTTGTTTTTCTTACACGCAGTACATGATTTTTCTATATCACTAATTCACCCCCTCATTTTTATCTTTCACCCTTACACCAACCATTCTCAACTTAGTCTTTTATTGTGTATTGAGGTGCCCATTAACCGTCCTCAAAACAAGGGCCATTTTTGGTAGCCACCCTCAACTTAGGCTTTTTGCCTCAGTCAAGTTTCACAATGCTCAAGGAAGGACTAGGGCCAATTTCAGGATTTTACAACTAACAAGGCTAGGTTAACTAGGTGTTTTCATAGAATAGGTACATGTTAGGCTCCAAAATTAGGAACAAGGGATATATCATCATTTTGGTTGGTTATTTTAGGCTAAGTGGACTATTAAGAACAATGGCCTAAGATCCTTTCCTAATCCAATTAATCTAAAATCTAATTTAAAGTAACAGGAAAAGTTCTTAATTAGGATAAAATACATGAATCTCGCAAATTAAGCTCACCCTCACATGGCACTGCATACATCATCAAACAAAAGACTCTTAGTGCTTCTTATATCAATTTGTCCTTACTTATCAGAACAGACATTGTCACACACCTAAACATGCATGATTGCTATCTAACTACTAATCAAAATAAATTGTTAGTGGGTATCATTTTTCAAAGAAAGCACAACAAACATGCCATATGCCACAAGTATTAGGACTATATACTACAAATACATCTAAACATCCTAAACATGCCGGTTCAACAGAAATTATATATCCACAGGGAAAAAGAATACATTCAAGAAAATCATGGGATCAAAATTGGGGTATTTGTGGACCCAAGCTACTCAGACTTCACTAAGGCCCATAAATACCTATACCCTATCAAAAACGATATGCATTGTCCCTAATGCACAAAATCACAGAAAGATAACACACATTGGGGTCAAAAGAAACATAGTTGGGTGCCCAAGCACCATTATGTGGCTGAGTATGGCTACCCTCCTCTTGTGGGGTAGTCTTCTTAGTAATAGTATTCTATTCGGAGGTCCTAGCACCCCTCATGCGCTCACGCTCTCGAGCCTGTCGTCTTTCCTCCTCATGTCTCGATCTTCTCAAGACAAAATCGAGCTTCTCCCTCTCTGTAAGCCTCCCATGTAAGCGTATCTCATCTGGATCATTATCATCTATGCAGGGTCTTTTCCCATGGGAAGACTGAATAGGCTCATCAGGAGTAAATAGATCAACCACTGGCACCAGAGGTATAGTCACCGGTAGTGCAACCAGTGCTGCGAGTGATTCTGTTATGTCAGCTCGAAGCTGCTGGATCTCCGTATAAATAACCGACAAATCTAATGGCTGGGCCTCATTCAATCTCCGTTGTACCCTCTCCCCGAAAGCATGAATGCAAGCGTCCATGGTAGAGATATGGTCCTAAATAGTGGGGATCGCGAGTGCCTGCATCTGACTATCCGAGTCTGAAATGGCCTGGCGGACCCATGGCCTGATCAGATGAATAAACTGAGTCAACTGCGATTCAGCATATGATAACCACTGCGCTAAGGCAAATATAGATGCGGTGGAAATGTATATCATGCTCGCGAAAGTAAGCTGTGATGATGCAGCTTGTAGTGCAAGAATAAAAGTGGTAGGCCCCCTCTCCTCATTTGTCTCGAGTTGTGCAGGCTGCTCCTCAGTAGCAGTAGCAGTGGTGGTGGCAGTCTGTGAACCTTCAGGCAGTGACACTTTGGCCAATATCTCAAGCATAGATTGAGGTTGTGCTCGTCGCAGTGCCACTGAGTTCTCTTCAGCCTTGATCAGGCTGGGATCCAACGTACACTGGGCCTCAATCAACTGGTCCAGCTTATGCAACATCTCTACCCTCAACTCTAGACAAAGTTGGTATATCAAGCTGGAGAATAGGATGTAGGTAGACCTCTGCAGTGCTGCCTCATGAATCTTCTTAGTGATGAGGTAGGCCCAACCAATATCATAGCCAGCTAAGATGTTGGCAACCAGAACCACATGCTCTGGAGTCAACGTATTGTCAGCAAGTGTAGGTCAGATACGTGAACGAACAATCACCCACCAGATTTGGTGGGGAAACTGAGTGAAGCCTTGATAACACGCTCCGAGTGAGTGGCGCCCCATGTAGGTTTCAGACCCTGCTCAGTAATAAAACTGGCACCCCATGTCATCAAAGTAGCTCATTGCCCTAGATCTCTCATAACCAGGGGATCCCTCATCTGCCCAACCTTATAGTCAAACTCTGTGATGGATCTAGGTGTAGGGATCTATAGTCCAAACAATATTCGGTGGATGGTGGCCTCTGATAAATCCACTTGCCCACCCCTCACTCTTTTCTCGACCAGTCTAAGATGAGCGAGGGGCTTCTTCCCCTTGGGAAGAGTGCTCTGAATAGTGGCTGCATAAGAAGCATAAAAGTCCCTAACCATGGTTGAGGAGTATCGTCCAAGTGAAAGTGTGAGCCCCTAGAGTGCGTACCAAGTTATCATTTCCTGGAGACCAGGGACGCTATCGAGTCTGTTTCTGAGATGACTCGGGGCTCTTTATCGATGGAGCGGGGGATGGCTTGCCCCGCTTTGTCAGCTACCTCTCAACATATATCTCCTGTATGCCCTCGATGCACCACCGGTCCGTACGGGCGTCTAGAGGTGATGATTGAGATAATGTGGAAGATTCTATCTCTAAACCGTCTTCAGAGCTTGCAATAGAGCTCAACTCTTTTCTGGATGGAGTCATCTGTATAGAATTGCTCTCATCGTTGCCTCACTCATCAGACTGGGGAATGCAAACAACAAGAGCCTGAGTCTGCCCAGCCCGGTTTGCATCTCTAGTCTGTGGTCAATCCGTAACTCTAAGCTTCTCCACTAATTCGCTCGGAGTAGGGACCTGCTCATGATTTGAAGGCTCATCTTTGAGCATCCTCTCTAGGGCCTTGATCCCGTCTTGTTTGGCTTTAGGGGCTATAGTACCTGAACACGAATATATATCCAGAATGGTTAGCCCAAGAAACCACAAATTCGAACGCTAAACAATTTGAATCATGTTGTAGAAGAGTTCTATGAAAGCATCTTTACAGGACATAGTTGATAGTACGAGCTATAAAGAGCTTTCATAAAATAGGGGTTTAAATAATTTTGTGACTGGAAAAATCTACGAGACTAGGTACGAGTCGTTTACGAGTCCTACACTGAGTCATAGAAAATTCCAGCAAGCGAATCTATTATAGCCAGGAATTTATGAGACCTATCTATGAGCCGTAAAGTGAAGTACAACTCGTAGAAGGTCTCGTCTGATAGAGACTCAGAGACATTAAGTTTCTGAAATTTTTGACGAGGGGAATATACGGCCCGTGGAATGATCCACGACCATAATTCCACTCATAAGCAAGAAAACTCAGTCATTTGAGTTTCTAAGCCCATCACAATGAATCCCATTTGACTATTCCAGCAATTATTCTATCAGTATCGAAGCAAAAATGCACACATTCATATGATTCCTGCACCACAATGATTACCCCCAATACATATATCCCATCGACAGTGCTTAAGCATATTTACCCTACAATTCTGACCACTTATGATAGATTTCAACATTATTATGCACCTATGTCAACACCCACACATTCATAATCAAAATCATTTAATCACACATGGTGAGTGAATCAATAGGCACAAACAATTATTCACAACATTCAAACTAGGCATAAGTACCTAATTTTGGATTTAGACAAACATTCATGCATGGCCAACCCAGATTCAATTAACACATATCATTCAAACATAGATTTCATGGCTAAACTACCATTCCACACATTGTCCAACTCAATCATACAAAACAAGGCAAATTAAAGGTTTCGAAGCAACTAAAAAACTTACCAAGATGTGTGAGTAAGTAGAAGAAAATGAAGGAGGTGTTTAGGCACTAAACCCTTGGTTGCTAGAAACTCGCTGAAAAATAGGTGTATGGCTGTCGTCGGTGGTTGAATTCACAAGGGTGAGGGGTTGGCCGGGTTATTTTTGTATTTTAGTTAAAAATGGGGTCAAAACAATTTGACCTTATTATTTATACCTTGACTGGGTCAACTTAAAAGTTAATGGGCCTAGATACTACGAAACCTTGATTACAGGTCATAGAGTGTTTTATGGCCCATATACCATGGATTCGTAAAACATCCGAACCCTAGATTTCAGGACTGGGTTACATAGACTAGTCTACGAGTCGTAAAGCCGTTTATGGCTCATAGAATTGGTTATATCAACACATAGAGAACATTTCCAGGAAACTTACTCAGGGTCTACGAGCCCTATTCACGACCCATAGTTTGATCCACGGATCATAGAGTTGGCTTGTGGATTGGAGTGCAAAACTTTTTGCTCACTGGAAATCTCTACGAGATGGTGTATAGGTCGGAAAGTGTTTTACAACCCATAGAACCAGTCGTAGAGACCCTTCTACTGCTATTTTCAGCCAAAAATAGATGACTTAGCCCTATATCTACATATTCTTCATAGAAAACCCTGTTACCCTATACGCAACCAACCCAATGTCCAAAAATTACAATCAAAATACAAGTAAATAAACTACCTATGAGTCCAAAATCTGAAAATAAACCTACAACTATATTATTACATTAAAGATATTGGGTTGCCTCCCAAGTAGTGCCTGATTTAATGTTGCGGCATGACTTAGAAAAATTTGTTAATCATAATTCACTAATTTCCAGGAATAGATTCTTCAAATCATCTAGATGCTTCATGTACTGACAGATAATGAAGATCACTTCATCTCGTTCAATCTAAACTTGAGTTGACTGGATTTCATATCTACTACTACTCGCCTAGTGGCTAGGAATGATCTTCTCTGGATGATTGGGATGTCAAAGTCGACTTTACAATCTAGGGTCACAAAGTCTTTGGGGAGTATGAACTTCTCAACTTTGACTAGCAGATGTATAGTATCCCGATAGGCTTCTTCATCGCGAGATCCACCATCAACAACCACATATTTTTTGGAGTAGGGAATCCCAATCCAAGCTTCTTGTAGACCACTAGGGGAATCAGGTTAATGTTGGCACCTAGATCACATAGTGACCTTGTGAACTCCATATCTCCAATAGTGCAGGGTATGGTGAAAGCATTGGTATCTTCTTGCTTCCAAGCCAAGGACTATGTAGCAATAGTGCTACAATGTTGAAGCTCTTAGAAGAGCTCTGAATTCTGTTACTAGGAAGTGTACCCTTGTGATGCTAATTAAGTTGAGTCGACCAAACTGTCATTCAAGTTGTTTGATAGCCACAGGTCAAGACTCAATTTTCTGACTTATACAAGAAATCTTTTATTTCATGCCCCTTAGAGTCTCATCTTGTGTATTCATTTTCTTCAATAGGAGATAAAACGTATCCTCAATTCCAAAACTACTTCCACCTGCATCGTAGTTATACGGTGGCACATAAGGACCATTTCTGAAGCCTTTTCTGCGACCCCAATCTGCATATCTCTCTGGACCCCTATTCCTATCATAATATCCAATGCGATTGTCCCTGTAAGCTCCATCTTTGTTAAAGTTCCGACCTTGGTTTCCTTGACCTAGTGCCCAATAGTCCTAATTGGACCCTTGGGCATTAGTCTGGAAACCCCTCATCTGATCAGTGACAAAGCACGTGTCCTTATCATAATAGGTCTTATCATAAATGGGTGCACGTGGAGGTTGATGAACCACAACATTCACTCGCTCTTGGTTCTACTTCATCATCACCTCCATACCTGTGCAAATCTAGGCAAGCTGTTGGATGATTTCTTCATTGATTCTGGCTTGCTCTAGACCTACACTGATAACACATGAACTTTTAGTGGATGCGCTGTCTTTCTACCTTCATGCACAATTAGGCTTGACCACTTTTTCCATTCGCGCTGCAATCCTTGCAAATCGCTAATAAAAGAACATGCCACCCATGATAGTGTCAGCACAGGCCTGACTGTTCTTATTATGGGCACGATAGAAGATCTCCACCAAGGCATCATCAATTATCTTGTGGTTAGGGACACTCCTCAAATATTTGTGAACTGCTCCCATATAGTAGTGATTGAATCACCAAGGAAGTTGCTCAAAATTATTGATCTGGTCCTTCAACTTGAGCTTCTTCGATCTAGGGTAGTACCTCTCCAAAAAAGGCCTTCTCCAAGTTTGCCCAACTGGTGATCGAACTACGTGGGAGCTTAGATAGCCATAATGTTGCATTGCCCATAAGCGACAATGGGAAGACAGGAAGTCCACAACATCCATATATAGATTTTGTGTTCCCCTCACACTCTTGTAGAAGAATGCCATATTATGTAGGTGGTTAGGAGGATCCTCTAATGGTAAGCCTACATATAGCCCATGATCCTACAATATTTGAAATAACCCACTCGAGACTATGAACTTTGTGTCAGTCGGTAGTGGTGGCAACACAATAGCTCCAGTCACCTCTATATCCATAGCATTCAACCTGTATTGATTCCATTGGTAAGCATTGACATCGAAATCCTGAGGCTATGGAGCAATGTCCTCTACAGAAGGTGGGTTCTCATTCTCGGCGTTTTCTTTATTATTCCTGTTCAGAGCTGCATTGGTCGCGTTGTTGGCATTATCTTGGTCTACTCTACTCAATGCTCTATAGGTTTTTAGATCAAATGGAGTTAAGACATTATGTTAACTCTGAGTGTTGGGCATGCACTACACTTACACCCTAAAAAAGAACAAAAATAACAAAAAAAAAGTAAAACAAGGAAACTAAGGATTAATACCTGAATTACTTATGAATTCACTAATTCTAGCCATATTCCCGGCAATGACACCAAAATCATGACGTCTCCCAAGTTACACCTCCTATTATGAGGATAAAGTAGTCACTGTCAAGAAATAGCACCTAGCGAAGGTTAGGGGTCAAACCCACAAGGATTACATAGACTCAAGAGAATTCAATGATCGCAATTTGAATGGTTAACCAACTTACTTCCCTCAAGAGGGGGGGGGTTCTTTCAATAATCAATGAAAAATAGAACAAAACTAACACACGAGAGAAGTCAATATGGAGAGAACCCAGGGTATTGTGTTCCCTATGATTCCCCAACTCAGTATCACCGAATAACCTAACTTTTTTCTAGTGTATAGCGTGCAAGACGGTAAGTTATGTTCACCAAGTCCATTGGTCAAAGGTGAGAGGTGAATTTCACTATGCGACAGGGCCATCTCCATGGTGTGCATTATTAATCCTTACCTATTAATACTAGTATAACCTCCCCTTGGCCCAATTTGGTTGATTAGATGAGAACACATCAATCGAATCCAATTAACTAATCTCTTTTCCTATTCATTACTACCTTGGTCTAATCAATAACACTAGCTGTGCTCTAATGATTGGCAACCATCAGAAAACATGCTAAACAAAGAGAGTTAATTAATATATGGATATACACCTTTCAAGAATTATGAATTATTAGGTTTCACTTTGTTAGTTCTTCATGGTTCCCACAACCCTAGTTGTGAATTTAGCTACTTATGCTTTCTGTAGATGCAAGAATTATGGATTGAGAAAACATAATTGAACACTTAGACAGTAGCATTAAGAACAAGAAAATCCAACTTCAATAAGAATAACAAGCTTAAAGATGAAATTCAAACACAAGTGTTCTCAAAGATTCTCCAATATGATCTCACAATTTTCTATCTTTAATTACTGAGTTCTCTGAGTACTAGATAAAAACTTAGGAAAACCTATCGAAACTTATGAAAAGTAACCTAAAAAATCTATTTATAATAAGTGAAAAATGCAAGTGCAAAACAAAATGGGAGAAATGATCAGCACGCCATACGAAAGGTATTTTTAGGCCATAATGCATTTCACAGCACATAATCGGGTCTCGTACTCTACTTTTAGAAAATAGGAATTCAACTCTATGACACCCCTCTATGACTCGTAAAGTGGTTTACAACCTGTAAAGGGGGTTTCATCTGATGAAATTCAGAACGTCCCAATCTCCGATCCTTAGGGTACAAACTATATTCTACGACTCGTAAAAACTTCTATGGCCTGTCTGCATGTTCGTAGAATAAACTTAAGAAAATACCCTCTCACTGGGATGGTTCATGAAACCACCCTATGACCCATAGAATAATCTACGACCCATAAAGGGTCTCATATAACATCAAAAAATAGCAAATTTTGTAGTTTTCCCCGAAATAAAGGCCAACCTGTAATCCTACACAAATAAATACAAAAACACATAATACCAACTAACATCGCATTGAGAACACATAAAATTCTAAGTTTTAAGTATCAAAAGTGTTGTATTTTGGTAGTACATCAGAGACAACTATGGAGTCTAGACAGGAGCAGGTTCCTTATGAGTTTGTTGCAGCACCCCTACTCTAGCACACGTTGTTAAGTGTTTTATGTATACTTGAAATTTTGGGTTAGGTAGGTGCCCCGCTAGTACATCTGGTACTTCAAAAACTCAAGTTAGGGTTCAACCCCATCATTAGCAATAGGCCCCTAAGGCCCAAGTTTACGTGGAGCAGCCCATAGCAGCACCAATTATTGAGGTTCCACCAATAGCTGCCTTCACAAGTAAAGAGCAGCGCACATATGAGAGGTTTAGGAAGATGGAGTAACCTCAGTTCCATGGTGGCAAGACAAAGGACACACATGAGTTTTTGGTGACTTGCTGGGAGTTAATAAAGACTATGGGGTTGACAAAGACTCACGAGTACGATATGTTTCCCTTCGGCTCTATGGGCTAGTCAGGGAGTGGTGGAGGAACTATTTGGGATCATTCCTAGTTAGGGATTCTCTATTTAGTTTAGAGACATTTTCTAATGCTTTTTATAAGCAATTTGTTCCATGAAGTGTTCATGATTACAGTGGTTTATGATTCGAGAGTTTGAGGTAGGGCATGATGATTATAATGGAGTATGTGGTTCACTTTCGTCAGTTGGCCCATCGTGCTACAACTATGATTCCTACTTTGGAAGAGAGAGCTCGCAATTGGTGAGAAGGTTGACTTATTCTATTAGGTAATTACTATTTTGGGTAGCCTGAGAGGATGCTTCTTTTCAGTTAGTTTTTAGTATTGCCAAAGAGCTTGAGTTTATGCAGATAGAGGAGTTTGGGGACCCCAAGAGGGTTCGTACATCGGGAAAGTACTCAAGTGCCTCATCTAGAGGCAGGGGTATGACTAGTAAAGAAGGATCATATCAGCATCGTGGGGAATATACATCCTTGCAACCTTCAGAGGGAGATAAGGTACTCAGGATTCTTATAGTTTAGGTCAAGGTTCATATGGTTCTCAGCAGAGGCTTGCAGGTCGGGGAGGCTACAACTTTCCTCTTGCTCCATCACAACAAATATCTACCCCAAGATTTTTCTTTGGGTAAGGATATCTTGATCATATGATTCACTAATACCCTATGCAGAGTCATTATGGGCTCCACCTTTCATACTCCCTAGCATTGGTAAGAGATTTGACACCACCTGCCAAAGTTTCAGCCGAGTTGACTAGGGGTCATGGTAGAGGTCAAATTTATAGAGGTGGACCTGCGGGTAGAAGAGGAGCAGGTGATATTTCTACTCATTCTAGTGGTAGAGGGGCAACTTCTATGAGTAGAGGTCAAGGTGTCCATTGTTATACTTTTCCAGGCAAGCTTGAGAATGAGGCCTCTGATGAGGTGATTATAGGTATTGTTCCGGTTTACCATTGCCCTGCATCTATGTTATTTGATTCTAGCTCTACTTATTCTTATGTGTCTACATACTTCTCCTAGAGTTTTGACTTGCCATGAGATACTACGTCTATGCCTATTCATGTTTTGACCGCAGTAAGTAAGCCCTTAGCAGTGGATCAAGTGTATTGATCTTGTCTTGTGACCTTATCAAGCTATGAGACTTGGGTTGATATGATTATTCTTGATATGCTTGATTTCAATGTTATATTGGGGATAGATTGGCTTTCTTATCACCAAACTATTCTTGATTATTGTGCTAAGTCTGTTACTTTGGCTATTTCAGGTAGATGTGGTTATATATGGCGGGGTTCGAGCGGATCCTATCCTAACAAAGTCATATCTTATGTTTGGGCACAAAAGTTAGTAGAGCTGGGTTGTCTTGCATATTTGGCTTTTATTCATGATACAAGTGTTGAACCACCATCGATGGATACTATTCGTATTATTTGGGAGTTGGTTGATGTGGTCCCTTCAAGTTTTTTTGGAGTCCCTCCTGACAGGGACATTAATTTGGCTATTGATCTTGAGTCGAGCAACAAGCCTATATCTATTCCTCCCTACCGTATGGCTCCAGTAGAATTGAAGGAGCTAAACAAGTAGCTCCAAGATCTCTTGAGTAAAGGGTTCACACACCCTAGTGTGTCTCCCTATGTCGCCCCTATTTTGTTCGTAGAGAAGTAGGATGACTCTATGAGGATATGTTGAACAAAGTGATGATCAAGAACAAATATCCCCTCTCTAGGATTGATGATCTATTCGACTAGCTTCAGGGTGTAGTCATGTTTTTCAAGATTAATTTGAGAGCCAGATATCATCAGCTAAGGATTAGGGCTTTTGACATTCCTAAGATAGCTTTCCGGATGAGGTATAGCCACTATGCATTCCTTGTGATGTCCTTTTAGTTGACCAATGCCCCGGCCACATTCATAGAGTTGATGAATGGTATGTTTCGTCCATATTTGGATTCCTTTGTTATTGATTCCATCGATCATATACTGTTATACTCCAAGATCAAAGAGGAGCATGAGCTGCACTTGAGGGTTGTATTTTAGCGGCTTAGAGAGGAGAGGCCATATGCCAAGTTCTTTAAGTGTGCATTCTGGTTGAGTTCGGTGGCAGTCCTAGGTCATATCTGTAAGTGTGCATTCTGGTTGAGTTCGGTGTTATTCCTAGGTCATATTGTGTCTTGAAAAGGTATTTGTGTTTATCCACCAAAGATTGAGGTAGTTCAGGGATGGACTAGACCTACTTCAGCAATTGAGAATTGTAGTATTGTGAGCTTAGCTAGTTATTATCGACATTTTGTTCAGGGCTTTTCTTTCATAGCATCCCTATTGATAAAGATCACTCAGTAGGATGCTCCATTCTTGTAGTCGGATGAATGTGAGGAGAGCTTCAAAAATCTCAAGTATTTGTTGACTACAACTTCTATTTTGACGCACTTAGAGGAGGTTATTGGCTTCACAATCTATTGTGATGCATCTAGGGTTGGTTTGCATCTCAAGTAAGGGATGTTCTACAATCAACCAACCAATGTGTAAGGACTTCAGTGGTATGGCCCCTATTAATCATCTTATGTTGGCGGCATAGTTATTGAGTTCAAGTTGAACTTACTCTCACTCAATTTAGTGCTCAATACTCCTCCCATGTATCAATGCTCATAAAACAATCAATCCAATCAATGAGTCTCATAAGGGCTCTTATCAATCTATCACAATCAAGCATTTCGGCCTGTCAACCATCCAATCAATTTTCCATCACATCTCTCAAGAGGGATTTTGACAACCGTAAAGAGGATTATCAATTTAGACTAATCATTTGAGTTCAATTATGAAGACTCTAAAAACCATCAAGTTCAATCAACATCATCATCATGCTCAATCATAATTTCAATCACAATCATACTGTCAAGACTCTAGACTCAATCCCTAGGTTTATTCATGCAATTCTTTATTAAATAATATCTTTGGTTTTATGAAATAATTCATATAGAAATAATTTTTCATTAAGTCAAGTTCATGATGATTATCAAGCATGTAAAAAATATGTGGAATATATAATTTACAAGAAAATCTTCAAAGAAACATGCACCTAGACTTAATACTTTCACAATCTTTCATTAATAGGGGCACATAAAAGAACAATTCTATGCTTTATTTTAGCCTTACATGCCCGGGATGAAGCCTAATAATCAATTCCCAAGAGTTAATGCTCCAATCACTTGAATCCCTAGCTCTCTTCTCCTCTTCTTAGCCCTAGTTTCTTAGTTAGAACTTATAAAGGACTCAGGAATGGGTGCAGAAATCTTTTTTTAGGAAAACAAAATCTATATTAGTCATGGGTCAAGTTTAGGAGGGATAGAAAAAAGTGTGGAATACCCCTCGAAAAACTAAAAATTTTAAACTACAGTAAATCGGGTTCGCATCACGGACCTGGTCGCTCCCAGTACAATTTTTTACAAATTATTTCTGATCGAACTTCTAACCAATAGAAAATATTAGAATCAAACTTAAGTGTGAATTCGTGACACGTCCACGGGGCGAAGGTGTCACACACTTAGCTGGAAATACATCTTTGCCCCAAAAAGTTATCTTTTGCTCTGGTTGACCTAAAATTCCACAAAGACCATTTTCCTACAATATATTTTTTGCTGATCACGAATCCAGTCGCAAATCTGTTGAGAAAGTTTTGGATAATTTGTTATCCGGATAATATTTTGTCTAAGGGTATTTTTGTAATGACCCGGTTGGTCATTTTTGGCTCTATTTGTGAAATTTACTATTTTACCCTTCCGTAAGTTGCTTTGGGCCTACTTGAACTATTTTAATTGTTAGAATTGAAAATCTGAGTTTTAAAAGTTGAAAGTTTAAGTTTTGATCTTTTTGAAAGTTTAAGTTGTTGAAAAAGGAGTTTCTATGCCATTATGAGTTTCAAAGGTTGGATTAGGGATCATTCAATTCCATTAGCTCTAAACTGTCGAAACTGAACTATTGGAAGTTACAGAACTGAATTTTGAGTTAAAATGAGGTTTTTAGGCCTAAAGTTGTGATTGTTGTCATTTTCGGAACCAAAGTTTGACTTTGATCAAGATTCGGAGTTTGGAAGCTTGGATAAGAATTCTGATTATTCTAATAGTTTCATTTTGTAAAACTAACAGTAAAAATGGTTTATCATAATATTTTGGAGTTTTCGATGGTAGTTTTAGTAATTTGAGTTTTGATCTAGTTTTATTGACTTGGATCAGTAAATATGGTGAGAAGGCATTAAAACAAATTTCTGATGGTCTCGTCAATTCCAAGGCTTGTTATGTTTGTGATGAGCTTGGGCACTTTGCCAACCATTGTCCACATTGGGTATTTCCTACTCAAGCAACAACCAGAGACACCTCTCAAGGAATGAGAGGTGGTTCTGAAGAAGGTTGTGGTACAGGGAGAGGTGGTGCCCATGGAGGCCCAAAAGCTAGTTGTGGTTGTAGAGTTTGCTATGTTGTTCTTGACAGGGTCGAGGCATAGGCTTCTGATGCAGTTACCATAGGTATGGTCCCGTATGCTGCCGTTCAACTTCAGTTTTATTTGATCCAGGCTCTATTTTTTCATATGTGTTGGTATATTTTGCTTCTGATATTGATATTATATGTGAGCCACTTGCCGAGCCTATTTGTATTTTCACCCCGGTAGGTGATTCTTTAGTAGGGAATCTGGTCTATTGAGGTTGTGTTGTGACTTTCATGGGGAGAGATACCGTAGCTGATCTAATACTGTTGGACATGGTAGATTTTGATGTGATATTGGGTATATATTGGTTGGCGCCTTATCATGTTATTCTTGACTATCATGCGAAGATTGTGACCTTATCTTACCCCAATTTTCCTCAGTTAATATGGACTGGAGCACCTAGCTCCTATCCTAAGGGTGTTATTTTTTACACATATGCTTATCGATCCATGTGGAAGGGGTGTTTGGCATATTTAGCTCATGCTCGGGTTGTTCCTCAAGAGTCCCCATCATTGGAGACTACCAGAGTTGCTAGAGAGTTTATGGATGTACTTCTAACTAATTTGTTTAGTGTCCCTCCAGATCGTGATATTGACTTTGCTATTGATGTAGAGTCGGGCACTAAGCCCATATATATTGTTCCAAATCGGATGGCTCCGACTAAATTATAGGAGTTGAAGGAACAATTGAAAGAATTGTTAAAGAAAGGCTTTATTCATCTAAGTGTATCTCCTTCGGGGTGCTCCTGTATTATTTTCGAAGAAGAAAGATGGCACTATGCATATGTGTATTGACTATCGCTAGCTTAACAAAGTGACCATCAAGAAAAAATATCCTTTCTCGCACATTGAAGATCTTTTTGACTAGTTGCAGGGTGCCTCAGTGTTCTTCAAGATTGACTTGAGATCCGGCTACCATTAGTTGAGATTTCAGGAGTCTGATATCCCAAAGACAGATTTCAGGACCCGTTAAGGGCATTATGAGTTTATGGTTATGTCATTCGGGTTGACTAATGCCCTGACTACTTTTATGGAGTTGATGAACCGAGTGTTCATGCCCTATTTAGCCATCTTTGTGATTGTGTTCATAGATGATATCTTGGTTTATTCCAAAAGTGAGGCTGATCATGTTCAATACTTGAGGAATGTACTTCAGAGATTGAGGAAAGAGAAGTTGTATGCTAAGTTCTCAAAGTATGAGTTTTGGATTGAGTCCGTTGCATTTCTTGGCCATATTGTGTCAAAAGAGAGCACTATGGTTGATCCAGCCAAGGTAACAACTGTTCGTGAGTGGACTAGGCATACTTTAGTGATTGAGATTTAGAGTTTCCTTGGTTTACCAGGGTATTATTGGCATTTTATTTAGGGTTTCTCATCTATAGCAGCCTCGTTGACCAGATTGACTCAAATGGCTGTAGCATTCCAGTGGTCGGATGATTTTGAGTTGAGATTCCAAAACCTCAAAGATTTGTTGACTTCAGCACTTTTTCTTGCTTTACCCAAGAGGGAGTTCCATTTGTGCTATATTGTGATGCTTTAGATATGGGTTTGGGTGGTGTATTGATGCAAAAGGGGAAAGTGATAGCTTATGCTTCTAGACATCTAAAAATGCATGAGAAGAACTACCCCACCCATGACTTGGAGTTGGATACAGTTGTGTTTATGTTGAAATTATGGGGACATTACCTTTATAGGGCGCATTGTGAGATCTCTACAAATCACCGGAATCTCAAATACATCTTTACTCAGCCTAATCTAAACATGGGACAGAGTAGGTGGTTGGAGTTGTTTAAGGACTATGATATCTCTATTCTTTATCACCCTAGGAAGACCAATGCGGTGGTAGATGCTTTGAGCTGGAAGGATACTAGTATGGGAGTTTTGCATTCTTGAGGGCTGAGGAGAGGCCCTTAGCTCTAGAGGTTCAATCAATTGCTAGGAAATTGGTCTGGTTGGACATTTCTCCTCTTCAGAGTATTTTAGCATTTGTTGAGGCTAGATCTTCCTTGTTTGCTCAGATATGTGCTCACTAGTTTGGGGACCCTAGATTATGCATGTGTCATGACAATGTGTTGAGAGGTGAGGGCAAGGTGGATCTTATTGATTCTGACGATATTTTGAGGGTTAATGGTAGAGTTTGGGTGCCTAATGTTGGGGATCTGGTGAGATTGATATTAGAAAAGTCCTATTGTTGTAAATATTACGTTCATCCGGGTATGGCTAAGATGTATCATGATCTTAACCAACATTATTGGTTGTTTAGCATAAGGAGAGACATAGCTAAGTTTATGGCCAAGTGGTTTAATTGCCAACAAGTGAAGTGTGAGCATCAAAAGCCCGGTAGATCATTGGAAAAGATGCCCATTCCCGAGTAGATATGAGAGAGAGTGACTATGGACTTTGTTACACGTTTTCCCATGGCCATAGATAGGTTTGATTATGTTTGAGTTGTTGTTGATTAATTAACCAAGTCGGCACATTTCATACCTGTGAAGACTAGCTATAGTGCGGAGCAGTTCGCTAGATTGTACATCCGGGACATTGTCAGTTTGCATGCTCTGC
Organism: Solanum rostratum; assembly: GCA_029948455.1. Taxonomy (NCBI): domain Eukaryota; kingdom Viridiplantae; phylum Streptophyta; class Magnoliopsida; order Solanales; family Solanaceae; genus Solanum; species Solanum rostratum. Next base: position 48,177,687 of record CM057047.1, on the reverse strand, counting down.
CAGTGTTTATAGTATCAAACAGAGGGTTGGTTTGCGTTCACTTCTTACTTTTGGCAGGCTTACAACATGGTTTAGGTACTAGAGTGGATTTGAGTTTAGCTTTTCACAGTTAGCCTGATGGTCAGTCAGAGTGCACCACCTAAGTTTTAGAGGACATGCTTAGGGCCTGTGTTATTGATTTTGGGACTCGATAGGACCAACACTTACCATTGGCGGAGTTCGCATATAACAATAGTTACCATTCCAGCATTTAGATGGAAACATTTGAGGCCTTGTATGGCCGGAGGTGTATATCACCGATTAGATAGTTTGATTCAGGTTCAGCTGAGGTGTTGGGTGTTTATTTTCTTTAGGATGCCCTAGACCGGGTCCAACTGATTCAAAGTAGACTTTTGACAGCCAAGAGTCACCAGAAGAGTTATGCTGATAAAAAGGTTAGGCCATTTGAGTTTTTTGTTGGTGACAATGTTTGGCTTAAGGTTTCACCCATAAAGGTTGTGATGAGATTTGGGTAGAGGGGCAAGCTTAGTCCCAGATTCATTGGCCCTTTTGAGATTTTGAGGAGGGTGTGTGAGGTAGCCTATGAGTTGGCTTTACCACCGAGATTATCTCTTGTTCATGTTATTTTTCATGTTTCTATGCTCCGTCAGTACATTCCATATGAGTCCCATGTGATTTCGTATGACTCTATTGAGTAGGGTCCAGATTTGTCCATTAAAGAGGAACCTACAGTTATATTGGATAGGCAGGTCCAAAGATTGGGATCCAAAGATATACCTTCTGTAAAGGTTCGGTGGTGGCACCATTATATTGATGAGGCTACTTGGCAATTGGAGTCTGACATCTAGGCAAAATATCCTAGCCTTTTTGAGACTTCAAATACTCCTCTTTTCCTTATGTTTGAGGACAAACATTCTTTTTAGCGGTGAATGATGTAATGACCTGCTTGGTTATTTTTGGCTTTATCTGTGAAATTTATTGTGTTACACTTTTGTAAGTTGTTTTAGGCCTACTTTGAGCTATTTGAATGGTTAGAATTGAAAGCCCGAGTTTTAAAAGTTCAAAATTTGAGTTTTGGTGTTTTTGAACACTTAAGATGTTGAAAAAGTGAGTTTCTTTTACCATTTTTAGTTTCATAGGTCAAATCAAGGATTTGTCAATTTTATTAGCTACAGAATGTTGAAACTGAACAATAGGAAGTTGCAGAATTGTATTTGGAGTTAAAATGAGGTTTTTAGGCCTAAAGTTGAGATTTAAGTCGTTTCCGAAATCAAAGTTTTACTTTTGTCAACACGAAAAGTTTGGAAGCTCGGATCGAAATTTCAATAGTTCCAATAGGTTTGGATTGTGAAACTAATGCTAGAAATGGTCTCATCATAATTTTTAAATTTTTCGAGTGCAGTTTTAGTAATTTGAGTTTTGCTATAGTATTATTGACTTGAATCGATAAATGTGGCGAGAAGGCCCTAAATTGTTTTTTGATAATTCCTTTGAGTCTGGATACATATAAAGTTTGTGAAATTCTGAACTCGAATGAGTTTTGGGGGTCCATTCTAAGTCAGGAAGTTGGACCTCCGTTGCTGAATATTTGCGGATATTTGGTGCAAGCATCCTTGTTCTCTGTGTTCACAGAGGCGATGGTATGGTGAGCTCCATGTTCGCGAACTGAGTCACTCATTCACCGAGTTGAGGCTTTTAGGTCTCTATGTTCGTTGGATGGGCTCTGCGATCACTGAGTAGTTTTGTACTAAGATAGTTTTAAACTCGTGAAACACCATTTTTAACCCATTTTTGAACTTCTAAGCTTTTTGGGGCATTTTTAAAGAAAGGTTTCGAAGATTTGTGTGGAGTAAGTGTTTCTATCACTAAACTAATCATTTTTAATGAGTTTTATCTTTGACTTTATGAAATTAATCACCCAATGGGGAGTTTTGGACTGTGTTTTCCAAGTTAAACTATTGATTTCTCATTCAAAATAAGCTTGATTGTAATGGGATTTTCGCCTATGAACTCTATTTTTCGAGTAAAACATAATTTTAAGTCAATTTCCAGATTTGAGACTTCTGAATTTTAGCCCAAATTTTGACCATTTGCCCCTAAGCCTAAACAATGCCAATATCAGTATCAAAACACTTCTCTTGATGAGTAGTAAGTATTGTTGATAGTTGTTGATCCAATTGGAGGCTCTATTTGAGGATTTGAGTTGATTGAAAGCTTTTCTAAGTGCAGTTTCGAAATTGAGGTAGGTTCGGCTAAACTTTTGGGACTGTATTTGAGTTATTGATCTTTTCATGTGATAATTGTGAGATTTAGATTGATAATTGTGCGATTGAGTTGTAGTATTGAAATGATGATGGACAATGGTTCTGGTTGAGCCATATTATGGTATAATCCTAATCCTATTGATGATCTAAGTTGGATTATGATGAAATGATGAGGATTTGAGACAAAATGCGAGTGATTGAGACTTGTAAAACCAATTGGGATGAGTAAGGTCCGGCATTATTGATATTCTTTTATGATTGGGATGAGGTAGTTCCGGTATAACTTTTATACTTGCACATTTGGGATGAGTAAGGTCCGATGTTATGGTCATAATTGCATATTTGGGATGGGTACGTCCAAAATATTAACACTCTTGCATACTTGGGATGAGTTAGGTCTGATGTTGTTGACATTCTCGATTATTGATATATCTATGATGATCTAAAATAAGATGGTGGGTTTGATGTGCTATCAAAATACAACACTTTTGATGCTTAAAACTCAAAATTTTGTGTGCTCTCAATGTGATGTTAGTGGGTTTCATGTGTTTTTTGTGTTTGTTTTTGCAGTATTTCAGGGTTGGCATTGATTTTTGGAAGCTGCTGATTTTTTTGAGGATTCATAAGACCCTTTATGGGCTGTAGAGTACTCTATGGGCTATGAAGGAGGTTTCATGTAGAATTCTAATGAGAGGTAGATTTCTGAAGTTTGGTCTATGAACATGCAGATGGGTCATGAAATAATCTACGAGTCGTAGACTAGGTCTCTTACCCCATGAATCAGAGAAGGGGGACTTTTTGATCTTTCATCAGACGAAATCCCCTATGGGCCGTAGAACCTTTTATGGGCCATAAATGGGTATCGTAGAAGAGAACTCCAGATTCGTAGCAACAAAGTATGAAAGCCTGATTACATACCGTAAAACACTATAAAGCCTATAGTGCAGCTCGAGAAGCGTGTCGACCCAGTTATCCTATTTTGTTTAGCACTTGTATTTTAAACATTATAAATAGGTTTTTAAGTTATTTTTCTTAGAGAGTTTGAAGAGTCAGCAGTGTTAGAGTGAGATAGAGTAGAAAACAATATTTGAGAGTTGAGAAACACTTGTGCACTTTAATTTCATCTTCTAATTACAATCTTGTGATTCTCATTGAAGCTCGGATTTTATTTTTGATTAATTCAATTGTGTACGTGCTCTATTATGTTATTCAAATTCATAAGTCTTGCATTTACACAAATTATGAGTAGCTAAATCCACAATTAGGGTTATGGGAACCATGTAGAACTAACAAAGGTAAACCTAGATAATTCATAATTCTTGAAAAGTGTACATGATATATTAATTAATTCTCTTTGTTTTGCATGTTTTCTAGTGGTGTCCAACATAAGAACCCACCTAGTGTTACTGATTGGACTGAGGTAGTAATGAATAGGAAAAGAGATTAATTAATAAGATTTGATCGATGTTTATCATCTAATCAACCAAACTGGGCCAAGGAGAGGTTATACTGGGACAATAGATAAGAGTTAGTAATGTCACACTATGGGGATCAACAAAATCTCGTAGTGAAATTTCCCTCTCGCCTGGGCCAAAGGGCTTGGTGAACTTACTGTTCTGCATGCTACACACTAGAAAAGAATTAGGTTATCCGGTGATACTAAGGTATGGAATCATGGGGAACACAATACTATAGTTTCTCTCCATATTGGTTAAACTCTTGTGTTAGTTACTTTCCACTTGTTATTACACCCCCCCCCCTTTTAGGGAGATAAGTTGGTTAATCACCCAAATTGCATAATTGAATTTTCCTAAGTCTATAGTATACCCTTGGGTTTGACCTTGACCTTGGTCAAATTCTATTTCTCGACAATGATCGCTTTAGTCTGAAAAAGGAGGTGTAACTTGAATAACATTAAGATTTTGGCCATTTCCAGGGAATACGGCTAGACTTGGTTAATTCAAGTGATTTGGGGAATTAATCCTTATTTCCCTCATTTTACGTTTTTTGTTATTTTTGTTTTCTTTTAGGGTGTAAGTGTAGTGTATGCCTAACACGTGAAGTCAAGGCATACCCTTGACTCTGTTTGACCCACAGGTCCAAAGAACATTGAGAAGAATGTCCCAAGATAATGCCAATAAGCCGGCAAATGCATCTTTGAACCGAAATAAGAATGAAAATGCCAACAATGATAATCCACCTCCTCTTGATGATATTTATCCACAACCACAGGACTTCAAGGCTAACGCTTATTAGTGGAATCAATATCAGCTGAACCCTATGGGTATGGAGGTGACTGAACTTATTGTGTTGCCTCTCTACTGGTTGACACAAATTTCATGGTTTCGAGTGGGTTGCTTCAAATGCTATAGAACATGGGTTGTCCACGGGCTTACCATCAGAGGATCCTCGTAGCCATCTACACAACGTTGTATTTGTCTATAAGAGTATGATGGGAACAATCTCTCTATGGATGCAATAGGACTTCGTGTCTTCCCATTGTCTCTGACAGGCAATGCAGAACTATAGATATCTAAGGTCCCACAGAGTTCGATCACTAGTTAGGCTGAGTTGTAGAGGGTCTTTTTGGAGAAGTACTTCCCGAGATCAAAGAAGCTCAAGTTGAAAGATCAGATCACAACTTCGAGCAACTTCCTGGTGACTCGATCAGTACTACATGGGAGCGGTTTACTAAGTGCTTAAGGAGTTTCCCAGACCACAAGATTGTTGATGATGCCTTGGTGGAGATCTTTTACCGTGCCCTTGATTAGAATAGTCAAGCCTGTGCTGATACCATTATGGGGGGCATGTTTTTAAATTAACCATTTGCAAGGATTACTAAATGGATGGAGAGAGTGGTCAAGACCAGTCGTGCATGGGGACAAAGAGACAGAGCATCTACAAAATGTTTGTGCGCTGTCAGTATTGGTTCGGAGCAAGACAAAATAAATGAAGAGATTATGCAAGAGCTTGCACAAATTTGTACAGGTATGGAGGTGATAATACAGCAGAATCAGAAGCGGGTCAATGCCGTTGTTCATCAGCCTCTGAGAGCACCCATGTGATGATCCCTTTATAAGGACACATATTTTATCGATGATCAGATGGGTGGTTTCTATACGAACGCACAAGGGTCCAACTAGGACTATTAGTGCCAAGTTCAAAGAAACCAAAGTTGAAACTTTAATTGAGATGGAGCTTTCAGAGACGACCAAGGATGGTACTATGACAGGAATTTGGGCCAAGATAAAGACACAAATTGAGGTCATATAAATGGTTATAGAAATAGTCACTATGTGCCACCACACAACAACGACATTGGTGCAAGTAGTTCTAGAGTTGAGGAGATGTTTGACCATCTCTTGAAGAAAGTTGAGAAACAGATAAGACTCTGAGAGGGATGAAATCTGACATCTCCAACAATAATCAGAAAATTTAGTCTCATTTTGTTGCCATTGACCAACTTAAGCAATAGTTTGGTCAATTTTCAGCTCAACTAAATCAGCATCAGAGGGGTAAACTGCCTAGCAACACAGTTCATAATCCAAAGAATAAAGGGTAGTGCATGGAGATTACTATTCATGGTGGCAAGAGCACTATTGATCCTCCCATGCCAATAGAAGAGGATGATGTTGGAGAGGAGATAGGTGGGGTCGAAGATGCGAATATCAGAGATCGAGGCAAGGATTGGGAGAGTGAACTTGTAGATGTGCCACAGAAGTTGAAGCCCATACCTAGGCCTCCTTCTCCCTTCCTATAGAGAATCAAAAAGAAGGAGACAGAAGGCAAGTTCAAACTTTTTCTCTCCATGCTGAACCAACTCTCTATCAACATCCTTCTCATTGAGGTATTGGAGAACATGCCAGGGTATGCAAAGTACATGACAGACTTGGTTACAAAGAAGCGCATTTTGAGTCAGGAGCTCTCCTAGGATCTTCAGCCTTGTAGTGCAATTGCTATGAGGTCCTTGGTCCGAAAGGGAGAATATCATAGCGCTTTTACAATACCCTGCACCATTGGAGATGTGTAGTTCGAAAGGGCATTATGTGATCTCGGTAGCAACATTAATCTAATTCCCCTTGTGGTTCTTAAGAAGCTAGGATTGGGAGCACCCACTCTGACGAGCATGAGGTTATTGATAGTTGATCTCACGGTAAAGAAGCCTGTGGGGATACTGTATAATGTTCTTCTCTAACTTGAAAAGTTCATATTTCCCGCAGACTTTTTGATCCTAAATTGCAAAGTCGACTTTGACTTCCCAATCATCTTAGGAAGGACATTTCTAGCCACTAGTCAAGCACTAGTGGATATGAATGCTGGTCAACGCAGGTTTAGATTGAATGATGAGGAAGTTGTCTTTAATATCTATCAGTCAATGAAGAGGCCAGATGATCTGAAGAACAAGGTGTGGGAACTTGGTGAAGTTTGAGTGGCAAATTTGTCCACGTTGTGTCACGGTAATTAATCAAGTGCTACTTGGGACGCAACCCAACATTTAAGATTTAATAGGTGTAGTTATAACTTCGTTTTTTTTGGACTTATAGGTAGTTTATTTTCTTATATTTTGGTTTTAATTTGGACGTTGTACTTGTTGCATAAAGGGTGATAGTGTGTTCTACGAAGAATGTGCAGGTACAAGGCTAAATTAGCCATCCTTGGTTGAATAGGCATCAAGAAGTACCTCTACGACTGGTTCTATGGGTCATACATCATTCTAAGGCCCCTACACCATCTCGTAGACACTCCACTGAGCAAAACATTGTGTACTCCAGTCCGCGAGCCAAGTTTACGGCGCATATACAAAACTACGGGTCGTGAATTGGGCTCATGGATCCAGGTAAGTTTTCTGATTTTTAACTAAGTGTTAGGGTTTCTACGACCAACTCTATAAGTCGTACTTCATTTCAAGACACATAGACTGGTCCGTGAAACCCAGTCCTAAAAAATAGGGTTTGGATGTTCTACAAAACCATGATTTAGGGGTCGTGAAACACTCTACGACCCATAATCGGGGTTTTGTAGAGTCTGAGCCCATCAGTGTTTGACTAACTTGGTCAAACTTTAAATAATGGGGTAAAAATATTTTGACCCCATTTCTTACCCTAGTTATGAAAAACACCCACATAAACCCCACCCCTTATCTTTTTGACTACTAACTGCACCACCGCCACCACTTTTCTGGAAAGCTTATCCGGCAGTCTAGGGTTTCTTGTGTATCATCTCCTCCTTCAGCTTCTAGAATCTAATCACTCAATTTGGTTAGTTTTAGGTCCTTAAAACACTATTAACTTTCCAATTATTGTATGATTAGGTTGAAAAGATTCTGTCGGGTAAGGTTATTCCATATACGAACCCATGTATGCATATTAGTAGGCTTGATAATTGAATTGTGATTGCACATTCTTGAAACATATGTTTAGGACTAGATTTTGTGTAGGATGTCGTGATGTATGTTTGATAATGTGTGACACCTATGAATCACTCACCTAGTGGAATAAATTGATTATGTGTTTGAAATTTTCGGTGTGATGGCATGGGGTCGCGTTTTATGATATTAGGTCATTCATGCGGGGTCGGAAGAGTTGGGAAGTATGCTTAATAATTTATTTATGGGGTTTATGTGCTAAATTTCATGTTAGGGTGTTGGTTGTGGTGCTATAAATTATATGGGTGGGTGTGTATTGCTTTTATGGTGGTAGATTAGGTTGAAAAGTCGTATGGTGTCAAGGTGGACGGAGTTAGAAACTCAAGTGAATGAGTTTTTAGGTCTAGGAGGGTCATTTACAACCCGTGGAGCATTCTACGAGTCGTAATTTCCCCTTGTGTGAGATTCCAGAAACTTGATGTTTTTGAGTACCCATCAGACGAGACCCTTTACAAGTCATAAAATATTTGACGGCTCGAAGACAGGTCTCGTGGACCCCTGCCTGCAAAAGGTTCGGACACTAGAATCATCTATGACTCAGCCTATGACTCGTAGAACCTTCTATGAGTCGTACCTGGTCTCGTAGATGGGTTTCCAGTAATAAATGTGAGAGATCCTTCTATGGCTCGTAGTTTACACTACAACCCATTAAAGGTGCTTTCGTAGACTCTTCTGCAACTAAGTCTGATATATTTTTGCATTTCCTTTTCTGATTTATGGGGCTAACTATGTTACATCAATATCCATGTTTCAGGGACTATGGCACCAAAATCAAGACGTGAGGAGATCAAGGCAATGCAGAGGAGGCTCAGAGATGAGCCCTCGGAGGAGGACAAGAACCCCAAACCAAGTGGATTAGTAGAGGAGCTCATTGTCCGACCTAACCTAGATTCTGACAGACCCCAGACATGGGCTGCACTAGACTTGGGCAAACCCAGGCTCTTGTCATCCGTATTCCCCAACTATTGAGGGAGACCACAATAAGAGAAGCTCTATACAAATGATTCCACCTAGAGAGAAGTCCCACTTAGAGTCAGGCTATGGCGACGAGTCAGAGACAAAGTCCCCTGCCACACCGCGAGTATAACTATCTCCACTAGATGCTCTCACTAGTTGGTGGTGTGTTGAGGGTATATAGGACATCTATATAGAGGGAGTTTAGGCTACGAAGCTGGGCAAACTAGCCCATCCATCTATGAGGAGCCTCAGGTCTTATCTGTCTGATTAGACAGTGCCCTCGTCTTCAGGACACTATCAGATGATATAGGCTCCAGTGGCTGACCAAGTCACTAGGGCGGTAATCCCCAACCATGGTGAGGGAGTTTTATGCCTCTTATGCTGCCACCATTTGGAGCAATTTTCTCAAGGGGAAAAAGGCCCTTTCTCAGCCCAGATGTACACAGACAAAAGTGAGTGGCCGACGGGTGGATATCTCGTAAACCACCATCCACCTTTTTTATTTGGGCCTATTTTCCCTGCACCCAGATCCATAGCTGACTTTGACCACAGAGTGGGGCAGACAAGGGACTTGACTGTGATGAAAGATAAAGACCGCAGAGCCAACTTGATGAGATGGGTAGCCCAGTTAATTGCTGAGCAGGCTCTAGAGCCTGCATGGGTTACCACTCACTTAGAGCCTATTGTAAAGGCTTCTCTCAGTTTCCCTACCAAATTATGGTGTGCCATTGTTAGATCATGCATCCGGCCAACACTTCCTGATAATACCTTGACACCAGAGCATGCAGTGCTAGTTGCCAACATCTTGGCTGGCTATGAGATAGATTGGGCCGGCCTCATCGCTGAGGAGATCGACAAGGCAGCCCTGAAGAGGACTACCTCCATTTCCTTTCCATGTTTAATCTACAAACTCTGTCTAGAGTCGGCGATGAAGAGTCTACACTAGCTTGACTTACTGACCAAGATCCACCATACGTTGGATAACTAAGGAGAACCAAGTGGCACTCTGGCGAGCACCTAACTAGCTCCTATGCAAGAGATGTTCGCCCTAGTGCCACCGCTAGAGGTTCCATCTCCCATCACTACTTTTGCTGCCACAGAGGAGAGGCCCCCACAGACTGAGACAGATGAGGAGAGGGGCCCACTACTACTACTTCTTCACCACAAGCCTCTTAATCACAGACAGCACCCATGAGCATGGTTTACGTGTCTGTAGTATCTATACAGGCCCATGGTGCAGAGATTGTCACATGCTGAGTCATAGTTGACTCAATTAGTTAAGCAAATTAGGCCTTGGGTCCTCCAGGCGATTTTAGAGTCAGAGGACTGCTATTAAGGACCATCTTTCCACTGTGGATGCCCATATTAATGTCTTCAAGACGAGGGTCGAGTAGAGCTTGAGTACGGCCAAACCAGTAGATTTGATGGCCCTACAAATGGAGATCTAGTTAATCCTGGTCAATATGATAGCAGCGTTTGTTGTATTTGTATCACTACCAAAGACTTCACTCTCAATATCGGTGGTAGATTTATTTGCTCCTGAGGAGATTCCACAGCCTTTCCTTGGAAAGAGGCCCGTCACTGATGATAATGATACTAATACAATGAGTTTACATGTAGGGCTGACAGAGTAGGACAAGCTCGAACTTTTCTTTTGGGAGTCGAGGCAGGAGGAGGAGAGAAAACAAGCTCTTGAGCTCGAGAGGATGAGGGGTGTTGGCCCCTATGGTTATGGTGATACTACTTAGGAGGCCACCACACATGTTGAGGGTGGTCAGACTCAACCACACACTAGCTCTTAGGCACCCAGGTATGTCACTTTTGACCTTAGTACTGTATTTTGAATGTGTGCATTGAGGAAGATGCACCTCTTTTTTGATGGGGTGTGGTTTGTTATGAGCCTCGGTGAAGTCTGAGTAGCCTTGGTCCATAACTACCCTAATTTTTGAATCCTAAGGGTTTTCTTACCTTTTTTTTTATCATGGATATTTATTTTCTATTGCACTTGCATGTTTAGGATGTTAAGGTAGTATGTGTAGCATATAGTACTGAGATCTATGGCATATGAGTGTTTTTGTGATTTTTGTTAAAAAATGATTCCCACCAAATTTTTAATTAGTTAGTCTAGATAGCAACCATGCATGTGTAAGTGTGTTGACAGTGGTTGTTCTGATAAGTGAGGGTAAATTGAGATAAAAAGCATGATTTAAGAGTCTTTTGTTGACAGTGTAAACATTGTCATGTGAATGTGAGCTTAATTTGCTAAATTCATATCTTGTGTTTTGATTCAGAACTTGCCCTGTTACTTTAATTTCGACTATAGGTTAGTTGGATTAGGAAAGGATATTAGGCTACTGTTCATAATAACCCACATAGTCTAAAATAAGCAACCAAATTTGTAAAATACCCTTTGATCTAATTTTTGATCCTGGCATGTACCTATTCTTTGTAAAAACCTAAGTGACCTAGCCTGATTAGTTGTAAAATCCTGAAATTGTCCCTGGTCCTTTCTTCAATATTGTGCACTTTGACTGAGGCACAAAGCCTAAGTGGAGGGTGGCTACCGAAAGTGGCTCTCATTCTGAGGTTAGATAATGTGTACTCAACTCAAGCCAAAGCCTAAGTTGAGGGTGGCTGGTGTAAGGTAAAGCACAAAATGAGGGAGAGAGTTAGTGATACATGGAAAAGGAGTAAAAATGTGTATTGGGTTCAAGAAAAATAAGTGATGCCTTAGTATGAGCTAAAAAAATGAAGTGTAAAAACAAATCAAAAAGTTGAAAATGAAAAGAAAGAACCCAGAAAAGCTTGAAGTAGGAGAAAAGGGAGAATGGAATGTAACAGTGTTGGTAGGGAAAAAGTGTAGAAATACGCATTGTCAAGGAGGGGATTAGTCACTATATTTCCAAAATATTATACCAAAGCCCTTTGAGCCTGCGTTACAAGCCTGTAAAGTCCTAAAGTGATCCTAGTCCAAATAGTCAAAGGTCTTAGTCATGAGTATAGGGCAATGTACATGGTATTGGGCATGATACATGAATGTCTTTTATGAGAATGAGTGATTTTGCAAAGTTCCAAGATTATACATGAAAGCATCACTGAGAGTAAGATATAGAACTTTTTTGTAAGGGCACTTGCATTGCATTGTTTACATTAGGCTCATTCAGTGATGGTGGCTTGTTGACAGTACCTCACTTGGCATAGTTGCATTGTCGCATGCATTAGTTTGTATTGGTTTGCTTGATAGCTATCTGATTATGTTTTGAAAAGTAGGTGTGGATATCTGTGCTTAAAGTTGATGTGGTGTATGTCATTAGGTTGAGATCCATGTATTATCGTACTGCTTATATAGATTGAGTCAAAAATTTTAAGTTGAGGGTGTTGATGTACTGTCAATATACAACACTTTTAATGCATAAAAATTCGAATTTTGTATGTTCTCAATGCGATGTTAGTGGGTTTGATATATTTTTGTGTTTATTTTGCAGGACTCTAGGGTTGGCATTGATTTTTGGAAGAATATGCAGAAGTTGCTAATTTTTGAGGATTCATGAGACCCTTTATGGGCCGTAAAGTATTATACGGGCCATGAAGAAGGGTTCGTGTTCAATTATAGTGAGGGGTAGATTCTAAAATTTTGTCTACGATATGCATATAGGTCGTGAAATAATTTACAAGTTGTAGATCAGGTCTCGTACCCTGAGGATCAAAGAAGGAGGACTGAAGTTTCATGAAAGGAAAGCCCTTATGGGTCATAGAACCTTTTACAAGACGTAGAGGGTTGTCGTAGAATTCAAGTCCAGATTTGCAGGAACAAAGTATGAAAGCCCGATTACGTGCTGTAAAACACTATATGGCCTGTAGTGCAGCTAGTGAACCATGCCAACCAAGTTATCCTATTTTGTTTAGGACTTGTATATCAAACATTATAAATAGGTTTTTAGGTTATTTCTTTTAGAGAGTTCAAAAAGTCAGCAGTTATAGAGTGAGATAGAGTAGAAAACAATATTTGAGAGTTCAGAAACATTTGTGCACTTTGATTTCATCTTCTAATTACAATCTTATGGTTGTCATTGAAGCTTGAATTTTATTTGTGATTAATACAATTGTGTACGTGCTTTATTATGTTATTCAAATTCACAAGTCTTGCATTTACACAAATCATGAGTAGCTAAATCCACAACTAGGGTTGTGGGAACCATGAAGCACTAACAAAGGTAAACCCAGATAATTCATAATTGTTGAAAAGTGTACATGATGTATTAATTATTCTTTTTGTTTTGCATGTTCTCTAGTGGTGGCCAACATTAGAACCCACCTAGTGTTAATGACTAGACCAAGGTAGTAATGAATAGAAAAAGAGATTAATTAATATGATTCAATTGAAGTTTCTCGTCTGATCAATCGACTGGGCCAAAGGGAGGTTGTACTGGGACAATAGGTAAGGCTTAGTAATGTCACACTATGGGATGGACCAACTCACATAGTGAAATTTGCCTCTCGCCTGGGCTAAAGGGTTTGGTTAAGTTAACTTACCTTTCTGCATGATACACTATAAGGACTTTGATTTTTTAGCGGCTTTACCGGACCTCTTAGTACCATCCCGAGCGAAAACTTGTCAGGCATCGCTCTACAAAAAGGCCCACACGGACCGTGTGAAGCCATACAAATCATGTGGCCTCCCATGGAGGGACACATGGCCAAGTTTACGACAGGGGGATATGAGACGGGGGACTTTGGACCAAGTAAGGGCGCACGGCCACTCACACGGTGGCTCAGTACCCGGAATTTCTCTAAGTATGAAAGTACCGTCTTGTAACTTTTTCATGAAAAAATTTTCGAAGTGCTATCACACGGTCCAAGCCACAAGCCGTGTAGAGTCACACGGGCCGTGTAGCCATCCGTGTGGTACCCCTTAGCCTTGAATAAATTCCAAGCGTTGGCACTGTGAAGGTTTCTAAGTGACGGTTCATGGTCATAGTTCACGGTCCGTGTGGTGACTCACGAACCGTGCAGTGGACTGTATGGACCTGACGATCCCAATTTTGGCTCGTTTCACTAATGGTGTTTATGTAATTTCAGCTTATTTTAATTAGGAATTATGATCTTTTACCTATCCTAAACCCTTCATTCAGCTGATATCCCTCTCCTCTTAATTCATTCTCTTAAAAGCTTCTACCCCTCATAAGATCACATCCCAAATACTCTCTACCCTCCCCTCTAAAGATTTAAGGGTAGGGCTAATTGAAGTTCAAATTCAAGCTTTGTCTATCTCCAAATTCAGCTTCTCAACCAAGGTATGTGGGATTGATTCATGGTCCCTTTCAACCAAGAAGACCCAAAACTCCTTTCAATTGATTTCATGAATTTTAGTTTACTTTCAATATGGGTTTTCATTCTTTGATTTTATTCAATCTAATTGATGTATGGGTTGTACTTTACCCATGATTTTAGTTTGAACATTATTATGATAATTTACATTGAGCTATGGAGTTATGAACATGCATGTCCCTTTTTAAAGTTGATTTATGCATGGGTAACTCATATCATGATTTAGATGTTGATTTAATTACAGATTTATTTAATTTCATACTTTAAATGTTGATTTTAACATGAATCCATTTTACCCATTCTAACCTCACATCATGCATTTCTTTGCATTCATGAATATTGATATATATGAAAATTATGAAGTGGGTTCAGCCCAATTACGTTTTACGAAATGATTTTGGTAAGGCATCGGTCATAATAAGAATGTGATCACATACATTTATTATGATTATGGCTCTTTGAGCATCCCGGGTGCTTGCACAATCTTGTATATGTGAATGCACTATTCCTTGCATGAGCATTATGATTATGATTTATGATTTGGCATTGAGCCTAAATGTCCATTGAACAGTTTGAAATGAGCATTGTATCTCTTGAAAGCATGTATACGTATAAGCATGGTAATAAGGAAGGTGACCATCCATCGAAAAGCTTGGTCATAAGGTGTGGTGTAGATTACCTTTGGCAAGTAATCTTCTCCTACTAATGGGAGGTCTTTATCGGAGTAATTCATATAATAGCTCGCATGGGTTTGATTTGTCGGTTATAGTCCATCCCCACTATACATGAGCATTGTTGCATTTCATGCACCATAAATTTCATGGCATCTTGTTTATTGCTCCATTGGATATATAATTCTTTCTATCTTATGTGCCCTTTCTATCTAACATTAAAATGCAGGTTTGGTAAATCATATGCATTGCATGCCCGTACATTTAGTACATTCAAACATACTAATGCATACTCTATGTATACATGATTTTACCATATAGGTGCCAATCATTTCGAGTATTAACAGTTAGACGAGTTGTCCGATTAAGAAGAGTATTTGTGGTGAGTCCCGTCCTCCAAGGACAAGCCATCCTCCTTTACCTTGGCTATCTTCGAGTTTCTTTCTCATTTGAGGGTGAGCCCTGAACGTGTCCAAGCGCCATGTTCCATCTTGATTAGAGGTATTCGTTAGACAATATGTAGACTCTTTTGAAAACCTTATGTTATGTGTGTTATCTAGCTTATATATTCGTTGGATTGATTTATGGAAAATTCGTATTTGGCTATATGCATATTTTGGTGTGGAAATGTGGAAATCCCTAGCCCCGTATTGCCCCCAGAGCGTGAGTCCTATTCTCTCGTCCCTTAGAACTATGTGTTGCTATTTGAATGTCCATCCTGAACCGATGATGTGGATTTAGATGCTTGAGGCTTGTTTGGGGACTCTCGAGTTCGCGTTTGCCATTTCACATCTAGGCCCTAGCCCAGGGTCGTGACAAAAGATGGTATCAGAGCCCTAGGTTTATAAATGGTCCTCGAAGTCCAACATACCGCGTCAAGTAGAGTCCCATGGGTGTGAAGTGCACCAGGCCTATGATTGGGAGGCCACAACGGCGTTCTAGGAATTGCCTCACTTCTTCATACCTTATATCGTGCTATGACTAGTATATTTTGTTCCCTTATATTGATGGTGTCATTGCTCTATTTCAGAAGATGCCTTGAGGAAGACCCCTCCCACCAAGGATGACTCCGGGTAATGAGGAACCGGCTCCTCAAGAGCTTATGGATGAACCCATCTCAAACGGTGAGTTCTGTACATCCTTTGCCATTCTTTCCCAAGTGGTGAGTTCTCACACAAGGCAAGCTAACCTGCTATGTGATCCTACGCTTGCTTCTAGGGTGAGGGATTTCACTACGGAGTTCCATGGGTCAAAGGTTGATAAGGATGTGTAGGAGTTCATTGATGAGCTTACCAAGATATTAAAACAATATGGGTGTCACTTCTGAAGAGAAGGTTGAATTGGCTGCCTACCAACTGAAGGATGTAGCTCAGGTGTGGTATACTCAATGGTCTATAGAGAGAGTTTGTGGTGGTGATGTCAATTGGAAAGAGTTCAGATTTGCATTCCTTGATTGCTTCTTTCCCCTTGATCTTAGGGAAGCCAAGATGATTGACTTTATCAACCTCAAGCAAGGAGGTATGAGTGTGAGGGATTATGCCATCAAGTTCACAAAGCTCTCCAGACATGCTACATCACTTGTTGCTGACCCCCATGCAAGAATACACAAGTTTGTTTCTGGTATCTCTAATTTTTTTATATTGAAATGTCGTACTTCTATGCTCATACGGGATATGGATATTTCTAGACTCATGGTATATGCTAAACAAATCGAAGGGGAGAAACTCAAGGAGAGAAGCGTTCATGATTCCAAGAGAACCCTTTTTGATTATGGATTCTACAATTCTCAAAGTGGTGGCTTCAATCGCTTCGAACAGGGGCAAGGTTTTGGTACTAGAGTCACTAATGCTCGGTTACCTCCTGGCAGGGCATCGGTTGGTAGCGGTCAGGGGTATCCTTTGTGTGACAAGTGCGGGAGGCCTCACACGGGAGTTTATTGGTGGGAATTTGGTGTTTGCTACGGGTGTGGTGATAAGAATAACAAGGTTGCTGACTGTCCTAAGAATTCCTGTAGAGCTCAAGGCCAGGTGGCCCAAGGTGGACAAGATCAACAAAGAGCTCCCCAAGGTATTTCCCCAAGGAATAATCAATTCTATTCACTCCATGCCAGCCAGGATGTCAAGGAAGTTCCGGATGTCGTGACGGGTATGTTAAAAGTCTTTGATTTTGATGCTTATGTTTTTCTTGATCCGGGTGCAAATTTGTCTTTTGTGACTCCTCTATTGGATGTTAAATTTGGTTTGAGTCCCAAGGTTTTGAGGGACCCTTTCTCAGTTTATACTCCCATAGGTGAATCTGTTATGGCACATAGAGTCTATTATGGTCGCCTTATTTATGTGTTGCACAAAATTTTTCCGTGTGGTCTTGTGGAACTTGACATGTTCAACTTTGACGTGATTCTTGGGATGGATTGGTTGCATGCATCATATGCCTCTATAGATTGTAGAACCCGGAAGGTCAAGTTCACACCTCCTGGTGAGCCCATTCTGGAATGGAAGGGTGGTAATTCCTCTTTTAAAGGTCAGTTTATTTCCTACCTCAAGGTGCGGAGAATGATTTTTAAGGGTGCATTTATCATATTGTGAGGGTCAAGGATATGGAGTCTGAAATGCCTACTCTTGAGTCGGTCCCTGTGGTGAATGAGTTTTCAGATGTGTTCCCTGAAGACTTGCCCGGTATCCCTCTTGAAAGGGAGGTAGGCTTCGGCGTAGATCTTCTTCCAGATACCCAGCCTATCTCTATTCCTCTTTATTGTATGGCGCCGACAAAGTTGAAAGAGTTAAAAGAGAAGTTACCGGATATGTTGGAGAAGGGTTTCATTCGGCCCAACATATCGTCATTGGGTGCTCTAGTGTTGTTTGTAAGAAAGAAGGACATATCTCTTCGCATGTGTATTGATTATAGGCAACAGAATAAGGTGACCGTTAAGAATAATTACCCATTTCTCAGGATTGATGACTTGTTTGACAAGCTTCAAGAGAATACTCATTTCTCAAGGATTGATCTTCGTTCCCGGTATCATCAGTTGAAGGTTAGGGAGTGTGACATTCCCAAGATAGCCTTTTGGACAAGGTATGGGCACTTTGAGTTTGTGGTGATGTCGTTTGGTCTAACCAATGTTCTGGCCATGTTCATGGATCTAATGAATCGGGTGTTTAAGCTATTCCTTGACAGTTTTGTTGTGGTCTTCATTGACGACATTCTCATCTACTCCTGGAGTGAGCAATAGCACGGGGATCACTTGAGGATGGTTCTCCAAACTTTGAGAGAGAAGAAGTTGTATGCCATGTTTAGCAAATGTGAATTTTGGTTGGGTGAAGTGGATTTCCTTGGTCATGTGGTGTCCGGTGATGGTATCAAGATGGATGCGAAGAAGGTCGAGGCTGTGAAGAATTTTCCTAGACCATTGACTCCTTCAGATATTCAAAGTTTTCTTGGGTTGGCCGGGTAATATAGAAGGTTTGTTGAGGGGTTCTCATCTATTGCATCTCCATTGACTAAGTTGACCCAAAAGAAGGCTAAGTTTGTGTGGTTGGATGAATGCGAGTGGAGTTTCCAAACTTTAAAAGATCAGCTAACATCGGCTCCCCTCTTGACTTTAACAAACCTCTTGGTGGGATTCGTGGTGTATTGTGATGCCTCGCAAATTGGGTTAGGTTGTGTGCTTATGCAACATGGTAAGGTAATATCATATGCATCAATGCAGTTGAAGGTGCATGAACGTAATTACCCAATGCACGACCTTGAGTTGGTGGCGGTAGTGATCGCCTTGAAGATTTGGAGACGTTATTTGTATGGGGTTCATGTTGATATGTTTACCGATCACAAGAGTTTGCAATATGTGTTCACTCAAAGGGATCTCAAGTTAAGGCAAAGGAAGTGGTTGGAACTCCTAAAGGATTACGACATGAGTATTCTGTATCATCTTGGCAAGGCCAATGTTGTGGCCGATGCTCTTAGTAGGCTATCTATGGGGAGTGTGGCCCATGTTAGGGAGGAAAGAAAGGAGTTACCAAGGGATGTTCATCGGTTGGCTAGGTTGGGTGTCACAGTTGGTCGATTTGAGCGATGGCGGTATCCGTGTTCAGGGCGGGGAAGAATCTTCCATGGTTATTGATGTAAAAGCTAACAAAGATTTCTTTACTGGAATTGAAGAAGTTGGTTGTCGAAAAAGAGATCAAGATGTTCTCCCAAGGGGAAGATGGTGTGCTCCGGTACCAAGACCGGCTTTGTGTTCTAAATGTGGGTGTTCTAAGAAGGGTGATTATGAGTGAGGCTCACAACTCGCATTATTCTATTCACTTGGGGTCTACCAAAATGTATCAGGATTTGAAAGAAGTGTATTGGTGGCATGGTATGAAGAGAGACATTGCTAAGTTCGTATCTGAATGCCCGAGTTGTCAACAAGTAAAGGTAGAGCACCAAAGGCCCAGTTGCTTGGCCCAAGATATTGTAATTCCCACATGGAAATGGGAAGATGTAAACATGGATTTTTTTGGTTGGTTTGCCTTGGATCCAAAGGCAATTTGATTCTATTTGAGTTGTCGAAGTCGGCTCATTTCCTACTGGTCAAGACTACCTTCGGTGCCGAGGATTACTCAAGTTTGTATATCCAAGAGTTGGTGAGGTGGCATGGTGGGTCTAGGTCTATTATATCGGATCGTGGTACGCAATTCACTTCAGACTTTTGGATATCATTTCGGAAGGGACTTGGAACTAAGATTAAGTTGAGCACCCTTTTCATCCTCAAACCGATGGGAAAGATGAGAGGACTATTTAAACCTTGGAGGATATGTTGAGGGCTTATGTGTTGGAGTTTAAGGGAAACTAGGATGACCACCTTCCACTCATTGAGTTTGCTTATAATAATAGCTTCCATACTAGCATGGTTCTGTTTGAAGCCTTGTATGGGAGAAGGTGTAGGTCACCGGCGGGGTGGTTTGAGTTGGGAGAGATGGCACTAGTTGGCCCAGATCTAGTGATGGAGGCCATGGAAAGGTGAAAGTGATTACCAAAAGGTTGAAAACGGCCCAAAGTGGTCAAAATTCTTATTCAGATGTTAGGAGGAGGGATCTTGAGTTTTTTATAGGCGATTGGGTATATGTGAAGGTTTCGCCTATGAAGGGCATGATGCATTTTTGTAAGAAGGGCAAGCTAAGCCACCGGTATGTGGGTCCTTATGAGATCGTTGAGCGGGTTGGAGGTGTGGTTTATAGGTTGGAGCTGCCTCCGGACTTTAGTTCCATTCACCCAGTCTTTCATGTATCTATGTTGAGGAAACTAGTTCGTGATCCTAGCACTAGTGTCCCTTTTGAAGGGATTGAAGTGGAAGAAAACTTGTCTTATAAGGAAATCCTAGTGGAGATCTTGGATAGGCAAGTGAAACGGCTTCGTAAAAAGGATGTGGCTTTCAGTGAAGGTGTTTTAGAGAAATAAACATGTGGAGAGTGCTACTTGGGAGCCGGAGCTGGACATGGTGAAGCAGTACCTCATCTTTTCCAATCTACTCAAGCCTAAGGTACTAGGTTCTCCATTTTCTAATGGTCCCATTTCTTTCTCTCTTGAGTCTCATGGCAGGACATGCATACATATGCACGAAAATGATTTTTAGGATGTTTTGAAAGACTTGAATACAATTTTAATATGAGTTTAAAGGCTTTATGATTTTTCAAATAATGAACTATGCATTGTACCATATATTTAAGTGTTTTATGTTCTAAGTCAAGCCTTTAAAGCCATATTCTTGCACTTTCGGGGATGAATGTTCCCAAGGGGGAGATGATGTAAGGATCTGGATTTTTAAGCGGCTTTACTGGACCTCTTAGTACCATCCCGAGCAAAAACCTTATTGGAAACACTCCATGGAAGGCCCACACGAGTCGTGTGAAGCCACACGGACCGTGTGGCCTCCCGTGGAGGGACACATGGCCAAGTTCACGACAGGGGGAAATGAGACAGGGGACTTTGGACCAACTAAGGGCACACGGACAATCACATGGTCCGTGTGATGTTTCATGGGTCATGTTTCCCTCCATGTGGCTCGCTACGTGGAACTTTTCTAAGTATAAAGGTACCGTCTCAAAACTTTATCGTGCGGAAAAATGCTATCACATGGTCTACGCCACGGCCCGTGTAGCGGTCTATGCGGTACCCCTTAGCCTTGAATAAATTCCAAGTGTTGGCACTGTGAAAGTGTCTTAGTGACGGTTCACGGTCATAGTTCACGGTCCGTGTGGCGACTCACGAATTGTGTTGTGGACCATATGGACCTGACGGTCCCAATTTTTGCTCATTTCATTAATGACATTTATGTAATTTTGGCTTATTTTAATTATGAATTATGACCTTTTACCTATCCTAAACCCCTAATTCAGCTGATATCCCTCCCCTCTTAATTCATACACCTAAAACCTTCCACCCCTCATAAGATCACCTCCCTAATAACTCTCTACTCTCCCTTCTCAAGATTCAAGGCTAGGGTTAGTTGAAGTTCAAATTCAAGCTTAGTCCTTCCCCAAATTCAACTCCTCAACAACCAAGGTATGTGGGATTGATTCTTTGTCCCTTTCAACCAAGAAGACCCAAAACTCCTTTCAATTGATTTCATGAATTTTAGTCCACTTTCAATATGGGTTTTCATTATTTGATTTTATTAAATCCAATTGATGTATGGGCTGTAATTTATCCATGACTTTAACTTACTTTAAACATTATTATGATGATTTGCATTGAGCTATGGAGTTATGAACATGCATGTGCCCTTTTAAAGTTGATGCATGAGTGATTCATATCATGATTTAGATGTTGATTTAATAATGGATTTATTTAATTTCATACTTTAAATGTTGATTTTAACATGAATCCATGTCACTCATGTTAACCTCACATCATGCATTGCATTTGCATTCATGAACATTGATTTATATGGAAATTATGACGTGAGTTAAGCCCAGTTTTGTTTTACAAAATGATCTTGGTAAGGCATCGATTTGGAGAAGAATGCGATCACATACCTGTCGATTATGGATCTTTGAGCATCCTGGGTGCTTGCACAATCTTGTATATGTGAATGCGTTATTCCTTGCATGAGAATTATGATTATGATTTATGATTTGGCATTTGAGCCTAAATGTCAATTAAACAATTTGAAGTGAGCTTTGTATCTCTTGAAAGCACGTGTATGTATAAGTAATTAAGTGGAATGTTGTTGACTTAGCACCGATGGATTGGGGGTGTCAGGGCTATCCCCAAGGGCCTTGTCCCTTTCATTGAACTATGTGCCAACATAGGAATGTTAGTTAGTACCGAAAAGACCCGGTCGTAAAGAATGGTTATTCGTTTATTTTGTAGATGATATGATTATGAAAAATCCTTCTGAAAAGCATGGTCGTAAGGAAGGTGACCATCTACCAAAAAGCATGGTCCTAAGGTGTGATGTAGATTACCTTTGGCAAGTAATCTTCTCCTACCGATGGGTGGTCTTTATCGGACATATTCATATAATAGCTCACATGGGTTTGATTTTTCGGTTATAGTCCATCCCCACTATATATGAGGATTGTTGCTTTTCATGCACCATAAAGTTTATGGCGTCTTGTATATTGCTCCATTGGATATATGATTCTTTTTATATTATGTGACCTTGTCATCTAACATTGAAATGCATGTTTGGTAAGTCATATTCATTGCATGCCCACATACTTACTACATTCAAACGTACTAATGCATACTCTATGCCTAAATGGTTTTACCATGTATGTGCCGATCACTTTGAGTATCAACCATTTAACGAGTAGTCCGATTAAGAAGAGTATTTGTGGTGAGTTCCATCCTCCAAGGACAAGCTATATTTCTTTACCTTCGCTATCTTTGAGTTCCTTTCTTACTTAAGGGTGAGCCGAAAACATATCCTGGCCCCCATTCCATCTTGATTAGAGGCATTCGTTAGACAATATGTACTCTTTGGAAAACCTTATGTTATGCGTGGTATCTAGCTTATGTATTCGTTAGATCAATTTATGGAAAATTCGTATTTGGCTATATGCATATTTTGGTGTGGAGATGTGGAAAGCCCTAGCTGCGTATTGCCCCCATAGCGTGAGTCTTATTCTCCCGTCCCTTAGAACTATGTGTTACTATTTGAATGTCCAGCCTGAACCGATGATGTGTTATTACATACTTGAGGCTTGTTTAGGGACTCTAGGGTTCCCATTCGTTGTTTCACATCTAGGCCGTAGCTCTGGGTCATGACATACACACTAGAAAAGAATTAGGTTTACCAGTGGTACTAAGTTAGGGAATTATGGGGAACACAATACCCTAGTTTCTCTTCATATTGGTTAAACTCTTGTGTTACATAGGATTACGTTTTACTTGTTATTACAAACTCCCCGCCCTTTTTAGAAAATAAGTTGGTTAGTAACCCAAATTACATAATTGAATTCTCATAAGTGTATAGTATTCCCTTGGGTTCGACTCTAACCTTGGTTAAGTTCTATTTCTTCACAACGACCGCTTTTGCCTGAAAAAGGAGGTGTAGCTTGGGTGACATCAAGATTGGGCATCAACTGTGACACTTCATATATTCTTGGGTGCGTATGACGAGTTTCATGCCTCAATATTCCTGTTACAATTTCAATTTTCATGTATACATGCATAATTGAATTGCACTGTTGATTTATATTTGTTGTGTGTGTCTTGTAACACCCCATTATCATGGGTAGGTGGCAAGGTGAAGTATTGTAATACCCCTTGATCATGAGTAGGTGGAAAGGTTGAAGAATTGTAACACCCCTTGGTCATGAGTAGGTGGCAAGGCTGAAGTATTGTAATACCCTTTGATCATGAATAGGTGGCAATGTTGAAGACTATAACACCCCTTGACCACGATAGGTTGCAAGGATGAGACATTGTAATACCCTTGTTCACGAGAAGGTGAATAGGTCACGAGACACTTGATGCATGGCTTGCTGGTATTTCATATATTCTATACACATTGCTTATGGTGTGGTAATACTTGACATGTAGGAGATCTTATAAGGCTTTATGTATATATTCAGCGTGCACTAACCTCTTCGGATGCAGGCATAGTATTTTTTCATTATTATATTACTTATTTGATTTCTCATATCTAGTCACTTGAATCTACTAGGTATATTTCGGTGTACTCACCACTTTGTTTTCTTCCTACAGATCGTGCATACGGTATAGGACAGGGTAGTTGGTCTGGTCACTCGAATGCTACCATTACCATACAGATCTCAATTGTGAGGCTCAGACTCTGAGTTGCCATAGATCTTTGGATCCTCTTTTATTACTTTTCTTTCAGACTATGTATAAGATATTTTGAAGAAGCTTTGTATTTTCTTTTGGTATAATTGTATTTACCTTTTAGTACTATTTAGATGCTCTTGTACTCATGACTCCAAGTTTTGGGAGATATATTGTATCTTTTAAGTTTCTTTTTGCTTTATTTATCTTTCTTTAGTTACGATCCATTTTGGGCCGTGGCAATTTTTGTAATTTACTGGGTGTAATAGCTTCACTGAGGATCTTATCTCTATCAGCTGATTGGTGAGTCTTCCCCTGTATTCGGAGGATACTACTTATGTTTCTCTTGCTTCAAGTTCAATAGTTTTATTATGATTTAAGGTAGCCATGAACCTGTCTTGGCACTATCTAGATGCTTAGAGATAGAGACATTATAGACAATGATGGATTAGAGTTGATGTTTTCATTCTTAAGACTTATACTTTTCGAGCTATTTTTAAAATATTGAATTTATTTTGATTTTCAGTTTTAAACCATTGTTTTATTGAGTCTTTTATTGATTACCGTTCCTTTGTACATAACTTGAGTTGTAGTTACTTGTTCGAACTCAAACACTTATTTACTATTTATATTTTTCGGGGTTGCATCCCCTTACGCTAGACTTGTAGTTAGAGTTTTGGTACAACGACTTTCAGTGTTGAACAATGTGTTATAGTATGTTTCTCGTTGATTGAGTATATGGGAATTCAATTAATTTATTTTGGTGTTTAAACTTGCTTTTGTACTTAAATTCCTTGTTCATTCTTAGTTTCGTTAGATTGGATTAGTATTGGTTCTCCGACCAGAGGGTTCCTGTGGATGTCACTCATGGACCATTTTGGGGCATGACACTATACCATTAAATTTTTAATTATTTTTCCTGAAGATATTACACAATTCTCTTTAATGGATATTTCAAAAAACCTTTATAAAGAGTAAATAAAAGAACAACTGAAAAAATAACTGATAAAGTTTATAGGGAGACTTAAATTTAAAATTGTAAATGAATTGATACAACTCAATATTTAGAGAAATGATTAAAATAAAATTTTAAACCTAGTAATAAGAAGTTGTAACATCCTTTTCTCCACTGGCTTTCGAATTTTCTCTTTATTTTTTCTTACAACCGGCGTTATCTTTGCCTGCTATGGCACATGGCTCTTCTTTTATTGAAAGATTCATATTTAATCTTCTTCACTTGATTTCCAAGTATATTCATCTTCAACTGGTGAAATTCTGTTAGTATACTGCGAAATATGAAGATTCTTGATGAGATAATCTAAAATAAGTCTAACAATTTCTTCTATTTATCAAATATTAAAGAACCAGGAGTAAAGATGGAATAAACTATTTTTTAATAATATACTAGAAGCTTATTGAATATACTTAATGTTCTGATAAGAAGATATCCATGAGGTTTATATGAATTACCTTATAGAGATCAGTAATAGAACGAAATTTTGTGCTCCTTGGCATTCCTTGCATGATACGATAATTTCCATCTTTTTCATCCTTTGTCCAAAGGTTTGAGCCATAATTAGTATTACTATTGCTTAAAACACGATCAAAACTATCTGGGATTGTATCTTTGCATGTAACTCTGTTGAGATCAGCCTCACCTAAAAATTACATTTAAATAAATAAGATGGTATGATATAATATGACTCAAAACTTTTCATAAGTGATGAAAATATGAAATTAGGCATTTCTGAAATATAAAATTATAATACCATTGATATGATATTCTCTTTGTTGTTGTTGGTTTTGAGGTGTTTTCTCCTTTTGCTCCTTTTGTTCCATTTGCTTTTCTCTTTCCTTCGTTTCTTCAACTCTTTCATTTTGTGTGATCTCTTTATAAATTTTCTTTTCATCCTTTCCCAGTAGCTAGATATAAAAAAATATGATAAAAGTTGCACTATCATCTGTAGATTTAGAGTAGAAATAAAATGAAGAAAAAAGAAAAATGACAAAGAAGTTAATTGTAGTATTTCAATGTTAATTAAATATGATCCATAACTTGAAAACAAAGAAAAAATAGAAAATAAGCGATATGAGTTACCTTAATGGCGAGGTCATAAATATCAGAACTAAACATTGTATTCTCTGATAATCCTTGTTGTACATGGTTGTCTACATTCTTCGCCTCTTTCCTTGGGGATTTTGAACTGCTCTCCTGATTCCAATTTACTTGTCCAGATTGCATTTTGCACTCTTCTTGAGAAACTATTCGATAGATATTTATTTTATGAAAAAATTCTTATTTGTAATATTCTGAAAAATCTAATTTGACGACTTATATTTTAATTAGTTTTATAAAATATTACTCAATGACAGAATAAAAAATTAAAAAATAATTAATTCTCTCTTAATCTCGAAAAGTGGACAAGTAAAAATAATTAATATTGGTCAATTATAAGATGTAAAATTTATTAATCAATTACGTACCATGAATAGTTTTTTCCTTTCCTTTGTTTGATAATGCCTTCTTAAAAGAGTCTTCTTGGACCTTTTTGCCTTCAGTGTGTTCTTCAGATTTTTCCTTATTCTTGGCATCCTCTTTCTCTTTTTTTTGTTGTTCGAGCATATTGAATGTATACTATGAAATTACATAAAAAATCAAGTTCAATCAATTAATTAAAGTTATACTTCATGCTTACGCAAAGTAAAACCCCCACATTAATAAGTTCAAAGTTAAAAACAAATGAAGTTATAGAAATCTAGAAAAACAGTTATTCGACATTTTTAAATATGAATTATGAATCAAAAAAGGGGGATTTTTTTGTTCTTAATCATCTATATACTTTCTCATATGAAATATAAGTTAGATCTACCATAGATACATACAAAATAGTGATACAAAGAAATAAAACATTTGAAATATATTTGTGGAAGTCAAATCAAAATGTAGAACTAACTAGGAAAAAATTAATTTTAGTACAAAAAAAAAATGAAGATGAAACTTTCTTAGATCAAGTTGAACTAGACATTTGTTTGTACTATTTTCTTGAAAAATGAGCACCTGCAAATAAGTTATTGTATTTTCATGAAATTATTCATATATTTCAACATACATTGTGCTCGAATGAATAAATTGAACAAATGAAAAAAAGAGAAGAAAAAGATATCAACCATTTGTCAATCTTATTTTTTGTTTGTCAAAATTTATTAAAGATGTTATGCAGACTTAGAATCAGAAAAAAAAGAGATAACAAATAAAAAGAGATTGTAGACCTAAGCGCATCTCTCATAAAGCAAAGGTACTTGATAAATCAAATTATCAAACACAAGAGCAAAAAATTAGAAACAAAATAAGATTCAGTAAAATCAAACTTACCATCACCCAATCGAGCTCCTTCATTGTAAGAATCAACAAGCAAAAATGGATCTATTTCCATACAATCTTGAATTAACTGGAAAAATAACTCTATATAGCCTGTGTTGGTTCAATTCTCTCCTCTTGAGCGCTTAATATTTTTTTGGAAAACTTGAAACTAAAGTGAAGAAGTAAATCAATCAGTGTCTCACGTTATATAAGTGTATACTTGCTGAGCTCTTTCTAGAAAATAATGCCTATTCAATTTCGGCAACTAAAATTAATTTTTTGCCAATATAGAGAAAAACGAGATTTAATATGCAACATTATGAACAGATAAGTATTTTAAATTAATTATTATGAAGAATCTTCTTTTATTGTTAAACAACAACAACAACAATATACCTAGTGGAACCCCACAAGTGGGGTCTAGGGTGGGTAGAATGTACGCAGACCTTACCACTACCTCACAAGATAGAGAGGCTATTTCTTGGGAATCGTCGTCTCAAAAACCCATAGGCAAAATAAACTACAGATGGAAAAAAGGCAAAGGAAAATAAAAGGAAACAAAAAGAACGACTAATAACGAAAAGCACAGGATAGTGTGTCAATACGATAAAATCAACATACATATGACAGATAATGACAACACAAGATATAAAAATATGACTAATCCTGCTATCCTACTATACCCCAAGGCCAAACATAAACCTAATCCTACTAACTTATTAGCCAGCTACTCTAATTCGTGACCTCCACTCCTTTCTTTCTAAGGTCATGTCCTTGGTGAGAACAAGTTTCACTATATCTTGTCTGATCATCTCCTCTAATACTTCTTTGGTCTACCTCTACTCCTCCGTGTAACCCCTATATCCAACTTCTTGTACCTCCTAATAGGAGCATTGGTACTTCTTCTCTGCACATGTCCAAACCATCACAATATCATTTACCTCATCTTGACAGCCAGAGGGGTCACCTCTAGTTTCTCCCGAATGGTCTCATTCCTAATATTCCTTATGTGACCACACATGCATCTCAATATCCTTATCTCTATGACCTGCATCTTCTGAACATGTGAGTTTTTAATTAGCCAACACTCTACCCCATACAGCAAAGATGGTCTAACTACCATTCTGTAAAACATACCAATGAGTTTAGGTGGTATCTTCGTATCACACCATACTCCATAGGCATGCCTCCATTTTGTCCATGCTACCCAAAATATGCTATGTGACATCATCATCGATATCACCACTACTCTGGATGATAGACCCAAGATATTTAAAGTTTTCTCTCTTGCGAATAGGTTGAGTGGCAAGCCTCACATCAATGTCTACTTCATCCCTTGCAACACTAAATTTGCACTCCAAGTTTTTTGTTTTAGTCCTACTCAATTTGAACCATTTGGATTCCAAAGCGTGTCTTCGAACCTCTAATCTATCATTAACTCATCAATCAAGACTATGTCATCTGCAAATATCATACACCGTGGAACTTCCTCTTGAATAGACCATGTCAGCTCATCCATCACCAAGGCAAACAGAAAAGGGCTCAATACAGATCCTTGATGAAGTCCCATTTCAATAGGAAAATACTCTCAGCCTCCTCCCACCATTCTTACCCGAGTTTTGGCTCTGTTGTACATGTCCTTCATCACCCTAATATATACCATTACGAAACCCTTTACCTCTAGACACCTCCATAGGACATCCATCAGAACTTCGTCATAGGCCTTCTCGAGATCAATGAACACCATATGAAGGTACTTCTTTCTTTCCCTATATTTCTCTACTAATCTTCAGAAAAGATGAATTGCTTTAGTAGTAGACCGTCCTGGCATGAATCCAAATTGATTCTCTGAAATAGACCCTTCTTTTCATACCCTCATCACCACCACTATTTCC
This sequence comes from Solanum rostratum, assembly GCA_029948455.1. NCBI lineage: Eukaryota > Viridiplantae > Streptophyta > Magnoliopsida > Solanales > Solanaceae > Solanum > Solanum rostratum. The sequence continues at coordinate 48,148,516 of CM057047.1, read as the reverse complement.
CAGACCTTTATAGTGTGACTTAACAACTTGATACCCTTGTAATTGTTACAGTTTTGAATATCACTCTTGTTCTTGTACAATGGAACCATTGTACTCCTCCTCCATTCATCAAGTATGTTGACAATCTTCATAATAGCATTGAATAGTCTAGTCAACCACTCTATGCCATCCTTGACCATATTCTTCAAAAAACCTATCGAAATCTCATCGGGTCTGATCGCCCTCCCTCTCTTCATCCTACTAATAGCACGTCTAACCTACTCAACTTTGAACAGCCTACACTAACCAAACTCTCGATGACTTTCGAAGTATACCAACTTACCCAACTTAATAAATCTATCTCTTTTTTGGTTTAAGAGTTTATTGAAATAAGTTGGCCACCCTAACTTAATGGAAGTCTTATCAACCAAATCCTCACCCTCCACATCCTTGATGTACTTCACTTGGTCCAAGTCGCAAGCTTTCCTCTCTCTCTCTTTAGCAAGCGTATACAATCTCTTGTCCCCGCCATTATAACTTAGTTTCTTATATAGGCACTCAAACGTTGTTATCTAAGCACTCGTCACTGCCTTCTTCTCTTCTGTCTTCGCCGTCTTATAGATCTCCTTAACCCTTCGCTTTTCATCCTCATCCCTACACTCCAATCACTTCATATAAACAATATTATTAGCCTTCACTTTGCCTTGGACTTCATCATTCTACTACCAATTGCCTTGATGTCCACCAAAGGTCCCTCTAGAAACCCCTAAAACCTTGGTAGCTACTTTTCTAATGTAACAAACAATAGTGTCCCACATATTGTTCAAATTTTTGCCACTACTCCAAGCCTTTAAATTACTTAACTTTTCTTCCATCTCTCGTGAAAGGGCAGGAGTCAGGCCTCCCCATCTAATCTTTGTTTAGGCATTAATAACCTTTTTATTCTTTTCTCTCTTAATCTATAGATCTATCACTAGAAGCCTATGTTGAGTGAAAATATATTCACTTTGAATAGCCTTGCAATTCTTACAAATGCTTCTATCGCCCTTTCGGAGTAGTAAGTAATTAATCTGAGTCTTAGCTACCGTACTACAAAAGATAATCAAGTGATTTTCTCTGTTTGGGAAATATGAGTTAGGAATAACTAACTCAAAGATTTTGGCAAAGCCCAAGGGAGACATCCCACCTCTATTCCTCTCCCCAAACCCAAAGCTTCCATGGACATCTTCAAACCCGCTAGTGGTTTCCCCAGTATGCATATTAAAGTCCCCTAATGAAGAGTTTTTCTTGTTTGATATGCCTCTAACAACCTCATCGAAATCATTCCAAAAGAACCTTTTGACTTCCTCATCTAGGCTCCCTTGAGGCGCATAGGCACTAACTACATTCGTTATATGCGTACCAACCATAAGTTTAATAAACATAATCCTCTCATAAAACCTCTTAACCTCCACCACATATTCCCTAAGGTCCTCGTCTACTAGTATACTAACACTATTTTTATCTCTTGAACCACCCGAGTACCATAACTTGGACCCTATGTCCTGAGCTTTGGTCCCCACCCATCTAGTCTTCTGAACACATGCTATATTAATATGTCTTCTCCTAAGATGCTTCACTAGCTTTATGGATTTCCCTGTATTCCACGACCCTACCCTTAACATAGGTAAGCTCGTGCCCCTCTTACCACCCCTACTCCTTACCTCTGACCCCCACCGATGACATGACCTTAGTCTACCATTAGATCCCGATACCACTAAACTAAGAACCAATAACTTACTAAGCTACAAAGATCAAAAAGTTACAAATCAAAGAAATATACACTAGGAATAATATACAATAACCAACAATCATCAGTAAAAACTCAAAACAACAATAAAATATACACACATGTAACAATTATATTGGGCACTTTGCAAAACTCCATAACAAATAAATTTTACAATGAACAAACACATAAAGCAAGAGAAACCCAATTCAATTACCCACAAACACGTATGACACTCAATTTGAGAGTAAATTCAACAATATATTAAAGTAGAAAATTATAAATTGTCAACAAACAAGTTGATCAACCACCACTGGACAAGAACACTAAAATACTGGCGTCACTATCAGTCAGAACTATGAAATAGTACTATCAATAGTGCATCCACAACTATGAAATAGAGTTCTTAATAGCCAGCCAAGAACATTGAAATATTGCAATCACAATTAATTAAGAACTATGAAATAGTGCTATCAATCGTGTAGTCACAACCAATTAAGTGCCATGAAATAGTGCAGTCATTGTTGCAGTCAAAAATAGTAAACAAAGAAGAATTTGAAGGATATCACCTGAAAAAGGTTCTAACTGAAATTGCACCAATATTCTTGTTAAGAAATAGTTAATGTTGCTGGAAGCCGTCACCGGAAAGAGACTGGGACGTTGCGTGAAAAAGATTGGAGAACGCCAGAAATCACTAGACCCAGCAAGAAATAGCCTGGCGTCACCGAAATCTGCAAAAGTTGTCAGAGATTGTGGATCTTGAACACCAAAAATAAAGAGATTTCGCCGGAGTGCTCGTCAGAGATTTTTGGAAACCTCAGAGTCGTTGAAGGCACTCGATCTTGACCTCGACAGAAGTTGGAAAATCAGAAGATCTCGTACTCACAAAAGAAGAATGGGAGTCAAAACCCTAGAATTCTCTCAATCAATAACAAGACGATGAGAATTTTTAGGATTTTTCGGTGAGTTCGGGAACTTCTCAAGAGAAAGGTCGATGGAGATGATGAAAAAGGTCATCGAAGACGATGAAAAAGGTCATCGGAGACAATGAAAAAGGTCGCCAGTGATGAATTTTAACTTGGCGGCGGATACAGGAAAGTTAAAAAAAGAAATTTTGGAGGGGGAAAATATCCAAAATATTTTATTTTATTGTTATTATATTAATTATATTACTAAATGAGAAAGTCCTTTAAAATGTATCTTTTATTTTATTTAAAAATTTATTTTTAACATTTTTAATATTTATTTCCTAAAAATGCACGTGTTCTTTTGCTACTTCGTTATGACCCTGAAGGTCATTTTTGGTATTTTTAATTAAATTACTATTTTGTCCTTGAAAAGTTACTTTGCGTCATTTTTTGATAAGTTGAAATGTCAAATTAAAAACCTTGTGAAAAGTTGAAATTTTTCTAAAGAAAGTGTTTTCAAAGGCTTAAAGTTTGAAAATTTTACTTTTGAGGTCATTTTGAGTTTCGGGTGTCAGAATGTGATTTCGTTGATTTCATTAACTCCAGAATGCAGAATCTGGTCTAGAAAAACTAATGAAATTGAATTTGGAATTAAAACGAAGATTTTGAACCAAAAGTTGTATTTTTGTAATTGAATTTGAACCATCATTTGTCTTTTGTCAACATTAGGAATTCGGAAGCTCTAATCAAAATTTTGATAGTTCCAGTGATTCTAGAAGGTTGAACTAATACTAAAATGGTCTCGTTGTGATTTTAAAGATTTTCGATGTCATTTTGGATATTTGAGTTTTTGATTAGTTTTAATGAGCTTTATCAGGTTCTTGGTCAAGGAGACCTCAAAGTAGAATTGTTGTAATCCATTGAGTCTGGAATGTCATCTCTAATAGAATTGCATATCTAATTTGTGTGTATCAAGTTTCGAATGAACCCCTAGAGTCCGTTTGAAGTTCTTAAAAATAGTTGGTTAGCTAAAATCCGGTGCAAGAGGAAAGACCTCGCATTTGCGGATGTAATGAACCCGAAGGTCATTTTTAAAACTTTCAATCACATCATAGTTTTGCCCTTCCAGAAAGCTGCCTTGAATAAATTTTTCTCAAGACTAAAAGTCGATTTCGAAAACCTTGTAAAAGGTTAGAGTTTTGCCAAAAGAGAGTTTTAAAAGGGCGTAAAGTTGGTAATTTTGAGTTTTGAGGTCATTTTGAGTTTCGTGAGTCAAAATTCGATTCCATCAATTTCATCCATTACAGAATGCCAGATCTGGTCTAGGAGAACTTGCAGAACTCCATTGGAGTTAAAACGGTTTTTTTAGGCCCAGAATTATATTTTTTAGTTCATTTATTATCAATGGTTTGACTTTGGTCAACATTTGGATTTCGGAGGCTCGGATCAAAATTTCATCAGTTCCAATGGTTTCGAATAAAAGAATGGTAGAAATGGCTTCGTTGTAATTTTTAGTGCTTCTATAAATATTTTGAATTTTTTAGTCTGAAACTAGTTTAAATGACCCTTCTAAGTTTCTAGGCTACAGAAGTTCTAGATTTGAATCTTGACGGTTCTATTGAGTCCAGAACGTCATTTCTAGTAGGGTTCCATGTTTGGTTTGTGTTTACAGGTTTTGAACAAATCCCGAGGGTCCTAATTATGATTTGTTTTTGGTAGTGTGTTGCTGGTTTTCAGCAATTCTGGTGCAAGTGAAGTTACTCTCTGCATTTGCATCTCTAGCTCCGCGTCCGTAGAGGTAAATTTATTTAGACCTGCACATTCGTAGGAGAGGGACCACGTTCACGGAGTTACGGGAGCTAGGCGCCATAAGCCTCCACGTTCACGGAAGTTTCTCTGCATTTACGGAGTGCAGTGACTAGATTAGGCTCCATGTTCATGGATCCTCATCCGCGTTCGAAGAGTGTTAATTATGCATGAACAGTGTAGTCTCATAAAAGACGTGTTTTATTCATTTTCAGCATTTTCAACAATCCAATCTTCGTTTAAGAGAGGGACTTGAAGGTTTTTCAAGGAAAATTGATTGGGTGACTATTTTCTAATCTATTTCATCTATTTCCATTGATTAAATTGTGTTTTTACGTTATAATTTGAGTATTTAAATGGTGGAATTCAGAAATTTTTCTGTTATTGATTTTTAAATTGTAATTGATGATTCCTCCTTCGTCTTAAGCATATATTTTTTAATGATTTCCACCGTTGAACTCCTTATTACATAAAGAGCGTTTTCATTTTTCTAGCATGGATTCTTATGATCATACTACATTTTTTCTTCGAATTGGTTGATTTTAGTGTCATTAGATCCATTATGTGATTGTAATGATATATTTTGAATAGATTTTGGTGATTCAGAGTATAGTAGAAAAGGGAAAGCGTTGGATATGACTTGATTTGAGACTTTATGTAAAGCAAGTGGTTTTCTAACCTTTTGTTAAGTATGATTGAACTTTGTATGCTTCTTTGTGTATATGATTGAATACTTTGGGGTAGAATTGTATCTCATAGGATCGAGTTTTGAGATTTTAGAAGTGAGTGGTTGTCCTTACATTGAGATATTTATTTGTGAAATTTGATGGTGAATCACAACTTATAATCTTTGGGATGATTTGATATTGATACTGAGATGATACCTATAATGAGTTGAATGTGACATGTATATTGAGACGTTGATGATATTGATCTATTGATGATATTGAGACACTGATGACACTGACCTTTGATGATAATGAGACACTAATAACGTTGACATATTGATGATATTAAGGCATTGTTACATTGATACTATGAAAGTATTAAAATTATTATGATATAGACACTGTTATATAAATGTGATTATGCACACTGCATTTATTATTACTTGTGCATTGACATTTGTGATGCCTACGACCGAGAGATGATTAAGGTAACATGTGGGTTGGTGACAAGGTGTCACACCCCGGGAGGGTACCCCAGGCGTGGCCGGCACCCAGATACTATTGCTAGTCCTCAAGCGGACCACTCGTTCTCAGGATAGTCACACAACATCAACATAGCAGAATAATGGAAGTAGTGCAGTGTGCTACCCCAATAAAAAGGGACAATGGCCAATATCAGTCTCAACATTAGAATGAGCAAGTGGTTGTGCTGCTCAGTTCATAAGGAAAAACATCAACGTCAAACCTCAACTCATGTCTATGAAGTCTCTAACTTGACTCCACTGTCTAAGATGGTACCATGACAGGCCATGGCTACCCAACTCAATAAATAATGAAAACATCAAATAGAAGGGTCTCCTCCGGATAGCAAGGAGGCTCACCAATAATTGTACTCAAAATCTCTGACCTCAATGGTGCATCTGCTGAAATCCTCTAACTCCTGTATCTGCATCATGAAATGATGCAGCGCTGAGTGACATCAGTACGTGAAATGTACGGCTTGTAAAATAGCTGAATGCAACAATAACATCAACTCAACATCATACTCCATCAGAATGTCAAGCATCTATCTAAGGCAAGAAATTAGAGCAGACAGATGACTCATTAACATCTCATCTCAACATCATCAATACATCCGACTCATCTCAGGGAAACTCGAGTCAACTCAGCTCAACTCAGGGAACTCGACTCAGCTCAACTCAAGAAACTCAACTCAACTTAGAAGAATGCTTTACAACTTGCTTTTCTCGATTCTAGATGGTTTTAGCAAAGCAAATGACCCCCTCTATTTATACTACTCCTAAGGGGCCAAAGTACAAATAATATTTACATGACTAGTCCTCATATATTTACATAATAATCCTTTCTCTAGAATTCTCCACACTAGTCTAGAGAAGACTATATAGTACAAGAATAATCTTCACGAATCTAGAGTTTTCCGTAGACTACCCGAAGGCTTCAGATTCTTCTTCTCTGTGCAAGAATAGTGGCAGTCCTAACACTTCTCCCCACCTCATGTGGCGACGAACACAACGCACTGCTCTTGCTGCAAGAATTCTTGTACCTTGTCCTTGAGCTGCCACAGGTCTTCATATATCTCCCATGTGGCTTCCTCCGGTTCCTGGCCCTTCCAGTGTACAAGGAACATGGTAGTTGAAGGTTGTCCCCATTTCTGCTTGGCCTGGTAATCTATGATAGCTTCTACATCCTGATCGTGTGAGGCGGTGACTGTTATAGGTGCCGATTCGACTGTCCTTAGCTTATCTTATCCTCGTCCTCATGGTATGGCTTGAGAATGCTTGCATGGAAGACTGGATACACTTGGAATGATGGTGGAATCTCCAATCTATGAGATCTTACCTACCTTGCCAACGATCCTGAATAGGACCTTCTACTTTCGTACCACGTTTTGGTGCACGCCTCGTAGAGCTTTGAATTATCTTGGATTGAATTTCACCAAGACCAAGTCTCCTACCTTGTAGTCTTTCGGGTGACACTTACGGTCGGCGAACTTCTTCATCTTCTTAGACATTTTGTCTAAGTAAGACTTAGCGGTGTCCAACTTCTCCTAAAAGCCTTTGGCAAATGGTATGCCCCCAAACTCTTGCCCTCGAACGCGACTAGTAGTAAATGTAGAGTTTGAGGCTATTGGCTTGTGGCTACCTCGAATGGTGTCCTGCTAGTGGCTTCGCTTCTCTACAAGTTGTATGTGAATTGGGCAACATCAAGCAACTTTGCTCAATCCCTTTGATGACAGCTCACGAAGTGCTTAAGATAGGACTCTAATAAGGCATTGACCCTTTTTGTCTAGCCATCTTTCTGTAGGTGGATACTCGTGGAGAAGTGTAGCTCCGTGCCAAGCATCTCAAATAACTCTCTTGAGAAGTTTCCAGTGAAGCGCGGGTCTCAATCGCGTATTATATGCCTCAGAAGCCCCAATACTTTACTACATTCTTGAAAAATAGTTAGGCAGCCTCCTCGGTTGTACAACCGGCTGTGGCAAGCATGAAACTAGTTAACTTGGAATATCGCTCCATCGCGACCATAATCATCCCATACCCATCAGACTTTGGAAGGCAAGTGATAAAGTTCATAGTGATGCTTTACCATGGATGTTCAGCTACTGATAATGGATCTAAAAGTCCTCCAGGCTGGCGTTGCTTAGTCTTGTCTTGCTGGCACACAAGATAAGTTTGCACATAATATTCTATGTCATCCCGTATGTATGGCCAGTAGTATATTGCCTCGGTAAGAGCTCTCATGCAACACTGCCCGGGATGTTCGGCCCATAAGGTGACATGACTCTCCTTCATGATCTGCCGCCTAATGCTTCCACATTTTGTTGCATAGAATCTCCGTCAGGCGGTGAGCAGGAGACCATCCTCTATCCAGAAGCGTCATGTCTTGCCTTGGGATGCCAACTCCAAGAGCTTTCTCACTTTTGGGTCGTGCTATAAGCCCTCCTTGATAGCTTCCCATATGTCGCATTGGGCTGTAGTGATGGCAGATAGTTCAACTTTCTTTCTCAAAGCATCTACCATGATATTACCCTTGCTTGGCTTATATTCAAGGTCGTAGTGAAATTAATCTAGAAAGTCCTGCCACCTAGACTGTTAGGGAGTGAGCTTCTTCTACGACTGGAAGTAGCTAGTGGCAATAATATTGGTCTTGACTACAAACTTGGACACCAATAAGTAATGTCTCAAGTTGCGTAGGTAATGTACTATGGCGATCATCTTCTCCTGCACGGTGTATCGTAGTTCTATCTTGTTCGGCTTGCGGCTTTCGAAGGTGATGTGGTGTCTCTCCTGCATCAGCAAACCCCCTATGGCATAGTCCGAGGCATCAGTATGTACCTCGAAAGTTTTAGATAAGTCAGGTAGTGCAAGGACCAGCTCCTCTGATATGGCAGCTTTAAGACCCTCAAATGCCTTTTAGTATTCCTTGCTCCAAACCTATGACTTATTTTTCTTTAGAAGCTCGATGAGTGGAGCATCCTTTGTAGAGTAGCCACTGATAAACCATTGGTAATAATTAGCAAGCCCAAGAAACGATCTTAGCTCCATCACCTCTATGGGAGTCTCCCACTCCCTTATGGCTCGTACCTTGGCCTCATCCATTCGCAGTTGGACCTGGCTTATAATGCGACCCAAGAAGTGCACCTCGTGGCGGGCGAACTCGCACTTCTCTCCCTTTATGTAAAGCTCATTTTATCGTAGGAATTGGAATACTTTCTTTAGGTGAAGAACATGCTCCTCATAGGTGTTACTATAGATGACGAGGTCATCCAGGTACGCTACCATGAAGTCATCCATGCAGGGATGAAAGATCTTGTTCATTAGTGTGCAGAAGGTAGCGAGTGTGTTGGTTAAATCAAAAGGCATCACCAAGCACTCGTAGGAACCATACCTTATCACATGAATTGTCTTTGGTTTATCTCCTTCTACAATTTGTACCTGGTAATATCCCTTCTTGAGATCTACCTATGTGAACTATTTGTCTTGTCCAAGTCTATCAAACAAGTCTGCAATGAGCGGGATAGGATACGTGTCTTCATGGTCATCTTGTTCAACACTCGGTAGTCTATGCAAAGGCGCAATGATCCATCCTTCTTTTTCTGGAACAAAACTGGTGTGCCATATAGTGCTTTGGATGGACAGATGTGGCTAGCTTCTAGGAGCTCTTTCAGCTACTTCCTCAGCTCGTCTAACTTTGGTGGAGCCATGCAGTATGGCGGGTAGGCAGGTGGTCTAGTCCCTGGCTCCAGCTCTATCTTATGACCGACCTCTTGCCTAATAGGCAAGTGTTTCGACAGCTCGTCTAGCATCACGTCCTTGTTATCTTCTAGCACCTCCTCGATGCAAGGTGGCAAGGCTTCCTCAGCACCATCTTCCTCGCCCGGACTCATGATGGTAGCTAGATATGTTGGTTCCCCCTTCTTCAGCCCCTTCACTATCTGTATAGCTGACAAATGGACAATGCCTTCCGCCTTTGGCAACTCGATCAAGGGCACCATGCAAGACCCTTCCCGCTCCATAACAAGCATGCGGTGGAGGTAGAGGTCAATCATGGTGTGGCACTATCTGAAGAACCCTTTCCCAAGCATGATATCGAAAATATCCAAGGGGGAAACGACAAAGTTATTCTTACCTTGCCACTTCCCCATGGTGATGTCAACTCTATCTGTTGTTCCACATACAGGAGTCGGTGGGGGCATTAACCATCATGAGGTGTGTGTTACTCGGACTGTAGCTCAACCCCAACCTTGCTACCGCGGTTTTCTTCATAATATTGACCTTCGCTCCCGTGTCTACCATGGCACGCACAAGTTTCCTGTTCAGGGTCATGTCCACATATTTCTTTGGGTAAGCCTCCTGCTTACCGGTTGGCTTGGTGGTAGGGGCACATAACTCGATCATGCCCACCTGGGTGGTGCCCGAACTCTACCCTTGGTCTTGTGACTCCTTCTCCTTATGCTCCCATAGGATGCCTCCAATGTTCTTCATCTGGGGACACCTAGTGTAACCGTGTGGGTCTCCACAAATATAGCAGTCATTGCCCTCGGATGAATGCTCCTTCTTCTCAACACATCCGTAACATCCGGGCCTTCTGTTGTTGGCTCGATTTGGGCTTCTAGGTGGGTGTTGCCTTTTGCCCTTGTCCCGATCTCCCCCACTTTTTTCATGTCTACTCTTCGACTCCTTAGAATTGCCTTTGTTGTGCTTGAAGTTCGTCCGGGCTTCAGCTTGAGTCATGGCCTCATCTATGGTGTATAATGTTCTCCGTTGCAGCTCTACAAGCCATCCATGAAGTGGAACATCATATCCTCCTCTGTAAGGTTGGGAATCTGAAGGGTCAGAGTTGTTAACTCCTTTATGTATACCCATATGCTACCGGTTTGCTTCAATTCCCTAAACTTACACTTGGCCTCGTAGATGACGTTGTTTGGGAAGAAGGCCTTCTTGTACTAAGCCTTGAATTACTCCCACGTGCCTATTGTGCACAACCCCTTCCCTATTGCGGCATCCTTGTTCTTCCACCATAACATGGCCATCTCTGTCAAGTATAGCGCGTGACCGTGTTAATCTTCGTTTGATCACTCTTTAGCTTGTTGCACTTGAACTAGTTCTCCAAGTGCCACAAAAAGGTTTCCACCTCTTGCGCGTCCTAGACACCATCAAAGACAGGTGGCTTGGGAGACTCAATCCTGGCCTCCCTTTCAATGGTCGATGTAACATCCTTCCCTTCCTCAATGACCTCCTCAAGCACCTTTACCGTGGCATTCATGGCCTCCAGCATGTCCATGAACTTGCCTTACAAGGCGGCGATCCGGTACTCCAAGGAAGTGAATGCTTTTTTCGCCTCGACCTCAGCTACCTTATGTCCATCCAAGTCCTTACAGATGCTGTCATTTTTGCCAAGGGTGAACTACTTCAAGGTCGTGAACTTGCTGTTTAACTCGTTCAAGCGCTTGCCAAGGAATTCCACTGCTTGACGGGTAACCTCTACCCTTCTGACCCACTCCATGATAGGTGTGATGTTCACGTGCTCCTCGCCACGCTCATCGTCACTCACCTCTGTGGCTGAGAGTGAGTGGGTGGTAATGACGTCGCTTGGTGTTGGCTCAAGCAACATCTCGTCCTTCTTGGAGTTCTTCTTCCCTTTTCGTGACTTCTTGCCAACATCTATCTTGACATTGGTGGCATAACGACATCAAAGTCTCCTCCGCCTGCCATGATTCCCTTGGTGAAACCCGCTCTTATACCACGTTGTCACAGACTTAGAACTTTCGTAAGACTCCCGTGCCGGCACTAGTCAATTTGGTCACGACATTTTCATGATCTTGCAAATACTAGAAAGCCTTTCAACTAAGATCGCTAAGGATACGCTAGTTAAGAAGACTATAAGAGAGAGCTTTTGGAAAGAAGGCTTGTATTACTTAGAAGAATGCTTTACAACTTGCTTTTTTGGATTTCTTCATGGTTTGGCGATGCAAATGACCTCCTCTTTTTATACTACTCCTAAGGGGCCAAAGTGCAAATGATATTTACATGAAGAGTCCTCCTATGTTTACACAATAAGCCCTTCTCTACAATTCTCCACACAATTTGGAGAAGACTATAGAGTACAAGAATAATCTTCAAGGATCTAGAGTCTTCCATAAACTACCCAAAGGCTCCAGATTCTTCTTCTCCATGAAAAAATAGTGTCGGGTCCTAACACCAGTCTCTATGAAACCCCGATTATAGGCCGTAGAGTTTTCTACGGTCCATAGACCCTGGTCTCATGGACTGCCAAAGCCCTAGTTTGGAAAATTAGCTTCACAAACCTATCAATGGGCCATATGTAGAAGTACAAATCATAGAGTGGGTCGTAGAAGCCCCTAACACTTTGACAAATTAGAGAACTTACCTAAAGTCGACGAGCCTTATTCACGACCTGTAATTTTATCTACGTTCCATAAAGTTGGCTCGTGGACTGGAGTGCACATTATTTTGCTCTTTGAAAATGTTCTAAGAGTCAGTGAATGGGTTATGGTGTGAACCACGACCTGTAGAAATGGTTGTAGAAGCACTTTTGTTTCTTATTTAGCCCAAGATGGCTGACTTGCTCTTGTACCTATTCTTTACAAAAAAACATTGTTACCTTATATGCCACCAGTCCAGAGTCCAAAATTTACAACCAAAATGCTAAAAATTAAACTACCTACAAGTCCAAAAGATAAAAGAAAACAAAACTACCACTATTATATCAAATATCTTGGGTAGCCTCCCATGTAGCGCCTTCTTTATTGTCACGGCACGACTTAAACAACTTGGTTATTCATACTTCACCAAGTGCCCAAACTTCCATCTTCAAGTCATCGGGCCTCTTCATCGACTGACAAATATTGAAGACGACTTCTTCATCATTCAATCTAAATTTGAGTTGGTTGAATTCCATATCCACTAGTGCTCACCCAATTGGTAGGAATGTTCTTCCCAGATGATTGGGACTACACGCGAGGATCACAAAGTCTGTTGGGAATATGAATTTCTCTACTTTAACAAGGACGTCATATAGTATCCCCACAGACTTCTTCACCGTTCGGCCAACCATCAACAATCGCATGCTCATAAGCGTAGGGCTCCCAATCCTAGATTCTTGAAGACCGCAAGGGGCGTCAGATTTATTCTGGCATCTAGATCACATAATGCCCTTGAGAACTCAATATCTCTGATGGTGCAGGGTACGGTGAATGCTCCAAGATCTTCTCACTTTTGCACCAAGGACCTTATAGCTATCGCACTATAATGTTGAAGCTACTGGGAGAGCTCCTGGCTTACAGTGTACTTCTTCGTGACCAAGTCCTTAATGAACTTTGCATACCCAAGCATCTTCTCCAACGCCTTAATGAGAGAGATATTGATGGAGAGTTTTTCAGCTGGAGATGAAGTTCTTGAATTTACCTTCCTCCTCCTTTTTTTTTATTCTCTAGGGGAAAGGAAGATGAGGTCTAGGAATGGTTTTCAACTTTTGTAGCATCGCCGCAACATTACTTTCCCCATCCTTAGCACGAACATCTCTGTTCTCTCTATCTTTGCTCTCAACTATCTCTTCACGAATGTCTTTATCATCAACAAGCATCGGAGGGTCAATGGTCTAATTGCCACCACGAGTAGTGACCACCATACACCGCCCCTCATTTTTTGGATTCTAAATTGTATTGCTAGGCAATGTACCTTTTCGACGCTAGTTCAGTTAAGTTGACATTTGAGCAAATTGTTACTCTAGCTGCTTGATAGCAACATAATGAGACTTGATTTTCTAATAAATACTAAAGTTGTTAGATTTCATCCCCTTCAAGGTCTAGCCCGAGCTTCAACCTTCTTCAACAAAAGATCAAAAATCTCTTCAACTCTAAAACTACCAGCACCCGAGTATCGATTATGTGGTGGCACATATGTACCATTCCTGTACCCATCTCTTCGTCCCCAATCAACATCTCTGTCCTGGCCCCTATTTTTGTCATAGTAGCATCCTCGATTATTGTCTCTGAAGGTGCCATCCCTGTTATAGTTTCGACCTTGGTTTCCTTGATATTGACGCCAATAGCCCAGATTGGACCATTAGGCGTTGGTCTAGAAACTCGCCATCTGATCAATGATGAAGCAAGTGTCCTCCTCATAGTATGACTTCTCGTATATGGGTGCTCGTGAAGGCTAATGAGCTACTACATTCACATGTTCTTGGTTCTGCTTCATCAACAACTCCACATTTGTACTAATCCTCGCAAGCTCTTGCATCATATCCTCATTTATTTTTGCTCATGCTGAATTAGTACTAGCTATGAACGAGCTCTTTATTATCGACTTACCTCTCATCCCCCATGCAAGATTTGTTTTGACCACTTTTCTAACCTTTAAGCAATCATCGGAAATAGATGATCTAGAAATGAGTCTCCCATGATGGTGTTAGCAACAACTTGGTTGTTCTCGTCGAGGGCTCAATAAAAGATCTCCACTAAGGTGCATTTAAGATCTTGTGTTGAGGGATACTCCTCAGGAACTTTGTGCACCTATCCCACGCAGTGCTGATTGAATCACCAGGCAATTACTCGAAGTTGTTGATTTGGTCCTTCTACTTCAGCTTCTTCGATCTCGAAAACAACCTCTCGAAAAAGGCCTTTAGTAGTTCAGCCTAGTTGGTGATTGAACTCGGTGGGAGCTTAGATAACTATGGCATTGCATCACCTATTAGAGATAAAGGGTAGACACAGAGCCCAGCGACATCCATAGACAGATTCTAGCTTCCCATCATACTCTTACAAATGAAAACAACAGTATGCAGATGGTTATGCGGATCCTCTAATAGTAGGACCAAGAACAACTCGTGATTCTGCAGCATTTGTAGTAACCCACATGAAACAACAAACTTTGTGTCATCCGGTAGTAGCGGTAACACAATAGCTCCAGTGACATCCAAGGTCAAGGCAATATTGATTCCATGTATGAGCCGCAGCTTGAAGATCCTGTGGTGGTGGGTCAATATCCTTAAGTGGAGGTAGTTTATTATTATTCTCATTTTGGTTCTGGTTCAGTGTTACATTCATTACATTGATTGCAACGTTGTTCGCGTTGTTATGGGCCATCCTTCTCAGCGTCCTTTGGATCGCAAGGTCACATGTAGTCAAGCGTATGCCTCCACTTTGCGTGTTGTGCATGCAATACACCTACACGCTGAAACAAAATAAAAACGACAAAAAACATAAAATGAGGGAAATAAGGATTAATTCTCGAATTACTCAAATAAACTAGTCTAACCATATTCCCTTGCGAGAGTGTCAAAATCTTGATGTCGCCCAAGATACACCTCCTTTTTGAAGGTTAAAGCAGTCGTTGTCAATATATATAACCTTAATGAGGTCAGGGTCAAACCTACAAGGTATAGGGTAGACTCAAAGTAATTTCAAACAATTTAAGTTAATTAACCTACTTATCTCCCGAAGGGGGAGGGGGTTGTAGTTTGAAGAAAGTAATCCTAAACTAGCACAAGTGTTGTGAAATCAGCAAGAAGAGTAACTAGAGTATTGTGTTCCTCATGATTCCCTAACTTGGTATTATCAGATAATCACATTCTTTTCTAGTATGTTGCATGCAGAATGGTAAATTATGTTTACCAAACCCTTTGATCTGGGCAAGAGGTAAATTTCACTATGGGATTTGATCTATCCCCATAGTGTGACATTTCTCCATAGTGTGACATTACTAACCCTTACCTATATCCCATTACAACCTCCGCTTTATCCAGTTTGGTTGATTAGACGAGAAGAAATCAATCGAATCATGTCAATTAATCTCTTTTCCCATTTATTATTTTCTTGATCCTGTCAGTAACAAGTCGAAAATTTCTAACATTTTCCACCATTGAAAAGCAATCAAAACAAAGAGAATTAATTAATACATGCTTGCACACTTTCCAAGAATTACAAATTATCCAATTTTATCTTATTAGTTTTCATGGTTCCCATAACCCCAGTTGTGGATTTAGCTATGCATTATCATTATAGATGCAAGAATCATAATATGGAATAACATAATTGAGCACTTACAAGGATGGATTTAAGAACAAGAAATCCCAACTCTTTAATGGAAATCACAAAGCATGAACTAAAATCACAAAATAATATTCCAAACACTTCTCTCAATGTTTCTGATCGTTCTCCTCTTTTCTCTACTGGAAATAACCTAAAAATTACATTTATAGTGCTTAAAATACAAATCCAAAACAAAATAGTAAAACTGAACTCGGCAGGCAATACGAGTTGACTTACGAGTCCTAGTAAGTTCTACGACACGTATCGGGGCTTCGCAGACTTCATTCTTCAAATTTGAGCACATCTTCTACAAGACCTTTCTATCAATTGTATTCAGATTTACAGCCCATATAGGGTTTCTTCTAATGACATTTCAAAAAATCCCAACTTTTGATCCTCAGAGTACGAAACCTCATTTACGACTCATACAACTTTCCACGACTCATCTGATAATTCGTAGATGCAACTTCAAAAAATCACCCCATCACTGGATCTCACTTACAAAACCCACACTACGACTCATGAAAATTTTCATTACCCATAAAGTGTGTCGTGAAACAGCAAAAACTGCAGTAATTGCACACTTACCCCAAAATCGTGTCAAATCCCATAATCCAAAAAAACAAACATAAAAAGACATCAAACCCACTAATATCACTTTGAAAGCATAAAAAAACCCATGTTTTAAGCATCAAATGTGTTGTATTTCGATAGCACATCAATCCGCGATGCAGAGACGTTGCGCACCTTGCTGGAATTTGCACTTTTGCTCTAAAAAATTATCTTTTGATCTGGTTGCTCTAAAATTCAAACAAGACCATTTTCCCACATAATTTTTTGTGTTGATCATAATTCCAAACTCGGATTCTCCAAAAAGGTTCAAGATAATGTGTTATGCGAGCATTCGCTCATCTAGGGATATTTTGATAATTTTATCGGGTGCTACAATTAAATTGAGTATATCATAATTATTCAATTTATATATGTCAATTAAAAAATAATACCTCTTTATAAAGTTTGTCTTTAGACCTCCAGACTTGTTATGATGGCCCTGGACCATTGTATATTTTCTCATAAGAATGGCAATGAGCAAGGCAAGATTGAGGCATAACAAGTTGTGGCGAAAAACCATATTAAAAGGGAAGAGCTATAATACCCCCAAATTCATCCCACCTAACCTACTACAAATACCCAAGAGAAGATGAGAAAAAAACTGAGAAAAATCACCAGGAGAAACTACAAAGACCATTTATGGCTCGTAGAGTGATTTACCATAGATGAGGCCTCGTGGGTGCTTATCTGACTTGGTGAAATTTTCTAATTAAGAGGCCTAAGTACGAGATACCATACGAACCATACATTGATCCGTGAATCGTAGATCAGGTTTCATGGGTTGATGATTCAAATACTAACTTTTTTGGATATCAAATGACGAGTTGGAAAACAACCCATCAAATCATCTATGGCCTATAAGTATGGTTTTTATAGGTTGAAGTTCCAAGGAACCAAGTTTTTTGAACGATGAAACCACGAGTAATCAAATGGCTCGTAAGGTACTTTACGACCCATAGGAAAGGGTATCGTAAGTTACTTAACCAGGAACCAAATTCTAGGAAACCCTAACTTATGAAAAGTTACTTACAGCCCGTAAGTGGACCCACGACCCGTAGACGGGGTCTCGTGGTTCCACTCGACAATTTATAAGAAGCATATTATCATATTTTCCTATGCTTTTTAATTAAAACCTATGACGTTTTGGACTTGTTATAGGTCCTATTTCAGTATCCTAAGTATATTATCTCTCAATACATGCTTAGGAATTCTTGAGAGCATAAAAGAAGAGAGAAAAGCAAGGATTTCCAGTTCAAGCATGGGAATCATCAAAGGATTGATTATTCTTCCAAATTCTAGGTATGTAAGGCTTCCTAAAGTAGAGAAACGTGTACATCCATGCATCCCTTCGTAGTCTTGAGTTGAGTCATGAATACGAGTGAGTCTGAAAGTCCAGTAATTCTAACCTTTAAGTTTTCTCGAATTTGTTTTGAGTCCTCATGATTGTATATAAATAAATTGATTTATTGCATTTCCATTCATATGAAACTGAGATAACAGTAGTCTTGTACTTGACAGCATGATCCCTGATTTCATTACTTGATGATGTTTTGTGTATTGACTGTATTGAGAATATGAGTCTATTATCTGAATTAAGTACTTGTAGCATGTTTGAGCATGAGGAGTATGTACATATTCTTGTTCTTTAATATGTATGAGGTGAGCACCTTATGTGTCTATGTGTTGATCATGATTGGTATGAGAATGAATGACTGTCTGAATCGAAGTCCCACATGATGTAAGTTGGAGTCTTGATTTGCATGCATGAATGACAAATTCTAAATTGTTGAGCTGTTGAGAAATTGAGTTGAGTTGTTTTGAGAAGAATGAAAGAGATGAGTTTGAGTTGATTTGCATGAGCACATTTATGTTTTGGAAGGAGTATTGATCATCGAGTTAGGTAAGAGGATAATACCTCAAAATTACGTTGCCAGTGTAGGATAGTCATGGAGTTAATTCGGGCAGCTCATGTCCCAAAAGATGGACATTCACTTTGGATCTGAAAGAGAGAGACAGGAGAATTGATCGTCCTTTACTTTGACAAGTTTGGGATGGGCGTGGCAATAACGTCGCCTTCATTGTGCATCACCAAAATTTAAGGTGGTGGGAGTTATGTCGGTTAGAGAAACTTCGAAGCAACATTTGATTGAGCATATAATGTTTTAAACTGAGCTACATGAAAATTTGAGTCTCTTTCAAAGCATGACTTTAAACTCCAAACCTTGCATAATCATTGAATTACATCATGAGCTGATGGGATGAGTTCCGAGTCGAGTGGATTGATTTGAGTCTAGGCTATTCTTTATTTATTTTTGCCATTTTATATACCAATATATTTCACGCACTGATATCCATTTGGGCCTGCATCATTAATGATGCAAATACAAGTAATAGAGGATTTAGCAGGCGTACCTTTGAGGTTCAGTTCCCTTGCTTTTAGAGTTGGTGAACCTTCCTTGCTATCTGGAGGGGCCTTTTTATCTTTTATCGAGTATTTTTAATTTGTTTGATTGAGGTAGCCCGGGGCTTATCTTGGCACCTTCTAGATTGGAGTAGAGTCTTCATAGACGCTGAGTAGAGAGAGAGTTGATTGTTTTATATTTTTCCAACATTAATTCTTTGAAGCTATCTTTCGAAGAGTTCTATTTATCTATCTAATGGATTTTATAAGTATTCTTCTACTGTTGGGAATAATGTGATGCGGAGGCCAAGTTATTTTCTTGGAAAATCGAAAATGATTTTTCAAGTGACGGCCACACCAAGGGTAACCTCCTGAGGTGTGAGAAGAGCGGAATAGAACAACTAAAGTACATTTATGAGAAAATAAGAAATGGGACAGAGCATATATAAGACTGATATTATAATTGTAAAATCGACAACAATCTAAATATGTGGCTCTTATAAAGAAATTCTAGAGTGAGAGGATATATGCAACATTTGCATTTTGGTATGAACTCAATTGATGTATCAACAATGGGCATAACTTAATAAAGGCATAAACAAACTCGCTTCTGCTTTGAAATTGCATCACAAATAAATAGAACAATTCCTTGAAGAATCATAAATGGGATGGGGCGGGGATGCGGGGTAGGCAGGACAAGGCTAATTATTTAAACAATGTTAAACATGTTAAGGCAAGGTGGGTCAAAATCTTACTAGGTTAAGGCTTCCTAATTTGTCCTTTTGTCATTCCTATTTTTCCACATCCGTTAACTTGGCTCCATGCTTTTTATTCATTTAATATCCCTTCATTCATTACATATATTTTTATTTAACTAATCACAAAAATAAACAATGTAAGAATATATCGATTATAGTAATTTTAAATTAAAATTGTACTTAACATTTACAAAAATATATATCATTAGTATTAAGAATATCATATTTGATAAGCTTGCTCCTTTACTAATATTTTTCATTTTATTCATTTTATGATTTGCTTAAGAATAAAATAGAAATATCGAAATTAACAAATTTATTAAATATAGAATAATAATGTTCTTTTCTTGAACGTAACTGGCCCAAAAACATACACTAAAAGGAATGTATAGAGTAACAGTTATCTTAGCTCCATGCTGCTCTTTTTATTAATTCGAAGATGCACTGTTTATTATTATCAAACTAATAGCAGTAAAAACATCTCATGCCTACTCTTGATCAAATGGTTTCACATGAACTAAGCTGAAAAGAGTAATTCGTAAGTTAAATTTTAAAAACAATCTTCAACTATAACCTAATCGAAGCAATGCCGCATGAATGCAGGTTAAAGGTAATACATTTATCTGAATTAATATTTTTTAAAGCAGAGTATAATTTTATATATAAAATATTGTGAAAATTACAATAAATAATAGTTATGAATTCATAATTTTATGAATATAATGAATTGAATTCTAAAAGCACTTCAACGTGAAATTATAAATAAAAATTTCGATTCCACCTTTGAATATGAATTAATTGCAAATTGTAAACTTGACCACTTGGAGGCAATTTTGCGAAAATGGGTCTATCCTATATATCCTAGGACTTGAACATTTTGACGTTCAAGTAAAGCCCATATTTTGCATTTACTAATTTCTTCTACTTTTCTCGCATCGAATATATTACCCACAAGAATGTAATAAATTAAAAATAATACAAGTCTAAAGTAAATGCTTCTTAACTTGGCAATTAATGTTGATTTTATATTTTTACTCCGAAATAAATTATAATCTATATTTCTGCGGTAGTAAAATAATCTTATATAATTTTTTGTGCGAATCTAATGTGAAAAGGTCTATTGAGATGTCTTTAGTTAAAAAGTATTTTTTGTCGTTGGTTGTTGATTGTTTGCTTAAAATAGTGACAAAATATACACAAATATTATCGACACTCAAAATAACAAAGCTATAATCGAAAGATATGAATTAAAAACTACTCCCTCCATTTAAAACTAAATGACCTATTTTGAGTTGGCATGGAGTTTAAGAGAATAACGAAGACTTTTTGATCTTATGGTCATAAATTAAAATTATATCAAATGTACTAAAATGTCCTTTAATCTTGTAGTTTTAAATATGATATGTGGAAAGTTGAAATTAAAGTTTTGCCAAAAAAATGGTTATTCTTTTTTAAAACGGAGAGAGTAAAGATTATAGTTATAGTGGGGTCCATGATTTTGAAAAAATTATATACCAATTAAATTAAAGTGAACTATTTTTTAATTTTTTTTGAAAATACCCATCGAATGTGCCTGCTTGATCCCAAACTCCTATATGAAAGAAAGAGAATATGCCTCCTCTCGAGAGAAGATTATTTTATGTGGTAAGATTGAATCCATTTAGTAGTTTAATTGGTGATACTTTAATAATATATGCGTGTTTATTTTGATGAGTAGCTTCACTTGTAATCTTAACTCGAGTTTGGAGGATGATGGATCAAGTTACATGCGTGTGAGCAGCTTCACTTGTAATTATCGAATTTGGAGAGATATAAATATGTCCTTTAACTTGGCATCTGCTTCAATTTTGGATTACATAAGTAGACCTTAACTTGTATAAGTTGGACAAGTAGACACATGTGTCCAAACTTGCATGATACATGTAGGACATCACATATAGGATTCATGTAGGATACAAATTGCCACATAAAACGCCAAGTAAGACATGTGTATTTACTTGTTAAACTATATATAAATTTAAGTGTTGGCTTGTGCACATCAAAAATTGAAGAATATGAATATGAAATGAAGTTAAATCAAAAGATACATTTAGGTGTTATGCCAATAGAATTGCATAACTTTATCTTTTCTATCAAAAATAACTTTACCAAAATTATGTTATTCAAGGGTTAATCGAGAGATTAAAATTAAGCATTTTCGTAAATAGGTCTGCGTACATTCTGCCTTCTCCAGACCCCACTTGTGGGATTCCACTGGGTATGTTGTTGTTGTTGTAAATAGTAAACCTTTCTTCTTTTTAGGGATAACGAAAAAAATAAACTCATCTAGGTTCAATGTTTATATCAAAACAAAAAAATACAAGACATGTTTTTGATATACACATGTATCACTTAACAATGATTACATGATATGTCTTTCCACCAACATGTGCAGTTGGAATCTCTCCACCCTAAACAACTGGTTCAAGGTTCGAACATTAAAATTTGAAGAGAATCAATTGGTAGCACGGATTCTAATTTAGTTGAACGCTCATACGAATATCGGACATCACTTGAAGAGGCAGAAGGAACATATCATTTTCCACTTCAATTTTAACTACTAAAACTAAATATGTGATTTGATGCGAAAAATATGACAGAGATAAGTACATGAGGGCCGTTTGGGCATGTAAGATGAAATCATGATATGAAATCAGAGGAGATGAAGTTGGAATTTTGTTTTTGGATATGCAATTTGAATTTTTAATTGTAGTTTTTACTCATAAACATAAAAACCTCATAAGTTATGAAAACTATCAAAATTGTCCTAATTCTTTATACAATCTTACCAAATATTCAAAAGTTTAAAAGTAAAGTATAATACACTACCATAAAACTATTCTAA
Source organism: Solanum rostratum (assembly GCA_029948455.1). Classification (NCBI taxonomy): domain Eukaryota; kingdom Viridiplantae; phylum Streptophyta; class Magnoliopsida; order Solanales; family Solanaceae; genus Solanum; species Solanum rostratum. Next base: position 48,126,156 of record CM057047.1, on the reverse strand, counting down.
AAATTAACATTTATTGATTGATCTTTAGTTCAATAAAAATGCAAAATTGAACATGACTTGTAGTGTTTTACTCTTTATAATAATCCAACATAGTATGAACAATCACTTTACATTGAGCCTGTATTTCTTGATATAAATAGTACTCCCTCTATTTCACATTAACTTAATTTGTGAAATAATGCACATATTTTAAGAAATACATTTAAGGACAAACTTTTAACTGTATTTTTCTCTATCACCCTTATGAATAGCTTTGTAAGTAATATATTTTAGTTTCTAAGAAGTACAAAATTTCAATTAAGGAAAGGAAAAACATTAAAAAACTTACAAACATCTATCTTGACCGTTGAACAATTCAATTAGTTTGAACAATGAAAAAACCTCCCAAATTTAAGTTAATATGAAATGGAGAGATTAATGTTGTTAGAGGAATAATATGAACTATAAATTTGATTGGTGAGAGTAAGGGGTCGTTCGGTACGATGTATAAGAATAATGCTCCTTTGTCCAATAGATCCTTCAACTGCTCTTTCAGTTCTTGCAACTCTGCAGGAGCCATTCTATATGGCAAAAAAGAGATAGGCTGGGTATCAAGAAGAACATCAATCCTAAAGTCGATCTCCCTATCAGGAGGGACTCTAGGAAAATCGTTAGGGAAGATATCAGGGAACTTATTGACAACTAGAATCAACTCAAATAGTGGAGACTCTACATCATCAGCCTTAACTCGCACGCGTTGATCGATACATCCTTTAGAGATTAGCGTTTTTGGTCCTAAGATAGGGAATAAACTTACACTTAGGCTACAGAACTACCCTTTCGCTCTATAACAGGTTAATTCAGAAATTGAAAACTGACCATCCAGGTTCTACAAGTGACAGAGACATAATAAGCGTGCAATCAGTCCCTGTCAAGAATCACATAAAAGTCAATCATCTTTAACTAAACTAAGTTTGCCAAAGTATCTCTATGATAGAGAGATATCGTGCAATCTCTATGTACCGTTTCAGCTAGGTTGGACTCACCAATAGGAGTAAAAACACTGAAGGGCTCAAGAAGACATTTAGGAAGAACCTTAAACTTACTAGCCACATATGCAGTTACAAATGATAAAGTGGCATATGAGTCAAGCAAGACATACACATTATAGAAAAAGACTCGAAAAATATCCATGATAACATATGGTGCAACTTTCTAATCCTATCGATATCCCATCGCATACAAACGGTTTAACCCCTGCCAGTACTAGTCGTAGCACCTCTTTTGACCACACTAGCTAGTGGTGCTATTGAAGACTAAGCTTTATTATCTCCATTGCCCCGCCTCCTTATTGGACACTCATTCTGGAAGTGACCAGCCTGTTTGCACCTATAGCAAGCATTGGTACCCTCACGACACTCACCTAGGTGGAGTTTGCCATACTTGTCACACTTGCCACATGGTGGTTTACCCCTCGAATCTTGAGTCACACTAGCTTGAGAATGAGAACCTTGGGCTCTAGAATTCTGATAGCCTAAGATTCTAATCATACATGTTACTTGGAGTTGGTGCACTTGCTAAGGATGGCACATAATTCAAAGATCTCTTATGAAAATAGGACCTGTCCCCCTTACTTTGTTTATGCTGGCTACACTCATGCCCTGCTGACTTAGCCTTTTTGCTCAAGTGCTCCTCCCTATCCCTCTTCTTGTCCTCCTCAAGTTATTGTGCATAGACTATAAGCCTAGAGATGTCCATGTTTGAATTCAGCAATATCACTTTGCACTCCTTTTTCACATCTTTGCCCAAGCCCCAAATATGAACTTTCTCCTTCTAGATCTCATGTCGGGGACCATCTCCGGAGCATACCTGGATAGTTGTATGAACTTAAGGCTATATTCTTTGACAGTCATTCCCTCTTTCTTCAAGTTAACAAACTCTCCATCCTTCGCTTCCATCAACTCTCATGGAAAGAAGCGTTCAAGAAAGGCACTCTCAAAGTCCTCCCAAATGAAAGTCAGCATCTTTACCTTGGCTCTCTTCCCATTGATTGTACCAAACATTTGCCACATCCTTAAGTATATAGGAAGCAAGTTCCACTCCCTCAATCTCCATCGCATGCATAGCTTTCAACACCTTCCACATCTCATCAGTAAAGTTCTAGGGGGTCTTCCTCAACTTTAGACATAGTGAAGACTAGTGGGTTCATCCTCAGAAAGTCCCTAAGCCTCATCGCATTATTTGACTCTTGGGAGCTTGAACTAGGCGTCTATGAACTCCGATTCCCACTCTGGGTGGCTGCCAGTTGGGTGAGCATAGTGATAGCTCCTCTGAAATCAGCATCTATAGTAGGAGTAGGCAAAGTAGTAGGTTCCTAGGGAGCCCCAACGACTCTAGTACGTCAACCCTAACGCCTCCATTCTATCAGAGGAGGCATCTCTAGTGGGGGATTTTTTAAGTGTTGCGAGCTGAAGCATCTCTTCCAGTGGTGGTACACTTAGGAGGCATGATCTTCAATCATATAACCCACGAATTAGGTAGATACTTTAATAGAGTTAAACTCTATCATACAAATTTAGAATACAATAAAGTGTAACAATTCCTAATGTTCTATAGCCTCCTGCTTATAAGTGTGGTTCACAACATACCCATAAACAAGACTCTACTAGACACGACTTTATAACTCCCTAGGACACTTGAATTCTATGCTCTGATACCAAGTGTTTCATGTCTAGGGAGGGTACCCTTGGCGTGGCAGACACTTAGAGACTATTGCGAGCCCCCAAGCAAACTAGTAGGCCTCATCACATTCGTTCAATTATATTATAACAGCGAAAGACATTAATGAATAAGAATACTTAAATGAAAAGCAGTGACAAATTGATAATCAAAGGCCAAAGGCCAAACAATCTATCCATCAACTAAGTAAGTCCAGTGTGAAAGAAACTTGCAAGAAATTACATCCCATCACAGCTCAACAATCTAGTCTATGAAGTCTCTAAAACACCTGACTAAATGGTGCCAATGACAAAACCATGGCTACCTTTAAATAGAATAAAATAAGTCTAACTCAAAGCTAGAATAGAAACATAATGTCCTCCGAAAGTAGGGGGCTCACCAATCAGCTGAAAGCAAATACGTCCTCAACGGGGCGCCTATTGATGACTGGTAGTACTTGTCTCTACATCATGAAAAGATACAGGCCCAAATAGACCTCAGTACGTGGAATGTACGAGTACGTAAAAAGACACAAAGAAACATGTAAAGGAAAAATAACATCAACTCAAATAGCTCAACTCAATAAGTAGGAAACTCAATCATCATGTCAAGAGTCTAAAGTAAGAATACAGTATAGACAATGACCACTCATATACCATCTAGTCCAATCCACTTAGAGTACTATCAGGAACGATATAGGAGTTTCTCTAATCTACAACCATTACCTATGAGTCGGTGATGATAAAACTACGTAATGTCATTGCCAGGATTTAGGACATCCCATTAGTAGATACAAATTTAGTAACATCAAGTCCTCTTTTTGGGACAATAGGAAATATCCAATTTCACGGTTCAATCCTATTCTGTGCCGACTATGTAGTTATTGAGTTTGAGTTGGACTTACTCTTACTCAATTCGGTGCTCAATACTCCTCCAAGACTCAATAAGCTCATACAACATGAACTCTAAGGTTAACTCATTCATCTAATCTCGTTGGACATTTGTCAACTCAATTCATCATATCAACTATCAACTCCTTGGTTATATTCTTTTAAGGTTCAACTCTTGACTCATAAAGACTTTATGATGCATCATTCTAACTCATAAAATTCAGCAAAAATAAGTAGAGGTAAAGCATTTATGGACCCCATGGACTCTTTAAGCTCAAATTATACTTATGCATACTCATTTATGTGAAATATGTAAAAATAACAAGAATTCATGCCAAGGTTCATGTAGTAAGGCAAAATCATCTATTTCAAGTATTTAATTCATAAAAATAGTAATTCATACAAGATCATATAGGAATACATTTAGATTTTAGAGAAACCTTCAAGAAACATTCATAGTAGACTCAATTTATTCCCAACTCCATCAATTCGGGTTATGGGGCACATGGAAGAACAAAATCTATATTTTGGTTAGCCTTATATATCTAGAAATTTTGATTCTTGGAGCAGCTTGAAAGAACTCACAATATTATCTTCCAACCCCAACGTTTTTCTCCCTTGAAAACTTGTTCTAAGTTGGAGAAGATGTTTTTTCGCGTAAAAACGTTAAACTAATATATTTAGGGATTTATTTAGGTGTAAAAATGTGAGGTTTAGGCTTTGAAAGAGTGGCAAAAGACCAAAATTCCTTTCTTAAAAAGCTATTAAAATCATCCATGGGCCCACCTACGGCCGTAGGAACCAATTCATAGACTTTTGGACAAATTTTTGGGTCTCTGGATCGAATCTACGAGCGCAATCGATGGCCCGTAGAAGTTTCTATAACCTATAGATCGGTCCATCAAATCTGGGAATAAAAAATGGATTTTCTGAAGTCTTTCCATGAGTTAATAATGCAGGTTGTAACTTAAACTACGGCCCGTATGTGGTTTCGTAGTTCAACTCTGTTCTGGCAGTCTTTAGTAAAATGACCATAACTTTTGACTCCGAACTCTAAATGAGGTGAAATCAGTTGCCTCGGAAAGATAATTCAAAGACTTTCATTTGGTAGTTCATGGGGCATCTGATTCTCTGTGTGCTTAGAGTTATAATCATTTAAATTTGACCCTTGTATATTCTAGCACTACAAACTCAATTAATAGGAAGGTTTTAAACTTGGCTAAGTACTAGAGGTCCCTTGTGACCCTAATCAACTTCCTACATATAAAAATTAAGCTTGAAACATAACTACATGCAAAAATAGAGTTATGGGGTGTCATAATAATTAACTGAATTCAGTGTGATTACTCATGTATAATGAACCGGAATGGACCAAGTGATGGTTATACTGGGATAAAGGTAAGAGTTAGTAATAAAACACTACAGGGATAGATCGAATCATATGGTGAAAATTGCTAACACCTGGATCAAAGCGTTAGGTAAACATAACTTACCAGTTCTACATTATAAACACTATAAAAGCTTACAATTATCTGGGAATACTACGTTAGGAATACATGGGGAACGTAATACCCTAGTTACTTCTCTCACTAATTTCACAACACTTTCACTTGATGATTTGATTCTAAGTTTAGGTTTATTTCTTGTATTTTACAAACCCCTTCAGGAAATAAGTAGATTAATTCAAAATAATTGTTTATAATTATTCCAATTCTTGACCTTATTCGCTGTGGGATTGACCCTAAACACTGTTCGGTTCTATATTTTGACAATAAGAACTTATACCTTGAATTAGAGGTGTATTCTAGGCGTGATCACTATCTACCTGACTAGACTGTTTATCTTTTGCTTTTATTATTGTATTGAGTTTTTTCGGCTTTGGGCTTACTCGCCTTCGTGGGTTATGTGAGTGCCATCATAGCAAGATTTTGGGTCGTTACAGTTCGGTGTTACAATTTGGTATGAGAGTCTCAGGTTCATAGGTCTCACATGTGTACAAGCTCAATTGAGTAGAATCTTAAGGATCGATGCAAAGACGCTCGTTACACATGCTTGAAAGGCTACATAGACTATTAGGAATTTTTCTTATGCTTCATTCTAATCATTTCGTGCATTAGTTTTGTTTAAGTGTTGAGTGGTCTCCTGTCCTTTTGACAGATGGTGAGGACTAGAGCTACTACTGTTGTATGATGAGGAGAGGAAGTACCTGCTGTTGTCATTGAGAGCCCAGCTAAGGATAGGGGCCATGATAGAGGATGAGCGATAGAACGAGGCCAAGGGGCCACACCGGCAATGGATTGTGACACGGGCATCTCCCCCGAGACTTATATCGCCTAAGTTAAACCTCCTTTTTATAGGATGAAGCATTCGTTGTCAAGAAATATAACCTAAACAAGGTTAGGGGCGAACTCACAGGGGACACGTACACTCAAGAAAATTCAATGATCACAGTTCAAATGGTTAGCCGACTTACTTCCCCGGGGAGGCGGGGGGGTTCTTGAAATAATCGATGAAACATATAATTAAACTAACTAACACAAGAGAGAAGAAGTCAATATGGAGAGAAACTAGGGTATTGTGTTCCCCTTGATTCCCCAACTGAGTATCACCGGATAACCTAACTCTTTTCTAGTGTATAGCATGCAGGACAGTAAGTTATGTTCACCAAGCCTTTTAGTCAAAGGTGAGAGGTGAATTTCACTATGTGACTCCGCGCATCTCCATAGTGTACATTACTAACCCTTACCTATTAGTCCTAGTAAAACCTCCCCTTGGCCCAGTTTGGTTGATTAGATGAGAACACATCAATCGAGTCCTGTTAATTAATCTCTTTTCCTATTCATTAATACGTGCATGTAAACGTTTCAAGAATTATGAATTATCTGGTTTTACTTTGTTAGTTCTCCATGGTTCCCACAACCCTAGTTGTGGATTTAGCTACTCCTGCTTTGTGTAGATGAAAGAATTATGGATTGAAAAAATATAATTGAACACTTACACAAAATAATTAAGAACAAGCAAATCCAACTAATAATAATTACAAGCTTAAAGATTAAATTCAAACACAAGTGTTCTCATAGGCTCTCTAATATGTTCTCACAATTTTCTCTCTCTAATTACTAAGTTCTCTGAGTCCTAGATGAAAAATTAGCAAACCCTATTGAAACTTATGAAAATGAACCTACAAAAAAGTTTATAAAAAGTAAAATACAAGTTCTAAACAAAATAGGAGAACTGGTAGGCACGCCATACCAAAGAAGTTCTAAACAAAATAGGAGAACTGGTAGGCACGCCATACCAAAGGAGTTTACATATTGCATTCCATAGCCCATAATCGGGGTCTCGTACGCCGTTGCTGGAAAATACGACTTTAACTCTATGACACCCCTCTACGACTCGTAAAGTGGTTCATAACATGTAAAAGGGATTTCATCTAATGAACTTCAAAAAGTCCCAATCTCTGATTCTCAAGGCACGAAGCATCCTCTACGACTCATAAAACCTTCTACGACTTGTCTGCATGTTCGTAAAATAAACTTCAGAAAATAGCCCCTCACTGGAATTGTTCAAGAAACCACCCTATCGCCCATCGAATGATCTACAACTCGTAGAAGGTCTCGTATAACATCAAAAAATCATTATCTTCTGCACTTTTCCCTAAAATCAAAGGGCTACCTATAATCCTGCAAATAAAAACACAAAAACACATAAGACCAACTAACATCACATTGAGAACACTCAAAATTCCAAGTTTAAAGTATGAAAAGTAATTTATTTTGGTAGCATATTAACACTCTCAACTTAAAATTGTTACTTGTCCTCAAGCGACAGACTCAATCTATATAGATAATATATTAACACACAAACCTCAACCTCATGGCATACATCACATAAATCTCAAACGCAGTTACCCACACCAACTTTTCAAAATAGGATCAGATAACTATCTAAAAAATTAATATAAACTGGTGCATGTGACAACACAACTATGACAAGTGAGGTAGTATCACCAATCCACAATCACTAAGCAAGTCTAGTGCTAACAATGCAATGCGAATGCCCTTATACAAAGAAATCTCATATCTGACACTCAATGATGTTTTCATGTATAACCTTGGGACTATGCAATATCACTCACTCTTACAAAAGATATTTATGCATCATGCCTAATACCATAGGGTTGGCCCCATACTAATGATTAAGACTTTCAACTAACTAGACTAGGATCACTTAAGGACATTCTAGGCTTGTAACATAGGCTCAGGGGGCTTTGGTATGATATTGTGGGAACATAGTGACTAAAGGCCTTCCTTGACACTGTGTATTTCTACACTTTTTCCCTACCAACTTTGGTATTTTCACCTTATCCTCCCTTTTTCCTATTTTCAAGCTTTTCTAGGTGCTTTATTTTTATTTTTTCGCTTCTAGCCTTATTTCTACACTTCAGTTTTCTTTTTAACTCACAATTAAGACATCACTTGTTTTTCTTACACCCAGTACATGATTTCTCTATATCACTAATTCACCCCCTCATTTTTATCTTTCACCCTTACACCAACCATCCTCAACTTAGTCTTTTATCTTGTATTGAGGTGCACATTAACCGTCCTCAAAACAAGGGCCATTTTTGGTAGCCACCCTCAACTTAGGCTTTTTGCCTCAGTCAAGTTTCACAATGCTCAAGGAAGGACTAGGTCCAATTTCAGGATTTTACAACTAACAAGGCTAGGTTAACCAGGTGTTTTCATAGAATAGGTACATGTTATGCTCCAAAATTAGGAACAAGGGATATATAATCATTTTGGTTGGTCATTTTAGGCTAAGTGGACTATTAAGAACAATGGCCTAAGATCCTTTCCTAATCCAATTAATCTAAAATCTAATTTAAAGTAACAGGAAAAGTTCTGAATTAGGAAAAACTACACGAATCTCGCAAATTAAGCTCACTCTCACATGGCACCGCATACATCATCAAACAAAAGACTCTCAGTGCTTCTTATATCAATTTGTCCTTACTTATCAGAACAGACAATGTCACACACCTAAACATGCATGGTTGCTATCTAACTACTAATCAAAATAAATTGTAAGTGGGTATCATTTTTCAAACAAAGCACAACAAACATGCTATATGCCATAAGTATTAGTACTATATACTATAAATACATCTAAACATCCTAAATATGCCGGTTCAACAGAAATTATATATCCACAGGGAAAAAGAACACATTCAAGAAAACCATTGGATAAAAATTGGGGTATTTGTGGACCCAAGCTACTCAGACTTCACTAAGGCCCATAAATACCTATACCCTATCAAAAAAGATATGCATTGTCCCTAATGCACAAAATCACAGAAAGATAACACATATTGGGGTCAAAAGAAACATAGTTGAGTTGGGTGCCCAAGCACCATTATGTGGCTGAGTGTAGCTACCCTCCTCTTGCGGGGTAGTCTTCTTAGTAATAGTATTCTATTCGGAGGTCCTAGCACCCCTCATGCGCTCACACTCTCGAGCCTGTCGTCTTTCCTCCTCATGTCTCGATCTTCTCAAGACAAACTCGAGCTTCTCCTTCTCTGTAAGCCTCGCATGTAAGCGTATCTCATCTGGATCATCATCCTCTATGCGGGGTCTTTTCCCATGCGAAGACTGAATGGGCTCATTAGGAGAAAATAGATCAACCACTAGAACCAGAGGTATAGTCACTGGTAGTGCAACCAGTGCTGCGAGTGATTCTGTTATGTCAGCTCAATGCTGTTGGATCTCCGTATAAATAACCGACAAATCTAATGACTGGGCCTCATTTAATCTCCGTTGTACCCTCTCCCTGAAAGCATGAATGCAAGCGTCCATGGTAGAGATACGGTCCTAAATAGTGGGGATCGCGAGTGCCTGCATCTGAATCTCCGAGTCTGAAATGGCCTGGCGGACCCATGGCCTGATCAAATGAACACGCTGAGTCAACTGCAATTCAGCGTATGATAAGCACTGTGCTAAGGCAAATATAGATGCGGTGGAAATGTATGCCATGCTCGCGAAAGTAAGTTGTGATGATGCAGTATGTAGTGCAAGAATAAAAGTGGTAGGCCCCCTCTCCTCATTTGCCTCGGGCTGCTCCTCAGTAGTAGTAGCAGTGGTGGTGGCAGTCTGTGAACCCTCAGGCAGTGACACTTTGGCCAATATCTCAAGCATAGATGGAGGTTGTGCTCGTCGCAGTGCCACTGAGTTCTCTTCAGCCTTGGTCAGGCTGGGATCCAACGTACGCTAGGCCTCAATCAACTGGTCCAACTTGTGCAACATCTCTACACTCGACTCTAGACAAAGTCGGTATATGAAGCACGAGAATGGGATGTAGGTAGACCTCTGCAGTGCTGCCTCATGAATCTTCTTAGTGATGAGGTAGGCCCAACCAATATCATAGCCATCTAAGATGCTGGCAACCAGAACCACATGCTCCGGAGTCAATGTATTGTCAGCAAGTGTAGGTCAGATTCGTGAACGAACAATTACCCACCAGATTTGGTGGGGAAACTGAGTGAAGCCTTGACAACAAGCTCCGAGTTAGTGGCGACCCATATAGTTTTCAGACCCTGCTCAGTAATAAAACTGGCCACCCATCTCATCAAAGTAGGTCATTGCTCTAGATCTCTCATAACTAGGGGGTCCCTCATCTGCCAAACCTTATAGTCAAACTCTGCGGTGCATCTAGGTGTAGGGATCTATAGTCCAAACAATATCCAGTGGATGGTGGCTTCCGATAAATCCACTTGCCCACCCCTCACTCTTTTCTCGATCAGTCTAGGATGAGTGAGGGGCTTCTTCCCCTTGGGAATAGTGCTCTGAACAGTGGCTGCATAAGAAGCATAAAAGTCCCTAACCTTGGTTGAGGAGTATCGTCCAAGTGAATGTGTGAGCCCCTAGAGTGCGTACCAAGTTATCATTTCCTGGAGACCAGGGACACTATCGAGTCTGTTTTAGATGACTCGGGGCTCTTCATAGATGGAGCGGGGGATGGCTTGCCCCGCTTTGTCAGCTACCCCTCCACATATATCTCCTGCATGGCCTCGATGCACCACCAGCCCGTACGGGCATCTAGAGGTGATGATTGAGATATTGTGGAAGATTCTATCTCTAAACCGTCCTCAGAGCCTGCAATAGAGCTCGACTCTTTTCTGGATGGAGTCATCTGTATAGAATCGCTCTCGTTGTTGCCTCACTCATCTGACTGTGGATTGCAAACAACGAGAGCCTGAGTCTGCCCAGCCCTATCAGCATCTCTAGTCTGTGGTCAATCCGCCTCTAGGACTAGAGTAACTCTAAGCTTCTCCACTGATTCGCTCGGAGTAGGGACCTGCTCATCATTTGAAGGCTCATCTTTGAGCATCCTCTCTAGGGCCCTGACCAATCTTGTTTGGCTTTAGGGGCCATAGTACCTAAACATGAATATATATGCAGAATGGTTAGCCCCAGAATTCACAAATTCGAACACTAAACAATTTGAATCATGTTGTAGAAGAGTTCTATGAAAGAATCGTTACAGGCCATAGTTGATACTACGAGCTATAAAGAGCTTTCATAAAATAGGGGTTTAAATAATTTTGTGACTGGAAAAATCTACGAGACTAGGTACGAGTCATTTATAAGTCCTACACTGAGTCATAAAAAATTCCAGCAAGCGAATCTATTATAGCCAGGAATTTATGAGACCTATCTATGAGTCGTAAAGTGAAGTACAACTTGTAGAAGGTCTCATCTGATAGAGACTCAGAAACATTAAGTTTCTGAAATTTTTGACGAGGGGAAATTACGAGCCGTGGAATGATCCACGGCCGTAAAGCCACTCATAAGCAAGAAAACTCAGTCATTTTAGTTTCTAAGCCCATCACAATGAATCCCATTCGACTATTCCAACAATTATTCTATCAGCATCGAAGCAAAAATGCACACATTCATATGATTCCCGCACCACAACTATTACCCCCAATACATATACCCCATCAACAGTGCTTAAGCATATTTACCCTACAATTCCGACCACTTATGATAGATTTCAACATTATTATGCACCTTTGTCAACACCCACACATTCATAATCAAAATAATTTAATCACACATGGTGAGTGAATCAATAGGCACAAACAATTATTCGCAACATTCAAACAAGGCATAAGTACCTAATTTAGGATTTAGACAAACATTTATGCATGGGCAACCCAGATTCAATTAACGCATATCATTAAAACATAGATTTCATGGCTAAACTACCATTCCACACATTGTCCAACTCAATCATTCAAAACAAGGCAAATTAAAGGTTTCGAAGCAACTAAAAAACTTACCAAGATGTGTGAATAAGTAGAAGAAAATGAAGGAGGTGTTTAGGCACTAAACCCTAGGTTGCTAGAAACTCGCTGAAAAATAGGTGTATGGCTGTCGTCGGTGGTCGAATTCACAAGGGTGAAGGGTTGGCCGGGTTATTTTTGTATTTTAGTTAAAAATGGGGTCAAAACAATTTGACCCTATTATTTATACCTTGACTGGGTCAACTTAAAAGTTAATGGGCCTAGATACTACGAAACCTTGATTACAGGCCGTAGAGTGTTTTATGGCCCATAGACCATGGATTCGTAAAACATCCAAACCCTAGATTTCAGGACTGGGTTACATAGACTAGTCTACGAGTCGTAAAGCCGTTTACGGCTCATAGAATTGGTTATATCAACACATAGAGAACATTTCTAAGAAACTTACTTAGGGTCTATGAGCCCTATTCACGACCCATAGTTTGATCCACGGATTGTAAAGTTTGCTTGTGGATTGGAGTGCAAAACATTTTGCTCATTGAAAATCTCTACGAGATGGTGTATAGGGCGTAAAGTGTTTTACAACCCATATAACCAGTCGTAGAGACCCTTTTACTGCTCTTTTCAGCCAAAAATAGATGACTTAGCCCTATATCTACATATTCTTCATAGAAAACCCTGTTACCGTATATGCAACCAACCCAATGTCCGAAAATTTCAATCAAAATACAAGTAAATAAACTACCTATGAGTCCAAAATCTGAAAATAAACCTACAACTATACTATTACATCAAAGATCTTGGGTTGCCTCCCATGTAGTGCCTAATTTAATGTCACGACATGACTTGGAAAAATTTGTTACTCATAATTCACTAATTTCTAGGAATACATTCTTCAAATCATCTAGATGCTTCATGTACTGACAGATAATGAAGACCACTTCATCTCGTTCAATCTAAACTTGAGTTGACTAGCTTTCATATCCACTACTGCTCGCCAAGTGGCTAGGAATGGTCTTCTCAAGATGATTGGGATGTCAAAATCGACTTCACAATCTAGGGTCACAAAGTGTCCGGGGAGTATGAACTTCTCAACTTTGACTAGCAGACGTATAGTATCCCCATAGGCTTCTTCATCGCGCGATCCACCATCAACAACCACATATTTGTCGGAGTAGGGACTCCCAATCCATGCTTCTTGTAGACCGCTAGGGGCATCAGGTTAATGTTGGCACCTAGATCACATAGTGACCTTGTGAACTCCATATCTTCAATAGTGCAGGGTATGGTGAAAGCACTAGTATCTTCTTTCTTCCAAGCCAAGGACTATGTAGCAATAGCACTACAATGTTGAAGCTCTTAGGAGAGCTCTTAACTCATAGTGCACGTTTTAGTGACCAGGTCCTTCATGTACTTAAAATACCCTAGCATCTTCTCCAATGCCTCAATATGATGGATGTTGGTAGAGAGCTATTTAAGCATAGAGAGAAAGTGCTTGAATTTTTCTTCCTCCTCCCCTTTTTTGATTGTTTGAGGGAAGGGAGGAGGAGTCCTAGGAATGGGCTTCAACTTATGTGGCGCATCAGCAACTTAACTCACCCCATCCTTTCAATGATTATCTCCTATCTCCCCGTCCCTGGCCGCGACCATTCCCTCTCGAACATCCTCATCATTAGCTAACATGGGAGGATCAATAGTGATCTTGCCACTTCGATTAGTAACTGCTATACACTGGCCTACATCTTTTGGATTCTGAACTCTGTTACTAGGAAGTGTACCCTTGTGATGCTGATTAAGTTGAGTCGACCAAACTGTCATTCAAGTTGTTTGATAGCCACAGGTCGAGACTCAATTTTCTGATTTATACAAGAAATCTTTTATTTCATGCCCCTTAGAGTCTCATCTTGTGTCTTCGTTTTCTTCAATAGGAGATAAAACGTCTCCTCAATTCCAAAAATACTTCCACCTGTATCGTAGTTATATGGTGGCACATAAGGACCATTTCAGAAGCCTTCTCTGCGACCCTAATGTGCATCTCTGTCTGGACCCCTATTCCTATCATAATATCCAATGCGATTATCCCTGTAAGCTCTATCTCTGTTAAAGTTCTGACCTTGGTTTCCTTGACCTTAGCGCCCAATAGTTCTAATTGGACCCTTGGGCATTAGTCTGGAAACCCCTCATCTGATCAGTGACAAAGCACGTGTCCTTATCATAATAGGTCTTATCATACATGGGTGCTCGTGGAGGTTGATGAACCACAACATTCACTCGCTCTTGGTTCTACTTCATCATCACCTCCATACCTGTGCAAATCTAGGCAAGCTGTTGGATGATTTCTTCATTGATTTTGGCTTGCTCTAGACCTACACTGACAACACATGAACTTTTAGTAGATGCGTTGTCTATCTACCTTCATGTACAATTAGGCTTGACCACTTTTTCTATTCGCGCTGCAATCCTTGCAATGGCTAATCTAAGAACATGCCACCCATGATAGTGTCAGCACAGCCCTGACTGTTCTCATTAAGGGCGCGATAGAAGATGTCCACCAAGGCATCATCAATTATCTTGTGGTCTGGGACACTCCTCAAATATTTTTGAACCGCTCCCATATAGTAGTGATTGAATCACCAAGGAAGTTGGTCAAAATTATTGATCTAGTCCTTCAACTTGAGCTTCTTCGATCTAGGGTAGTACCTCTCCAAAAAAGGCCTTCTCCATGTTTGCCTAACTGGTGATCGAACTACGTGGGAGCTTAGATAGCCATAATGTTGCATTGCCCATAAGCGACAATGGGAAGACAGGAAGTCCACAGCATCCATATATAGATTTTATGTTCCCCTCACACTCTTATAGAAGAATGTCATATTGTGTAGGTGGTTAGGAGGATCCTCTAATGGTAAGCCCACATATAGCCCATGATCCTACAACATCTGAAGTAACCCACTCGAGACTATGAACTTTGTGTCAGTCGGTAGTGGTGGCAACACAATAGCTCCAGTCACCTCTATATCCATAGGATTCAACCTGTATTGATTCCATTAGTAAGCATTGACATTGAAATCCTGAGGCTATGGAGCAATGTCCTCTAGAGAAGGTGGGTTCTCATTCTCGGCGTTCTCTTTATTATTCCTGTTCAGAGCTGCATTGGCCGCGTTGTTGGCATTATCTTGGTCTACTCTACTCAATGCTCTATAAGGTTTTAGATCAAATGGAGTTAAGACATTATGTTAACTCTGAGTATTGGGCATGCATTACACTTATACCCTAAAAAAGAACAAAAATAACAAACAAAAGTAAAACAAGGAAATTAAGCATTAATACTTGAATAACTTATGAATTCACTAATTCTAGCCATATTCCCGGCAAAGGCGCAAAAATCATGACGTCTCCCAAGTTACACCTCCTATTATGAGGATAAAGTAGTCACTGGCAAGAAATAGCACCTAGCGAAGGTTAGGGGTCAAACCCACAAGGAATACATAGACTCAAGAGAATTCAATGATCGCAATTTGAATGGTTAACCAACTTACTTCCCTAAGGGGGGGGGTTCTTTCAATAATAAATGAAAAATAGAACTAAACTAACACATGAGAGAAGTCAATATGGAGAGAACCCAGGGTCTTGTGTTTCTTATGATTCCCCAACTCAGGATCACCGAATAACCTAACTTTTTTCTAGTGTATAGCGTGCAAGACGGTAAGTTATGTTCACCAAGTCCTTTGGTCAAAGGTGAGAGGTGAATTTCACTATGCGATAGGGCCATCTCCATAGTGTGCATTATTAACCCTTACCTATTAATCCTAGTACAACCTCCCCTTGGCCCAATTTGGTTGATTAGATGAGAACATATTAATCGAATCCTATTAACTAATCTCTTTTCCTATTCATTACTACCTTGGTCTAATCAATAACACTAGCTGTGTTCTAATGATTGGCAACCATCAGAAAACATGCTAAACAAAGAGAGTTAATTAATATATGGATATACACCTTTCTAGAATTATGAATTATTCAGTTTCACTTTGTTAGTTCTTGATGGTTCCTACAACCCTAATTGTGGATTTAGCTACTTATGCTTTCTGTAGATGCAAGAATTATGGATTGAGAAAACATAATTGAACACTTAGACAGTAGCATTAAGAACAAGAAAATCCAACTTCAATAAGAATAACAAGCTTAAAGATGAAATTCAAACACAAGTGTTCTCAAAGATTCTCCAATATTAATTACTGAGTTCTCTGAGTACTAGATAAAAACTTAGGAAAACCTATCGAAACTTATGAAAAGTAACCTAAAAAATCTATTTATAATAAGTGAAAAATTCAAGTGCAAAACAAAATGGGAGAAATGGTTAGCACGCCATACGAAAGGTATTTTTGGGCCATAATGCATTCCACAACACATAATCGGGTATCGTACTCTACTTTTAGAAAATAGGAATTCAACACTATGACACCCCTCTACGACTCGTAAAGTGGTTTACCACCTGTAAAGGGGGTTTCATTTGATGAAATTCAGAACGTCCCAATCTCCGATCCTTAGGGCACAAACCATATTCTACAACTCGTAAAAACTTCTATGGCCTGTCTGCATGTTCGTAGAATAAATTTAAGAAAATATCCCCTCAGTGGCATTGTTCATGAAACCACCCTATGACCCATAGAATAATCTACGACCCATAAAGGGTCTCATATAACATCAAAAAATAGCAAATTTTGTAGTTTTCCCCGAAATAAAGGCAACCCTGTAATCCTACACATATAAACACAATAACACATAAAACCAACTAACATCGCATTGAAAACACATAAAATTCCATGTTTTAGGTATCAAAAGTGTTGTATTTTTGTAGTACATCAGAGACAACTATAGAGTCTAGGAAGGAGCAGGTTCCTTATGAGTTTGTTGCAGCACCCCTACTCCAGGACACGTTGTTGAGTGTTTTGGGTATACTTAAAATTTTGGGGTAGGTAGGTGCCCCGCTAGTAAATCTAGTACTTCAAAAACTCAAGTTAGGGTTCAACCCCATCATTAGCAACAGGCCCCTGAGGCCCAAGTTTACGTGGAGCAGCCACTAAGAGCACCAATTATTGAGGTTCCACCAATAGCTGCCTTCACAAGTGAAGAGCAGCGCAGATATGAGAGGTTTAGGAAGATGGAGTAACCTCAGTTCCATGGTGGCAAGACAAAGGACACACATGAGTTTTTGGTGACTTGCTAGGAGTTAATAAAGACTATGGGGTTGACAAAGACTCACGAGTACGATATTTTTCCCTTTGGCTCTGTGGGCTAGTCAGGGAGTGGTGGAGGAACTATTTTGGATCATTCCTAGTTAGGGATCCTCTGTTTAGTTTAGAGACATTTTCTATTGCTTTTTATAAGCAATTTGTTCCATGAAGTGTTCATGATAACAGTGGTTTATGATTCGAGTGTTTGAGGTAGGGCACGATGATTATAATGGAGTATGCGGTTCACTTTCGTCAGTTGGCCCATCGTGCTACAACTATGATTCCTACTGAGGAAGAGAGAGCTCGCAATTGGTGAGAAGGTTGACTTATTCTATTAGGTAGTTACTATTTTGGGTAGCCTGAGAGGATGCTTCTTTTCAGTTAGTTTTTAGTATTGCCAAAGAGCTTGAGTTTATGCAGATAGAGGATTTTGGGGACCCCAAGAGGGTTCGTACATCGGGAAAGTACTCAAGTGCCTCATCTAGAGGAAGGGGTAGGACTAGTAAAGAAGGATCATATCAGCATCGTGGGGTATATACATCCTTGCAACCTTCAGAGGGAGATAAGGTACTCAGGATTCTTATAGTTTTGGGTCAAGGTTCATATGGTTCTCAGCAGAGGCTTGCAGGTCAAGGAGGCTACAACTTTCCTCTTTCTCCATCACAAAAAATGTCTATCCCTAGATTTTGCTTTGGGTATGGATATCTTGTTCATATGATTCACTAGTACCCTATGCAAACTCATTATGGGCTCCACCTTTCATACTCCCTAGCATTGGTAAGAGATTCGACACCACCTGCCAGAGTTTCAGCCAAGTAGACTAGGGTTCATGGTAGAGGTCAGATTGATAGAGGTGGACCTGCGGGTAGAAGAGGAGCAGGTGATATTTCTACTCATTCTAGTGGTAGAGGGGCAACTTCCATTAGTAGAGGTCAAGGTGTCCATTGTTATACTTTTCCAGGCAGGCTTGAGGATGAGGCCTCTGATGAGGTGATTACAAGTATTGTTCCGGTTTACCATTGCCCTGCATCTATGTTATTTGATTCTAGCTCTGCTTATTCTTATGTGTCTACATACTTCTCCTAGAGTTTTGACTTGCCATGCAATACTACGTCTATGCCTATTCATGTTTTGACCCCAGTGAGTAAGCCCTTAGCAGTGGATCGAGTATACTGATCGTGTCTTGTGACCTTATCAAGCTATGAGACTTGGGTTGATATGATTATTCTTGATATGCTTGATTTCAATGTTATATTGGGGATAGACTGGCTTTCTTATCACCAGACTATTCTTGATTATTGTGCTAAGTCTGTTACTTTGGCTATTTCAGCTAGATGTGGTTATATATGGCGGGGTTTGAGCGGATCCTATCCTAACAAAGTTATATCTTATGTTTGGGCACAGAAGTTAGTAGAGCTAGGTTGTCTTGCATATTTGGCTTTTATTCATGATACAAGTGTTGAACCACAATCGATGGATACTATTCATATTATTTGGGAGTTGGTTGATGTGGTCCCTTCAAGTTTTTTTGGAGTCCCTCCTGACAGGGACATTAATTTGGCTATTGAGCTTGAGCCGAGCAACAAGCCTATATCTATTCCTCCCTACCATATGGCTCCAGTAGAATTGAAGAAGCTAAACAAGCAGCTCCAAGATCTCTTGAGTAAGGGGTTCACACACCCTAGTGTGTCTCCCTATGTCGCCCCTATTTTGTTCGTAAAGAAGAACGATGACTCTATGAGGATATGTTGAACAAAGTGATGATCAAGAACAAATATCCCCTCTCTAGGATTGATTATCTATTCGACTAGCTTCAGGGTGTAGTCATGTTTTTCAAGATTAATTTGAGAACCAGATATCTTCAGCTGAGGATTAGGGCTTTTGACATTCCTAAGATAGCTTTCTGGATGAGGTATAGCCACTATGCGTTCCTTGTGATGTCCTTTTAGTTGACCAATGCCCCAGCCACATTCATAGATTTGATGAATGGTATATTTCATTCATATTTGGATTCCTTTGTTATTATTTCCATCGATCATATACTGTTATACTCCAAGATCATATAGGAGCATGAGCTGCACTTGAGGGTTGTACTTTAGCGGCTTAGAGAGGAGAGGCCATATGCCAAGTTCTTTAAAAGTGCATTCTGGTTGCGTTCGGTGGAATTCCTAGGTCATATCTCTAAGTGTGCATTCTCGTTGAGTTCGGTGTTATTCCTAGGTCATATTGTGTCTTGAAAAGGTATTTGTGTTGATCCACCAAAGATTGAGGTAATTCAGGGATGGACTAGACCTACTTCAGCAACTGAGAATCGTAGTATTGTGAGCTTAGCTAGTTATTATCGGCATTTTGTTCTGGGATTCTTTTTCATAGCATCCCTATTGACAAAGATCACTCAGTAGGATGCTCCATTCTTGTAGTCGGATGAATGTGAGGAGAGCTTCAAAAATCTCATGTATTTGTTGACTACAACTCCTATTTTGACGTACTTCGAGGAGGGTATGGGCTTCACAATCTATTGTGATGCATCTAGGGTTGGTTTGCATCTCAAGTAAGGGATGTTCTACAATCAACCAACCCGTGTGTAAGAACTTCAGTTGTATGGCCCCTATTAATCATCCTATGTTTACGGCGTAGTTATTGAGTTCAAGTTGAACTTACTCTCACTCAATTTAGTGCTCAATACTCCTCCCAAGTATCAATGCTCATAAAACAATAAATCCAATCAATTAGTCTCATAAGGGCTCTTATCAATCTATCAGAATCAAGCATTTCGGCCTGTCAACCATCCAATCAATTTACCATCACATCTCTCAAGAGGGATTTAGACAACTGTAAAGAGGATTATCAATTTAGACTAATCATTTTAGTTCAATTATGAAGACTCTAAAAACCATCAGTTCAACCAACAACATCATCATGCTCAATCATAATTTCAATCACAATCATACTGCCAAGACTCTAGACTCAATCCCTAGGTTTAGTCATGCAATTCTTTATTAAATAATATCTTGGGTTTTATGAAATAATTCATGTAGAAATACTTTTTCATTAAGTCAAGTTCATTATGATTATCAAGCATGTAAAAAATATGTGGAATATATAGTTTACAAGAAAATCTTCAAAGAAACATGCACCTAGACTTAATACTTTCACAATCTTTCATTAATAGGGGCACATAAAAGAACAATTCTATGCTTTATTTTAGCCTTACATGCCCAGGATGAAGTCTAATAATCAATTCCCAAGAGTTAATGCTCCAATCACTTGAATCTCTAGCTCTCTTCTCCTCTTCTTAGCCCTAGTTTCTTAGTTAGAACGTATAGAGGACTCAGGAATGGGTTCAGAAATCTTTTTTTAGGAAACAATAATCTATATTAGTCATGGGTCAAGTTTAGGAGGGATAGAAAAAAGTGTGGAATACCCCTCGAAAACTAAAAATTTTAAACTACAGTAAATCGGGTTCGCATCACGGACCTGGTCGCTCCCAGTACATTATTTTACAAATTTTTTCTGATCGAACTTCTAACTCAATAGAAAATATTAGAATCAAACTTAAGTGTGAATCCGTGACACGTCCACGGGGCGAAGGTGTCGCGTACCTAGCTGGAAATGACATCTTTGCCCCAAAAAGTTATCTTTTGCTCTGGTTGGCCTACAATTCCACAAAGACCATTTTCCTACAATATATTTTTTTTGCTGATCACGAATCCAGTCGCAAATCTGTTGAGAAAGTTTTGGATACTTTATTATGCGGATAATATTTTGTCTAAGGGTGCTTTTGTAATGACCCGGTTGGTCATTTTTGGCTTTATTTGTGAAATTTACTATTTTACCCTTTCGAAAGTTGCTTTGGGCCTACTTTGAACTATTTTAATTGTTAGAATTGAAAATCTGAGTTTTAAAAGTTGAAAGTTTGAGTTTTGGTTTTTTTGAAAGTTTAAGTTGTTGAAAAAGGAGTTTCTATGTCATTACGAGTTTCAAAGGTTGGATTAGGGATCATTCAATTCCATTAGCTCCAAACTGTCGAAACTGAACTATTGGAGGTTACAGAACTGAATTTGAAGTTAAAATGAGGTTTTTAGGCCCAAAGTTGTGATTTTAGTCATTTTCGAAACCAAAGTTTGACTTTGATCAAGATTCGGAGTTTGGAAGCTTGGATAAGAATTCTGATTGTTCTAATAGTTTCATTTGGTAATACTAACAGTGAAAATGGTCTATCATAATTTTTTGGAGTTTTCGTGGGTAGTTTTAGTAATTTGAGTTTTGATCTAGTTTTATTGACATGGATCATTAAATATGGTGAGAAGGCATTAAAATGGATTTCTGATGGCCTCGTCAATTCCAAGGCTTGTTATGTTTGTGATGAGCTTGGGCACTTTGCCAACCATTGTCCACATTGGGTATTTCCTACTCAAGCAACAACCAGAGACACCTCTCAAGGAATGAGGGATGGTTCTAAAGAAGGTTGTGGTATAGGGAGAGGTGGTGCCCATGGACACCCAAAAGCTAGTAGTGGTTGTAGAGTTTGCTATGTTGTTCTTTACAGGGCCGAGGCATAGGCTTCTGATGCAGTTACCATAGGTATGGTCCAGTATGCTGCCGTTCAACTTTAGTTTTATTTGATCCAGGCTTTATTTTTTCATATGTGTTGGCATATTTTGCTTCTGATATTGATATTATATGTGAGCCACTTGCCGAGCCTATTTGTATTTTTACCCGGATAGGTGAATCTTTAGTAGGGAATCTGGTCTATCGAGGTTGTGTTGTGACTTTTATGGGGAGAGATACAGTGGCTGATCTAATACTGTTGGACATGGTAGATTTTGATGTGATATTGGGTATATATTGGTTGTCGCCTTATCATGTTATTCTTGACTATCATGCGAAGACTGTGGCTTTATCTTGCCCCAAATTTCCTCAGTTAATATGGACTGGAGCACCTAGCTCCTATCCTAAGGGTGTTATTGTTTACACATATGCTTATCGATTGATGGGGAAAAGGTTTTTGGCATATTTAGCTCATGCTCGGGTTGTTCCTCAAGAGTCCCATCATTGGAGACTACTAGAGTTGCTAGAGAGTTTATGGATGTAATTCTAACTAATTTGTTTAGTGTCCCTCCAAATCGGATGGCTACGACTGAAATGTAGGAGTTGAAGGAACAACTGAAAGAATTGTTAAAGAAAGGCTTTATTCATCTAATTGTATCTCCTTCGGGGTGCTCCTGTATTATTTTCGAAGAAGAAAGATGGCACTATGCATATGTGTATTGACTATCGCTAGCTTAACAAAGTTACCATCAAGAAAATATATCCTTTCTCGCACATTGATGATCTTTTTGACTAGTTGCAGGGTGCCTCAGTGTTCTCCAAGATTGACTTGAGATCCGGCTACCATCAGTTGAGATTTAAGGAGTTTGATGTCCCGAAGATATATTTCAAGACCCGTTAAGGACATTATGAGTTTATGGTTATGTCATTCGGGTTGACTAATTCCCTGACTACTTTTATGGAGTTGATGAACCGAGTATTCATGCCCTATTTAGCCATCTTTATGATTGTGTTCCTAGATGATATCTTGGTTTATTCATAGAGTGAGGCAGATCATGTTCAACACTTGAGGACTGTACTTCAAAGATTGAGGAAAGAGAAGTTGTATGCTAAGTTCTCAAAGTATGAGTTTTGGATTGAGTTCGTTGCATTTCTTGGCCATATTGTGTCAAAAGAGAGCACTATGGTTGATCCAGCCAAGGTAACAACTGTTCGTGAGTGGACTAGGCATACTTTAGTGATTGAGATTTAGAGTTTCCTTGGTTTACCAGGGTATTATTGGCATTTTATTCAGGGTTTCTCATCTATAGCAGCCTCATTGACCAGATTGACTCAAATGGCTGTAGCATTCCAGTGGTCGGATGATTTTGAGTTGAGATTCCAAAACCTCAAATATTTGTTGACTTCAGCACTTTTTCTTGCTTTACCCAAGAGGGAGTTCCATTTTTCTATATTGTGATGCTTTAGGTGTGGGTTTGGGTGGTGTATTGATGCAAAAGGGGAAAGTGATAGCTTATGCTTCTAGACATCTGAAAATGCATGAGAAGAACTACCCAACCCATGACTTGGAATTGGATACAGTTGTGTTTATGTTGAAATTATGGGGACATTACCTTTATAGGGTGCATTGTGAGATCTCTACAAATCACCAGAATCTCAAATACATCTTTACTCAGCCTAATCTAAACATGAGACAGAGTAGGTGGTTGGAGTTGCTTAAGGACTATGATATCTCTATTCTTTATCACCCTGGGAAGGCCAATGCGGTGGTAGATGCTTTGAGCTGGAAGGATACTAGTATGGGAGTTTGGCATTCTTGAGAGCTGAGGAGAGGCCCTTAGCTCTAGAGGTTCAATCAATTGCTAGGAAATTGGTCTGGTTGGACATTTCTCCTCTTCAGAGTATTTTAGCATTTGTTGAGTCTAGATCTTCCTTGTTTGCTCAGATATGTGCTCACTAGTTTGGGGACCCTAGATTATGCATGAGTCGTGACAAAGTGTTGAGAGGTGAGGGCAAGGTGGCTCTTATTGATTCTGATGATATTTTGAGGGTTAATGGTAGAGTTTGGGTGCCTAAAGTTGGGGATCTCGTGAGATTGATATTAGAAAAGGCCTATTGTTGTAAAAATTAGGTTCATCCGGGTATGGCTAAGATGTATCATGATCTTAACCAACATTATTGGTTTTTTAGCATAAGGAGAGACATAGCTAAGTTTATGGCCAAGTGGTTGAATTGCCAACAAGTGAAGTATGAGCATCAAAAGCCCGATAGATCGATGGAAAAGGTGCCCATTGCCGAGTAGATGTGGGAGAGAGTGACTATGGACTTTGTTACACGTTTTCCCATGGCCTTAGATAGGTTTGATTATGTTTGAGTGGTTGTTGATTGATTAACCAAGTCGGCACATTTCATACCTGTGAAGACTAGCTATATTGCGGAGCAGTTAGCTAGATTGTACATCCGAGACATTGTCAGATTGCATGGTCTTCCAGTGTCTATAGTATCAAACAGAGGGTCTGCGTTCACTTCTTACTTTTGGCAGGCTTACAACATGGTTTGGGTACTAGAGTGGATTTGAGTTTAGCTTTTAACTGTTAGCCTGATGGTCAGTCAGAGTGTACCACCTAAGTTTTAGAGGACATGCTTACGGCCTGTGTTATTGATTTTGGGACTCGATAGGACCAACACTTACCATTAGCGGAGTTCACATAGAACAATAGTTACCATTCCAGCATTTAGATGGCAACGTTTGAGGCCTTGTATGGCCGGAGGTGTATATCACCGATTAGATAGTTTGATTTAGGTTCAGCTGAGGTATTGGGTGTATATTTTCTTTAGGATGCCCTAGACCGGGTCCGACTGATTCAAAGTAGACTTTTGACAAGCAAGAGTCACCAGAAGAGTTATGCTGATAAAAAGGTCAGGCCATTTGAGTTCTTTGTTGGTGACAATGTTTGGCTTAAGGTTTCACCCATAAAGGTTGTGATGAGATTTGGGTAGAGGGGAAAGCTTAGTCCCAGATTCATTGGCCCTTTTGAGATTTTGAGGAGGGTGTGTGAGGTAGCCTATGAGTTGGCTTTATCACTGAGATTATCTTTTGTTCATCTTATTTTTCATGTTTCCATGCTCCGTCAGTACATTCCATATGAGTCCCATGTGATTTCGTATGACTCTATTGAGTAGGGTCTAAATTTGTCCATTAAAGAGGAACCTATAGTTATATTGGATAGGCAGGTCCAAAGATTGGGATCCAAAAATATACCTTCTGTAAAGGTTCGGTGGTGGCACCATTCTATTGATGAGGCTACTTTGCAATTGGAGTCTGACATGTGGGCGAAATATCCTAGCCTTTTTGAGACTTCAAATTCTCCTCTTTTCCTTATGTTTAAGGACAAACATTCTTTTTAGCGGTGAATGATGTAATGACCTACTTGGTTATTTTTGGCTTTATCTGTGAAATTTACTATGTTACCCTTTTGTAAGTTGCTTTGGGCCTACTTTGAGCTATTTGAATGGTTAGAATTGAAAACCCGAGTTTTAAAAGTTCAAAATTTGAGTGTTGATGTTTTTGAACGCTTAAGTTGTTGAAAAAGTGAGTTTTTTTTACCTTTTTAGTTTCAGAGGTCAAATCAAGGATTTGTCAATTTTATTAGCTACAGAATGTTGAAACTGAACTATAGGAAGTTGCAAAATTGAATTTGGAGTTAAAATGAGGTTTTTAGGCCTAAAGTTGTGATTTAAGTCATTTCTGAAATCAAAGATTTACTTTTGTCAACACTAAAAGTTTGGAAGCTCGGATCGGAATTTCAATAGTTCCAACAGGTTTGGATTGTGAAACTAATGCTAGAAATGGTCTCATCATAATTTTTAAATTTTTCGAGTGTAGTTTTGGTAATTTGAGTTTTGATCTAGTTTATTGACTTGAATCGATAAATGTGGCGAGAAAGCCCTACATCGTTTTTTGATGATTCCTTTGAGTCTGGATACATATAAAGTTTGTGAAATTCTAAACTCGAATGAGTTTTGGGGGTCCATTCTAAGTGGGGAAGTTGGACCTCGGTTGCTGAATTTTTGCGGATATTTGGCGCAAGCATCCTTGTTCTCTGTGTTCACAGAGGCGATGGTTTGCTGAGCTCCGTGTTCGCGAACTGAGTCACTCATTCACCGAGTTGAGGCCTTTAGGTCTCTACGTTCGTTGGATGGGCTCTGCGATCACTGAGTAGTTTCGTACTAAGACAGTTTTAAACTCGTGAAACACCATATTTAACCCATTTTTGAACTTCTAAGCTTGTTGAGGCATTTTTGAAGAAAGGTTTTCGAAGATTTGTGTGGAGTAAGTGTTTCTATCACTAAACTAATCATTTTGAATGAGTTTTATCTTTGACTTTATGAAATTAATCACCCGATGGGGAGTTTTGGATTATGTTTTCCAATTTAAACTATTGATTTCTCATTCAAAATAAGCTTGATTGTCATGGGATTTTCGCCTATGAACTCTATTTTTCGAGTAGAACATAATTTTAAGTCAATTTCAAGATTTGAGACTTTTGAATTTTAGCCCAAATTTTGACCATTTGCCCCTAAGCCTAAACAATGCCAATATGAGTATCAAAACACTTCTCTTGATGAGTAGTAAGTATTGTTGATAGTGGTTGATCCAATTGGAGGCTCTATTTGAGGATTTGAGTTGATTGAAAGCTTTTCTAAGTGCAGTTTCGAAATTGAGGTAGGTTCGGCTAAACTTTTGGGACTGTATTTGAGTTATTGATCTTTTCATGTGATAATTATGAGATTTAGATTGATAATTGTGCGATTGAGTTGTAGTATTGAAATGATGATGGACAATGGTTCTGGTTGAGCCGTATTATGGTATAATCCTAATCCTATTGATGATCTAAGTTGGATTATGATGAAATGATGAGGATTTGAGACAAAATGTGAGTGATTGAGACTTGTAAAACTAATTGGGATGAGTAAGCTCCGGCATTATTGATATACTTTTATGATTGGGATGAGGTAGGTCCGGTATCACTGTTATACTTGCACATTTGGGATGAGTAAGGTCCGATGCCATGGTCATAATTGCATATTTAGGATGGGTACGTCCAAAATATTAACACTCTTGCATACTTGGGATGAGTTAGGTCTGATGTTGTTGACATTCTCGATTATTGATATATCTATGATGATCTAAAATAAGATGGTGGGTTTGATGTGCTATCAAAATACAACACTTTAGATGCTTAAAACTCAAAATTTTGTGTGCTCTCAATGTGATGTTAGTGGGTTTGATGTGTTTTTTGTGTTTGTTTTGCAATATTTTAGGGTTGGCATTGATTTTGGGAAGAATATGTAGAAGCTGCTGATTTTTGAGGATTCATACGACCCTTTATGGGCTGTAGAGTACTCTACGGGTTGTGAAGGAGGTTTCATGTAGAATTCTAATGAGAGGTAAATTTCTGAAGTTTGGTCTATGAACATGCAGATGGGTCATGAAATAATTTACGAGTCGTAGACCAGGTCTCTTACCCCATGAATCAGAGAAGGAGGACTTTTTGAGCTTTCATCAGACGAAAGCCCCTATGGGCCGTAGAACCTTTTATGGGCCATAAATGGGTGTCATAGAAGTGAACTTCAGATTCGTAGCAACAAAGTATGAAAGCCTAATTACATGCCGTAAAACACTATATAGACTATAGTGCAGCTCGAGAAGCGTGTCGACCCAGATATCCTATTTTGTTTAGCATTTGTATTTTAAACATTACAAATAGGTTTTTAAGTTATTTTTCTTAGAAAGTTTGAAGAGTCAGCAGTGTTAGAGTGAGATAGAGTAGAAAACAATATTTGAGCGTTGAGAAACACTTGTGCACTTTAATTTCATCTTCTAATTACAATCTTGTAATTCCCATTGAAGCTAGAATTTTATTTTTGATTAATTCAATTGTGTACGTGCTCTATTATGTTATTCAAATTCATAAGTCTTGCATTTACACAAATTATGAGTAGCTAAATCTACAATTAGGGTTATAGGAACCATGTAGAACTAACAAAGGTAAACCCAGATAATTCATAATTCTTGAAAAGTGTACATGATGTATTAATTAATTCTCTTTGTTTTGCATGTTTTCTAGTGGTGTCCAACATAAGAACCCACCTAGTGTTACTGACTGGACCGAAGTAGTAATGAATAAGAAAAGAGATTAATTAATAAGATTTGATCGATGTTTATCATCTAATCAACCAAACTGGGCCAAGGAGAGGTTATACTGGTAGAATAGATAAGAGTTAGTAATGTCACACTATGGGGATCAACTAAATCTCGTAGTGAAATTTCCCTCTCGCCTGGGCCAAAGGGTTTGGTGAACTTACTGTTCTGCATGCTACACACTAGAAAAGAATTAGATTATCCGGTGATACTAAGGTATGGAATCATTGGGAACACAATACTATAGTTTCTCTCCAAATTGGTTAAACTCTTGTGTTAGTTAGGATTACTTTTCACTTGTTCTTACACCCCCCTTTTTTAGGGAGAAGTTGGTTAGTCACCCAAACTGCATAATTGAATTTTCCTATGTCTATAATATTCCCTTGGGTTTGACCTTGACCTTGGTCAAATTCTATTTCTTGACAATGATCGCTTTAGCCTAAAAACGAAGGTGTAACTTGAATGACATCAAGAGTTTGGCCGTTGCCAGGGAATATGGCTAGACTTGGTTAATTCAAGTGATTTGGGGAATTAATCCTTATTTCCCTCATTTTACGTTTTTTGTTATTTTTGTTTTCTTTTAGGGTGTAAGTGTAGTGTATGCCTAACACGTGAAGTATAGGCATACCCTTGACTCTGTTTGACCTATAGATCCAAATAACATTGAGAAGAATATCCCAAGATAATGCCAATAAGCCGGCAAATGCATCTCTGAACCGGAATAAGAATGAAAATGGCAACAATGACAATCCACCTCCTCTTGATGATATTTCTCTACAACCACAGGACTTCAAGGCTAACACTTATTAGTGGAATCAATATCAGTTGAACCCTATGGCTATGGAGGTGACTGGAGTTATTGTGTTGCCTCTCTACTAGTTGGCACAAATTTCATGGTTTCGAGTGGGTTGCTTCAAATGCTATAGAACGTAGGTTGTCCATGGGCTTACCATCAGAGGATCCTCGTAGCCATCTACACAACGTTGTATTTGTCTATAAGAGTATGATGGGAACACATAATCTGTCTATAGATGTTGTAGGACTTCGTGTCTTCCCACTGTCTCTGACAGGCAATGCAGAACTATAGCTATCTAAGGTCCCACAGAGTTCGATCACTATTTATGCTGAGTTGCAGAGGGTTTTTTTGGAGAAGTATTTCCCGAGATCAAAGTAGCTCAAGTTGAAAGATAAGATCACAACTTCGAGCAACTTCCTGGTGACTCGATCAGTCCTACATGGGAGTGGTTTACTAAGTGCTTAAGGAGTGTCCCAGACCACAAGATTGTTGATGATGCCTTGGTGGAGATCTTTTACCGTGCCCTTGATTAGAATAGTCAAGCCTGTGCTGATACCATTATGGGGGGCATGTTTTTAAATTATCCATTTGCAAGGATTACTAAATGGATGGAGAGAGTGGTCAAGACTAGTCGTGCATGGGGACAAAGAGATAGAGCATCTACAAAATGTTTGTGCGCTGTCAGTATTGGTTCAGAGCAAGATAAACTAAATGAAGAGATAATGCAAGAGTTTGCACAAATTTTTACAGGTATGGAGGTGATAATAAAGCAGAATCAGAAGCGGGTCAATGCAATTGTTCATCAGCCTCCGAGAGCACCCATATGATGATCCCTTTTATAAGGACACATATTTTATCGATGATCAGATGGGTGGCTTCTGTACGAACGCACAAGGATCCAACTAGGACTATTAGCGCCAAGTTCAAAGAAACCAAAGTTGAAACTTTAATCGAGATGGAGCTTTCATAGACGACCAAGGATGGTACTATGATAGGAATTTGGGCCAAGATAAAGATGCAGATTGAGGTCATAGAGATGTTTTATAGAAATAGTCACTATGTGCCACCACATAACAACGACATTGGTGCAAGTAGTTCTAGAGTTGAGGAGATGTTTGACCGTATGTTGAAGAAAGTTGAGAAACAGGATAAGACTCTGAGAGGGATGAAATCTGACATCTCCAACATTAATCAGAAAATTTAGTCTCCTTTTGTTGCCATTGACCAACTTAAGAAATAGTTTGGTTAATTGTCAACTCGACTAAATCAGCATCAGAGGGGTAAACTGCCTAGCAACACAATTCATAATCCAAAGAATAAAGGGTAGTGCATGGAGATTACTATTCATGGTGGTAAGAGAACTATTGATCCTCCCATGCCAATAGAAGAGGATGGTGTTTGAGACGAGACAGGTGGGGTCGAAGATGCGAATATCAGAGATGATCGAGGCAAGGATTGGGAGAGTGAACTTATAGATGTGCCACAGAAGCTGAAGCCCATACCTAGGCCTCCTTCTCCCTTCCCACAGAGAATCAAAAAGAAGGAGACAGAAGGCAAGTTCAAACTTTTTCTCTCCATGCTGAACCAACTCTCTATCAACATCCTTCTCACTGAGGTATTGGAGTAGATGCCAGGGTATGCAAAGTACATAAAAGACTTGGTTATGAAGAAGCGCATTGTGAGTCAGGAGCTCTCCTAGGATCTTCAATCTTGTAGTGCAATTGCTATGAGGTCCTTCATCCGAAAGGGAGAATATCATAGCGCTTTTACCATACCCTGCACCATTGGAGATGTGTAGTTCGAAAGGGCATTGTGTGATCTCGGTAGCAACATTAATCTAATTCCCCTTGTGGTCCTTAAGAAGCTAGGATTGGGATCCCCCACTACGACGAGCATGAGGTTATTGATAGTTCATTTCACAGTAAAGAAGCCTGTGGGGATATTGTATGATGTTCTTGTCTAACTTGAAAAGTTCATATTTCCCGCATACTTTTTGATCCTAAATTGCAAAGTCGACTTTGACTTCCCAATCATCTTAGGAAGGACATTTCTAGCCACTAGTCAAGCACTAGTGGATATAAATGCTGGTCAACGCAGGTTTAGATTGAATGATGAGAAAGTTGTCTTCAATATCTATCAGTCAATGAAGAGGCCAGATGATCTAAAGAACAAGG
Source organism: Solanum rostratum (assembly GCA_029948455.1). Lineage (NCBI taxonomy): Eukaryota > Viridiplantae > Streptophyta > Magnoliopsida > Solanales > Solanaceae > Solanum > Solanum rostratum. Next base: position 48,095,304 of record CM057047.1, on the reverse strand, counting down.
TGTGGGAACTTGGTGAAGTTTGAGTTGCAAAGTTGTCCAAGTTGTGTCACGATAATGAATAAAGTGCTACTTGGTATGCAACCCAACATGAGATTTAATAGTTGTAGATATAACTTTGTTTTTTTTGGACTTATAGGTAGTTGATTTTCTTGTATTTTGGTTATAATTTTGGACGTTGGACTTATTGCATAAAGGGTGATAGTGTGTTCTACGAAGAATGTGCAGGTAAAAGGCAAAATTTGCCATCCTTGGTTGAATAGGCATCAAGAAGTACCTCTACGACTGGTTCTACGGGTCATACATCACTCTACGACCCCTACACCATCTCGTAGACACTCCAGTGAGCAAAACATTGTGTACTCCAGTCCGCGAGCCAAGTTTACGACGCATATACAAAACTACGAGTCGTGAATTGGGCTCATGGATCCCAGGTAAGTTTTCTGATTTTTGACTAAGTGTTAGGGTTTCTATGACCAACTCTTTGAGTCGTACTTCATTTCAAGATACATAGACTGGTCTGTGAAACCCAGTCCTTAAAAATAGGGTTTGGATGTTCTACAAAACAATGATTTAGGGGTCGTGAAACACTCTACGGCACATAATCGAGGTTTTGTAGAGTGAGCCCATTAGTGTTTGACTAACTTGGTCAAACATTAAATAATGGGGTCAAAATATTTTGACCTCATTTCTTACCCTAGTTATGAAAAACACCCAGATAAACCCCATCCCTTATCTTTTCGACCACTAACTACTACACCACCACCACTTTTCTGGAAAGCTTATCCGGCAGTCCAGGGTTTCTTGTGTATCATCTCTTCCTTCAGTTTCTACAATCTAATCACTCAATTTGGTTAGTTTTAGGTCCTTAAAACACTATTAACTTTCCAATTATTGTATGATTAGGTTGAAAAGATTCTGTCGGGTATGGTTATTCCATATACGAACCCATGTATGCGTATTAGTAGGCTTGATAATTGAATTGTGATTGCACATTCTTGAAACATATGTTTAGGACTAGATTTTTTGTAGGATGTCGTGATGTATGTTTGATGATGTGTGACACCTATGAATCACTCACCTAGTGGAATAAATTGATTATGTGTTTGAAATTTTGTGTGTGTGGGGTTGCTTTTTATGATATTATGTCATTCATGCGGGATCGGAAGAGTTGGAAAGTATGCTTAATAATTTTTTATGGGGTTTATGTGCTAAATGTCATGTTAGGGTGTTGGTTGTGGTGCTATAAATTATATGGGTGGGTGTGTATTGCTTTTATGCTGGTAGATTAGGTTGAAAAGTCGTATGGTGTCAAGGTGGATGGACTTAGAAACTCAAGTGAATGAGTTTTCAGGTCCACGAGGGTCATTTACAACCCGTGGAGCATTCTACGAGTCATAATTTCCCTTTGTGTAAGATTCCAGAAACTTGAAGTTTTTGAGTACCTATCAGACGAGACCCTTTACAAGTCATAAAATATTTGACGGCTCGAAGACAGGTCTCGTGGACCCCTGCCTGCAAAAGATTCAGACACTAGAATCATCTATGACTCAGCCTATGACTCGTAGAACCTTCTATGAGTCGTACCTGGTCTCATAGATGGGTTTCCAGTAAAAAATGTGAAAGATCCTTCTACGGCTCATAGTTTACACTACAACCCATAAAAGGTGCTTTCGTAGACTCTTCTGCAACTAAGTCTGATATATTTTTGCATTTCCTTTTCTGATTTATGGGGCTAACTATGTTACGTCAATATCAATGTTTCAGGGACTATGGCACCAAAATCAAGACGTGAGGAGATCAAGGCAATGGAGAGGAGGCTCAGAGATGAACCCTCGGAGGAGGACAAGAACCCCAAACCAAGTGGATTATTAGAGGAGCTCATTGTCCGACCTAACCTAGATGCTGATAGACCACAAACATGGGCTGCCGCTAGACTTGGGCAAACCCTGGCTCTTGTCATCCATATTCCCCAGCTAATGAGGGAGACCACAATAAGAGAAGCTCTATATAAATGACTCCACCTAGAGAGAAGTCTAACTTAGAGTCAGGCTTCGGCGACGAGTCAAAGACAAAGTCCCCTGCACCGCGAGTATAACTATCTCCACTAGATGCTCTCACTAGTTGGTGGTGTGTTGAGGGTATATAGGACATCTATATAGAGGGAGTTTAGGCTACCGAGCTGGGCAAAATAGCCCATCCATCTATGAGGAGCCTCAGGTCTTATCTGTCTGATTAGACAGTGCCCTCGTCTTCAGGACACTATCAGATGATATGGGCTCCAGTGGCTGACCAAGGCACTAGGGCGGTAATCCCCGACCATGGTTAGGGAGTTTTATGCCTCTAATGCTGCAACCATTTAGAGCAATTTTCTCAAGGGGAAAAAGCCCCACTCTCAGCCCAGATGTACACAGACAAAAGTGAGTGGCCGACGGGTAGATATCTCGTAAACCACCATCCACCGTTTATTATTTGGGCCTATTTTCCCTGCACCCAGATCCATAACTGACTTTGACCACAGAGTGGGGAAGACGAGGGACTTGACTGTGATGAAAGATAAAGACCACAGAGCCAACTTGATGAGATAGGTAGCCGGGTAAATTGCTGAGTAGGCTCTGGAGTCTGCATGGGTTACCACTCGCTCAGAGCCTATTGTAATGGATTCTCTCAATTTCCTTACCAAATTTTGGTGGGCTGTTTTTAGATCAAGCATCCGGCCAACACTTCCTGATAATACCTTGACGTCGGAGCATGCAGTGCTAGTTGCCAGCATCTTGGCTGGCTATAAGATAGATTGGGCCCGCCTCATCGCTGAGCAGATCGACAAGGCAGCCCTGAGGAGGTCTACCTCCATTTTCTTTCCATGTTTAATCTACAAACTCTGTCTAAAGTCGGCGATGAAGAGTCTACACTAGCTTGACTCACTGATCAAGATCCACCATACTTTGTATACCAGACTGATGAAGGCTAAGGAGAACCAAGTGGCACTCTTGCGAGCACCCAACTAGCTCTTATGCAAGAGATGTTCGCCTTAGTGCCACCGCTAGAGGTTCCATCTCCCATAACTACTGTTGCTGCCATAGAGGAGAGGCCCCCACAGACTGAGGTAGATGATGAGAGGGGGCCCACTACTACTACTTCTTCACCACAAGCCCCTTAATCACAGACAGCACCCGTGAGCATGTAGTATCTATACAGGCCATGGTGCAGAGATTGTCACATGGTGAGTCATAGTTGACTCAATTAGTTAAGCAAATTAGGCCTTGGGTTCGCCAGGTGATTTTAAAGTGAGAGGACTGCTATTAAGGACCGTCTTTCCACTGTGGATGCCCACATTGATGTCTGCAAGACGAGGGTCGAGTAGATCTTGAGTACGGCCCAACTAGTAGATTTGATGGCCCTACAAATGGAGATCTAGTGAATCCTAGCCAATATGACAGTAGCGTTTGTTGTATTTATATCACTACCAAAGACATCACTCTCAGTGTCGGTGGTAGATTTATTTGCTCCTGAGGAGATTCCAAAGCCTTTCCTCGGAAAGAGGCCCGTCACTGATGATAATGATGCTAATACAATGAGTTTATATGCAGGGCTGATAGAGTAAAACGAGCTCGAACTTTTCTTTTGGGAGTGGAGGCAGGAGGAGGAGAGACAACAAGCTCTTGAGCTCGAGAGGATGAGGGGTGTTGGCCCCTATGGTTATGGTGATACTACTTATGAGGCCACCACACAGGTTGAGGGTGGTTAGACTCAACCACACACTAGCTCTTAGGCACCCAAGTATGTCACTTTTGACCTTAGTATTGTATTTTGAATGTGTGCATTGAGTAAAATGCACCTCGTTTTTTATGGGGTGTGGTTAGTTATGAGCCTCGGTGAAGTCTGAGTAGCCTTGGTCCATAACTACCCTAATTTTTGAATCCTAAGGGTTTTCTTACCTATTTTTTTAATCATGGATATTTATTTTCTATTGAACTAGCATGTTTAGGATGTTAAGGTAGTATGTGTAGAATATAGTACTGAGATCTATGGCATATTAGTGTTTTTGTGATTTTTGCTAAAAAATGATACCCACCAAATTTTTAATTAGTTAGTCTAGATAGCAACCATGCATGTGTAAGTGTGTTGACAGTGCTTGTTCTGATAAGTGAGGGTAAATTGAGATAAAAAGCATGATTTGAGAGCCTTTAGTTGACAGTGTAATCATTGTCATGTGAATGTGTGCTTAATTTTCTAAATTCATATCTTGTGTTTTGATTCAGAACTTGCCCTGTTACTTTAATTTCAACTATAGGTTAGTTAGATTAGGAAAGGATATTAGGCCATTGTTCATAACAACCCACATAGTCTAAAATAAGCAACCAAATTTGTAAAATATCCTTTGATGTAATGTTTGAGCCTGGCAGGTACCTATTCTTTGTAAAAACCTAAGTGACCTAGCCTGATTAGTTGTAAAATCCTGAAATTGTCCCGGGTCCTTTCTTCAATATTGTGCACTTTGACTGAGGCAAAAAGCCTAAGTGGAGGGTGGTTACTGAAAGTGGCTCTCATTCTGAGGTTAGATAATGTGCACCTCAACTCAAGCCAAAGCCTAAGTTGAGGGTGGCTGGTGTAAGGTAAAGCACAAAATGAGGGAGAAAGTTAGTGATACATGGAAAAGGAGTAAAAATGTGTACTAGGTGTAAGAAAAATAAGTGATGCCTTAGTATGAGCTAAAACAATGAAGTGTAAAAACAAATCAAAAAGTTGAAAATAAAAAGAAAGCACCCAGAAAAGCTTGAAATAGGAGAAAAGGGAGAATGGAATAAAACTAACAGTGTTGGTAAGGAAAAAGTGTGGAAATACGCAGTGTCAAGGAGGGGCTTAGTCACTATATTTCCAAAATATTATACCAAAGCCCTTTGAGCCTGCATTACAAGCCTGTAAAGTCCTAAAGTAATCCTAGTCCAAATAGTCAAAGGTCTTAGTCATGAGTATAGGGCAGTGTATATGGTATTGGGCATGATACATGAATGTCTTTTATGAGAATGAGTGATTTTGCAAAGTTCCAAGATTATACATGAAAAAATCACTGAGAGTAAGATATAGAACTTTTTTGTAAGGGCACTTGCATTGCATTGTTTACATTAGGCTTATTCAGTGATTGTGTCTTGTTGACAGTACCTCGCTTGGCATAGTTGCATTGTCGCATGCATTAGTTTGTATTGGCTTGCTTGATAGCTATCTGATTGTGTTTTGAAAAGTAGGTGTGGATATTTGTGCTTAAAGTTGATGTGGTGTATGTCATTAGGTTGAGATCCATGTGTTACCGTACTGCTTATATAGATTGAGTCAAAAATTTTAAGTTGAGGGTGTTGATGTACTGTCAATATACAATACTTTTGATGCTTAAAACTTGGAATTTTGTATGTTCTTAATGCGATGTTAGTGGGTTTGATGTGTTTTTGTGTTTATTTTGCAGGACTCCAGGGTTGGCATTGATTTTTGGAAGAATATGCAGAAGTTGCTATTTTTTTAGGATTCACGAGACCCTTCATGGGCCGTACAATATTCTACAGGCCATGAAGGAGGGTTCATGTTCAATTCTAGTGAGGGGTAGATTCTAAAATTTCGTCTACGATATGCATATAGGTCGTGAAATAATTTACGAGTTGTAGACCAGGTCTCGTACCCTGAGGATAAAAGAAGGAGGACTGAAGTTTCATGAAAGGAAAGCCCCTTTGGGTCATAGAACCTTTTACGAGACGTAGAGGGTTGTCAGAGAATTCAAGTCCAGATTTGCAGGAACAAAGTATGAAAGCCCGATTATATGCCGTAAAACACTATATGGCCTGTAGTGCAGCTAGTGAACCATGCCAACCAATTTATCCTATTTTGTTTAGGACTTGTATTTCAAATATTATAAATAGGTTTTTAGGTTATTTCTCTTAGAGAGTTCAAAAAGTCAGCAGTTATAGAGTGAGATAGAGTAGAAAACAATATTGGGGTGTTCAGAAACATTTAAGCACTTTGATTTCATCTTCTAATTACAATCTTGTGGTTGTCATTGAAGCTTGAATTTTATTTGTGATTAATTCAACTGTGGACGTGCTCTATTATGTTATTCAAATTCATAAGTCTTGAATTTACACAAATCATGAGTAGCTAAATCCACAACTAGGGTTGTGGGAACCATGAAGCACTAATAAAGGTAAACCCAGATAATTCATAATTGTTGAAAAGTGTACATGATGTATTAATTAATTCTTTTTGTTTTGCATGTTCTCTAGTGGTGGCCAACATTAGAACCCACCTAGTGTTAATGACTAGACCAAGGTAGTAATGAATAGAAAAAGAGATTAATTAACAGGGTTCAATTGAAGTTTCTCGTTTGATCAATCGACTGGGCCAGAGGGAGGTTGTATTGGGACAATAGGTAAGGCTTAGTAATGTCACACTATGGGGATGGACCAACTCACATTGTGAAATTTGCCTCTCGCCTAGGCCAAAGGGTTTGGTTAAGTTAACTTACCGTACTGCATGATACACTATAAGGACTTTGATTTTTGAGCGGCCTTACCGGACCTCTTAGTACCATCCCAAGCGAAAACTGGTCTGGCATCACTCTACAAAAGGCCCACATGGACCGTGTGAAGCCATACAGATCATGTGGCGTCCCGTGGAGGGACACATGGCTAAGTTTACGACAGGGGGAGATGAGACGGGGGACTTCGGACCAAGTAAAGGCGTAAAGCCACTCACATGGTGGCTCGGTACTTGGAATTTTTCAAAGTATGAAAGTACCGTCTTGTAACATTTTCATGAAGAAATTTTTGAAGTGCTATCACACGGTCCATGCCACAAGCTGTGTAGAGTCACACGGGCCGTGTAGCCATCCGTGTGGTACCCCTTAGCCTTGAATAAATTCCAAGCATTGGCACTGTGAAAGTTTCTAAGTGACGGTTCATGGTCATAATTCATGGTCTGTGTGGTGACTCACGAACCGTGTAGTGGACTATATGGACCTGACGATCCCAATTTTTTCTTGTTTCACTAATGGCATTTATGTAATTTCAGCTTATTTTAATTAGGAATTATGATCTTTTACCTATCCTAAACCCTTAATTCAGCTGATATCCCTCTCCTCTTAATTCATTCTCTTAAAACCTTCTACCCCTCATAAGATCACATCCCAAATACTCTCTACCCTCCCCTCTAAAGATTCAAGGGTAGGGCTAATTGAAGTTCAAATTCAAGCTTAGTCCATCTCCAAATTCAGCTTCTCAACCAATGTATGTGGGATTGATTCTTGGTCCCTTTTAACCAAGAAGACCCAAAACTCCTTTCAATTAATTTCATGAATTTTAGTTTACTTTCAATATGGGTTTTCATTATTTGATTTTATTCAATCTAATTGATGTATGGGTTGTACTTTACCCATGATTTTAGTTTGAACATTATTATGATAATTTACATTGAGCTATGGAGTTATGAACATGCATATCCCCTTTTAAAGTTGATTTATGCATGGGTAACTCATATCATTATTTAGATGTTGATTTAATTACAGATATATTTAATTTCATACTTTAAATGTTGATTTTAACATGAATCCATTTTACCCATTCTAACCTCACATCATGCATTACTTTGCGTTCATGAACATTGATTTATATGGAAATTATAAAGTGGGTTCAGCCCGATTATGTTTTACGAAATGATTTTGGTAAGGCATCGGTCATAATAAGAAAGTGATCACATACATTTATTATGATTATGGCTCTTTGAGCATCCCGGGTGCTTGCACAATCTTGTATATGTGAATGCACTATTCATTGCATGAGCATTATGATTATGATTTATGATTTGGCATTGAGCCTAAATGTCCATTGAACGGTTTGAAATGAGAATTGTATCTCTTGAAAGCATGTATATGTATAAGTATTCAAGTGGGATATTGTTGACTTAGCACCGATAGATTTGGGGTGTCAAGACTATCCCCAAGGGCCCTTCTTTCCTTTAACTATGTGCCAACATAGGAACGTTAGCCATTACCAAAAGGACCGGGTCATAAGGAATGGTTATTCGTTTATTTTGTTTATGATATAATATGATATGATTATGGAAAATCCTTCTGAAAAGCGTGGTCATAAGGAAGGTGACCATCCATCGAAAAGCTTGATCGTAAGGTGTGATGTAGATTACCTTTGGCAAGTAATCTTCTCCTACTAATGGGAGGTCTTTATCGGAGTAATTCATATAATAGCTCGCATGGGTTTGATTTGTTGGTTATAGTCCATCCCCACTATACATGAGCATTGTTGCATTTCATGCACCATAAATTTCATGGCATCTTGTTTATTGCTCCATTGGATATATAATTCTTTCTATCTTATGTGCCCTTGCTATCTAACATTAAAATGCAGGTTTGGTAAGTTATATGCATTGCATGCCCGCACATTTAGTACATTCAAACGTACTAATGCATACTCTATGTCTACATGATTTTACCATATAGGTGCCAATCATTTTGAGTATCAACCGTTAGACGAGTTGTCCGATTAAGAAGAGTATTTGTGGTGAGTCCCGTCCTCCAAGGACAAGCCATCCTCCTTTAACATTGCTATCTTCGAGTTTCTTTCTCATTTGAGGGTGAGCCCTAAACGTGTCCAAGCCCCATGTTCCATCTTGATTAGAGGTATTCGTTAGACAATATGTAGACTCTTTTGAAAACCTTATGTTATGTGTGGTATCTAGCTTATGTATTCGTTGGATTGATTTATGGAAAATTTGTATTTGGCTATATGCATATTTTGGTGTGGAAATGTGGAAATCCCTAGCCCCATATTGCCCACAGAGTGCGAGTCCTATTCTCCCATCCCTTAGAACTATGTGTTGCTATTTGAGTGTCCATCCTTAACCGATGATGTGGATTTAGATGCTTGAGACTTGTTTGGGGACTCTCGGGTTCGCGTTTTCCATTTCACATCTAGGCCCTAGCCCAGGGTCATGACAAAAGATGGTATCAGAGGGCTAGGTTTATAAATGGTCCTCGGAGTCCAACAAACCGCGTCAAGTAGAGTCCCATGGGTGTGAAGTGCACCAGGCCTATGATTGGGAGGCTACAAAGGTGTTCTAGGAATTGCCTCACTTCTTCATGCCTTATATTGTTCTATGACTAGTATATTTTGTTCCGTTATATTGACGGTGTCATTGCTCTATTTCAGAAGATGCCTCGAGGAAGACCCCTCCCATCAACGACGATTACAGCTAATGAGTAACCGGCTCCTCAAGATCCTATGGATGAACCCATCTCAAATGGTGAGTTCTGTACATCCTTTGCCATGCTTTCCCAAGTGGTGAGTTCTTAGACAAGGCAGGCTAACCTGCCATGTGATCCTACGCTTGCTTCTAGGGTGAGGGATTTCACTACGGAGTTCCATGGGTCAAGGGTTGATAAGGATGTGCAGGAGTTCATTGATGAGCTAACAAAGATATTGAACAATATGGGTGTCACCTCTGAAGAGAAGGTTTAATTGGCTGCCTACCAACTGAAGGATGTAGCTCAGGTGTGGTATACTCAATGGTCTATGGAGAGAGTTTGTGGTGGTGATGTCAATTGTGAAGAGTTCAGATTTGCATTCCTTGATTGCTTCTTTCCCCTTGATCTTAGGGAAACCAGGATGATTGACTTTATCAACCTCAATTAAGGAGGTATGAGTGAGGGATTATGCCGTCAAGTTCACAAAGCTCTCCAGATATGCTACATCACTTGTGGCTGACCCCCATGCAAGAATGCACAAGTTTGTTTCGGGTATCTCTAATTTGCTGGTATTAAAATGTCGTACTTCTATGCTCATACGGGATATGGATATTTCTAGACTCATGGTATATGCAGAACAGATCGAAGGGGAGAAACTCAAGGAGAGAAGGGTTCACGATTCCAAGAGAACCTTTTTTGATTATGGATTCTACAGTTCTCAAACTGGTGGCTTCAATTGCTTCGAACAGGGCCAAGGATTTGGTGCTAGAGTCACTAATGCTTGGGTACCTCCTGGCAGGGCATCGGTGGTAGCGGTTAGGGGTATCCTTTGTGTGACAAGTGCGGGAGGCCCTACACGGGAGTTTGTTGGAGGGAATTTGGTGTTTGCTACGGGTGCGGTGATAAGAATAACAAGGTTGCTGACTGTCCTAAGAATGCCCGTAGAGCTCAAGGACAGGTGGCCCAAGGTGGGCAAGATTAACAAAGAGCTCCCCAAGGTGTTGCCCCAAGGAATAATCAGTTCTATTCACTCCACGCCATCCAGGATGTCGAGGAAGTTCCGGATGTCGTGACGGGTATGTTAAGTCTTTGATTTTGATGCTTATGTTTTACTTGATCCGGGTGCAAATTTGTCTTTTGTGACTCCTCTATTGGATGATAAATTTGGTTTGAGTCCCAAGGTTTTGGGGGACACTTTCTCAGTTTATACTCCCATGGGTGAATCTGTTATGGCACATAGAGTCTATCATGGTCGCCTTATTTATGTGTTGCACAAAATTTTTCCGTGTGGTCTTGTGGAACTTGAGATGTTCAACTTTGCCGTGATTCTTGGGATGGATTGGTTGCATGTATCATATGCCTCTATAGATTGTAGAACCTGGAAGGTCAAGTTCCAACCTCCTGGTGAGCTCATTCTAGAATGGAAGGGTGGTAACTCCTCTGTTAAAGGTCGGTTTAATTCCTACCTCAAGGTGCGGAGAATGTTTTCTAAGGGTGCATTTATCATATGTGTTCCCTGAAGACTTGCCCGGTATCCCTCCTGAAATGGTGGTAGGCTTCGGCGTAGATCTTCTTCCGGATACCCAACCTATCTCTATTCCTCCTTATTGTATGGTGCCGGCAGAGTTGAAAGAGTTAAAAGAGCAATTACCGGATATGTTGGAGAAGGGTTTCATTCGGCCCAGCATATCGTCGTTGGGTGCTCTAGTGTTGTTTGTAAGAAAGAAGGACATATCTCTTCGCATGTGTATTGATTATAGGCAACTGAATAAGGTGATCGTTAAGAATAATTACCTGTTTCTCAGGATTGATGACTTGTTTGACAAGCTTCAAGAGACTACTCATTTCTCAAGGATTGATCTTCGTTCCCAGTATCATCAGTTGAAGGTTAGGGAGTGTGACATTCCCAAGATAGCCTTTTGGACAAGGTATGGGCACTTTGAGTTTGTGGTGATGTCGTTTGGTCTAACCAATGTTCTGGCCATGTTCATGGATCTAATGAATCGGGTGTTTAAGCCATTCCTTGACAGTTTTGTGGTGGTCTTCATTGACGACATTCTCATCTACTCCCGGAGTGAGCAAGAGCACGGGGATAACTTGAGGATGGTTCTCCAAACTTTGAGAGAGAAGAAGTTGTATGCCAATTTTAGCAAATGTGAATTTTGGTTGGGTGAAGTGGCTTTCCTTCGTCATGTGGTGTCCGGTGATGGTATCAAGATGGATCCAAAGAAGGTTGAGGCTGTGAAGAATTTTCCTAGACCGTTGACTCCTTTATATATTCAAAGTTTTTTTGGGTTGGCCGAGTATTATAGAAGGTTTGTTGAGGGGTTCTCATCTATTGCATCTCCATTGACTAAGTTGACCCAAAAGAAGGCTAAGTTTGTGTTGTCGGACGAATGCGAGTGGAGTTTCCAAACTTTAAAAGATCAGCTTACATCGGCTCCCCTCTTAACATTAACAAACCTCTTGGTGGGATTCGTGATGTATTGTGATGCCTCGCAAATTGGGTTAGGTTGTGTGCTTATGCAAAGGAAACAAAAAGAACGACTAATAATGACAAGCACAGGATAGTGTGTAAATACGATATAATGAACATACATATGACAGATAATGACAACACAAGATATAAAAATATGACTAATCCTACTATCCTACTATACCCCAAGGCAGGACATAAACCTAACCCTACTAACTTATTAGCCAGCTACTCTAATTCGTGACCTCCACTGCTTTCTTTCTAAGGTCATGTCCTTGGTGAGAACAAGTTTCACTATATCTTGTCTGATTATCTCCCCTAATACTTCTTTGGTCTTCCTCTACTTCTGCGTGTAACCCCTAAATCCAACCTCTTGCACCTCCTAATAGGAGCATCGATACTTCTTCTCTGCACATGTCCAAACCATCACAGTATCATTTACCTCATCTTGTCAGCCAGAGGGGTCACCTCTAGTTTCTCCCGAATGGTCTCATTCCTAATATTATCACTCCTTGTGTGACCACACATCCATCTCAATATCCTTATCTCTATGACCTGCATCTTCTGAACATGTGAGTTTTTAATTAGCCAACACTCTACCCCATACAGCAAAGATGGTCTAACTACCATTCTGTAAAACTTACCAATGCGTTTAGGTGGTATCTTCTTATCACACCATACTCCATAAGCATGCCTCCATTTTGTCCATGCTACCCAAAATATGATATGTAACATCATCATCGGTATCACCACTACTCTGGATGATAGACCCAAGATATTTAAAGTTTTCTCTCTTGGGAATAGGTTTAGTAGCAAGCCTCACATCAATGTCTACTTCATCCCTCGCAACGCTAAATTTGAACTCCAAGTTTTTTGTTTTAGTCCTACTCAATTTGAACCATTTGGATTCCAAAGCGTGTCTTCGAACCTCTAATCTATCATGAACTCATCAATCAAGACTATGTCATCTGCAAATAACATACACCATGGAACTTCCTCTTGAATAGACCATGTCAGCTCATCCATCACCAAGGCAAAAAGAAAAGGGCTCAATACAGATCCTTGATGAAGTCCCATTTCAATAGGAAAATACTCTGAGTCTCCTCCCACCATTCTTACCGAGTTTTGGCTCTGTCGTACATGTCCTTCATCACCCTAATATATACCATTACGAAACCCTTCACCTCTAGAGACGTCCATGGGACATCCCTCAGAACTTCGTCATAGGCCTTCTCGAGATCAATGAACACCATATGAAGGTCCTTCTTTCTTTCCCTATATTTCTCTACTAATCTTCAGACAAGAGGAATTGCTTTAGTAGTCGACCGTCCTGGCATGAATCCAAATTGATTCTCTGAAATCGACCCTTCTTTTCATACCCTCATCACCACCACTATTTCCCAGACCTTTATAGTGTGACTTAACAACTTGATACCCTTGTAATTGTTACAGTTTTGAATATCACTCTTGTTGTTGTACAATGGAACCATTGTACTCCTCCTCCATTATTCAAGCATCTTGACAATCATCATAATAGCATTGAATAGTCTAGTCAACCACGCTATGCCATCCTTGACCATATTCTTCAAAAGATCTATCGAAATCTCATCAGGTCTGATCGCCCTCCCTCTCCTCATCCTACTAATAGCACGTCTAACCTATTCAACTTTGAACCGCCTACACTAACCAAACTCTCGATGACTTTCGAAGTATACCAACTTACCCAACTTAATAAATCTATCTCTTTTTTTGTTTAAGAGTTTATTAAAATAAGCTGGCCACCCTAACTTAATTGAAGTCTCATCAACCAAATCCTCACCCTCCACATCCTTGATGTACTTCACTTGGTCCAAGTCGCAAGCTTTCCTCTCTCTCTCTTTAGCAAGCCTATACAATCTCTTGTCCCCACCATTATAACTTAGTTTCTTATATAGGCACTCAAACATTGTTATCTTAGCACTCGTCACTGCCTTCTTCTCTTCTGTCTTAGCCGTCTTATAGATCTCCTTAACCCTTCGCTTTTCATCCTCATCCCTACACTCCAATCACTTCATATAAACAATATTATTAGCCTTCACTTTGCCTTGGAAATCATCATTCTACTACCAATTGCCTTGATGTCCACCAAAGGTCCCTCTAGAAACCCCTAAAACCTTGGTAGCTACTTTTCTAATGTAACAAACAGTAATGTCCCACATATTGTTTACATTTTTGCCATTACTCCAAGCCTTTAAATTACTCAACTTTTCTTCCATCTCTCGTGAAAGGGCAGGAGTCAGGCCTCCCCATCTAATCTTTGTTTAGGCATTAATAACCTTTTTATTCTTTTCTCTCTTAATCTATAGATCTATCACTAGAAGCCTATGTTGAGTGGAAATATTTTCACTTAGAATAACCTTGCAATTCTTACAAAGGCTTCTATCGCCCTTTCGGAGTAGTAAGTAATTAATCTAAGTGTTAGCTACCGTACTACAAAAGGTAATCAAGTGATTTTCTCTCTATAGGAAATATGAGTTAGGAATAACTAACTCAAAGGTTTTGGCAAAGTCCAAGGGAGACATCCCACCTCAATTCCTCTCCCCAAAACCAAAGCCTCCATGGACATCTTCAAACCCGCTAGTGGTTTCCTCAGTATGCCCATTAAAGTCTCCCCTAATGAAGAGTTTTTCTTGTTTGATATGCCTCTCACAACCTCATCCAAATCATTCTAAAAGAACCTTTTGACTTCCTCATCTAGGCTCACTTGAGGCGCATAGGCACTAACTACATTCACTATATGCGTACTAACCATAAGTTTAATAAACATAATCCTCTCATAAAACCTCTTAACCTCCACCACATATTCCCTAAGGTCCTCGTCTACTAGTATACCTATGCTATTTTTATCTCTTGAACCACCCGAATACCATAACTTAGACCCGTCTATGTCCTGAGCTTTGGTCCCTACCCATCTAGTCTTCTGAATACATGATATATTAATATGTCTCCTCCTAAGATGCTTCACTAGCTTTATGGATTTCCCTATATTCCACGACCCTACCCTTAACATAGATAAGCCCGTGCCCCTCTTACCGCCCCTACTCCTTACCTCCGACCCTCACCGATGACATGACCTTAGTCTACTATTAGATCCTGATGCCACTAAACTAATAACCAATAACTCACTAAGCTACAAAGATTAAGAAGTTACAAATCAAGAAATATACACTAGGAATAATATACAATAACCAACAATCATTAGTAAAAACTCAAAATAACAATAAAATATACACACATGTAACAATAACATTGGGCACATTGCAAAACTCCCTAACAAATAAATTTTACAATGAACAAACACATAAAGCAAGAGAAACCCAATTCAATTACACACAAACAAGTATGACACTCAATTTGGAGTAAATTCAACAATATATTCAAGTAGAAAATTATAAATTGTCAACAAACAAGTTGATCAACCACCACAGGACAAGAACACTGAAATACTTATCCACAACTATGAAATAGAGTTCTTAATAGCCAGCCAAGAATATTGAAATATTGCAATCAAAATTAATTAAGAACTATGAAATAGTGCTATCAATGGTGTAGTCACAACCAATTAAGTGCTATGAAATAGTGCAGTCATTGTTGCAGTCAAAAATAGTAAACAAAGAAGAATTTGAAGGATATCACCTGAAAAAGATTCTAACTGAAATTGCACCAATATTCTTGTTAAGAGATAGATAATGTTGCTGGAAGCCGTCACCGGAAAGAGACTGGGACATTGCCCGAAAAAGATTGGAGAACGCCAAAAATCACTGGACCCAGCAAGAAATAGCGTGGCGTCACCGAAATCTGCAAAAGTTGTCAGAGATTGTGGATCTTGAACACCAAAAATAAAGAGATTTCGTCGGAGACAGAGATTTTTGGAAACCTCAGAGTTGTTGAAGGCACTCGATCTCGACCTCGACAGAAGTTGGAAAATCAGAAGATCTCGTACTCACAGAAGAAGAATGGGAATCAAAACCCTAGAATTCTCTCAATCAATAACGAGACGATGAGAATTTTTAGGATTTTTTGGTGAGTTCGGGAACTTCTCAAGAGAAAGGTCGCTGGAGATGATGAAAAAGGTCATCAAAGACGATGAAAAAGGTCATCGGAGACAATGAAAAAGGTCGCCAATGATGAATTTTAACTTGGCGGCGGATACAGGAAAGTCAAAAAAAGAAATTTTGGAGGGCGAAAATATCCAAAATATTTTATTTTATTATTATTATATAAATTATATTACTAAATGAGAACGTCGTTTAAATTGTATCTTTTATTTTATTTAAAAATTTATTTTTAACATTTTTAATATTTATGTCTTAATTTAAATTTTCCTAAAAATGCACGTGTTCTTTTGCTACTTTGTTATGACCCTGAAGGTCATTTTTGGTATTTTTAGTTAAATTATTATTTGGTCCTTGTAAAGTTACTTTGCGTCATTTTTTGATAAGTTGAAAAGTCAAATTAAAAACCTTGTGAAAAGTTGGAATTTTTCTAAAGAAAGAGTTTTCAAAGGCTTAAAGTTTGAAATTTTTACTTTTGAGGTTATTTTGAGTTTCGGGTGTCAGAATGTGATTTCGTTGATTTCATTAACTCCAGAATGCAGAACCAGGTCTAGGAAAACTAATGAAATTGAATTTGGAATTAAAACGAAGATTTTGAACCAAAAGTTGTATTTTTGTAATTGAATTTGAACCATCATTTGTCTTTGTCAACATTAGGAATTCGGAAGCTCTAATCAATATTTTGATAGTTCTAGTGATTCAAGAAGGTTGAACTAATACTAAAATGGTCTTGTTGTGATTTTTAAAGATTTTCAATGTCATTTTGGATATTTGAGTTTTTGATTAGTTTTAATGAGCTTTATCAGGTTCTTGGTCAAGGAGACCTCAAAATAGAATTGTTGTAATCCATTGAGTCTGAAATGTCATTTCTAATAGAATTGCATATCTAATTTGTGTGTATCAAGTTTCGAATGAACTCCTAGAGTCCGTTCCAAGTTCTTAAAAATAGTTGGTTAGCTAAAATTCGGTGCAAGAGGAAAGACCTCTGCATTTGCGGATGTAATGACCCCGAAGGTCATTTTTAAAACTTTCAATCACATCATAGTTTTGCCCTTCTAGAAAGCTGCCTTGAATAAATTTCTCTCGAGACTAAAAGTCGATTTTGAAAACCTTGTAAAAGGTTAGAGTTTTGCCAAAAGAGAGTTTTAAAAGCGCTTAAAGTTGGTAATTTTTGAGTTTTGAGGTCATTTTGAGTTTCGTGAGTCAAAATTCGATTCTATCCATTCCAGAATGCTAGATCTGGTCTAGGAGAACTTGCAGAACTCCATTCGGAGTTAAAACGGTTTTTTTAGGCCCAAAATTATATTTTTTAGTTCATTTTTTATCAATGGTTTGAGTTTGGTCAACATTTGGATTTCGGAGGCTCGCACCGAAATTTCATCAATTCCAATAGTTTCGAATAAAAGAATGGTAGAAATGGCTTAGTTGTAATTTTTAGTGCTTCTGTGAATATTTTGAATTTTTTAGTCTGAAACTAGTTTAAATGACCCTTCTAAGGTTCTGGGCTACAGAGGTTCTAGATTTGAATCTTGACAGATCTATTGAGTCCAGAACGTCATTTCTAGTAGGGTTCTATGTTTGGTTTGTGTTTACAGGTTTTGAACAAATCCCGAGGGTCCTAATTATGATTTGTTTTTGGTAGTGTGTTGCTGGTTTTCAGCAATTCTGGTGCAAGTGAAGTTACTCTCCGCATTTGCATCTCTAGCTCCGCGTCCATAGAGGTAAATTTATTTAGACCTGCACATTCATAGGAGAGGGACCACGTTCACGGAGTTACAGGAGCTAGGCGCCATAAGCCTCCGTGTTCACAGAAGCTTCTCTGCATTTACGGAGTGAAGTGACTAGATTAGGCTCCATGTTAATGAATCCTCATCCGCGTTCGAAGAGTGTTAATTATGCCTGAAAAGTGTAGTCTCATTTTCAGCATTTTCAACAATCCAATCTTCGTTTAAGAGAGGGACTTGAAGGTTTTTCAAGGCAAATTGATTGGGTGACTATTTTCTAATCTATTTCATCTATTCCTATTGATTAAATTGTGTTTTTACATTATAATTTGAGTATTTTAATGGTGGAATTCAGAAATTTTTCTGACTTTGATTTTTAAATTTTAATTGATGATTCCTCCTTCATCTTAAGAATATTTTTTTTAATGATTTCCACCGTTGAACTCCTCATTACATAGGAAGCATTTTCATTTTTCTGGCATGGATTCTTATGATCATTCTACATTTTTTCTCCGAATTGGTTGATTTTAGTGTCATTAGATCCATTATGTGATTGTAATGATATATTTTGAATAGATTTTGGTGATTCAGAGTATAGTAGAAAAGGGAAAGCATTGGATATGACTTGATTCGAGACTTTATGTAAGGCAAGTGAGTTTCTAACCTTTTGTTAACTATGATTGAACCTTGTATGCTTCTTTGTGTATATGATTGAATATTTTGTGGTAGAACTGTATCTCATAGGCTTGAGTTTTGAGGTTTTCGAAGGGAGTGGTTGTCCTTACATTGAGATATTGATTTGTGAATTTAATGGTGAATCACAAGACTTATAATCTTGGGGATGATTTGATATTGATACTGAGATGATACCTATAATGAGTTGAATGTGACATGTATATTGAGACGTTGATGATATAGATCCATTGATGATATTGAGACACTGATGACACTGACCTTTGATGATAATTAAACACTAATAACGATGACATATTGATGATATTAAGGCATTGTGATATTGATACTATGAAAGTATTGAAATTATTATGATATAGACACTGTTATATAAATGTGATTATGCACACTGCATTTATTATTACTTGTGCATTGACATTTGTGATGCCTATGACCGCGAGATGATTAAGGTAACATGTGGGTTGGTGACAAGGTGTCACATCCCAGGAGGGTACCCCAGGCGTGGCCGGCACCCAGAGACTATTGCTAGTCCTCAAGTGAACCACTTATTCTCAGGATAGTCACTCAACATCAGCATAGCAAAATAATGGATGTAGTGCAGTGTGCTACCCCAATAAAAAGGGACAATGGCCAACATCAGTCTCAACATTAGAATAAGCAAGTGGTTGTGCTGCTCAGTTCATGAGGAAAAACATTAACGTCAAACCTCAACTCATGTCTATGAAGCCTCTAACTTGACTCCACTGTCTAAGATGGTACCATGACAGGCCATGACTACCCAACTCAATAAATAACGAAAACATCAAATAGAAGGGTCTCTTCCGGATAGCAAGGAGGCTCACCAATAACTGAACTCAAAATCTCTGACCTCAACGGTGCATCTGCTGAAGTCCTCTAACTCCTGTATCTGCATCATGAAATGATGCACTGCCGAGTGGCATCAGTACGTGAAATGTACGGCTTATAAAATAGCTGAATGCAACAATAACATCAACTCAACATCATACTCCAACAGAATGTCAAGCATCTATCTAAGGCAAGAAATTAGAGTAGACAGATGACTCCTCAACATCTCATCTCAACATCATCAATACATCTGACTCATCTCAGGGAAACTCGAGTCAACTCAGCTCAACTCAGGGAACTCAACTCAGCTCAACTCAAGAAACTCAACTCAACTAGGAAGAATGCTTTACAACTTACTTTTCTGGATTTCTAGATGGTTTTGGCAAAGAAAATGACCCCCTCTATTTATACTAATCCTAAGGGGCCAAAGTGCAAATAATATTTACATGACAAGTCCTCCTATATTTACATAATAGTCCTTTCTCTAGAATTCTCCACACTAGTCTAGAGAAGACTATATAATACAAGAATAATCTTCATGAATCTAGAGTTTTCCGTAGACTACCCGAAGGCTCCAAATTCTTCTTCTCTATGCAAGAATAGTGGTGTTCCTAACACTCTTCCCCACCTCATGTGGTGACGAACACGACACACTGCTCCTGCTGCAAGAATTCTCGTACCTTGTCCTTGAGCTGCCACAGGTCTTCATATATCTCCCATGTAGCTTCCTTCGGTGCCTGGCCCTTCCACTGTACAAGGAACATGGTAGTAGAAGGTTGTCCCCATTTGTGCTTGGCCTGGTCATCTATGATAGCTTCTACATCCCGATCGTGCGAGGCGGTGACTATTATAGGTGCCGATTCGACTGTCCTTAGCTTGTCTCATCCTTGTCCTCATGGTATGGCTTGATAACGCTTGCATGGAAGACATGATGCACCTTAAATGATGGCGGAAGCTCCAATCTATGAGATCTTACCTACCTTTCCAACGATCCTAAATAGGCCCTTATACATACGTACCACGTTTTGGTGCACGCCTCGTAGAGCTTTGAATTATCTTGGATTGAATTTCACCAAGACCATGTCTCCTACCTTGTAGTCTGTGGGGTGACGCTTACGGTCGGTGAACTTCTTCATCTTCTTAGACATTTTGTCTAAGTAAGACTTAGTGGTGTCCAACTTCTCCTCAAAGCCTTTGGTGAAATGGTATGCCCCCAAACTCTTGCCCTCGAACGCGACCAGTAGTAAATGTAGAGTTTGAGGCTATTGTCTTGTGGCTAACTCGAATGGTGTCCTACTAGTGTCTTCGCTTATCTACAAGTTGTATGAGAATCGGGCAACGTCAAGCAACTTTGCCCAATCCCTTTGATGACAGCTCACGAAGTGCTTAAGATAGGACTCTAAAAAGGCATTGACCCTTTTTGTCTAGCCATCTGTCTGTAGGTGGAAACTCGTGGAGAAGTGTAGCTCCGTGCCAAGCATCTCAAATAACTCTCTTGAGAAGTTTCCAATGAAGCGCGGGTCTCGATCGCTTATTATATGCCTCGGCAGCCCCAATACTTTACTACATTCTTGAAAAATAGTTAGGTAGCCTCCTCGGCTGTACAACCGGCTGTGGCAAGCATGAAACTAGCTAACTTGGAATATCGCTCCATCGCAACCATAATCATCCCATACCCATCAGACTTTGGAAGGCAAGTGATAAAGTTCATAGTGATGCTTTACCATGGACGTTCAGCTACTGGTAATGGATCTAAAAGTCCTCCAGGCTGGCGTTGCTTTGTCTTGTCTTGCTGGCACACAAGACAAGTTTGCACATAATATTCTATGTCATCCCGTATGCATGGCTAGTAGTATATTGCCTCGATAAGAGCTCTCATGCAACACTGGCTGGGATGTTCGGCCCATAAGGTGACATGACTCTCCTTCATGATCTACCGCCTAATGCTTCCATATTTTGTTGCATAGAATCTCCCTCAGGCGGTGAGCAGGAGACCATCCTCTATCCAGAAGCGTCATGTCTTGCCTTGGGATGCCAACTCCAAGAGCTTTCTCGCTTTTGGGTCGTGCTATAAGCCCTCCTTGATAGCTTCCCATATGTCGCATTGGGCTGTAGTGATGGCAGATAGTTCAACTTTCTTTCTCAAAGCATGTACCATGATATTGCCCGTGCTTGGCTTATATTCAAGGTCATAGTGAAATTAATCTAGAAAGTCCTGCCACCTAGACTGCTAGGGAGTGAGCTTCTTCTACGACTGGAAGTAGCTAGTGGCAATAAGATTAGTCTTGACTACAAACTTGGACACCAATAAGTAATGTCTCAAGTTTCGTAGGCAATGTACTATGGCGATCATCTTCTCCTGCACGGTGTATCGTAGTTCTGTCTTGTTCAGCTTGCGGCTTTCGAAGGTGATGGGGTGTCTCTCCTGCATCAGCACACCCCCTATGGCATAGTCCGAGGCATCAATATGTACCTCGAAAGTTTTAGATAAGTCAGGTAGTGCAAGGACCAGCTCCTCTGATATGGCAGCTTTAAGACCCTCAAATGCCTTTTGGAATTCCTTGCTCCAAACCTACGACTTATTTTTCTTTAGAAGCTCAATGAGTGGAGCATCCTTTGTAGAGTAGCCACCAATAAACCATTGGTAATAATTAGCAAGCCCAAGAAACGATCTTAGCTCTATCACCTCTATGGGAGTCTCCCACTCCCTTATAGCTCGCACCTTGGCTTCATCCATTCGCAGTTGGACCTGGCTTATAATGTGACCCAAGAAGTGCACCTCGTGTAGGGTGAACTCGCACTTCTCTCGCTTTATGTAAAGATCATTTTCTCGTAGAAATTGGAATACTTTCTTTAGGTGAAGAACATGCTCCTCCAAGGTGTTACTATAGATGACGAGGTCATCCAGGTACGCTACCACGACGTCATCCATGCAGGGATGAAAGATCTTGTTCATTCGTACGCAGAAGGTAGTGAGTGTGTTGGTTAAATCAAAAGGCATCACCAAGCACTCGTAGGAACCATATCTTATCACACAAATTGTCTTTGGTTCATCTCCTTCTATAATTTGTACCTGGTAATATCCCTTCCTGAGATCTACCTATGTGAAGTATTTGTCTTTTCCAAGTCTATCGAACAAGTCTGCAATGAGCGGGATAGGATACATGTCTTCATGGTCATCTTTTTCAACACTCGTAAGTCTATGCAAAGTCGCAATGATCCATCCTTCTTTTTTTGGAACAAAACTGGTGTGCCATACAATGCTTTGGATAGACAGATGTGGCTAGCTTCGAGTAGCTCTTTCAGGTACTTCCTCAGCTCCTCTAACTCTGGTGGCGCCATGCAGTAAGGCGGGTAGGCAGGTGGTCTAGTCCCTGGCTCCAGATCTATCTTATGACCGATCTCTTGCCTAAGAGGCATGTATATCGACAACGCATCTAGCATCACGTCCTTGTTATCTTCTAGCACCTCCTCGATGCAAGGTGGCAAGGCTTCCTCAGCACCATCTTCCTTGCCCGGACTCATGATGGTAGCTAGATATGTCAGTTTCCCCTTCTTCAGCCCCATCACTATCTGTATAGCTGACAAATGGACAATGCCTTCCGCCTTTGGAAACTCGATCAAGGGCACCATGCAAGACCCTTCCCGCTCCATAACAAGCATGCGGTGGAGGTATGGGTCAATCATGGTGTGGCACTATCTGAAGAACCCTTGCCTAAGTATGATATCGAAAATATCCAAGGGGGAAATGATAAAGTTAGTCTTACCTTGCCACTTCCCAATGGTGATGTCCACTCTATCTGTTGTTCCATATACAAGAGTCGGTGGGGGCATTAACAATCATGATGTGTGTGTTGCTCGGACTGTATCTCGACCCCAACCTTGCTACCGCGGTTTTCTTCATAATATTGACCTTCGCACCCGTGTCTACCATGGCACGCACAAGTTTTCCTTTTAGGGTCATATCCACATATTTCTTTGGGTAAGCCTCCTGCTTACTGGCTGGCTTGGTTGTAGGGGCACATAACTCGATCATGCCCACTTGGGTGGTGCCCGAACTCTACCCTTGGTCTTGTGACTCCTTCTCCTTATGCTCCCATAGGATGCCTCCAATTTTCTTCATCTGGGGACACCTAGCGTAACCGTATGGGACTCCACAAATATAGCAGTCATTGCCCTCGGATGACTGCTCCTTCTTCTCAACACATTCGTAACATCCAGGCCTTCTGTTGTTGGATCGATCTGGGCTTTTAGGTGGGTGTTGCTTTTTGCCCTTGTCCCGATCTCCCCCACATTTTTCATGTCTACCCTTCTACTCCTTAGAATTGCCTTTGTCGTGCTTGAAGTTCGTCCGGGCTTTAGCTTGAGTCATGGCCTCGTCTATGGTGTATACTATTCTCCGTCGCAGCTCTATAAGCCATCCATGAAGTGGAACATCATATCCTCCTCTGTAAGGTTGGGAATATGAAGGGTCAGAGTTGTTATCTCCTTTATGTATACCCATATGCTGCCGGTTTGCTTCAATTCCCTGAACTTAAACTTGGCCTCATAGATGACGTTGTTTGGGAAGAAGGCCTTCTTGTACTAGGCCTTGAATTACTCTCACGTGCCTATTGTGCACAACCCCTTCCCTATTTCGGCATCCTTGTTCTTCCACCATAACATGGCCACCTCTATCAAGTATAGCACGTGACCGTGTTAATCTTCGTTTGATCGCTCTTCACCTTGTTGCACTTGAACTAGTTCTCCAAATGTCACAAAAAGGTTTCCACCTCTTGTGCGTCCCAGACACCATCAAAGACAAGTGGCTTGGGAGACTCAATTTTGGCCTCCCTTTCAATGGTTGATGTAACATCCTTCCCTTCCTCAATGACCTCCTCAAGCACCTTTACCGTGGCATTCATGGTCTCCAGCATGTCCATGAGCTTTCCTTACAAGGCGGTGATCCGGTACTCCAAGAAAGTGAATGCTTTTTTGGCCTCGACCTCAGCTACCTTATGCCCATCCAAGTCCTCATAGATGCTGTCATTTTTATCAAGGGTGAACTACTTCAAGGTCGTGAACTTGTTGTTGAACTCGTTCAAGCGCTTGCCAAGGAATTCCACTGCTTGACGGGTAACCTCTACCCTTTTGACCCACTCCATACTAGGTGTGATGTTCACGTGCTCCTCGCCACGCTCATCGTCACTCACCTCTGTGGCTAAGAGTGAGTGGGTGGTAATTACGTCGCTTGGTGTTGGCTTGAGAAGCATATCGTCCTTCTTGGAGTTCTTCTTCCCTTTTCGTGACTTCTTCCCAACATCTATCTTGACATTAGTGGCATAACGACATCAAAGTCTCCTCCTCCTGCCATGATCCCCTTGGTGAAACCCGCTCTTATACCATGTTGTCATAGACTTAGAACTTTTGTAAGACTCCCGTGTGGCACTAGTCGATTTGGTCACGACTCTTTCACGATCTTGCAAATACTAGTAAGCCTTTCAACTCAGATCGCTAAGGGAACGCTAGTTAAGAAGACTATAAGAGAAAACTTTTGGAAAGAAGGCTTGTATTACTTAGAAGAATGCTTTACATTTGCTTTTTTGGATTTCTTCATGGTTTGGCAATGCAAATGACCTCCTCTTTTTATACTACTCCTAAGGGGCCAAAGTGCAAATGATATTTACATGAAGAGTCCTCCTATGTTTACACAATAGTCCCTTCTCTACAATTCTCCACACAATTCTTGAGAAGACTATAGAGTACAAGAATAATCTTCAAGGATCTAGAGTCATCCGTAAACTACCCAAAGGCTCCAGATTCTTCTTCTCCATGAAAAAATAGTGTCGGGTCCTAACACCAGGCTCTACGAAACCCCGATTATAGGTCGTAGAGTTTTCTACGGTCCATAGACCCTAGTCTCGTGGACTGTCAAAACCCTAGTTTGGAAAATTAGCTTTATAGACCTATCAATGGGCCATATGTAGAAGTACAACTCATAGAGTAGGTCGTAGAAGCCGCTAACACTTTGACAAATTAGAGCACTTACCTAAAGTCGACGAGCCCTATTCACGGCCTGTAATTTTATCTACGTTCCATAAAGTTGGCTCGTGGACTGGAGTGCACATTAGTTTGCTCTTTGAAAATGTTCTACGAGTCAGTGAATGGGTTATGGTGTGAACCACGACCCGTAGAAATGGTTGTAGAAGCACTTTTGTTTCTTATTTAGCCCTAGATGGCTGACTTGCTCTTGTACCTATTCTTTACAAAAAAACATTGTTACCCTATATGCCACCAGTCCAGAGTCCAAACAAAATTTACAACCAAAATGCTAAAAATTAAACTACCTACAAGTCCAAAAGATAAAAGGAAACAAAACTGCCACTATTATATCAAATATCTTGGGTAGCCTCCCATGTAGCGCCTGCTTTATTGTCACGACACGACTTAAACAACTTGGTTATTCAGACTTCACCAAGTGCCCAAACTTCCATCTTCAAGTCATCGGGCCTCTTCATCGACTGACAATATTGAAGACGACTTCTTCATCATTCAATCAAAATTTGAGTTGGTTCAATTCCATATCCACTAGTGCTCACCAAGTGGCTAGGAATGTTCATCCCAGATGATTAGGACTGCACGCAAGCATTACAAAGTCTGTTGGGAATATGAATTTCTCTACTTTAATAAGGATGTCATATGGTATCCCCACAGACTTCTTCACCGTTCGGCCAACCATCAACAATCGCATGCTCATAAGCGTAGGACTCCCAATCCTAGATTCTTGAAGACCGCAAGGGGCATCAGATTTATGCTGGCATCTAGATCACATAATGCCCTTGAGAACTCAACATCTCTGATGGTGCAGGGTATGGTGAATGCTCCAAGATATTCTCGCATTTGCACCAAGGACCTTATAGCTATCGCACTATAATGTTGAAGCTACTGGGAGAGCTCCTGGCTTACAGTGTACTTCTTTGTGACCAAGTCCTTAATGAACTTTGCATACCTAGACATCTTCTCTAATTCCTCAATGAGAGAGATGTTGATGAAGAGTTTTTCAGCTGGAGAGGAAGTTCTTGAATTTACCTTCCTCCTCCTTCTTTTTGATTCTCTAGGGGAAAGGAAGAGGAGGTCTAGGAATGGTTTTCAACTTTTGTAGCATCGCCGCAACATTACTTTCCCCATCCTTAGCACGAACATCTCTGGTCTCTGTATCGTTGCTCTCAACTATCTCTTCACGAATGTCCTTATCATCAACAAACATCGGAGGGTCAATGGTCTAATTGCCACCACGAGTAGTCACCACCATACACCGCCCCTCATTTTTTGGATCCTAAATTGTATTGCTAGGCAATGTACCTTTCCGACGCTAGTTAAGTTAAGTTGACATTTGAGCGAACTGTTGCTCTAGCTGCTTGATAGAAACATAATGAGACTTGATTTTCTAATAAATACTAGAGATGTTAGATTTCATCCCCTTCAAGGTCTAGCTCGAGCTTCAGCCTTCTTGAACAAATAATCAAACATCTCTTCAACTCTAAAACTACCAGCACCCGAGTGTCGATTATGTGGTGGCACATATGGACCGTTCATGTACCCATCTCTGCGTCCCCAATCAACATCTCTGTCCTGGCCCCTATTTTTGTCATAGTAGCCTCCTCGATTATTTTCTCTGAAGGTGCCATCCCTATTATAGTTTTGACCTTGGTTTCCTTGACATTGACGCCAATAGTCCAAATTGGACCATTAGGCGTTGGTCTAGAAACTCGCCATCTGATCAGTGATGAAGCAAGTGTCCTCCTCATAGTACGACTTCTCGTATATGGGTGCTCGTGAAGGCTAATGAGCTACTACATTCACATGTTCTTTGTTCTGCTTCATCAACAACTCCAGATTTGTACAAATCCTTGCAAGCTCTTGCATCATATCCTCATTTCTTTTTGCTCATGCTGAATTAGTACTACCTATGAACGAGCTCTTTATTATCGACTTACCTCTCATCCCCCATGCAAGATTTGTTTTGACCACTTTTCTAACCTCTAAGCAATCATCGGAAATAGATGATCTATAAATGAGTCTCTCATGATGGTGTTAGCAACAACTTGGTTGTTCTCGTCGAGGGCTCAATAAAAGATCTACACTAAGGCGTCATCCAAGATCTTGTGTTGAGGGATACTCCTCAGGAAATTTGTGCACCTATCCCAGGCAGTGCTAATCGAATCACCAGGCAATTACTCGAAGTTGTTGATTTGGTCCTTCTACTTCAGCTTCTTCGATCTCGGAAACAACCTCTCTAAAAAGGCCTTTAACAGTTCAGCCCAGTTGGTGATCGAACTCGGTGGGAGCTTAGATAACTATGGCATTGCATCACCTTTTAGAGATAAAGGGAAAACACAGAGCCCAACGACATCCATGGATAGATTCTAGCTTCCCATCATACTCTTACAAACGAAAACAACAGTATGTAGATGGTTGTGCGAATCCTCTTATAGTAGGCCCATGAACAACTGTGATTCTGTAGTATTTGTAGTAACCCACTTGAAACAACAAAGTTTGTGTCATCCGGTAGTAGCGGTAACATAATAGCTCCAGTGACATCCAAGGTCAAGGCAATATTGATTCCATGTATGAGCCGCAGCTTGAAGATCCTATGGTGGTGGATCAATATCCTTAAGTGAAGGTAGTTTATTATTATTCTCATTTTGGTTCTGGTTCAGTGCTGCATTCACTACATTGATTGCAGCATTGTTCGCATTGTTATGGGCCATCCTTCTCAGCGTCCTTTGGATCGAAAGGTCAAACGTAGTCAAGGGTATGCCTCGACTTCGCGTGTTGTGCATACAATACACCTACACGCTGAAACAAAACAAAAATGACAAAAAACATAAAATGAGGGAAGTAAGGATTAATTCTCGAATTACTCAAATAAAATAGTCTAACCATATTCCCCTGGGAGAGTGTCAAAATCTTGATGTCGCCCAAGCTACACCTCCTTTTTGAAGGTTAAAGCAGTCATTGTCAAGATATATAACCTAAACAAGGTTAGGGTCAAACCTACAAGGTATAGGGTAGACTCAAAGTAATTTCAAACAATTTAAGTTAATTAACCTACTTATCTCCCGAAGGGGGAGGGGGTTGTAGTTTGAAGAAAGTAATCCTAAACTAGCACAAGTGTTGTGAAATCAATAAGAAGAGTAACTAGGGTATTGTCTTCCTCATGATTCCCTAACTTGGTATTATCAGATAATTACATTCTTTTCTAGTATGTTGCGTGCAGAATGGTAAATTAAGTTTACCGAACCCTTTGATCTGGGCGAGAGGTAAATTTCACTATGTGATTTGATCTATCCCCATAGTGTGACATTACTAACCCTTACCTATGTCCCATTACAACATCCACTTTATCCAGTTTGGTTGATTAGACAGAAGAAATCGATCGAATCCTGTTAATTAATCTCCTTTCCCATTTATTATTGCCTTGATCCAGTCATTAACAAGTCGGAAAGTTCTAACATTTTCACCATTGAAAAGCAATCAAAACAAAGAGAATTAATTAATATATGCTTGCACACTTTCCAAGAATTACAAATTATCCAATTTTATCTTGTTAGTTTTCATGGTTCCCATAACCCCAGTTGTGGATTTAGCTATGAATTATCATTATAGATTCAAGAATCATAATATGGAATAATATAATTGAGCACTTACAAGGATGAATTTAAGAACAAGAAATCCCAACTCTTTAATGGAAATCACAAAGCATGAACTAAAATCACAGAATAATATTCCAAACACTTCTCTCAATGTTTCTGATCATTCTCCTCTTTTCTCTACTGGAAATAACCTAAAAATTACATGTATAGTGCATAAAATACAATTCCAAAACAAAATAGAAAAACTGAATTCGGCAGGAAATACGAGCTGACTTACGAGTCGTAGTAAGTTCTACGGCCCGTATCGGGTCTTCGCAGACTTCATTCTTCAAATTTGAGCACATCTTCTACGAGACCTTTCTTTCAACCGTATTCAGACTTACAGCCCATATAGGGTTTCTTCTAATGACTTTTCAAAAAATCCCAACTTTTGATCCTCAGAGTACGAAACCTCATTTACGACTCATACAACTTTCCACGACTCGTCTAATAATTCGTAGATGCAACTTCAAAAAATTACCCCATCACTGGATCTCACTTACGAAACCCACTCTACGGCTCATGAAACTTTTCATGGCCCGTAAAGTGTGTCGTGGAACAGCAAAAACTGCAGTAATTGCACACTTACCCCAAAATCGTGTCAAATCCCATAATCCAAAAAAAACAAACATAAAAAGACATCAAACCCACTAATATCACTTTGAAAGCATAAAAAAACCCCATGTTTTAAGCATCAAATGTGTTGTATTTCGATAGCACATCAATCCGCGATGCAGAGACGTTGCGCACCTTGCTGGAATTTGCACTTTTGCTCTAAAAAAATATTATTTGATCTGGTAGCTCTAAATTCAACCAAGATCATTTTCCCACATAATTTTTTGTGTTGATCACAATTCCAACCTCGGATTCCCCAAAAAGATTCAGGATAATGTGTTATGCGAGCGTTCGCTCATTTAGGGATATTTTGATAATTTTATCGGGTGTTACAATTAAATTGAGTATATCATAGTTATTCAATTTATATATGTCAATTAAAAGATAAGACCTCTTTGTAAAGTTTGTCTTTAGACCTCCAGACATGTTAAGATGGCCCTGGACCATTGTATATTTTCTCATAAAAATGGCAATAAGGCAAGGCAAGATTGAGGCATAACAAGTTGTGGCGAAAAACCATATTAAAAGGGAAGAGCTATAATACCCCCAAATTCATCCCACCTAACCTACTGCAAATACCCAAGAGAAGATGAGAAAGAAACTGAGAAAAATCACCAGGAGAAACTACGAAGACCATTTATGGCTCGTAGAGTGATTTACCATAGATGAAGCCCCGTGGGTGCTTATGTGACTTGGTGAAATTTTCTAAGTCAAAGTCCCAAGTACGAGATACCATACGAACCATACATTGATCCGTGAATCGTAGATCAGGTTACATGGGTTGATGATTCAAAACTAACTTTTTTGGATATCAAATGACGAGTTGGCAAACAACCCATCAAATCATCTATGGCCTATAAGTATGGTTTTTATAGGTTGAAGTTCCAAGGAACCACATTTTTTGAACCATGAAACCACGAGTAATCAAATGGCTCGTAAGGTACTTTACGACCCATAGGAAGCAGTATCGTAAGTCCCAGGTTGATTTCCAGGAACAAAATTCTAGGAAACATTAACTTACGAAAAGTTACTTACAGCCCGTAAGTGGACCCACGACCCGTAGACGGGGTCTCATGGTTCCACTCGGACAATTTTTAAGCAGGATATTTTCATCTTTTCCTATGCTTTTTAATTGAAAACAATGATGTTTTTGACCTTTTATAGGTCCTATTTCAGTATCCTAAGTATATTATCGCTTAATATGTGCTTAGGAATTCTTGAGAGCATAAAAAAAGAGAGAAAAGCAAGGATTTCCAGTTCAAGCATGGGAATCATCAAAGGATTGATTATTCTTCCAAATTCTAGGTATGTAAGGCTTCCTAAAGTAGAGGAACGAGTACATCCATGCATCCCTTCGTAGTATTGAGTTGAATCATGAATACGAGTGTGTCTGAAAGTCCGGTAATTCTAACCTTTAAGTTTTCTCGAATTTGTTTTGAGTCCTCATGATTGTATGTAAATAAAATGATGTATTGCATTTCCATTCTTATGAAACTGAGATAACAGTAGTCCTGTACTTGACAGCATGATTCCTGATTTCATTACTTGATAACGTTTTGTGTATTGACTGTATTGAGAATATGAGTCTATTATCTGAATTGAGTACTTGGAGCATGTTTGAGCATGAGGAGTATGTACATATTCTTGTTCTTTAATATGTATGAGGTGAGCACCTTATGTGTCATGTGTTGATCATGATTGGTATGAGAATGAATGACTGTCTGAACCGAAGTCCCACGTGATGTAAGTTGGAGTCTTGATTTACATGCATGAATGACAAATTCTAAATTGTTGAGCTGTTGGGAAATTGAGTTGAGTTGTTTTGAGACGAATGAAAGAGATGAGTTTGAGTTGATTTGCATGAGCACATTTAAGTTTTGGAAGGAGTATTGATTATCGAGTTAGGTAAGAGGATAACACCTCAAAATTACGTTGCCAGCGTAGGATAGTCATGCAGTTAATTCGGGCAGCTCATGTCCCAAAAGATGGACATTCTCTTTGGATCTGAGAGAGAGAGACAGGAGAATTGATCGTCCTTTACTTTGGAAAGTTTGGGATGGGCATGGTAATAACATCGCCTTCATTGTGTATCACAAAAATTTAAGGTGGTGGGAGTTATGTCGGTTAGAGAATCTTTGAAGCAACATTTGATTGAGCATATAATGTTTTAAACTGAGCTACATGAAAATTTGAGTCTCTTTCAAAGCATGACTTTAAACTCCAAACCTTGCATAATCATTGAATTGAGTTATGAGCTGATGAGATGATTTTCGAGTCGAGTGGATTGATTTCAGTCCAAGCCATTCTTTATTTATTTTTGTCATTTTATATACCAATATATTCCACGCACTGATGTCCATTTGGGCCTACATCATTTATGATGCAAATACAAGTAATAGAGGACTTTAGTAGGCGTACCTTTGATGTTCAGTTCCCTTGCTTTTAGAGTTGGTGAACCCTTCTTGCTATTCGGAGGGGCCTTTTTATCTTTTATTGAGTATTTTTAATTTGTTTGATTGAGGTAGCCCGGGGCTTGTCTTGGCACCTTCTAGATTGGAGTAGAGTCTTCATAGACGCTGAGTAGAGAGAAAGTTGATTGTTTTATATTTTTCCAACAGTAATTCTTTGAAGCTATCTTTATAAGAGTTCTATTTATCTATCTAATGGATTTTCTAAGTATTCTTCTACTTTTGGGAATAATGTGATGCCGAGGCCAAGTTATTTTCTTGGGAAATCGAAAATGATTTTTCAAGTGACGGCCACACCAAGGGTAACCTCCTGAGGTGTGACAAGAGCGGAATAGAACAACTAAAGTACATTTATAAGAAAAATAAGAAATGGGACAGAGCATATATAAGACTGATATTATAATTGTAAAATCAACAACAATCTAAATATGTGGCTCTTATAAAGAAATTCTAGAGTGTGAGGATATATACAACATTTGCATTTTGGTATGAACTCAATTGATGTATCAACAATGGGCATAACTTAATAAAGGCATAAACAAACTCGCTTCTGCTTTGAAATTGCATCACAAATAAATAGAACAATTCCTTGAAGAATCATAAATAAAGTCCAAGAAATCAAAACTCTTATGGGAAAAAAATATCCTGAACAGTCATTATTTTCTTAGACAACATAAATGGGATGGGGCGGGGACGCGGGGTAGGCAGGACAAGGCTAATTATTCAAAAAAATGTTGAACATGTTAAGGCAAGGTGGGTCAAAATCTTAGTAGGTTAAGGCTTCCTAATTTGTCCTATTGTCATTCCTATTTTTCCACATCCGTTAACTTGGCTCCATGCTTTTTATTCATTTAATATCCCTTCATTCATTACATATATTTTTATTTAACTAATCACAAAAATAAACAATGTAAGAATATATCGATTATAGTAATTTTAAATTAAAATTGTACTTAACATGCACAAAAATATATATCATTAGTATTAAGAATATCATATTTGATAAGTTTGCTCCTTTACTAATATTTTTCATTTTATTCATTATACGATTTGCTTAAGAATAAAATAGAAATATCGAAATTAACAAATTTATTAAATATAGAATAATAATGTTCTTTTCTTGAACGTAACTGGCCAAAAAACATACACTAAAAGGAATGTATAGAGTAACAGTTATCTTAGCTCCATGCTGCTCTTTTTATTAATTCGAAGATGCACTGTTTATTATTATCAAACTAATAGCAGTAAAAACATCTCATGCCTACTCTCGATCAAATGGTTTCACATGAACTAAGCTGAAAAGAGTAATTCGTAAGTTAAATTTTAAAAACAATCTTCAACTATAACCTAATCGAAGCAATGTCGCGTGAATGCAGGTTTAAGGTAATACATTTATTTGAATTAATA
This sequence comes from Solanum rostratum, assembly GCA_029948455.1. Lineage (NCBI taxonomy): Eukaryota > Viridiplantae > Streptophyta > Magnoliopsida > Solanales > Solanaceae > Solanum > Solanum rostratum. The sequence continues at coordinate 48,062,069 of CM057047.1, read as the reverse complement.
TTTTTTAAAGCAGAGTATAATCTTATATATAAAATATTGTGAAAATTACAATAAATAATAGTTATGAATTCATAATTTTATGAATATAATGAATTCAATGCTAAAAGCACTTCAATGTGAAATTATAAATAAAAATTTTGATTCCACCTTTGAATATGAATTAATTGCAAATCGTAAACTTGACCACTTGGAGGCAATTTTGCGAAAATGGGTCTATCCTATATATCCTAGGACTTGAACATTTTGACGTTCAAGTAAAGCCCATATTTTGCATTTACTAATTTCTTCTACTTTTCTCGCATCGAATATATTATCCACAAGAATGTAATAAAATAAAAATAATACAAGTCTAAAGTAAATGCTTCTTAACTTGGTAATTGATGTTGATTTTATATTTTTACTCCGAAATAAATTATAATCTATATTTCTGTGGTAGTAAAATAATCTTATTTAATTTCTTATGCAAATCTAATGCGAAAAGGTCTATTGAGATGTCTTTAGTTAAAAAGTATTTTTTGTCATTGGTTGTTGATTGTTTGCTCAAAATAGTGACAAAATATACACAAATATTATCGACACTCAAAATAACAAAGCTATAATTGAAAGATATGAATTAAAAACTACTCCCTCCATTTAAAACTAAATGACCTATTTTGAGTTGGTATGGAGTTTAAGAGAATAACGAAGACTTTTTAATCTTATGGTCATAAATTAAAATTATGTCAAATGTACTAAAATGTCCTTTAATCTTGTAGTTTTAAATATGATATATGGAAAGTTGAAATTGAAGTTTTGCCCAAAAAATGGTTATTCTTTTTAAAGCGGAGAGAGTAAAGATTATAGTTAAAGTGGGTTCCATGATTTTGAAAAAATTATATACCAACTAAATTAAAGTGAACTATTTTTTAATTTTTTTTTGAAAATACCCATCGAATGTGTCTGCTTGATTCCAAACTCCTATATGAAAGAAAGAGAATATGCCTCCTCTCAAGAGAAGGTTATTTTATGTGGTAAGATTGAATCCATTTAGTAGTTTAATAGGCTGGTGATACTTTAACAATATATGCGTGTTTATTTTGATGAGTAGCTTCACCTGTAATCTTAACTCGAGTTTGGAGGATGATGGATCAAGTTACATGCGTGTGAGCAGCTTCACTTGTAATTATCGAATTTGGAGAGATATAAATATGCCCTTTAACTTGGCATCTCCTTCAATTTTGGATTGCATAAGTAGACCTTAACTTGTATAAGTTGGACAAGTAGACACATGTGTCCAAACTTGCATGATACATGTCGGACATCACATATAGGATTCATGTATGACACAAATTGCCACATAAAACGCCAAGTAAGACATGTGTGTTTACTTGTTAAAATATATATAAATTTAAGTGTTGGCTTGTGCACATCAAAAATTGAAGAATATAAATATGAAATGAAGTTAAATCAAAAAATACATTTATGTGTTATGCCAATAGAATTGCATAACTTCATCTTTTCTATCAAAAATAACTTTACCAAAATTATGTTATTCAAGGGTTAATCGAGAGATTAAAATTAAGCATTTTTGTAAATAGGTCTGCGTACATTCTGCCTTCTCCAGGCCCCACTTGTGGGATTCCACCGGGTATGTTGTTGTTGTTGTCGTAAATAGTAAACCTTTCTTCTTTTTAGGGATGACGAAAAAAATAAACTCCTCTAGGTTCAATGTTTATATCAAAACAAAAAAATACAAGACATGTTTTTGATATACACATGTATCACTTAACTATGATTACATGATATGTCTTTTCACCAACATGTACAATTGGAATCTCTCCACCCTAAACTGCTGGTTCAAGGTTCGAACATTAAAATTTGAAGAGAATCAATTGGGAGCACGAATTCTAATTTAGTTGAATGCTCATACGAATATCGGACATCACTTGAAGAGGCAGAAGGAACATATCATTTTCCACTTCAATTTTAACTACTAAAACTAAATTATGTGATTTGATGCGAAAAATATGACAGAGATAAGTACATGAGGGCCGTTTGGGCATGTAAGATGAAATCATGATATGAAATCAAAGGAGATGAAGTTGGAATTTTGTTTTTTGATATGCAATTTGAATTTTTAATTGTAGTTTTTACTCATAAACATAAAAACCTCATAAGTTATGAAAACTATCAAAATTGTCCTAATTCTTTATACAATCTTACCAAATATTCGAAAGTTTAAAAGTAAAGTATAATACAGTACCATAAAACTATTCTAAAAATTAACATTTATTGATCGAAATTTAGTTCAATAAAAATGCAAAATTGAACATGACTTGTAGTGTTTTACTCTTTATAATCATCCAACATGGTACGAATAATCACTTTAAATTGAGCCTGTATTTCTTTATATAAATAGTACTCCCTCTATTTCATATTAACTTAATTTGTGAAATAATGCACATATTTTAAGAAATACATTTAAGGACTAAATTTTAACTGTATTTTTCTCTATCACCCTTATGAATAACTTTGTAAGTAATATATTTTAGTTTCTAAGAAGTACAAAATTTCAATCAAGGAAAGGACAAACATTAAAAAACTTACAAACATCTATCTTGACCTTTGAACAATTCAATTAGTTTGAACAATGAAAAAACCTCCCAAATTTAAGTTAATATGAAATGGAGAGATTAATGTTTTTAGAGGAATAATATGAACTATAAATTTGATTGGTGAGAGTAAGGGGTCGTTCGGTACGATGTATAAGAATAATGCTCCTTTGCCCAATAGATCCTTCAGCTGCTCTTTCACTTCTTGCAACTCTGCAGGAGCCACTCTATATGGCGAAAAAGAGATAGGTTGGGTATCAAGGAGAACATCAATCCTAATGTCGATCTCCCTATCAGGAGGGACTCTAGGAAAATCGTTAGGGAAGATATCAGGGAACTTATTGAAAACTAGAATCAACTCAAATAGTGGAGACTCTACATCATCAGCCTTAACCCGCACGTGTTGATCGATACATCCTTTAGAGATTAGTTTTTTTGGTCCTAAGATAGGAAATAAACTTACCCTTAGGCTACAGAACTACCCTTTCGTTCTATAACAAGCTCATTCAGAAATTGAAAACTGACCATCCAGGTTCTACAATGACAGAGACATAATAAGCGTGCAATCAGTCCCTGTAAAAAATCACATAAAAGTCAATCCTCTTTAACTAAACTAAGTTTGCCAAAGTATCTTTATGATAGAGAGATATCGTGCAATCTCTATGTACCGTTTCAGCTAGGTTGGACTCACCAATAGGAATAAAAACACTGAAGGGCTCAAGAAGACATTCAGGAAGAACCTTAAACTTACTAGCCACATATGGAGTTACAAATGATAAAGTGGCATATGAGTCACGCAAGACATACACATCATAGAAAAAGACTCGAAGAATATCCATGACAACATATGGTGCAACTTTCTAATCCTATCGATATCCCATCGCATACAAACGGTTTAACCCCTGCCCGTAATAGTCGTAGCACCTCTTTTGACCACACTAGCTAGTGGTGCTATTGAAGACTAAGCTTTATTATCTCCATTGCCCCGCCTCCTCATTGGGCACTCATTTTGGAAGTGACCAGCCTGTTTGCACCTATAGCAAGCATTGGTGCCCTCACGGCACTCACCTAGGTGGAGTTTGCCACACTTGTCACACTTGCCACATGGGGGTTTACCCCTTGAATCTTGAGTCACACTAGCTTGGGAATGAGAACCTTGGGCTCTAGAATTCTGATAGCCTAAGATTCTAATCATACCTGTTACTTGGAGTTGGTGCACTTGCTGAGGATGGCACATAATTCAAAGACCTCTTATGAAAATAGGACCCGTCCCCCTTACTTTGCTTATGCTGGCTACACTCATGCCCTGTTGACTTAGCCTTTTTGCTCAAGTGCTCTTCCCTATCCCTCTTCTTGTCCTCCTCAAGTTATTGTGCATAGACTATGAGCCTAGAGATGTCCATGTTCGGATTCAGCAATGTCACTTTGCACTCCTTTTTCACATCTTTGCCCAAGCCAAATATGAACTTTCTCCTTCTAGATCTCATGTCGGGGACCATCTCCGGAGCATACCTGCATTGTTGTATGAACTTAAGGCTATATTCTTTGACAGTCATCCCCTCTTTCTTCAAGTTAACAAACTCTCCATCCTTTACTTCCATCAACTCTCATGGAAAGAAGTGTTCAAGAAAGGCACTCTCAAAGTCCTCCCATATGGAAATCAGCATCTTTACCTTCGCTCTATTCCCATTGATTGTACCAAAGATTTGCCACATCCTTAAGTATATAGGAAGCAAGTTCCACTCCCTCAATCTCCGTCGCATGCATAGCTTTCAACACCTTCCATATCTCATCAGTAAAGTTCTGGGGGTCTTCTTCAACCTTAGACATAGTGAAGACTAGTGGGTTCATCCTCAGAAAGTCCCTAAGCCTCGTCGCATTATTTGGCTCTTGGGAGCTTGAACTAGGAGTCTATGAACTCCAATTCCCACTCTAGGTGGCTGCCAGTTGGGTGAGCATAGTGATAGCTCCTCTGAAATCAGCCTTTATAGTAGGAGTAGGCAAAGTAGTAGGTTCCTAGGGAGCCCCAATGACTCTAGTACGTCAACCCTAACGCCTCCTGTCTATCGCAGGAGGCATCTCTAGTGGGGGATTTTTTTAGTGTAGCAAGCCGAAGCATCTCTTCCAGTGGTGGTACACTTAGGAGGCATGATCTTCAATCATATAACGCATGAATTAGATAGATACTTTAATAGAGTTAAACTCTATCATACAAATTTAGAATACAATAAAGTGTAACAATTCCTAATGTTCTATAGCCTCCTACGTATAAAGTGTGGTTCACAATATACCCATAAACAAGACTCTACTAGACACGACTTTATAGAATCCCTAGGACACTTGAACTCTATGCTCTGACACCAAGTGTTTCATGTCTAGGGTGGGTACCCTTGGCGTGGCAGACACTTAGAGACTATTGCGAGCCCCCAAGCGAACTAGTAGGCCTCATCACATTCGTTCAATTCTATTATAACAGCGGAAGACATTAATGAATAAGAATACTTAAATGAAAAGCAGTGAAAAATCGATAATCAAAGGCCAAAGGCCAAACAATCTATCCATCAACTAAGTAAGTCCAGTGTGAAAAAAACTTGCAAAAAATAACATCCAATCACAGCTAAACAATCTAGTCTATGAAGTCTCTAAAACACCTGACTAAATGGTGCCAATGACAGAACCATGGCTACCTTTAAATAGAATAAAATAAGTCTAACTCAAAGCTAGAATAGAAACATAATGTCCTCCGAAGGTAGGGGGCTCACCATCAGCTGAAAGCAAAATACGTCCTCAACGGGGCGCCTACTGATGACTGGTAGTACTTGTCTCTACATCATGAAAAGATACAGGCCCAAATACAGGCCCAAATAGACGTCAGTATGTGGAATGTACGAGTATGTTAAAAGACACAAAGCAACATGTAAAAGAAAAATAACATCAACTCAAATAGCTCAACTCAAGAAGTAAGAAACTCAATCATCATGTCAAGAGTCTAAAGTAAGAATACAGTTTAGACAATGACCACTCATATACCATCTAGTCCAATCCACCTAGAGTACTATCAGGAACTATATAGGAGTTTCTCTAATCGACAACCATTACCTATGAGCCGGTGAGGATACAACAAAGTAATGTCGTTGCCATGTCCCTTGCCAGGATTTAAGACATCCCATTAGTGGATACAAATTCAGTAACATCAAGTCCTCTTTTTGGGACAATAGGAAATATCCAATTTCACGGTTCAATCCTATTCTATGCCGACTATGTAGTTATTGAGTTTGCATTGGACTTACTCTTACTCAATTCGGTGCTCAATACTCCTCCAAGACTCAATAAGCTCATACAACATGAACTCTAAGGTTAACTCATTCATCTAATCTCGTTGGACATTTGTCAACTCAATTCATCACATCAACTATCAACTCCTTGGTTACATTCTTTTAAGGTTCAACTCTTGACTCATAAAGTCTTTATGATGCATCATTCTAACTCATAAAATTCAGCAAAAATAAGTAGAGGTAAAGCATTTAGGGACCCCATGGACTCCTTAAGGTCAAATTATACTTATGCATACTCATTTAAGTGAAATATGTAAAAATAACAAGAATTCATGTCAAGGTTCATGTAGTAAGGCAAAATCATCTATTTCAAGTATTTAATTCATAAAAATAGTAATTCATACAAGATCATATAGGAATACATTAAGATTTTAGAGAAACCTTCAAGAAACATTCATAGGAGACTCAATTTATTCCCAACTCCATCAATTCGGGTTATGGGGCACATGGAAGAATAAAATCTATATTTTGGTTAGCTTTATATATCTAGAAATTTCGATTCTTGGATCAGCTTGAAAGAACTCACAATATTATCTTCAAACCCCAACGTTTTTCTCCCTTGTAAACTCGTTCTAAGTTGGAGAAGGTGTTTTTTCGCGTAAAAAGGTTAAACTAATATATTTAGGGATTTATTTAGGTGTAAAAATGTGAGGTTTAGGCTTTGAAAGGGTGGAAAAAGACCAAAATTCCTTTCTTAAAAAGCTATTAAAATCATCCATGGGCCAACCTACGGCCGTAGGAACCAATTCATAAATGTTTGGACAAATTTTGGGGTCTCTGGATTGAATCCACGAGCCCAATCAATGGCCCGTAGAAGTTTCTATGACCTATAGATCGATCCATCAAATCTGGGAATAAAAAATGGATTTTCTGAAGTCTTTCCACGAGTTAATAATGCGGGATGTAACTTAAACTACGGCCCATATGTGGTTTCGTAGTTCAACTCTGTTCTAGCAATCTTTAGTAAAATGACCATAACTTTTGACTCCGAACTCTAAATGAGGTGAAATCAGTTGCCTCGGAAAGATAATTCAAAGACTTTCATTTGGTAGTTCATGGGACATCTGATTCTCTGTGTGCTTAAAGTTATAATCATTTAAATTTGACCCTTGTATATCCTAGCACTAGAAACTCAATTAATAGGAAGTTTTAAAACTTGGCTAAGTACTAGAGGTCCCTTATGACCCTAATCAACTTCCTACGTATAAAAATTAAGCTTGAAACATAGGTGCATGGACGAATAGAGTTATGGGGTGTCATAATAATTAACTGAATTCAGTGTGATTACTCATGTATAATCAACCTGAATGGATCAAGTGATGGTTATATTAGGATAAAGATAAGAGTTAGTAATGAAACACTACAGGGACAGATCGAATCATATGGTGAAAATTGCTAACACCTGGATCAAAGCGTTAGGTAAACATAACTTACCAGTTCTACATTATACACACTAGAAAAGCTTACAATTATCTGGGAATACTACGTTAGGAATACATGGGAACGTAATACCCTAGTTACTTCTCTCACTAATTTCACAACACATTCACTTGATGATTTGATTCTAAGTTTAGGTTTATTTCTTGTATTTTACAAACCCCTTTTAGGAAATAAGTAGATTAATTCAAAATAATTGTTTATAATTATTCCAAGTCTTGACCTTATTCCCTGTGGGATTGACCCTAAACACTGTTCGGTTCTATATTTTGACAACAAGAACTTATACCTTGAATTGGAGGTGTATTCTAGGCGTGATCACTATCTATCTGACTAGACTGTTTATCTTTTGCTTTTATTATTATATTGAGTTTTTTCGGCTTTGGGCATACTCGCCTTCGTGGGTTATGTGAGTGCCATCATAGCAAGATTTTGGCTCGTTACAATTCTGTGTTACAATTTGGTATCAGAGTCTCAGGTTCATAGGTCTCACATGTGTACAAGCTCAATTAAGTAGAATATTAAGGATCGATGCAAAGACGCTCGTTACACATGCTTTAAAATCTACATAGACTATTAGAAAATTCTCTTTTGCTTCATTCTAATCATTTCGTGCATTATTTTTGTTTGTGTTGAGTGTTCTCCTGTCCTTTTGACAGATGGTGAGGACTAGAGCTACTAGTGCTGCATGATGAGGAGAGGCAGTACCTGGTGTTGTTATTGAGAGCCCAGCTAAGGGTAGGGGCTGTGATAGAGGATGAGCGATAGAACAAGGCCAAGGGGCCACACCGGCAATGGATTGTGACAGGGGCATCTCCCCCGAGACTGATATCGCCTAAGTTAAACCTCCTTTTTATAGGATGAAGCAGTCGTTGTCAAGAAATAGAACCTAAAAAAGGTTAGGGCCGAACCCACAGGGGACACGTACACTCAAGAAAATTCAATGATCACAGTTCAAATGGTTAGCCGACTTACTTCCCCGGGGTGGGAGGGGTTCTAGAAATAATCGACGAAAAATATAACTAAACTAACTAACACAAGAGAGAAGAAGTCAATATGGAGAGAAACTAGGGTATTGTGTTCCCCATGATTCCCCAACTCAGTATCACCGGATAACCTAACTCTTTTCTAGTGTATAGCATGCAGAACAGTAAGTTATGATCACCAAGCCTTTTAGTCAAAGGTGAGAGGTGAATTTCACTATGTGACTCGGTGCATCTCCATAGTGTACATTACTAACCCTTACCTATTAGTCCTAGTAAAACCTCCCCTTGGCCCAGTTTGGTTGATTAGACGAGAACACATCAATCGAGTCCTGTTAATTAATTTCTTTTCCTATTCATTACTACCTTGGTCCAGTCAGTAACACTAAGCGGGTTCTAATGTTGGCCACTATCAAAAAAATGCAAAACAGAGATATTAATTAATACGTGCATGTAAACGTTTCAAGAATTATTAATTATCTGGTTTTACTTTGTTAGTTCTCCATGGTTCCCACAACCCTAGCTGTGGATTTAGCTATTGCTGCTTTGTGTAGATGAAAGAATTAAGGATTGAAAAAACATAATTGAACACTTACACAATATAATTAAGAAGAAGCAAATCCAACTTCAATAATAATTGAAAGCTTAATGATTAAATTCAAACACAAGTGTTCTAATAGGCTCTCTAATATGATCTCACAATTTCCTCTATCTAATTAATAAGTTCTCTGAGTCCTAGATGAAAAATTACCAAACCCTATTGAAACTTATGAAAATGAACCTATAAAAAAGTTTATAAAAAGTAAAATACAAGTTCTAAACAAAATAGGAGAACTGGTAGGCACGCCATACCAAAGGAGTTTACGGGCCATATTGCATTCCATAGCCCGTAATCGGGGTCTCGTATACCGCTGCTGGAAAATACGACTTCAACTCTATGATACCCCTCTACGACTCGTAAAGTGGTTCACAACTTGTAAAAGGGATTTCATCTTATGAACTTCAAAAAGTCCCAATCTTTGATCCTCAAGGCACGAAGCATCTTCTACGGCTCATAAAACCTTCTACGACTTATCTGCATGTTAGTAAAATAAACTTCAGAAAATAGCCCCTCATTGAAATTGTTCATGAAACACCCTATGGCCCATCGAATGATCTACAACTTGTAGAGTGTCTCGTATAACATCAAAAAATCATTATCTTCTGCACTTTTTTCCTAAAATCAAGGGCTACCTATAATCCTGCAAATATAAACACAAAAACACATAAGACCAACTAACATCACATTGAGAACACTCAAAATTCCAAGTTTAAAGTATGAAAAGTAATTTATTTTTGTAGCATATTAACACTCTCAACTTAAAATTGTTGCTTGTCCTCAAGAGACAGACTCAATCTATATAGATAATATATTAACACACAGACCTCAACCCCATGTCATACATCACATAAATCTCAAACACAGTTACCCACACCAACTTTTCAAAATAGGATCAGATAACTATCTAGCAAATTAATATAAACTAGTGCATGTGACAACACAACTATGACAAGTGAGGTAGTATCAACAATCCACAATCACTAAGCAAGTCTAGTGCTAACAATGCAATGCGAATGCCCTTATACAAAGAAATCTCATATCTGACACTCAATGATGTTTTCATGTATAACCTTCGGACTATGCAAAATCACTCACTCTTACAAAAGATATTTATGCATCATGCCTAATACCATAGGGTTGGCCCCATACTAATGATTAAGACTTTCAACTAACTCGACTAGGATCACTTAAAGACTTTCTAGGCTTGTAGCATAGGCTCAGGGGGCTTTGGTATGACATTATGGGAACATAATGACTAAAGGCCTTCCTTGACACTATGCATTTCTACACTTTTTCCCTACCAACTTTGGTATTTTCACCTTATCCTCCCTTTTTCCTATTTTCAAGCTTTTCTACGTGCTTTATTTTTATTTTTTCGCTTCTAGCCTTATTTCTACACTTCATTTTTCTTTTTAACTCACAATTAAGACATCACTTGTTTTTCTTACACCCAGTACATGATTTCTCTATATCACTAATTCACCCCCTCATTTTTATCTTTTGCCCTTACACCAACCATCCTCAACTTAGTCTTTTATCTTGTATTGAGGTGCACATTGACCGTCCTCAAAACAAGGGCCATTTTTGGTAGCCACCCTCAACTTAGGCTTTTTGCCTCAGTCAAGTTTCACAATGCTCAATGAAGGACTAAGGCTAGTTTCAGGATTTTACAACTAACAAGGCTAGGTTAACCAGGTGTTTTCATAGAATAGGTACATGTTAGGCTCCAAAATTAGGAACAAGGGATATATCATCATTTTGGTTGGTCATTTTAGGCTAAGTGGATTATTAAGAATAATGGCCTAAGATCCTTTCCTAATCCAATTAATCTAAAATCTAATTTAAAGTAACAAGAAAAGTTCTGAATTAGGACAAAATACATGAATCTCGCAAATTAAGCTCACCCTCACATGGCATTGCATACATCATCAAACAAAAGACTCTCAGTGCTTCTTATATCAATTTGTCCTTACTTATCAGAACAGACATTGTCACACGCCTAAACATGCATAGTTGCTATCTAACTACTAATCAAAATAAATTGTTAGTGGGTATCATTTTTCAAACAAAGCACAACAAACATGCTATATGCCACAAGTATTAGTACTATATACTACAAATACATCTAAACATCCTAAATATGCCGGTTCAACAGAAATTATATATCCACAGGGAAAACGTACACATTCAAGAAAACCATGGGATCAAAATTGGGGTATTTGTGGACCCAAGCTACTCAGACTTGACCAAGGCCCATAAATACCTTACCCTATCAAAAAAGATATGCATTGTCCCTAATGCACAAAACCACAGAAAGATAAGACATATTGGGGTCAAAAGAAACATAGTTGGGTGCCCAAGCACCATTATGTGGCTGAGTATGGCTACCCTCCTCTTGCGGGGTAGTCTTCTTAGTAATAGTATTCTATTCGGAGGTCCTAGCACCCCTCATGCGCTCACGCTCTCGAGCATATCGTCATTCCTCCTCATGTCTCGATCTTCTCAAGACAAACTCGAGCTTCTCCTTCTCTGTAAGCCTCGCATGTAAGCGTATCTCATCTGGATCATCATCCTCCATGCGGGGTCTTTTCCCATGGGAAGACTGAATAGGCTCATCAGGAGCAAATAGATCAACCACTGGCACTAGAGGTATAGTCACAGGTAGTGCAACCAGTGCTGCGAGTGATTCTGTTGTGTCAGCTCGAAGCTGCTGGATCTCTGTATAAATAATCGACAAATCTAATGGCTGGGCCTCGTTCAATCTCCATTGTACCCTCTCCCCGAAAGCATGAATGGAAGCGTCCATGGTAGAGATACAATCCTAAATAGTGGGGATCGCGAGTGCCTGCATCTGACTCTCCGAGTCTGAAATGGCTTGGCGGACCCATGGCCTGATCAAATGAGCAAACTGCGTCAACTGCGATTCAGCGTATGATAACCACTACACTAAGGAAAATATAGATGTGGTGGGAATGTATACCATACTCGCGAAAGTAAGCTGTGATGATGCAGCTTGTAGTGCAAGAATAAAAGTCGTAGGCCCCCTCTCCTCATTTGCCTCAGACTGTGCGGGCTGCTCCTTAGTAGCAGTAGCAGTAGTGGTGGTAGTTTGTGAACCCTCAGGCAGTGACACTTTGGCCAATATCTCAAGCGTAGATGGAGGTTGGCAGTGCCACTTAGTTCTCTTCAGCCTTGATCAGGCTGGGATCCAACGTACTCTAGGCCTCTATCAACTAGTGCAGCTTGTGCAACATCTCTACCCTCGACTCTAGACAAAGTCGGTATATCAAGCACGAGAATGGGATGTAGGTAGACCTTTGCAGTGCTGCCTCATGAATCTTCTTAGCGATGAGGTAGGCCCAACCAATATCATAGCCAGCTAAGATGCTGGCGACCAAAACCACATGCTCCGGAGTCAATGTATTGTCAGCAAGTATAGGTCAGATACGTCAATGAACAATCACCCACCAGATTTGGCGGGGAAACTGAGTGAAGCCTTGACAACAAGCTCTGAGTAAGTGGCGACCCATGTAGGTTTCAGACCCTGCTCAGTAATAAAACTGGCCACCCATCTCATCAAAGTAGCTTATTGCTTAAGATCTCTCATAACCAGGGGGACCCTCATCTGCCCAACCTTATAGTCAAACTCTGCAGCGGATCTAGGTGTAGGGATCTATAGTCCAAACAATATTTGGTGGATGGTGGCCTCCGATAAATCCACTTGCCCACCCCTCACTCTTTTCTCGATCAGTCTAGGATGAGCGAGGGGCTTCATCCCCTTGGGAAGAGTGCTCTGAACAGGGGCTGCATAAGAAGCATAAAAGTCCCTAACCATGGTTGAGGAGTATCGTCCAAGAGAATGTGTGAGCCCCTAGAGTGCGTACCATGTTATCATTTCCTGGAGACCAGGGACACTATCAAGTCTGTCTGAGATGACTCGGGGCTCTTCATAGATGGAGCGGCGGATGGCTTGCCTCGCATTGTCAGCTACCCCTCCACATATATCCCCTGCATGCCCTCGATGCACCACAGGCCCGTACGGGCGTCTAGAGGTGATGATTGAGATAATGTGGAAGATTCTATCTCTAAGCCGTCCTCAGAGCCTGCAATAGAGCTCGGCTCTTTTCCAGATGGAGTCATCTGTATAGAATCGCTCTCATCGTTGCCTCACTCATCAGACTAGGAATGCAATCAACGAGAGCCTGAGTCTGCCCAGCCCTGTCAGCATCTCTAGTCTGTGGTCAATCCGCCTCTAGGACTGGAGTAACTCTAAGCTTCTCCACTGATTCGCTCGGAGTAGGGACCTGCTTATCATTTGAAGGCTCATCTTTGAGCATCCTCTCTAGGGCCCTAATCCCATCTTGTTTGGATTTACGGTCCATAGTACCTGAACATGAATATATATGCAGAATGGTTAGCCCCAGAAATCACAAATTCGAACGCTAAACAATTTGAATCATATTGTAGAAGAGTTCTATGAAAGCATCTTTACGGGCCATAGTTGATACTACGAGCTATAAAGAGCTTTCATAAAATAGGGGTTTAAATAATTTTGTGACTGGAAAAGTCTACGAGACTAGGTACGAGTCGTTTACGAGTCCTACACTGAGTCATAGAAAATTCCAGCAAGCGAATCTATTATAGCCAGGAATTTATGAGACCTATCTATGAGTCGTAAAGTGAAGTACAACTCGTAGAAGGTCTCGTCTGATAGAGACTTAGAAACATTAAGTTTCTGAAATTTTTGACGAGGGGAATTACGACCTGTGGAATGATCCACGGCCGTAAAGCCACTCATAAGCAAGAAAACTCAGTCATTTGAGTTTCTAAGCAAATCACAATGAATCCCATTCGACTATTCCAACAATTATGCTATCAGCATCGAAGCAAAAATGCACACATTCATATAATTCCCGCACCACAACCATTACCCCCAACACATGTACCCCATCGACAGTGCTTAAGCATATTTACCCTACAATTCCGACCACTTATGATAGATTTCAACATTATTATACACCTATGTCAACACCCACACATTCATAATCAAAATCATTTAATCACACATGGTGAGTGAATCAATAGGCACAAATAATTATTCACAACATTCAAACAAGGCAAAAGTACCTAATTTTGGATTTTGACAAACATTCATGCATGGGCAACCCAGATTCAATTAACACATATCATTCAAACATAGATTTCATGGCTAAACTACCATTCCACAAATTGTCCAACTCAATCATACAAAACAAGGAAAATTAAAGGTTTCTAAGCAACTAAAAAACTTACCAAGATGTGCGAATAAGTAGAAGAAAATGAAGGAGGTGTTTAGGCACTAAACCCTAGGTTGCTAGAAACTTGCTGAAAAATACGTGTATGGCTATCCTCGGTGGTCGAATTCACAAGGGTGAGGGGTTGGCCAGGTTATTTTTGTATTTTAGTTAAAAATGGGGTCAAAACAATTTGACCCTATTATTTATACCTTCACCGGGTCAACTTAAAAGTTAATGGGCCTGGACACTACGAAACGTTGATTATAGGCCGTAGAGTGTTTTATGGCCCATAGATCATGGATTCGTAAAACATCCAAACCCTAGATTTCAGGACTGGGTTACATAGACTAGTCTACGAGTCGTAAAGCCATTTACGGCTCATAGAATTGGTTATATCAACACAGAGAAAATTTCCAGGAAACTTACTTAGGGTCTACGAGCCCTATTCACGACCCATAGTTTGATCCACAGATCGTAAAGTTGGCTTGTGGATTGGAGTGCAAAACTTTTTGCTCACTGGAAATCTCTACGAGATGGTGTATAGGTCATAAAGTGTTGTACAACCCATAGAATCAGTGTAGAGACCCTTCTACTGCTCTTTTCAGCCATAAATAGATGACCTAGCCCTATATCTACATATTCTGCATAGAAAACCCTGTTACCCTCTATGCAACCAACCCAATGTCAAAATATTACAATCAAAATACAAGTGAATAAACTACCTATGAGTCCAAAATCTTAAAATAAACCTACAACTATACTTTTACATCAAAGATCTTGGGTTGCCTCCCAAGTAGTGCCTGATTTAATGTCGCGACATGACTTGGAAAAATTTGTTACTCATAATTCACTAATTTCCAGGAATACATTCTTCAAATCATCTAGATGCTTCATGTACTGACAGATAATGAAGATCACTTCAGCTCGTTCAATCTAAATTTGAGTTGACTGGCTTTCATCTCTACTACTGCTCGCCCAGTGGCTAGGAATGGTCTTCTCAGGATGATTGGGATGTCAAAGTTGACTTAACAATCTAGGGTCACAAAGTCTGCAGGGAGTATGAACTTCTCAACTTTGACTAGCAGATGTATAGTATCCCCATAGGCTTCTTCATCACGCGATCCACCATCAACAACCACATATTTGTCGGAATAGGGACTCCCAATCCAAGCTTCTTGTAGACCACTAGGGGCATCAAGTTAATGTTGGCACCTAGATCACATAGTGACCTTGTGAACTCCATATCTCCAATAGTGCAGGGTATGGTGAAAGCACTGGTATCTTCTTGCTTCCAAGCCATGGACTATGTAGCAATAGCACTACAATGTTGAAGCTCTTAGGAGAGCTCTTAACTCATAGTGCGCTTTTAGTGACCAGGTCCTTCATGTACTTAACATACCCTAGAATCTTCTCCAATGCCTCAATGAGAGGGATGTTGGTAGAGAGCTCTTTAAGCATAGAGAGAAAGTGCTTGAATTTTCGTTCCTCCTCCCCCTTTTTGATTGTTTGAGGTAAGGGAGGAGGAGTCCTAGGAATGGGCTTCAACTTCTGTGGCGCATCAGCAACTTCACTCACCCCATCCTTTCAATGATCATCTCCATTCTCCCCATCCTTGGCCGCGACCATTCCCTCTCGAACATCCTCATCATCAGCTACCATGGGAGGATCAATAGTGATATTGCCACTTCGATTAGTAACTGCTATACACTGACCTACATCTTTTGGATTCTGAACTATGTTACTAGGAAATAATCCCTTATGATGCTGATTAAGTTGAGTCGACCAAACTTTCATTCAAGTTGTTTGATAGCCACAGGTCGAGACTCAATTTTTCTGATTTATACAAGAAATCTTTTATTTCATGCCCCTTAGAGTCTCATCTTGTGTCTTCGTTTTCTTCAATAGGAGATAAAACGTCTCCTCAATTCCAAAACTACTTCCACATAGATCGTAGTTATACGGTGGCACATAAGGACCATTTCTGAAGCCTTCTCTGCGACCCCAATCTGCATCTCTCTCTGGACCCCTATTCCTATAATAATATCCAATGCGATTGTCCCCATAAGCTCCATATCTGTTAAAGTTCCGACATTGATTTCCTTGACCTTAGTGCCCAATAGTCCTAATTGGACCCTTGGGCATTAGTCCGGAAACCCCTCATCTGATCAGTGACAAAGCACGTGTCCTTATCATAATAGGTCTTATCATACATTGGTGCACGTGGAGGTTGATGAACCACAACATTCACTCGCTCTTGGTTCTACTTCATCATCACCTCCATACCTGTGCAAATCTAGGCAAGCTGTTGGATAATTTCTTCATTGATTCTGGCTTGCTCTAGACCTACACTGACAACACATGAACTTTTACTAGATGCGCTGTCTGTCTACCTTCAAGCACAATTAGGCTTGACCACTTTTTCCATCAGCGCTGCAATCCTTGCAAATGGCTAATCTAAGAACATATCACCCATGATAGTGTCAGCATAGGCCTGACTGTTCTCATTAAGGGCACGATAGAAGATCTCCACCAAGGCATCATCAATTATCTTGTGGTCTGGGACACTACTCAAATATTTTTGAACCACTCCCATATAGTAGTGTTTGAATCACCAAGGAAGTTGCTTAAAATTATTGATCTGGTCCTTCAACTTGAGCTTCTTCGATCTAGGGTAGTACCTCTCCAAAAAAGGCCTTCTCCAAGTTTGCCCAACTGGTGATCAAACTACGTGAGAGCTTACATAGCCATAATGTTGCATTGCCCATAAGCGACAATGGGAAGACAGGAAGTCCACAACATCGATATATAGATTTTGTGTTCCCCTCACACTCTTGCAGAAGAATGCCATATTGTGTAGGTGGTTAGGAGGATCCTCTAATGGTAAGCCCACATATTTCCCATGATCCTACAACATCTGAAGTAACCCACTCGAGACTATGAACTTTGTGTCAGTCAGTAGTGGTGGCAACACAATAGCTCCAGTCACCTCTATATCCATAGGATTAAACCTGTATTGATTCCATTGGTACGCGTTTGACATTGAAATCCTGAAGCTATGGAGAAATGTCATCTAGAGAAGGTGGGTTCTCATTCTCAGCGTTCTCTTTGTTATTCCTGTTCAGAGTTGCATTGGCCGCGTTGTTTGCATTATCTTGGTCTACTCTACTCAATGCTCTGTAGGTTTTTAGATCAAATGGAGTTAAGACATTATGTTAACTCTGAGTGTTGAGCATGCACTACACTTACACCCTAAAAAAGAACAAAAATAACAAACAAAAGTAAAACAAGGAAACTAAGGATTAATACCTGAATTACTTATGAATTCACTAATTCTAGCCGTATTCCCGGCAATGGCGCCAAAATCATGACGTCTCCCAAGTTACACCTCCTATTATGAGGATAAAGTAGTCATTGTCAAGAAATAGCACCTAGCAATGGTTAGGGGTCAAACCCACAAGGAATACATAGACTCAAGAGAATTCAATGATCGCAATTTAGATGGTTAACCAACATACTTCCCTAAAGAGGGGGGGGGGGGGGGTTCTTTCAATAATCAATGAAAAATAGAACTAAACTAACACACAAGAGAAGTCAATATGGAGAGAACGCAGGGTATTGTGTTCCCTATAATTCCCCAACTCAGTATCATCGAATAACCTAACTTTTTTCTAATGTATAGCGTGCAAGACGGTAAGTTATATTCACCAAGTCCTTTGGTCAAAGGAGAGAGGTGAATTTCACAATGCGACAGGGCCATCTCCATAGTGTGCATTATTAACCCTTATCTATTAATCCTAGTACAACCTCCCCTTGGCCCAGTTTGGTTGATTAGATGAGAACACATCAATCGAATCCTATTAACTAATCTCTTTTCCTATTCATTACTACCTTGGTCTAATCAATAACACTAGATGTGTTCTAATGATTGGCAACCATCAGAAAACATGCTAAACAAAGAGAGTTAATTAATATATGGATATACACCTTTCAAGAATTATGAATTATTCGGTTTCACTTTGTTAGTTCTTCATGGTTCCCACAACCCTAGTTGTGGATTTAGCTACTTATGCCTTTTGTAGATGCAAGAATTATGGATTGAGAAAACATAATTGAACACTTAGACAGTAGCTTTAGGAACAAGAAAATCCAACTTCAATAAGAATAACAAGCTTAAAGATGAAATTCAAACACAAGTGTTCTCTAAGATTCTCCAATATGATCTCACAATTTTCTCTCTTTAATTACTGAGTTCTCTGAGTATTAGATAAAAACATAGGAAAACCTATCGAAACTTATGAAAAGTAACCTAAAACATCTATTTATAATAAGTGAAAAATTCAAGTGTAAAACAAAATGGGAGAAATGGTCAGCACGCCATACGAAAGGTGTTTTTGGGCCATAATGCATTCCACAGCACATAATCGGGTCTCGTACTCTACTTTTAGAAAATAGGAATTCAACTCTATGACACCCCTCTACGACTCGTAAAGTGGTTTACGACCTGTAAAGGGGGTTTCATCTAATGAAATTCAGAACGTCCCAATCTCCGATCCTTAGGGAACAAACCATATTCTACGACTCGTAAAAACTTCTATGGCCTGTCTGCATGTTCGTAGAATAAACTTAAGAAAATATCCCCTCACTGGGATTGTTCATGAAACCACCCTATGACCCATAGAATAATCTACGACCCATAAGGGTCTCATATAACATAAAAAAATAGCAAATTTTGTAGTTTTCCCTGAAATAAAGGCCAACCTATAATCCTACACATATAAACACAAAAACACATAAAACCAACTAACATCGCATTGAGAACACATAAAATTCCAAGTTTTAAGTATCAAAAGTGTTGTATTTTGGTAGTACATCAGAGACAACTGTGGAGTCTAGGCAGGAGCAGGTTCCTTATGAGTTTGTTGCAACACCCCTACTCCTGGACACGTTGTTGAGTGTTTTGGGTATACTTGAAATTTTGGGGTAGGTAGGTTCCCCGCTAGTACATCTAGTACTTCAATAACTCAAGTTAGGGTTCAACCCCATCATTAGCAACAGACCCCTGAGGCCCAAGTTTACGTGGAGCAGCCACTAGCAGCACCAATTATTGAGGTTCCACCAATAGCTGCCTTCACAAGTGAAGAGCAGCGCCAGATATGAGAGGTTTAGGAAGATGGAGTAACCTCAGTTCCATGGTGGCAAGACAAAGGACACACATGAGTTTTTGGTGACTTGCTGGGAGTTATTAAAGACTATGGGGTTGACAAAGACTCACGAGTACGATATATTTCCTTTCAGCTCTGTGGGCTAGTAAGGGAGTGGTGGAGGAACTATTTGGGATCATTCCTAGTTAGGGATCCTCTGTTTAGTTTAGAGACATTTTCTAATTCTTTTTATAAGCAATTTGTTCCATGAAGTGTTCATGATAACAGTGGTTTATGATTCGAGAGTTTGAGGTAGGGCATGATGATTATAATGGAGTATGTGGTTCACTTTCGTTAGTTGGCCCATCGTTCTACAACTATGATTCCTACTGAGGAAGAGAGAGCTCACAATTGGTGAGAAGGTTAACTTATTCTATTAGGTAGTCACTATTTTTGGTAGCCTGAGAGGATGCTTCTTTTCAGTTAGTTTTTAGTATTGCCAAAGAGCTTAAGTTTATGCAGATAGAGAAGTTTGGGATCCCAAGAGGGTTCGTACATCGGGAAAGTACTCAAGTGCCTCATCTAGGGGCAGGGGTATGACTAGTAAAGAAGGATCATATCAGCATCATGGGGTATATACATCCTTGCAACCTTCAGAGGGAGATAAGGTACTCAGGATTCTTATAGTTTAGGTCAAGGTTCATATGGTTCTCAGCAGAGGCTTGCAGGTCGGGGAGGCTACAACTTTCCTCTTGCTCCATCACAACAAATGTCTACCCCTAGATTTTTCTTTGGGTATGGATATCTTGTTCATATGATTCACTAGTACCCTATACAGACTCATTATGGGCTCCACCTTTCATACTCCCTAGCATTGGTAAGAGATTCGACACCACCTGCAAGAGTTTCAGCCGAGTAGAGTAGGGGTCATGGTAGAGGTCAGATTGATAGAGGTGGACCTGCAGGTAGAAGAGGAGCAGGTGGTATTTCTACTCATTCTAGTGGTAGAGGGGCAACTTCTATGAGTAGAGGTCAAGGTGTCCATTGTTATACTTTTCCAGGCAGGCTTGAGGATTAGGCCTCTGATGAGGTGATTACAGGTATTGTTTCGGTTTACCATTGCCCTGCATCTATGTTATTTGATTCTAGCTCTACTTATAATCTTATGTGTCTACATACTTCCCCTAGAGTTTTGACTTGCCATGCGATACCACGTCTATGCCTATTCATGTTTTGACCCCAGTAAGTAAGCCCTTAGCAGTGGATCGAGTATACTGATCTTGTCTTGTGACCTTATCAAGCTATGAGGCTTGGGTTGATATGATTATTCTTGATATGCTTGATTTCAATGTTATATTGGGGATAAACTGTCCTTCTTATCACCAGACTATCCTTGATTATTGTGCTAAGTCTGTTACTTTGGCTATTTCAGGTAGATGTGGTTATATATGGCGGGGTTCAAGCGGATCCTATCCTAACAAAGTCATATCTTATGTTTGGGCACGGAAGTTAGTAGAGCTGGGTTGTCTTGCATATTTGGCTTTTATTCATGATACAAGTGTTGAACCACCATCGATGGATATTATTCGTATTATTTGGGAGTTGGTTGATGTGGTCCCTTTAAGTATTTTTTGAGTCCCTCCTGACAGGGACATTAATTTGGCTATTGATCTTGAGCCGAGCAGCAAGCCTATATCCATTCCTCCGTACCATATGGCTCCAGTAGAATTGAAGGAGCTAAACAAGCAGCTCCAAGATCTCTTGAGTAAGGGGTTCACACACCCTAGTGTGTCTCCCTATGTCGCCCCTATTTTGTTCGTAGAGAAGAAGGATGACTCTATGAGGATATGTTGAACAAAGTGACAATCAAGAACAAATATCCCTTCTCTAGGATTAATGATCTATTCGACTAGCTTCAGGGTGTAGTCATGTTTTTCAAGATTAATTTGAGAACCAGATATCATCCGCTGAGGATTAGGGCTTTTGACATTCCTAAGATAGCTTTCCGGATGAGGTATAGGCACTATGCATTCCTTGTGATGTCCTTTTAGTTAACCAATGCCCTAGCCACATTCATAGAGTTGATGAATGGTATGTTTCGTCCATGTTTGGATTCCTTTGTTATTGTTTCCATCGATCATATACTGTTATACTCCAAGATCAAAGAGGAGCATGAGCTGCACTTGAGGGTTGTACTTTAGCAGCTTAGAGAGGAGAGGCCATATGCAAAGTTCTTTAAGTGTGCATTCTGGTTGAGTTCAGTGGAATTCCTAGGTCATATCTCTAAGTGTGCATTCTGGTTGAGTTCAGTGTTATTCCTAGGTCATATTGTGTCTTGAAAAGGTATTTTTGTTGATCCACCAAAGATTGAGGTAGTTCAGGGATGGACTAGACCTACTTCAGTAACTGAGAATCGTAGTATTGTGAGCTTAGCTAGTTATTATCGGCATTTTGTTCAGGGCTTTTCTTTCATAGCATCCCTATTGAGAAGGATCACTCTGTAGGATGCTCCATTCTTGTAGTCGGATGAATGTGAGGAGAGCTTCAAAAATCTCATGTATTTGTTGACTACAACTCCTATTTTGACGTACTTAGAGGAGGGTATGGGCTTCATAATCTATTGTGATGCATCTATGGTTGGTTTGCATCTCAAGTAAGGGATATTCTAAAATTAACCAACCCGTGTGTAAGGACTTCAATGGTATGGCCCCTATTAATCATCCTATGTTAGCGACATAGTTATTGAGTTCAAGTTGAACTTACTCTCACTCAATTTAGTGCTCAATACTCCTCCCAAGTATCAATGCTCATTAAACAATTAATCCAATCAATGAGTCTCATAAGGGCTCTTATCAATCTATCACAATCAAGCATTTGGCCTGTCAACCATCCAATCAATTTTCAATCACATCTCTCAAGAGGGATTTAGACAATCGTAGAGAGGACTATCAATTTAAACTAATCATTTGAGTTCAATTATGAAGAATCTAAACACCATCAAGTTCAATCAACATCATCATCATGCTCAATCATAATTTCAATCACAATCATACTGTCAAGACTCTAGACTCAATCCCTAGGTTTATTCATGCAATTCTTTATTAAATAATATCTTGGGTTTTATGAAATAATTCATGTAGAAATACTTTTTCATTAAGTCAAGTTCATGATGATTATCCAGCATGTAAAAAATATGTGGAATATATAGTTTACAAGAAAATCTTCAAAGAAACATGCACCTAGACTTAATACTTTCACAATCTTTCATTAATAGGGGCACATAGAAGAACAATTCTATGCTTTATTTTAGCCTTACAGGCCCGGGATGAAGTCTAATAATCAATTCCCAAGAGTTAATGCTCCAATCACTTGAATCTCTAGCTCTCTTCTCCTCTTCTTAGCCCTAGTTTTTTAGTTAGAACGTATAAATGGACTCAGGAATGGGTTCAGAAATCTTTTTTTTAGGAAAAAATAATCTATATTAGTCATGGGTCAAGTTTAGGAGGGATAGAAAAAAGTGTGGAATACCCCTCGAAAAACTAAAAATTTTAAACTACAGTAAATTGGGTTCGCATCACGGACCTGGTCGCTCCCAGTACATTTTTTTACAAATTATTTCTAATCGAACTTCTAACTCAATAGAAAATATTAGAATCAAACTTAAGTGTGAATCCGTGACACGTCCACGAGGTGAAGGTGTCGCGTACCTAGCTGGAAATTACATCTTTGCCCCAAAATGTTATCTTTTGCTCTGGTTGGCCTAAAATTCCACAAAGACCATTTTCCTACAATATATTATTTCCTGATCACGAATCCAGTCGCAAATCTGTTGAGAAAGTTTTGGATAATTTGTTATGTGGATAATATTTTATCTAAGGGTATTTTTGTAATGACTCGGTTGGTCATTTTTGGCTTTATTTGTGAAATTTACTATTTTACCCTTAAGTTGCTTTGGGCCTACTTTGAACTATTTTAATTGTTAGAATTGAAAATCTGAGTTTTAAAAATTTGAAAGTTTGAGTTTTGATCTTTTTGAAAGTTTAAGTTGTTGAAAAAGGAGTTTCTATGCCATTATGAGTTTCAAAGGTTGGATTATGGATCATTCAATTCCATTAGCTCCAAACTATCAAAACTGAACTATTGCAAGTTACAGAACTGAATTTGGAGTTAAAATGAGGTTTTTAGGCCCAAAGTTGTGATTTTAGTCATTTTTGGAACCGAAGTTTGACTTTGATCAAGATTCGGAGTTTGGAAGCTTGGATAAGAATTCTGATTGTTCTAATAGTTTCATTTGGTAAAACAAACTGTAAAAATGGTCGCATCATAATTTTTTGGAGTTTTCGAGGGTAGTTTTAGTAATTTGAGTTTTGATCTAGTTTTATTGACTTGGATCAGTAAATATGGTGAGAAGGCATTAAAACTGATTTCTGATCGCCTCGTCAATTCCAAGGATTGTTATGTTTGTGATGAGCTTGGGCACTTCGCCAACCATTGTCCACATTGGGTATTTCTTACTCAAGCAACAACCAGAGACACCTTCCAAGGAATGAGGGGTGGTTCTAAAGAATGTTGTGGTACAGTGAGAGGTGGTGCCCATGGAGGCCCAAAAGCTGCTAGTAGTTGTAGAGTTTGCTATGTTGTTCTTGACAGGGTCGAGGCATAGGCTTCTGATGCAATTACCATAGGTATGGTCCAGTATTCTGCCATTCAACTTCAGTTTTATTTGATCCAGGCTCTATTTATTCATATGTGTTGGCATATTTTGCTTCTGATATTGATATTATATGTGAGCCACTTGCCGAGCCTATTTGTATTTTCACCCCGGTAGGTGAATCTTTAGTAGGGAATCTAGTCTATCGAGGTTGTGTTGTGGCTTTCATGGGGAGAGATACCGTGGCTGATCTAATATTGTTGGACATGGTAGACTTTGATATGATATTCGGTATATATTGGTTGTCGCCTTATCATGTTATTCTTGACTATCATGCGAAGACTGTGACCTTATCTTACCCCAATTTTCCTCAGTTACTATGGACTGGAGCACCTAGCTCCTATCCTAAGGGTGTTTTTTTTTACACATATGCTTATCAATTGATGGGGAAGGGGTGTTTGGCATATTTAGCTCATGCTCGGGTTGTTCCTCAAGAGTCCCCATCATTGGAGACTACGAGAGTTGCTAGAGAATTTATGGATGTACTTCTAACTAATTTGTTTAGTGTCCCTCCAGATCGTGATATTGACCTTGCTATTGATGTAGAGTCGGGCACTAAGCCCATATATATTGCTCCAAATCGGATGGCTCCGACTGAATTGTAGGAGTTGAAGGAACAACTGAAAGAATTGTTAAAGAAACGCTTTATTCATCTAAGTGTATCTCCTTCGGGGTGCTCCTGTATTATTTTTGAAGAAGAAAGATGGCACTATGCATATGTGTATTGACTATCGCTAGCTTAACAAAGTGACCATAAAAAAAATATCCTTTTTTGCACATTGATGATCTTTTTGACTAGTTGCAGGGTGCCTCAGTGTTCTCCAAGATTGACTTGAGATCCGGCTACCATCAGTTGAGATTTCAGGAGTCTGATATCCCAAAGACAGATTTCAGGACCCGTTAAGGGCATTATGAGTTTATGGTTATGTCATTCGGGTTTACTAATGCCCTGACTACTTTTATGGAGTTGATGAACCGAGTGTTCATGTCCTATTTAGCCATCTTTGTGATTGTGTTCGTAGATGATATCTTGGTTTATTCCTAGAGTGAGGCAGATCATGTTCAACACTTGAGGACTGTACTTCAGAGATTGAGGAAAGAGAAGTTGTATGCTAAGTTCTCAAAATATGAGTTTTGGATTGAGTCCGTTGCATTTCTTGGCCATATTGTGTCAAAAGAGAGCACTATAGTTGATCTAGCCAAGGTAACACTTGTTCGTGAGTAGACTAGGCATACTTTAGTGATTGAGATTTAGAGTTTCCTTGGTTTTACCAGGGTATTATTGGCATTTTATCCAGGGTTTCTCATCTATAGTAGCCTCGTTGACCAGATTGACTCAAATGGCTATAGCATTGCAGTGGTTGGATGATTTTGAGTTGAGATTCCAAAACCTCAAAGATTTGTTGACTTCAGCACTTTTTCTTGCTTTACCCAAGAGGGAGTTCCATTTGTGCTATATTGTGATGCTTTAGGTGTGGGTTTGGGTGGTGTATTGATGCAAAAGGGGAAAGTGATAGCTTATGCTTCTAGACATCTGAAAATGCATGAGAAGAACTACCCCACCCATGACTTGGAGTTGGATATAATTGTGTTTATGTTGAAATTATGAGGACATTACCTTTATAGGGTGCATTGTGAGATCTCTACAAATCACCGGAATCTCAAATGCATCTTTACTCAGCCTAATCTAAACATGAGACAAAGTAGGTGGTTGGAGTTGCTTAAGGACTATGATATCTCTATTCTTTATCACCCTAGGAAGACCAATGCGGTGGTAGATGCTTTGAGCTGGAAGGATACTAGTATGGGAGTTTTGCATTCTTGAGGGCTGAGGAGAGGCCCTTAGCTCTAGAGGTTCAATCAATTGCTAGGAAATTGGTCTGGTTGGATATTTCTCCTCTTCAGAGTATTTTAGCATTTGTTGAGGCTAGATCTACCTTGTTTGCTCAGATATGTGCTCACTAGTTTGGGGACCCTAGATTATGCATGAGTCGTGACAATGTGTTGAGAGGTGAGGGCAAGGTGGCTCTTATTGATTCTGACGATATTTTGAGGGTTAATGGTAGAGTTTGGGTGCCTAAAGTTGGGGATCTGGTGAGATTGATATTAGATGTTGTAAATATTACGTTCATCCGGGTATGGCTAAGATGTATCATGATCTTAACCAACATTATTGGTTGTTTAGCATAAGGAGAGACATAGCTAAGTTTATGGCCAAGTGGTTAAATTACCAACAAGTGAAGTATGAGCATCAAAAGCCCGGTAGATCGATGGAAAAGATGCCCATTCCCGAGTAGATGTGGGAGAGAGTGACTATGGACTTTGTTAAACGTTTTCCCATGGACTTAGATAGGTCTGATTATGTTTGAGTGGTTGTTGATCGATTAACCAAGTCGGCACATTTCATACCTGTGAAGACTAGCTATAGTGCGGAGCAGTTAGCTAGATTGTACATCCGGGACATTGTTAGATTTCATGGTCTACCAGTGTCTATAGTATAAAACAGAGGGTCTGCGTTCACTTCTTACTTTTGGCATGCTTACAACATGGTTTGGGTACTAGAGTGGATTTGAGTTTAGCTTTTCACTGTTAGCCTGATGGTCAGTCAGAGTGCACCACCTAAGTTTTAGAGGACATACTTAGGGCCTGTGTTATTGATTTTGGGACTCGATAGGACCAACACTTACCATTGGCGGAGTTCGCATATAACAATAGTTACCATTCCAGCATTTAGATGGCAACGTTTGAGGCCATGTATAGCCGGAGGTGTATATCACCGATTAGATAGTTTGATTCAGGTTCAGCTGAGGTGTTGGGTGTTTATTTTCTTTAGGATGCCCTAGACCGGGTCCGACTGATTCAAAGTAGACTTTTGACAGCCAAGAGTCACCAGAAGCGTTATGCTGATAAAAATGTTAGGCCATTTGAGTTCTTTGTTGTAGACAATGTTTGGCTTAAGGTTTCACCCATGAAGGTTGTGATGAGATTTGGGTAGAGGGGCAAGCTTAGTCCCAAATTCATTGGCCCTTTTGAGATTTTGAGGAGGGTTTGTGAGGTAGCCTGTGAGTTGGCTTTATCACCGAGATTATATTTTGTTCATCTTATTTTTCATGTTTCTATGCTCCGTCAGTACATTCCATATAAGTCCCATGTGATTTTGTATGACTCTATTGAGTAGGGTCCAAATTTGTCCATTAAAGAGGAACCTATAGTTATATTGGATAGGCATGTCCAAAGATTGGGATCCAAAGATATACCTTCTGTAAAGGTTCGGTGGTGGCACCATTCTATTCATGAGGCTGCTTGACAATTGGAGTCTGACATGTGAGCCAAATATCCTAGCCTTTTTGAGACTTCAGATATTCCTCTTTTCCTTATGTTTGAGGACAAACATTCTTTTTAGCGGTGAATGATGTAATGACCTGCTTGGTTATTTTTGGCTTTATCTGTGAAATTTACTATGTTACCCTTTTGTAAGGTTCTTTGGGCCTACTTTGAGCTATTTGAATGGTTAGAATTGAAAACCCGAGTTTTAAAAGTTCAAAATTTGAGTTTTGGTGTTTTTGAACGCTTAAGTTGTTGAAAAAGTGAGTTTTTTTACCATTTTTAGTTTCAGGGGTCAAATCAAGGATTTGTCAATTTTATTAGCTACAGAATGTTGAAACTGAACTATAGGAAGTTGCAGAATTGAATTTGGAGTTAAAA
Organism: Solanum rostratum; assembly: GCA_029948455.1. Classification (NCBI taxonomy): domain Eukaryota; kingdom Viridiplantae; phylum Streptophyta; class Magnoliopsida; order Solanales; family Solanaceae; genus Solanum; species Solanum rostratum. The sequence continues at coordinate 48,034,289 of CM057047.1, read as the reverse complement.
TGAGGTTTTTAGGCCTAAAGTTGTGATTTAAGTCGTTTCCGAAATCAAAGTTTTACTTTTGTCAACACAAAAAGTTTGGAAGCTCGGATCGGAATTTCAATAGTTCCAATAGGTTTGGATTGTGAAACTAATGCTAAAAATGGTCTCATCATAATTTTTAAATTTTTCGACTGCAGTTTTGGTAATCTGAGTTTTGATCTGCTTTTATTGACTTGAATCGATAAATGTGGCGAGAAGGCCCTAAATTGTTTTTTGATGATTCCTTTGAGTCTGGATACGTATAAAGTTTGTGAAATTCTAAACTCAAATGAGTTTTGGGGGTCCATTCTAAGTCGGGAAGTTGGACCTCGGTTGCTGATATTTGCGGATATTTGGTGCAAGCTTTCTTGTTCTTTGTGTTCACAGAGGCGATGGTTTGGTGAGCTCTATGTTCGCGAACTGAGTCACTCATTCACCGAGTTGAGGCCTTTAGGTCTCTACGTTCATTGGATGGGCTTTCCGATCACTGAGTAGTTTTGTACTAAGACAGTTTTAAACTCGTGAAACACCATTTTTAACCCATTTTCGAAATTCTAAGCTTTTTGGGGCATTTTTGAAGAAACGTTTTCGAAGATTTGTGTGGAGTAAGTGTTTCTATTACTAAACTAATCATTTTGAAAGAGTTTTATCTTTAACTTTATGAAATTAATCACCCGATGGGGAGCTTTGGATTATGTTTTCCAAGTTAAACTATTGATTTCTCATTCAAAATAAGCTTGATTGTAATGGGATTTTCGCCTATGAACTCTATTTTTTGAGTAGAACATAATTTTAAGTCAATTTCCAGATTTGAGACTTCTGAATTTTAGCCCAAATTTTGACCATTTGCCCCTAAGCCTAAACAATGCCAATATGAGTATCAAAACACTTCTCTTGATGAGTAGTAAGTATTGTTGATAGTGGTTGATCCAATTGGAGGCTCTATTTGAGGATTTGAGTAGATTGAAAGCTTTTCTAAGTGCAGTTTCGAAATTGAGGTAGGTTCGGCTAAACTTTTGGGACTGTATTTGAGTTATTGATCTTTTCATGTGATAATTGTGAGATTTAGATTGATAATTGTGCGATTGAGTTGTAATATTGAAATGATGATGGACAATGGTTCTTGTTGAGACGAATTATGGTATAAACCTAATCCTATTGATGATCTAAGTTGGATTATGATGAAATGATGAGGATTTGAAACAAAATGTGAGTGATTGAGACTTGTAAAACCAATTGGGATGAGTAAGGTCCGACATTATTATTATACCTTTATGATTGGGATGAGGTAGGTCCGGTATCACTGTTATACTTGCACATTTGGGATGAGTAAGGTCCAATGTCATGGTCATAATTTCATATTTGGGATGGGTACGTCCAAAATATTAACACTCTTGCATACTTGGGATGAGTTAGGTCTGATGTTGTTGGCATTCTCGATTATTGATATATCTATGATGATCTAAATTATGATGGTGGATTTGATGTGCTATCAAAATAAAACACTTTTGATGTTTAAAACTCAAAATTTTGTGTGCTCTCAATGTGATGTTAGTGGGTTTGATGTGTTTTTTGTGTTTGTTTTGCAGTATTTCAGGGTTGGCATTGATTTTGGGAAGAATATGCAGAAGCTGCTGATTTTTGAGGATTTATAAGACCCCTTATGGGCTGTAGAGTACTCTACGGGCTGTGAAGGAGGTTTCATGTAGAATTCTAATGAGAGGTAGATTTCTTAAGTTTGGTCTATGAACATGCAGATGGGTCATGAAATAATTTACGAGTCGTAGACCAGGTCTCTTACCCCCATGAATCAGAGAAGGAGGACTTTTTGAACTTTCATCGGACGAAAGCCCCTATGGGCCGTAGAACCTTTTATGGGCCATAAATGGGTGTGGTAGAAGTGAACTCCAGATTCGTAGCATCAAAGTATGAAATCCTGATTACATGCCGTAAAACACTATATAGCCTATAGTGCAGCTCGAGAAGCGTGTTGACCCAGTTATCCTATTTTGTTTAGCACTTGTATTTTAAACATTATAAATAGGTTTTTAAGTTATTTTTCTTAGAGAGTTTGAAGAGTCAGCAGTGTTAGAGTGAGATAGAGTAGAAAACAATATTTGAGAGTTGAGAAACACTTGTGCACTTTAATTTCATCTTCTAATTACAATCTTGTGATTCTTATTGAAGCTCGGATTTTATTTTTGATTAATTCAATTGTGTACGTGCTCTATTATGTTATTCAAATTCATAAGTCTTGAATTTACACAAATTATGAGTAGCTAAATCCACAATTAGGGTTATAGGAACCATGTAGAACTAACAAAGGTAAACCCAGATAATTCATAATTCTTGAAAAGTGTACATGATGTATTAACTAATTCTCTTTGCTTTGCATGTTTTCTAGTGGTGTCCAACATAAGAACCCACCTAGTGTTACTGACTGGACCGAGGTAGTAATAAATAGGAAAAGAGATTAATTAATAAGATTTGATCGATGTTTATCATCTAATCAACCAAACTGGGCCAAGGAGTGGTTATACTGTGACAATAGATAAGAGTTAGTAATGTCACACTATGGGGATCAACAAAATCTCGTAGTGAAATTTCCCTCTCGCCTGGGCCAAAGGGTTTGGTGAACTTACTGTTCTGCATGCTATACACTAGAAAAGAATTAGGTTATCCGGTGATACTAAGGTATGGAATCATGGGGAACACAATACTATAGTTTCTCTCCATATTGGTTAAACTCTTGTGTTAGTTAGGATTACTTTTCACTTGTTGTTACACCCCCCTCCCCTTTTTTAGGGAGATAAGTTGGTTAGTCACCCAAATTGCATAATTGAATTTTCCTAAGTCTATAGTATTCCCTTGGGTTTGACCTTGACCTTGGTCAAATTCTATTTCTTGACAATGATCGCTTTAGCCTAAAAAAGGAGGTGTAACTTGAATGACATCATGATTTTGGCCATTGCCAGGGAATACGGCTAGACTTGGTTAATTCAAGTGATTTGGGGAATTAATCCTTATTTCCCTCATTTTACATTTTTTGTTATTTTTTATTTCTTTTAGGGTGTAAGTGTAGTGTATGCCTAACACGTGAAGTCGAGGCATACCCTTGACTCTATTTGACCCATGGATCCAAAGAACATTGAGAAGAATGTCCCAAGATAATGCCAATTAGCCAGCAAATGCATCTCTGAACCGAAATAAGAATGAAAATGCCAACAATGACAATCTACCTCCTCTTGATGATATTTCTCCACAACCACAGGACTTCAAGGCTAACGCTTATTAATGGAATCAATATCAGCTAAACCCTATGGCTATGGAGGTGACTGGAGTTATTGTGTTGTCTCTCTACTGGTTGACACAACTTTCATGGTTTCGAGTGGGTTACTTCAAATGCTATAGAACATGGGTTGTCCACGGGCTTACCATCAGAGGATCCTCGTAGCCATCTACACAACGTTGTATTTGTCTATAAGAGTATGATGGGATCACATAATCTGCCTATGGATGTTGTAGGACTTCGTGTCTTCCCATTATCTCTGACAAGCAATGCAGAACTATAGCTATCTAAGGTCCCACAGAGTTCGATCACTATTTAGGCTGAGTTGCAGAGGGATTTTTTGGAGAAGTATTTCCCGAGATCAAAGTAGCTCAAGTTGAAATATAAGATCACAACTTCGAGCAACTTCCTGGTGACTCGATCAGTCCTACATGGGAGTGGTTTACTAAGTGCTTAAGGAGTGTCCCAGACCACAAGATTGTTGATGATGCCTTGGTGGAGATCTTTTACCGTGCCCTTGATTAGAATAGTCAAGCCTGTGCTGATACCATTATGGGGGGCATGTTTTTAAATTATCCATTTGCAAGGATTACTAAATGGATAGAGAGAGTGGTCAAGACCAGTCGTGCATGGGGACAATGAGATAGAGCATCTACAAAATGTTTGTGCGCTGTCAGTATTGGTTCAGAGCAAGATAAACTAAATGAAGAGATAATGCAAGAGTTTGCACAAATTTTTACAGGTATGGAGGTGATAATAAAGCAGAATCAGAAGCGGGTCAATGCAGTTGTTCATCAGCCTCCGAGAGCACCCATGTGATGATCCCTTTTATAAGGACACATATTTTATCGATGATCAGATGGGTGGTTTCTGTACGAACGCACAAGGGTCCAACTAGGACTATTAGCGCCAAGTTCAAAGAAACCAAAGTTGAAACTTTAATCGAGATGGAGCTTTCAGAGACGACTAAGGATGGTACTATGACAAGAATTTGGGCCAAGATAAAGATGCAGATTGAGGTCATAGAGATGGTTATAGAAATAGTCACTATGTGCCACCACACAACAACGACATTGGTGCAAGTAGTTCTAGAGTTGAGGAGATGTTTGACCGTCTGTTGAAGAATGTTGAGAAACAGGATAAGACTCTGAGAGGGATGAAATCTGACATCTCCAACATTAATCAGAAAATTTAGTCTCAATTTGTTGCCATTGACCAAGTTAAGCAATAGTTTGGTCAATTGTCAGCTCAACTAAATCAGCATCAGAGGGGTAAACTGCCTAGCAACACAGTTCATAATCCATAGAATAAAGGGTAGTGCATGGAGATTACTATTCATGGTGGCAAGAGAACTATTGATCCTCCCATGCCAATAGAAGAGGATGATGTTTGAGAGGAGACAGGTGGGGTCGAAGATGCGAATATTAGAGATGATCGAGGCAAGGATTGGGAGAGGGAACTTATAGATATGCCACAGAAGCTGAAGCCCATACCTAGGCCTCCTTCTCCCTTCCCATAGAGAATAAAAAAGAAGGAGATAGAAGGCAAGTTCAAACTTTTTCTCTCCATGCTGAACCAACTCTCTATCAACATCCTTCTCATTGAGGTATTGGAGAATCTGCCAGGGTATGCCAAGTACATGAAAGTCTTGGTTACAAAGAAGTGCATTGTGAGTCAGGAGCTCTCCTAGGATCTTCAACCTTGTAATGCAATTGCTATGAGGTCCTTGGTCCGAAAGGGAGAATATCATAGCGCTTTTACCATACCCTGCACCATTGGAGATGTGTAGTTCGAAAGGGCATTGTGTGATCTCGGTATCAACATTAATCTAATTCCCCTTGTGGTCCTTAAGAAGCTAGGATTGGGAGCCCCCATTCCAACGCGCATGAGGTTATTGATAATTGATCTCACGGTAAAGAAGCTTGTGGGGATACTGTATGATGTTCTTCTCTAACTTGAAAATTTCATATTTCCCGCAGACTTTTTTATCCTAAATTGCAAAGTCGACTTTGGCTTCCAAATCATCTTAGGAAGGACATTTCTAGCCACTAGTCAAGCACTAGCGGATATGAATGCTGGTCAACGCAGGTTTAGATTGAATGATGAGGAAGTTGTCTTCAATATCTACCAGTCAATGAAGAGGCCGGATGATCTGAAGAACAAGGTGTGGGAACTTGGTGAAGTTTGAGTAGCAAAGTTGTCCAAGTTGTGTCACGATAATGAATCAAGTGCTACTTGGGACGCAACCCAACATTTCAGATTTAATAGTTGTAGTCATAACTTTGTTTTTTTGGACTTATAGGTAGTTTATTTTCTTGTATTTTGGTTATAATTTTTGACGTTGGACATGTTGCATAAAGGGTGAGAGTGTATTCTACGAAGAATGTGCAGGTACAAGGCTAAATTAGCCATCCTTGGTTGAATAGGCATCAAGAAGTGCCTCTACGACTAGTTCTACGGGTCATACATCACTCTACGACCCCTACACCATCTCGTAGATACTCTAGTGAGCAAAACATTGTGTACTCCAGTCCGCGAGCCAAGTTTACGGCGCATATACAAAACTACAGGTCGTGAATCGGGGTCATGGATCCCAGGTAATTTTTGTGATATTTGACTAAGTGTTAGGATTTCTACGACCAACTCTATGAGTCGTACTTCATTTCAAGACACATAGACTGGTCCGTGAAACCCAGTCCTTAAAATTAGGGTTTTGATGTTCTACAAAACCATGATTTAGGGGTCGTGAAACACTCTATGGCCCATAATCGGGGTTTCGTAGAGACTGAGCCCATCAGTGTTTGACTAACTTGGTCAAACTTCAAATAATGGGGTCAAAATATTTTGACCCCGTTTCTTACCCTAGTTGTGAAAAACACCCAGATAAACCCCACCCCTTATCGTTTCGACTACTAACTACAACACCACCACCACTTTTCTGGAAAGCTTATCCGGCAATCTAGGGTTTCTTGTGTATCATCTCCTCCTTAAGTTTCTACAATCTAATCACTCAATTTGGTTAGTTTTAGGTCCTTAAAACACTGTTAACTTTCCCATTATTGTATGATTAGGTTGAAATGATTCTGTTGGGTATGGTTATTCCAGATACGAACCCATATATGCATATTAGTAGGCTTGATAATTGAATTGTGATTGCACATTCTTGAAACATATGTTTAGGACTAGATTTTGTGTAGGATGTCGTGATTATATGTTTGATGATGTGTGACACCTATGAATCACTCACCTAGTGGAATAAATTGATTATGTGTTTGAAATTTTGTGTGTGATGGCATGGGGTCGCGTTTTATGATATTAGGTCATTCATGCGGGGTCGGAAGAGTTGGGAAGTGTGCTTAATAATTTATTTATGGGGTTTATGTGCTAAATGTCATGTTAGGGTGTTGGTTGTGGTGCTATAAATTATATGGGTGGGTGTGTATTGCTTTTATGTGTGTAGATTAGGTTGAAAAGTCCTATGGTGTCAAGGTGGATGGACTTAGAAACTCAAGTGAATGAGTTTTCAGGTCTAGGAGGGTCATTTACAACCCGTGGAGCATTCTACGAGTCATAATTTCCCCTTGTGTAAGATTCCAGAAACTTGATGTTTTTGAGTACCCATCAGAGGAGACCCTTAACAAATCATAAAATATTTGACGGCTCGAAGACAGGTCTCGTGGACCCCTGCCTGCAAAAGATTTGGACACTAGAATCATCTATGACTCAGCCTATGACTCGTAGAACCTTCTATGAGTCGTACCTGGTCTCGTAGATGGGTTTCCAGTAAAAAATGTGGGAGATCCTTCTACGGCTCATAGTTTACACTACAACCCATAAAAGGTGCTTTCGTAGACTCTTCTGCAACTAAGTCTGATATATTTTTGCATTTCCATTTCTGATTTATGGGGCTAACTATGTTACATCAATATTGATGTTTCAGGGACTATGGCACTAAAATCAAGACGTGAGGATATCAAGGCAATGCAGAGGAGGCTCAGAGATGAGCCCTCGGAGGAGGACAAGAACCCCAAACCAAGTGGATTAGTAGAGGAGCTCATTGTTCGACCTAACCTAGATGCTGACAGACCCCAGACATGGGCTGCCGCTAGACTTGGGCAATCCCAGGCTCTTGTCATCCGTATTCCCCAACTAATGAGAGAGACCACAATAAGAGAAGCTCTATACAAATGACTCCACCTAGAGAAAAGTCCAACTTAGAGTCAGGCTTTGGCGACGAGTCAGAGACAAAGTCCCCTGCCACACCGCGAGTATAACTATCTCCACTAGATGCTCTCACTAGTTGGGGGTGTGTTGAGGGTATATAGGACATCTATATAGAGGGAGTTTAGGCTAGCGAGTTTGGCAAACTAGCCCATCCATATATGAGGAGCCTCAGGTCTTATTTGTTGGATTAGACAGTGCCCTCGTCTTCAGGTCACTATTAGATGATATGGGCTCCAGTGGCTGACCAAGTCACTAGGGCGGTAATCCCCGACCATGGTAAGGGAGTTTTATGCCTCTTATGCTGCCACCATTTGGAGCAATTTTCTCAAGGGGAAAAAGCCCCTCTCTCAGCCCAAATGTGCACAGACAAAAATGAGTGGCCGACAGGTGGATATGTCGTAAACCACCATCCACAATTTTTTATTTGGGCCTATTTTCCCTGCACGCAGATCCATACCTGACTTTGACCACATAGTGGGGCATACGAGGGATTTGACTGTGATGAAAGATAAAGACCGCAGAGCCAACTTGATGAGATGGGTAGCTGGGTTAATTGCTGAGCAGGCTCTGGAGCCTGCATGGGTTACCACTCACTCAGAGCCTATTGTAAAGGCTTCTCTCAGTTTCCCTAAAAAATTATGGTGGGCCGTTGTTAGATCATGCATCCGGCCAACACTTCCTGATAATACCTTGACGCCGGAGCATGCAGTGCTAGTTGCTTATATCTTGGCTGGCTATGAGATAGATTGGGCCCGCCTTATCGCTGAGCAAATCAACAAGGCAGCCCTGAAGAGGTCTACCTCCATTTCTTTTCCATGTTTAATCTACAAACTCTGCCTAGAGTCGGCGATGAAGAGTATACACTAGCTTGACTCACTGACCAAGATCCACCATACTTTGGATACCAGACTGATGAAGGCTAAGGAGAACCAAGTGGCACTCTGGCGAGCACCCAACTAGCTCCTATGCAAGAGATGTTCGCCCTAATGCCACCGCTAGAGGATCCATCTCCCATCACTACTATTGCTGCCACAGAGGAGAGGCCCCCACAGACTGAGGCAGATGAGGAGAGGGGGCCCACTACTACTACTTCTTCACCATAAGCCCCTTAATCACATACAGCACCCGTGAGCATGGTTTACGTGTCTGTAGTATCTATACAGGCCATGGTGCAGAGATTGTCACATGCTGAGTCATAGTTTACTCAATTAGTTAAGACAATTAGGCCTTGGGTCCGCCAGTTGATTTTAGAGTCAGAGGACTGCTATTAAGGACTGTCTTTCCACTGTGGATGCCCACATTGATGTCTTCAAGACGAGGGTCGAGTAGAGCTTGAGTACGGCCCAACCAGTAGATTTGATGGCCCTACAAATGGAGATCTAGTGAATCCTGGCCAATATGACAGCAACATTTGTTGTATTTGTATCACTACCAAAGACTTAACTTTCAGTGTCGGTGGTAGATTTATTTGCTCTTGAGGAGATTCCACAGCCTTTCCTCAGAAAGAGGCCCGTCACTGATGATAATGATGCTAATACAATGAGTTTACATGCAGGGCTGACAGAGTAGGACGAGCGCAAACTTTTCTTTTGGGAGTCGAGGCAGGAGGAGGAGAGACAACAAGCTCTTGAGCTCGAGAGGATGAGGGGTATTGGCCCCTATGGTTTTGGTGATACTACTTAGGAGGCCACCACACAGGTTGAGGGTAGTCAGACGCAACCACACACTAACTCTTAGGCACCCAGGTATGCCACTTTTGACCTTAGTACTGTATTTTGAATGTGTGCATTGAGGAAAATGCACCTTGTTGACATGGGGTGTGGTTAGTTATGAGCCTCGGTGAAGTCTGAGTAGCCTTGGTTCATAACTACCCTAATTTTTGAATCCTAAGGGTTTTCTTACCTTTTTTTTTATCACGGATATTTATTTTCTATTGTACTGGCATGTTTAGGATGCTAAGGTAGTATGTGTAGCATATAGTACTGAGTTTTATGGCATATGAGTGTTTTTGTGATTTTTGTTAAAAAATGATACCCACCAAATTTTTAATTAGTTAGTCTAGATAGCAACCATGCATGTGTAAGTGTGTTGACAGTGCTTGTTCTGATAAGTGAGGGTAAATTGAGATAAAAACCATGATTTGAGAGTCTTTTGTTGATAGTGTAATCATTGTCATGTGAATGTGAGCTTAATTTTCTAAATTCATATCTTGTGTTTTGATTCAGATCTTGCCCTATTACTTTAATTTCGACTATAGGTTAGTTGGATTAGGAAAGGATATTAGGCCATTGTTCATAACAACCCACATAGTCTAAAATAAGCAACCAAATTTGTAAAATATCCTTTGATCTAATGTTTGAGCCTGGCATGTACCTATTCTTTGTAAAAACCTAAGTGACCTAGCCTGATTAGTTGTAAAATCCTGAAATTATCCCGGGTCCTTTCTTCAATATTGTGCACTTTGACTGAGGCAAAAAGCCTAAGTGGAGGGTGGCTACCGAAAGTGGCTCTCATTCTGAGATTAGATAATGTGCACCTCAACTCAAGCCAAAGCCTAAGTTGAGGGTGGCTGGTGTAAGGTAAAGCACATAATGAGGGAGAAAGTTAGTGATACATGGAAAAGGAGTAAAAATGTGTATTGGGTTAAAGAAAAATAAGTGAAATAGGAGAAAAGGGAGAATGGAATAAAAGTAACAGTGTTGGTAGGGAAAACGTGTGGAAATACGCAGTGTCAAGGAGGGGTTTAGTCACTATATTTCCAAAATATTATACCAAAGCCCTTTGAGCCTGCGTTACAAGCCTGTAAAGTCCTAAAGTGATCCTAGTCAAAATAGTCAAAGGTCATAGTCATGAGTATAGGGCAATGTATATGGTATTGGGCATAATATATGAATGTTTTTTATGAGAATGAGTGATTTTGCAAAGTTCTAAGATTATGCATGAAAGCATCACTGAGAGTAAGATATAGAACTTTTTTGTAAGGGCACTTGCATTGCATTGTTTACATTAGGCTTATTCTGTGGTTGTGGCTTGTTGACAGTACCTCGCTTGGCATAGTTGCATTGTCGCATGCATTAGTTTGTATTTGTTTGGTTGATAGCTATCTGATTGTGTTTTGAAAAGTAGGTGTCGATATCTGTGCTTAAAGTTGATGTGGTGTATGTCATTAATTAGGTTGAGATCCATGTGTTACTGTGCTGCTTATGTAGATTGAGTCAAAACTTTTAAGTTGAGGGTGTTGATGTACTGTCAATATACAACACTTTTGATGCTTAAAACTGTAACACCCCACATCTTACATGTACTAGTCCAACACAGATGAAACATGATATGGCAGGGTCAAATCCGCACATATTTTTAAAAGTGCGTGAATTTTAGATTAAAGGGCTATATGTACGTCTAACGTTTAAGATGACCGAGCGTATATAATTTTTAAGTCAAGTTAAGGAGAGTGTGACCTTAAATGAAGTAAAATAATTGAGGTGCTTGTGGGACTTAGGAAGCTAGTAGGTGAGTCACCTACGTGCTTAGCTTAAATAAGCTCGGTAAACGGAGATAAGGCCCAAATGAAAGGGCCAAGATGCTGCCCCATAACCTTAATAAAATAAGGTTGAAAACCCAAAAGAAAGTCGGCCAAAAGTGGCCTATAAAAGGGAGCAACAAGCAGCAACTTTTAGCCATTTTTTCAGATTTCTCTCTAAGTTTCTTCTTGCTCTCTTCTCATTTTCTAAAGCGGCCAAGACACACTTCTAGGGTTCTTGAAGAGAACCTAATCCTTGAGGGTTAAGGTAAGATAAAATACCCATGGTTTGGTGTAATTTTTCCATGAAAAACATGAAGAGTATGTTGGTTGTATTGTGCAGGAATTTTGGGACAGCATGTGTTCCAAATATTGTAGTTCACTTTTCTTGTTAAATAAGAGGCTTTTAACTTGTTGGTTGGCTGAGTTATGAAGTAATATGTATGTTTTTAAGAAGTCTTGGGTCTGGAATGATGTGAGGAGGCTGCTCGAACACTTTTATCTTCCGCAAAAATAAGTTCTTAAATGATGTCTTAATTCCGCTCATTAGTAAGAATTCGTGGACTGTTTTTGGGAATTGTTGTCTCATGTTTTCCATCTACTTAGGGACTGTTTTCGGACTGTTTTAGGACTGTAATTATGTGTAAATATGTTGAGGACAGTTTGGTTGTGGTTGAAACGGATTTGGAATGGTTGACGTCGAAGTGTAGCGGAAGGACACAATGTTGTGTTGTCTACTTGCATGTTGTGTAGAGTTGTTGTATGATGTACTGTATGAGTTGTTGTAATGCTGTTATGGGACTAAACATAGCTGGATATGACATGTATATGGGAATGTGTGTTAGAAAATACGATTAGGAGTGGAAATGTTGAAAGAATACTCTTTGGGTGCTAATTCCGAGCTTGCTGCCCGGATATTATTTTTGGGTGAAATTGGATTACTAAGATGTGCTTACTAGCTTCTAACACTAGTTTTGTCACCTAATATATTGTAGATAAGTGTTTGGAGGAAAAGGATACTACTTCGAGGTAATAACGACATAGTACAGCGAGGTATGTAAGGCTACTTGATTTCCTATTACTTGGCATGAAATCTATAATCTTCCTTAGCACATAAAGGCACGTAAAAACTCCGACATGGCTGCTAACCATATCCCCACTTTTTACCATGTTCATATATACCCATACATAGTCATTGTCAACCTGCATATGTACTTGAATACTAAATATACATGAGTTCCTTCTTACCAAACAAAGTCTATGTGTTGTTTAATCTCCGATACGGTTCATTGTTGTGTATCTCTTTCCATTGTGGTATTACGTTGTATGGTTGTTCATATGTCAAATGTCTATATTCCTACAGTTCTAAAGATTATGACCACCAAAAGAACCATCTCAAAGTAAATAAAAGATAACTTACAGTTGCTTATAAATGGGTGGTAGCCCGAGGGGTGGAAAAATCACCTAGCCAGGGTCGATCTCATTTACGGGTGGTAGCCCGAGGGGTGAAGGAATCACCTAGCCAGGGTCGATCCCATTACAGATTTACCACTGATCAGCTGGTCATTTACATGATATATTATGCACAGATTATACAGTAAAGAAAGATACAGTAATTAAAAAACATAAAGTACATGATTCCACAGTATGACTAAAGGTGGTCTTTTCATCCTTACACACCAGCATGTGATTTCATCTGAGTTCTTATTTCATGTACAGTATTTTCTGCCTTACATATTCAGTATATTATCTCGTACTGACGTCCCTTACGGGGGACCTGCATTTCATGCTGCAGGTACAGGAGTTACTAGATCTCCCCAGTAAGAGTACAGGATTTTCAGCTGCTATTACTAAGCTCCAGGTTGCTTCGGGGCTTGTGTGTTTAGAACTTGTATTTTGTATTGTATAGTTGGTCATGAGGCGGGGCCTGTCCCGACCCATTTGGATATTGTTCCTTACTTAGAGGCTTTGTAGACAATGTAAATTAAAGTGTGGTCAAATAGTGTATTATAGACATCGTGGCTCCAACAGCCTAGTCTTATGCATTTACTTTTGGTTTGTTAGTACAGTTTACTTTCTTTTGACAGCATATTGAGTATGGAAACCTCTTAAATGTTCATAGCAGGTGTATAGTTATATGTTGGTTCTCCGGAGCCTTGTCGGCAACGGGTGCCAGTCCGCCTTAATGGGGCTTAGGGCGTGACAAAAACTTGGAATTTTGTATGTTCTCAATGCGATGTTAGTGGGTTTGATGTATTTTTGTGTTTATTTTGCAGGACTCCAGGGTTGGCATTGATTTTTGGAAGAATATGCAGAAGTTGCTAATTTTTGAGGATTCATGAGACCCTTTATGGGCCGTAAAGTATTCTACGGGCCATGAAGGAGGGTTCGTGTTCAATTCTAGTGAGGGGTAGATTCTAAAATTTTGTCTACGATATGCATATAGGTCGTGAAATAATTTACGAGTTGTAGACCAGGTCTCGTACCCTGAGGATCAAAGAAGGAGGACTGAAGATTCATGAAAGGAAAGCCCTATGGGTCATAGAACCTTTTACGATACGTAGAGGGTTGTCGTAGAATTCATGTCCAGATTTGCAGGAACAAAGTATGGAAGCCCGATTATGTGTCGTAAAACACTATATGGCCTGTGGTGCAGCTAGTGAACCATGCCAACCAAGTTATCCTATTTTGTTTAGGACTTGTATTTCAAACATTATAAATAGGTTTTTAGGTTATTTCTCTTAGAGAGTTCAAAAAGTCAGCAGTTATAGAGCGAGATAGAGTAGAATACAATATTGGAGAGTTCAGAAACATTTGTGCACTTTTATTTCAACTTCTAATTACAATCTTATGGTTTTCATTGAAGCTTGAATTTTATTTGTGATTAATTCAATTGTCTATGTGCTCTATTATGTTATTCAAATTCAGAAGTCTTGCATTTACACAAATTATGAGTAGCTAAATCCACAACTAGGGTTGTGGGAACCATGAAGCATTAACAAAGGTAAACCCAGATAATTCATAATTGTTGAAAAGTGTACATGATGTATTAATTATTCTTTTTGTTTTGCATATTCTCTAGTGGTGGCCAACATTAGAACCCACCTAATGTTAATGACTAGACCAAGGTAGTAATGAATAGAAAAAGAGATTAATTAAGAGGATTCAATTGAAGTTTCTCGTCTTATCAATCGACTGGGCCAAAGGGAGGTTGTACTGGGACAATAGGTAAGGCTTAGTAATGTCACACTATGGGGATGGACCAACTCACATAGTGAAATTTTCCTCTCACCTAGGCCAAAGGGTTTGGACAATAGAAATTTACATGATACACTATAAGGACTTTGATTTTTTAGCGGCTTTACCGGACCTCTTAGTACCATCCCGAGCAAAAACTTGTCAGGCATCGCTCTACGAAAGGCCCACATGGACCATGTGAAGCCATACAGATCGTGTGGCCTCCCGTGGAGGGACTCATGGCAAAGTTTACGACAAGGGGAGATGAGACGGGGGACTTCGGACCAAGTAAGGGCGCACGGCCACTCACACAGTGGCTCGGTACGTGGAATTTTTCTAAGTATGAAAGTACCGTCTTGTAACTTTTTCATGAAGAAATTTTCGAAGTGCTATAACAAGGTCCATGCCACAAGCCGTGTCGAGTCACACGGGCCATGTAGCCATCCGTGTGGTACCCCTTAGCCTTGAATAAATTCCAAGTGTTGGCACTGTGAAAGTTTCTAAGTGACGGTTCATGGTCATAGTTCACGGTCCGTGTGGTGACTTACGAGTCGTGTAGTGGACCGTATGGACCTGACGATCCTAATTTTCGCTCATTTCACTAATGGCGTTTATGTAATTTTAGCTTATATTAATTAGGAATTATGATCTTTTACCTATCCTAAACCCTTAATTCAGCTGATATCCCTCTCCTCTTAATTCATTCTCTTAAAACCTTCTACCCCTCATAAGATCACATCCCAAATACTCTCTACCCTCCCCTCTAAAGATTCAAGGGTAGGGCTAATTGAAGTTCAAATTCAAGCTTAGTCCATCTCCAAATTCAGCTTCTCAACCAAGGTATGTGGGATTGATTCTTGGTCCTTTTTAACCAAGAAGACCCAATACTCCTTTCAATTGATTTCATGAATTTTAGTTTACTTTCAATATGGGTTTTCATTATTTGATTTTATTCAATCTAATTGATGTATGGATTGTACTTTACCCATGATTTTAGTTTGAACATTATTATGATAATTTACATTGAGCTATGGAGTTATGAACATGCATGTCCCCTTTTAAAGTTGATTTATGCATGGGTAACTCATATCATGATTTAGATGTTGATTTAATTACAGATTTATTTAATTTCATACTTTAAATGTTGATTTTAACATGAATCCATTTTACCCATTCTAACTCACATCATGCATGGCTTTGCATTCATGAACATTGATTTATATGGAAATTATGAAGTGGGTTCAGCCCAATTATGTTTTACGAAATGATTTTGGTAAGACATCGGTCATAATAAGAATGTGATCACATACATTTATTATGATTATGGTTCTTTGAGCATCCCGGGTGCTTGCACAATCTTGTATATGTGAATGCACTATTCCTTGCATGGACATTATGATTATGATTTATGATTTGGCATTGAGCCTAAATGTCCATTGAACGGTTTGAAATGAGCATTGTATCTCTTGAAAGCATGTATATGTATAAGTATTCAAGTGGGATATTGTTGACTTAGCACCGATAGATTTGGGGCGTCAAGGCTATCCCCAAGGGCCCTCTCTCTTTCCTTGAACTATGTGCCAACATAGGAACGTTAGCCATTACCAAAAAGATTGGGTCGTAAGGAATGGTTATTCGTTTATTTTGTTTATGATATGATATGATATGATTATGGAAAATCCTTCTGAAAAGCATGGTCATAAGGAAGTTGACCATCCATCGAAAAGCTTGGTCGTAAGGTGTAATGTAGATTACCTTTGGCAAGTAATCTTCTCCTACTAATGAGAGGTCTTTATTGGAGTAATTCATATAATAGCTCATATGGGTTTGATTTGTCGATTATAGTCCATCCCCACTATAAATGAGCATTGTTGCATTTCATCCACCATAAATTTCATGGCATCTTGTTTATTGGTCCATTGGATATATAATTATTTCTATCTTATGTGCCCTTGCTATCTAACATTATGCATTGCATGCCCGCACATTTAGTACATTCAAAGGTACTAATGCATACTCTATGTCTACATGATTTTACCATATAGGTGCCAATCATTTCGAGTATCAACCGTTAGACGAGTTGTCTGATTAAGAAGAGTATTTGTGGTGAGTCCCGTCCTCCAAGGACAAGCCATCCTCCTTTACCTTTGCTATCTTCGAATTTCTTTCTCATTTGAGGGTGAACTTTGAATGTGTCCAAGCCCCATGTTCCATCTTGATTAGAGGTATTCGTTAGACAATATGTAGACTCTTTTTAAAACCTTATGTTATGTGTGGTATCTAGCTTATGTATTCGTTGGATTGATTTATGGAAAATCAGTATTTGGCTATATGCATATTTTGGTCTGGAAATGTGGAAATCCCTAGACTCGTATTGCCCCCAGAGTGTGAGTCCTATTCTCTCGTCCCTTAGAACTATGTGTTGCTATTTGAATGTCCATCCTGAACCGATAATGTGGATTTAGATGCTTGAGGCTTGTTTGGGGACTCTCGGGTTCACGTTTGCCATTTCACATCTAGGCCCTAGCCCAGGGTCGTGACAAATGATGGTATCAGGGCCCTAGGTTTATAAATGGTCCTCGAAGTCCAACATACCATGTCAAGTAGAGTCCTATGGGTGTGAAGTGCACCAGGCCTATGATTGGGAGGCTACAAAGGCGTTCTAGGAATTGCCTCACTTCTTCATGCCTTATATCATGCTATGACAAGTATATTTTGTTCCCTTATATTGACGGTGTCATTGCTCTATTTCAGAAGATGCCTCGAGGAAGACCCCTCCCACCAAGGACGACTCCGGCTAATGAGGAATCGGCTCCTCAAGAGCCTATGGATGAACCCATCTCAAATGGTGAGTTCTGTACATCCTTTGCCATGCTTTCCCAAGTGGTGAGTTCTCAAACAAGGCAGGCTAACCTGCCATGTGATCCTACGCTTACTTCTAGGGTGAGGGATTTCACTACGGAGTTCCATGGGTCAAAGGTTGATAAGGATGTGTAGGAGTTCATTGATGAGCTTACCAAGATATTGAACAATATGGGTGTCACCTCTGAAGAGAAGGTTGAATTGGCTGCCTACCAACTGAAGGATGTAGCTCAGGTGTGGTATACTCAATGGTCTATGGAGAGAGTTTGTGGTGGTGATGTCAATTGGGAAGAGTTCAGATTTGCATTCCTTGATTGCTTCTTTCCCCTATATCTTAGGGAAGCCAAGATGATTGACTTTATCAACCTCAAGCAAGGAGGTATGAGTGTGAGGGATTATGCCGTCAAGTTCACAAAGCTCTCCAGATATGCTACATCACTTGTGGCTGACCTCCATGCAAGAATGCACAAGTTTGTTTCGGGTATCTCTAATTTGTTGGTATTGAAATGTCGTACTTCTATGCTCATACGAGATACGGATATTTCTAGACTCATGGTATATGCAGAATAGATCGAAGGGGAGAAACTCAAGGAGAGGAGGGTTCACGATTCCAAGAGAACCATTTTTGATTATGGATTCTACAATTCTCAAAGTGGTGGCTTCAATCGCTTCGAACAGGGCCAAGGTTTTGGTGCTAGAGTCATTAATGCTCAGGTACCTCCTGGCAGGGCATCGGTTGGTAGCGGTCAGGGGTATCCTTTGTGTGACAAGTGCGGGAGGCCTCACACGGGAGTTTGTTGGTGGGAATTTGTTGTTTGCTACGGGTGTGGTGATAAGAATAACAAGGTTGCTGATTGTCCTAAGAATGCCCGTAGAGATCAAGGGCAGGTGGCCCAAGGTGGGCAAGATCAACAAAGAGCTCCCCAAGGTGTTGCCTTAAGGAATAATCAGTTCTATTCACTCCATGCCAGCCAGGATGTCGAGGAAGTTCCGAATGTCGTGACAGGTATGTTAAAAGTCTTTGATTTTGATGCTTATGTTTTGCTTGATCCGGGTGCAAATTTGTCTTTTGTGACTCCTCTATTGGATGTTAAATTTGGTTTGAGTCCCAAAGTTTTGAGGGACCCTTTCTCAGTTTATACTCTCATGGGTGAATCTGTTATGGCACATAGAGTCTATCATGGTTGCCTTATTTATGTGTTGCACAAAATATTTCCGTGTGGTCTTGTGGAACTTGAGATGTTCAACTTTGACGTGATTCATGGGATGGATTGGTTGTATGGATCATATGCCTCTATAGATTGTAGAACCCAGAAGGTCAAGTTCCAACCTCCTGGTGAGCCTATTCTTGAATGGAAGGGTGGTAACTCCTCTGTTAAAGGTCGGTTTATTTCCTACCTCAAGGTGCAGAGAATGATTTCTAAGGGTGCATTTATCATATTGTGAGGGTCAAGGATATGGAGTCTGAAATGCCTACTCTTGAGTCGGTCCCTGTGGTGAATGAGTTTTCAGATGTGTTCCCTGAAGACTTGCCCGGTATCCCTCCTGAAAGGGAGGTAGGCTTCGGCATCGATCTTCTTCCTAATAGCTAGCCTATCTCTATTCCTCCTTATTGTATAGCGCCGACAGAGTTGAAAGAGTTAAAAGAGCAGTTACCGGATATGTTGGAGAAGGGTTTCATTCGGCCCAGCATATCGTCGTTGGGTGCTCTAGTGTTGTTTGTAAGAAAGAAGGACATATCTCTTCGCATGTGTATTGATTGTAGGCAACTAAATAAGGTGACCGTTAAGAATAATTACTCGTTTCTCAGGATTGATGACTTGTTTGACAAGCTTCAAGAGACTACTCATTTCTCAAGGATTGATCTTCGTTCCCGGTATCATCAGTTGAAGGTTAGGGAGTGTGACATTCCCAAGATAGCCTTTTGGACAAGGTATGGACACTTTGAGTTTGTGGTGATGTCGTTTGGTCTAACCAATGTTCTGGCCATGTTCATGGATCTAATGAATCGGGTGTTTAAGCCATTCCTTGACAGTTTTGTGGTGGTCTTCATTGACGACATTCTCATCTACTCCCGGAGTGAGCAAGAGCACGGGGATCACTTGAGGATGGTTCTCCGAACTTTGAGAGAGAAGAAGTTGTATGCCAAGTTTAGCAAATGTGAATTTTAGTTGGGTGAAGTGGCTTTCCTTGGTCATGTGGTGTCCGGTGATGGTATCAAGATGGATCCGAAGAAGGTCGAGGCTGTGAAGAATTTGCCTAGACCGTTGACTCCTTCAGATATTCAAAGTTTTCTTGGGTTGGCCGGGTATTATAGAAGGTTTATTTGAGGGGTTCTCATCTATTGCATCTCCATTGACTAAGTTGACCCAAAAGAAGGCTAAGTTTGTGTGGTCGGATGAATGCGAGTGGAGTTTCCAAACTTTAAAAGATCATCTTACATCGGCTCCCCTCTTGACTTTAATAAACCTCTTCGTGGGATTCGTGGTGTATTGTGATGCCTCGCAAATTGGGTTAGGTTGTGTGCTTATGCAACATGGTAAGGTAATATCATATGCATCAATGCAGTTGAAGGTGCATGAACGTAATTACCCAATGCACAACCTTGAGTTGGTGGCAGCAGTGATCGCCTTGAAGATTTGGAGATGTTATTTGTATGGGGTTCATGTTGATGTGTTTACCTATCACAAGAGTTTCCAATATGTGTTCAGTCAAAGGGATCTCAAGTTAAGGCAAAGGAAGTGGTTGGAACTCCTAAAGGATTACGACATGAGTGATCTGTATCATCTTGGCAAGGCCAATGTTGTAGCCGATGCTCTCAGTAGGCTATCTATGGGGAGTGTAGCCCATGTTAGGGAGGAAAGAAAGGAGTTACCAAGGGATGTTCTCCGGTTGGCTAGGTCAGGTGTCACGGTTGGTCGATTCGAGCGATGGCGGTATCCGTGTTCAGGGCAGGGAAGAATATTCCATGGTGATTGATGTAAAAGCTAACCAAGATTTCTGTACTGGAATTGAAGAAGTTGGTTGTCGAAAAGGAGATCAAGATGTTCTCCCAAGGGGGAGATGATGTGCTCCGGTACCAAGACCGGCTTTGTGTTCTAAATGTGGGTGTTCTAAGAAGGGTGATTATGAGTGAGGCTCACAACTCTCATTATTCTATTCACTCGGGGTTTACCAAAATGTATCAAGATTTGAAAGAAGTGTATTGGTGGCATGGTATGAAGAGAGACATTTCTAAGTTCGTATCTGAATGCCTAAGTTGTCAACAAGTGAGGTAGAGCACCAAAGGCCCAGTGTCTTGACCCAAGATATTGAGATTCCCATATGGAAATGGGAAGATGTAAACATGGATTTTTTTGGTTGGTTTGCCTTGGATCCAAAGGCAATTTGATTCCATTTGAGTTGTCATTGATCGGATGACGAAGTCGGCTCATTTCCTACTAGTCAAGACTACCTTCGGTGCCGAGGATTACTCAAGGTTGTATATCCAAGAGTTGGTGAGGTGGCATGGTAGGCTTAGGTCCATTATATCGGATCGTGGTGCGCAATTCACTTCACACATTTGGATATCATTTCGGAAGGGACATGGAACTAAGATTAAGTTGAGCACCCTTTTCATCCTCAAACCGATGGGCAAGCTGAGAGGACTATTCAAACCTTGGAGGATATGTTGAGGGCTTATGTGTTGGAGTTTAAGGAAACTAGGATGACCACCTTCCACTCATTGAGTTTGCTTATAATAATAGCTTCCATACTAGCATGGCGCTGTTTGAAGCCTTGTATAGGAGAAGGTATAGGTCACCGGCGGGGTGGTTTGAGTTTGGAGAGATGGCACTAGTTGGCCCAGATCTAGTGATGGAGGCCATGGAAAGGTGAAAGTGATTACGGAAAGGTTGAAAATGGCCCAAAGTGGTCAAAAGTCTTATTCAGATGTTAGGAGGAGGGATCTTGAGTTTTGGTAGGTGATTGGGTATATGTGAAGGTTTCTCTTATGAAGGGCATGATGCATTTCGGTAAGAAGGGCAAGCTAAGCCACCGGTATGTTGGTCCTTATGAGATCGTTGAGCGGGTTGGAGGTGTGGCTTATAGGTTGGAGCTGCCTCCGGACTTTAGTTCCATTCACCCAGTCTTTCATGTGTATATATTGAGGAAACTAATTCGTGATCCTAGCACCAGTGTGCCTTTTGAAGGAATTGAAGTGGAAGAAAACTTTTCTTATGAGGAAATCCCCGGTGGAGATCTTGGATAGGCAAGTGAAGCGGCTTCGTAACAAGGACGTGGCTTTCAGTGAAGGTGCTTTAGAGAAATCAACATGTGGAGAGTGCTACTTGGGAGCCGGAGCTGGACATGGTGAAGCGGTACCCTCATCTTTTCCAATCTACTCAAGCCTAAGGTACTAGGTTCTCCATTTTCTAATGGTCCCATTTCTTTCCCTCTTGAGTCTCGTGGCTTTATGATTTTTCAAATAATGAACTATGCATTGTACCATATGTTTGGGTGTTTTATGTTCTAAGTCAAGCCTTTAAGCCATATTCTTGCACTTTCGGGGATGAATGTTCCCAAGGGGGAGATGATGTAACGACCTGGATTTTTAAGCGGCTTTACTGGACCTCTTAGTACCATCCCGAGCAAAAACCTTCTAGGAAACACTCCACGGAAGGCTCACACGAGTCGTGTGAAGCCACACGGACAGTGTGGCCTCTCGTGGAGGGACACATGGCCAAGTTAATGATAGGGGGAAATGAGACGGGGGACTTTGGACAATATTATGATGATTTGCATTGAGCTATGGAGTTATGAACATGCATGTCCCCTTTTAAAGTTGATGCATGAGTTATTCATATCATGATTTAGATGTTGATTTAATAATGAATTTATTTAATTTCATACTTTAAATGTTGATTTTAACATGAATCCATGTCACCCATGCTAACCTCACATCATGCATTACATTTGCATTCATGAACATTGATTTATATGGAAATTATGACGTGAGTTAAGCCCAGTTTTGTTTTACGAAATAATCTTGGTAAGGCATCGGTTTTGAGAAGAATGCGATCACATACCTGTCTTATGATTATGGCTCTTTGATCATCCTGGGTGCTTGCACTATCTTGTATATGTGAATGAGTTATTCCTTGCATGAGAATTATGATTATGATTTATGATTTGGCATTTGAGCCTAAATGTCCATTGAACAATTTGAAGTGAGCTTTGTATCTTTTGAAAGCACATATATGTATAAGTAATCAAGTGGAATGTTGTTGACTTAGCACCGATGGATTGGGGGCGTCGGGGCTATCCCCAAGGGCCCTGTCCCTTTCCTTGAACTATGTGCCAACATAGGAAAGTTAGCAAGTACCGAAAAGACCCTGTCGTAACGAATGGTTATTCGTTTATTTTGTAGAAGATATGATTATGTAAAATCCTTCTGAAAAGCATGGTCGTAAGGAAGGTGACCATCAACCAAAAAGCATGGTCCTATGGTGTGATGTAGATTACCTTTGACAAGTAATCTTCTCCTACCGATGGGTGGTGTTTATCGGACTTTTTCATATAATAGCTCGCATGGGTTTGATTTGTTCGTTATAGTCCATCCCCACTATATATGAGCATTGTTGCTTTTCACGCACCATAAATTTTATGGCATCTTGTATATTGCTCCATTGGATATATGATTCTTTCTATATTATATGCCCTTGTCATCTAACATTGAAATGCATGTTTGGTAAGTCATATTCATTGCATGCCCACATACTTACTACATTCAAACGTACTAATGCATACTCTATGCCTAAATGGTTTTACCATGTATGTGCCGATCACTTCGAGTATCAACCATTTGACGAGTAGTCCGATTAAGAAGAGTATTTATGGTGAGTTCCATCCTCCAAGGACAAGCTATATTTCTTTACCTTCGCTATCTTTGAGTTCCTTTCTTATTTAAGGGTGAGCCCAAAACATATCCTGGCCCCCGTCCCATCTTGATTAGAGGCATTCGTGAGACAATATGTACTCTTTGGAAAACCTTATGTTATGCGTGGTATCTAGCTTATGTATTCGTTAGATCAATTTATGGAAATTTCGTATTTGGCTATATGCATATTTTGGTGTGGAGATGTGGAAAGCCCTAGCTGCATATTGCCCCCATAGCATGAGTCCTATTCTCCCATCCCTTAGAACTATGTGTTACTATTTGAATGTCCAGCCTTAACCGATGATGTGTTATTAGATGCTTGAGGCTTGTTTAGGGACTATCGGGTTCCCATTCGTTGTGTCACATCTAAGCCCTAGCTCCGGGTCTTGACATACACACTAGAAAAGAATTAGGTTATCCAGTGATACTAAGTTAGGGAATTATGGGGAACATAATACCCTAGTTTCTCTTCATATTGGTTAAACTCTTGTGTTATATAGGATTATGTTTTACTTGTTTTTACAAACACCCTGCCCTTTTTGGGAAATAAGTAGGTTAGTAACCCAAATTACATAATTGAATTCTCATAAGTGTATAGTATTCCATTGGGTTCCACTCTAACCTTGGTTAAGTTCTATTTCTTCACAACGACTGCTTTTGCCTGAAAAAGGAGGTGTAGCTTGGATGACATCAAGATTGAGCATCAACTGTGACACTTCATATATTCTTGGGTGCATATGACGAGTTTCATGCCTCAATATTCCTGTTACAATGTCATTTTTCATGTATACATGCATAATTGAATTGCACTGTTGATTTATATTTGTTGTGTGTGTCTTGTAACACCCCATTATCATGGGTAGGTGGCAAGGTGAAGTATTGTAGTACCCCTTGATCATGAGTAGGTGGAAAGGTTGAAGAATTATAACACCCTTTAGTCATGAGTAGGTGGCAAGGTTGAAATATTGTAATACCCTTTGATCACGAATAGGTGGCAATGTTGAAGACTATAACACCCCTTGATCACGATAGGTTTCAAGGATGCGACATTGTAATACCCTTGTTCACGAGCATGTGAACAGGTCACGAGACACTTGATGCATGGCTTGTTGGTATTTCATATTTCTGTATACATTGCTTATGGTGTGGTAATACTAGACATGTAGGAGATCTTATAAGGCTTTATGTATATATTCAGCGTGCACTAACCTCTTTGGATGCAGGCATAGTATTTTTTCATTATTATATTACTTATTTGATTTCTCACACCTAGTCACTTGAATCTACTAGGTACATTTCGGTGTACTCACCCCTACTTTGTTTTCTTCCTACAGATCGTGCATACGGTATAGGACAGGGTAGTTGGTCTTTTCACTCGAATGCTACCATTACCATCCATACGGTATAGGTGGCAATGTTGAAGACTATAACACGCCTTGATCACGATAGGTTTCAAGGATGAGACATTGTAATACCCTTGTTCACGAGCATGTGAACAGGTCAGGAGACACTTGATGCATGGGTTGCTGGTATTTCATATTTCTGTATACATTGCTTATGGTGTGGTAATACTAGACATGTAGGAGATCTTATAAGGCTTTATGTATATATTCAGCGTGCACTAACCTCTTTGGATGCAGGCATAGTATTTTTTCATTATTATATTACTTATTTGATTTCTCACACCTAGTCACTTGAATCTACTAGGTACATTTTGGTGTACTCACCCCTACTTTGTTTTCTTCCTACAGATCGTGCATACGGTATAGGACAGGGTAGTTGGTCTTTTCACTAGAATGCTACCATTACCATCCATACGGTATAGGACAGGGTAGTTGGTCTTTTCACTCGAATGCTACCATTACCATCCAGATCTCAATTGTGAGGCTCAGACTCTGAGTTGCCATAGATCTTTGGATCCTCTTTTATTACTTTTCTTTCAGACTATGTATTAGATATTTTGAAGCAGCTTTGTATTTTCTTTTGGTATAATTGTATTTACCTTTTAGTACTATTTAGATACTCTTGTACTCATGAATCCAAGTTTTGGGAGATATATTGTATCTTTTAAATTTCTTTCTGCTTTATTTATCTTTCTTTAGTTACGATCCATTTCGGGCCGTGACAATTTTTGTAATTTACTGGGTGTAATAGCTTCACTGAGGATCTTATCTCTATCAGCTGATTGGTGAGTCCTCCCCTGTATTCGGAGGATACCACTTATGTTTCTCTTGCTTCAAGTTCAATAGTTTTATTATGATTTAAGGTAGCCATTAACCTGTCTTTGGCACTATCTAGATGCTTAGAGATAGAGACATTATAGACAATGATGGATTAGAGTTGATGTTTTCATTCTTAAGACTTGTACATTTCGAGCTATTTTTAAAATATTTAATTGATTTTGATTTTAAGTTTTAAACCATTATTTTATTGAATCTTTTATTCATTAACATTCCTTTGTACATAACTTGAGTTGTGGTTACTTGTTCGAACTCAAACACTTATTTACTATTTATATTTTTCGGGGTTGCATCCCCCTTATGCTAGACTTGTAGTTAAAGTTTTGGTACAATGACTTTCAGTGTTGAACAATGTGTTATAGTATGTTTCTAGTTGATTGAGTATATGGGAATTCAATTAATTTATTTTGGTGTTTAAACATGCTTTTGTACTTAAATTCCTTGTTCATTCTTAGTTTCGTTAGATTTGATTAGTATTGGTTCTCCGACCAGAGAGTTACTGTGGATGTCACTCATGGACCATTTTGGGGCATGACACTATACCATTAAATTCTTAATTATTTTTCCCGAAGATATTACACAATTCTCTTTAATGGATATTTCAAAAACCTTTATAAAGAGTAAATAAAAGAACAACTGAAAAAATAATTGATAAAGTTTATAGGGAGACTTAAATTTAAAATTGTAAATGAATTGATACAAGTCAATATTTAGAGAAATGATTAAAATAAAATTTTAAACCTAGTAATAAGAAGTTGTAACATCCTTTTCTCCACTGGCTTTCGAATTTTCTCTTCATTTTTTCTTACAACTGGCGTTATCTTTGCCTGCTATGATACTTGGCTCTTCTTTTATTGAAAGATTCATATTTAATCTTCTTCACTTGATTTCCAAGTATATTCATCTTCAACTGGTGAGATTCTGTTAGTATACTGCGAAATATGAAGATTCTTGATGAGATAATCTAAAATAAGTGATTCTTGATGAGATAATCTAAAATAAGTCTAAAAATTTCTTCTATTCATCAAATATTAAAGAACCAGGAGTAAAGATGGAATAAACTATTTTTGAATAATATACTAGAAGCTTATTGAATATACTTAATGTTCTGATAAGAAGATAGCCATGAGGTTTATATGAATTACCTTATAGAGATCAGTAATAGAACAAAATTTTGTGCTCCTTGGCATTCCTTGCATGATACGATAATTTCCATCTTTTTCATCCTTTGTCCAAAGGTTTGAGCCATAATTAGTATTTCTATTGTTTAAAACACGATCAAAATTATCTGGGATTGTATCTTTGCATGTAACTCTGTTGAGATCAGCCTCACCTAAAAATTACATTTAAATAAATGAGATGGTATGATATAATATGACTCAAAACTTTTCATAAGTGATGGAAATATGAAATTAGGCAATTCTGAAATATAAAATTTAATACCATTGATATGATATTCTCTTTGTTGTTGTTGGTTTTGAGGTGTTTTCTCCTTTTGCTCCTTTTGTTCCATTTGCTTTTCTCTTTCCTTCTTTTCTTCAACTCTTTCATTTTGTGTGATCTCTTTATAAATTTTCTTTTCATCCTTTCCCAGTAGCTAGGTATAAAAGAAAATATGATAAAAGTTGTACTATCATCGGTAGATTTAGAGTAGAAATAAAATGAAGAAAAAAGAAAAATGACAAAAAATTAATTGTAGTATTTCAATGTTAGTTAAATATGATCCATAAATTGAAAACAAAGAAAAAATAGAAAATAAGCGATATGAGTTACCTTAATGGCAAGGTCATAAATATCAGAACTAAACATTGTATTCTCTGATAATCCTTGTTGTACATGGTTGTCTACATTCTTCGCCTCTTTCCTTGGGGATTTTGAACTGCTCCCCTGATTCCAATTTACTTGTCCAGATTGCATTTTGCACTCTTCTTGAAAAATTATTCAATAGATATTTATTTTATGAAAAAATTCTTATTTGTAATATTCTGAAGAATCTAATTTGACAACTTATATTTTAATTAGTTTTATAAAATATTACTCAATGACAGAATAAAAAATTAAAAAATAATTAATTCTCTCTTAATCTCTAAAAGTGGACAAGTAAAAATAATTAATATTGGTCAATTATAAGATGTAAAGTTTATTAATCAATTACGTACCATGAATAGTTTTTTCCTTTCCTTTGTTTGATAATGCCTTCTTAAAAGAGTCTTCTTGGACCTTTTTGCCTTGAGTGTGTTCTTCAGATTTTTCCTTATTCTTGGCCTCCTCTTTCTCTTTCTTTTGTTGTTCGAGCATATTGAATGTATACTATGAAATTACATACAAAATCAAGTTCAATCAATTAATTAAAGTTATACTTCATGCTTACGCAAAGTAAGACCCCCACATTAATAAGTTCAAAGTTAAAAACAAATGAAGTTATAGAAATCTAGAAAAACGGTTATTCTACATTTTTTAAATATGAATTATGAATCAAAAAAGGGGGATTTTTTTGTTCTTAATCATCTATATACTTTCTCGTATAAAATATAAGTTAGATCTACCATAGATACATACAAAATAGTGATACAAAGAAATAAAACATTTGAAATATATTTGTGGAAGTCAAATCAAAATGTAGAACTAACTAGGAAAAAATTAATTTTAGTACAAAAAAAAATTGAAGATGAAACTTTGTTAGATCAAGTTGAACTAGACATTTGTTTGTACTATTTTCTTGAAATATGAGCACCTGCAAATAAGTTATTGTATTTTCATGAAATTATTCATATATTTCAACATACATTATGATCGAATGAATAAATTGAACAAATGAAAAAAAGAGAAGAAAATGATATCAACCATTTGTCAATCTTATTTTTTGTTTGTCAAAATTTATTAAAGATGTTATGCAAACTTAGAATCAGAAAAAAAAAAAAGAGAAAACAAATAAAAAGAGATTGTAGACCTAAGCGCATCTCTCATAAAGCAAAGATACTTGATAAATCAAATTATCAAACACAAGAGCAAAAAAATTAGAAACAAAATAAGATTCAGTAAAATCAAACTTACCATCACCCAATCGAGCTCCTTCATTGTAAGAATGAACAAGCAAAAATGGATCTATTTCCTTACAATCTTGAATTAACCGGAAAAATAACTCTGTATCGCCTGTGTTGATTCAATTCTCTCCTCTTGAGCGCTTAATATTTTTTTGGAAAACTTGAAACTAAAGTGAAGAAGTAAATCAATCAGTGTCTCACGTTATATAAGTGTATACTTGCTGAGCTCTTTCTTGAAAATAACGCCTATTCAATTTCGGCAATTAGAATTAATTTTTTTCCAATATAGAGAAAAACGAGATTTAATATGCAACATTATGAACAGATAAGTATTTTAAATTAATTATTATGAAGAATCTTCTTTTATTGTTAAACAACAACAACAACAATATACCTAGTGGAACCCCACAAGTGGGTCTAGGGTGGGTAGAATGTACGCAGACCTTACCACTACTTCACAAGATAGAGAGGCTATTTCTTGGAAATCGTCGTCTCAAAAACCCATAAGCAAAATAAACTACAGATGGAAAAAAGTCAAAGGAAAATAAAAGGAAACAAAAAGAATGACTAATAACGAAAAGCACAGGATAGTGTGTAAATACGATAAAATCAACATACATATGACAGATAATGACAACACAAGATATAAAAACATGACTAATCCTACTATCCTACTATACCCCAAGGCCAGACATAAACCTAACCCTACTAACTTATTAGCCAGCTACTCTAATTCGTGACCTCCACTCCTTTCTTTCTAAGGTCATGTCCTTGGTGAGAACATGTTTCACTATATCTTGTCTGATTATCTCCCCTAATACTTCTTTGGTCTACCTCTACTCCTCCGTGTAACCCCTAAATCCAACCTCTTGCACCTCCTAATAGGAACATTGGTACTTCTTCTCTGCACATGTCCAAATCATTACAGTATCATTTACCTCATCTTGTCAGCCAAAGGGGTCACCTCTAGTTTCTCTCGAATGGTCTCATTCCTAATATTATCACTCTTTGTGTGACCACACATCAATCTCAATATCCTTATCTCTATGACCTGCATCTTCTGAACGTGTGAGTTTTTCATTAGCCAACACTCTACCCCATACAGCAAAGATGGTCTAACTACCATTCTGTAAAACATGCCAATGAGTTTAGGTGGTATCTTCTTATCACACCATACTCCATAGGCATGCCTCCATTTTGTCTATGCTACCCAAAATATGATATGTGACATCATCATCGGTATCACCACTACTCTGGATGATAGACCTAAGATGTTTAAAGTTTTCTCTCTTGGAAATAGGTTGAGTGGCAAGCCTCACATCGATGTCTACTTCATCCCTCGCAACAATAAATTTGCACTCCAAGTTTTTTGTTTTAGTCCTACTCAATTTGAACCATTTGGATTCCAAAGCGTGTCTTCGAACCTCTAATCTATCATTAACTCATCAATCAAGACTATGTCATCTGCAAATATCATACACCGTGGAACTTCCTCTTGATTAGACTATGTCAGCTCATCTATCACCAAGGAAAACAGAAAAGGGCTCAATACAGATCCTTCATGAAGTCCCA
This sequence comes from Solanum rostratum, assembly GCA_029948455.1. Lineage (NCBI taxonomy): Eukaryota > Viridiplantae > Streptophyta > Magnoliopsida > Solanales > Solanaceae > Solanum > Solanum rostratum. Next base: position 48,004,366 of record CM057047.1, on the reverse strand, counting down.
TTTCAATAGGAAAATACTCTGAGTCTCCTCCCACCATTCTTACCCGAGTTTTGGCTCTATTGTACATGTCCTTCATCACCCTAATATATACCATTACGGAACCCTTCACCTCTAGACACCTCCATAGGACATCCCTCAGAATTTCGTCATAGGCCTTCTCGAGATCAATGAACACCATATGAAGGTCCTTTTTTCTTTCCCTATATTTCTCTACTAATCTTCAGACAAGATGAATTGCTTTAGTAGTCGACCGTCTTAGCATGAATCCAAAATGGTTCTTTGAAATAGACCCTTCTTTTCATACCCTCATCACCACCACTATTTCCCAGACCTTGATAGTGTGACATAACAACTTGATACCCTTGTAATTGTTACAGTTTTGAATATCACTCTTGTTCTTGTACAATGGAACCATTGTACTCCTCCTCCATTCATCAAGCATCTTGACAATCTTCATAATAGCATTGAATAGTCTAGTCAACCACTATATCCCATCCTTGACCATATTCTTCAAAAAATCTATCGAAATCTCATCGGGTCTGATCGCCCTCCCTCTCTTCATCCTACTAATAGCACGTCTAACCTACTCAACTTTGAACCCCCTACACTAACCAAACTCTCGATGACTTTCGAAGTATACCAACTTACCCAACTTAATAAATCTATCTCTTTTTTGGTTTAAGAGTTTATTAAAATAAGCTGGCTACCCTAACTTAATGGAAGTCTCATCAACCAAATCCTCACCCTCCACATCCTTGATGCACTTCAGTTGGTCCAAGTCGCAAGCTTTCCTCTCTCTCTCTCTCTTTAGCAAGCCTATACAATCTCTTGTCCCCGCTATTATAACTTAGTTTCTTATATAGGCACTCAAATGTTGTTATTTTAGCACTCGTCACTGCCTTCTTCTCTTCTGTCTTAGTTGTCTTATAGATCTCCTTAAGCCTTCGCTTTTCATCCTCATCCCTACACTCCAATCACTTCATATAAACAATATTATTAACCTTCACTTTGTGTTGGACTTCATCATTCTACTACCAATTGCCTTAATGTCCACAAAAGGTCCCTCTAGAAACCCCTAAAACCTTGGTAGCTACTTTTCTAATGTAACAAACAGTAGTGTTCCACATATTGTTCACATTTCTGCCACTACTCCAAGCCTTTAAATTACTCAACTTTTCTTCCATCTCTCGTGAAAGGGCAGGAGTTAGGCCTCCCCATCTAATCTTTGTTTAGGCATTAATAACCTTTTTATTCTTTTCTCTCTTAATCTATACATCTATCACAAGAAGCCTATATTGAGTGGAAATATTTTCACTTGGAATAACCTTGCAATTCTTACAAAGGCTTCTATCGCCCTTTCGGAGTAGTAAGTAATTAATCTGAGTCTTAGCTACCGTACTACAAAAAGTAATCAAGTGATTTTCTCTGTTTGGGAAATATGAGTTAGGAATAACTAACTCAAAGGTTTTGGCAAAGTCCAAGGGAGACATCCCACCTCCATTCCTCTCCCCAAAACCAAAGCCTCCATGGACATCTTCAAACCCGCTAGTGGTTTCCCCAGTATGCCCATTAAAGTCTCCCCTAATGAAGATTTTTTCTTGTTTGATATGCCTCTCACAACCTCATCCATATCATTGCAAAAGAACCTTTTGACTTCCTCATCTAGGCTCACTTGAGGCGCATAGGCACTAACTACATTCACTATATGCGTGCCAACCATAAGTTTAATAAATATAATCTTCTCATAAAACCTTTTAACCTCCACCATATATTCCCTAAGGTCCTCGTCTAGTAGTATACCTACGCTATTTTTATCTCTTGAACCACCCGAGTACCATAACTTAGACCCGTCTATATCCTGAGCTTTGGTCCCTACCCATTTAGTCTTCTGAACACATGCTATATTAATATTTCTCCTCCTAAGATGCTTCACTAGCTTTATGGATTTTCCTGTATTCCACGATCCTACCTTTAACATAGATAAGCCCGTGCCCCTCGTACCACCCCTACTCCTTACCTCCGACCCCCACCGATGACCTGACCTTAGTCTACCATTAGATCCCGATGCCACTAAACTAAGAACCAATAACTCACTAAGCTACAAAGATCAAGAAGTTACAAATCAAGAAATATACACTAGGAATAATATACAATAACCAACAATCATCAGTAAGAACTCAAAAACAACAATAAAATATACACACATGTAACAATAATATTGGGCACTTTGCAAAACTCCCTAACAAATAAATTTTACAATGAACAAACACATAAAGCAAGAGAAACCCAATTCAATTACACACAAAAAAGTATGACACTCAATTTGAGAGTAAATTCAACAATATATTCAAGTAGAAAATTATAAATTGTCAACAAACAAGTTGGTCAACCACCACAGGACAAGAACATTGAAATACTGTCGTCACTATCAGTCAGAACTATGAAACAGTACTGTCAATAGTGCATCCACAACTATGAAATAGAGTTCTTAATAGCCAGCCAAGAACATTGAAATATTCCAATCACAATTAATTAAGAACTATGAAATAGTGCTATCAATTGTGTAGTCACAACCAATTAAGTGCTATGAAATAGTGCAATCATTGTTGCAGTCAAAAATAGTAAACAAAGAAGAATTTGAAGGATATCACCTGAAAAAGGTTCTAACTGAAATTGCACCAATATTCTTGTTAAGAAATAGTTAATGTTGCTGGAAGCCGTCACCGGAAAGAGACTGGGACATTGCCTGAAAAAGATTGGAGAACGCCAAAAATCACTAGACCCAGCAAGAAATAGCTTGGCGTCACCGAAATCTACAAAAGTTGTCAGAGATTGTGGATCTTGAACACCAAAATTAAAGAGATTTCGCCGGAGACCTCGTCAGAGATTTTTGAAAACCTCAGAGTCGTTGAAAGCACTCAATCTCGACCTCGACTGAAGTTGGAAAATCAGAAGATCTCGTACTCACAGAAGAAGAATGGGAATCAAAACCCTAGAATTCTCTCAATCAATAACAAGACGATGAGAATTTTTAGGATTTTTCGGTGAGTTCGGGAACTTCTCAAGAGAAAGGTCGCTGGAGATGATGAAAAAGGTTATCGAAGACGATGAAAAAGGTCATCGGAGACAATGAAAAAGGTCGCCAGTGATGAATTTTAACTTGGCGGCGGATACAGGAAAGTTAAAAAAAGAAATTTTGTAGGGCGAAAATATCCAACATATTTTATTTTATTGTTATTATATTAATTATATTACTAAATGAGAAAGTCCTTTAAATTCTATCTTTTATTTTATTTAAAAATTTATTTTTAACATTTTTAATATTTATGTCTTAATTTAAATTTTCCTAAAAATGCACGTGTTCTTTTGCTACTTCGCTATGACCCTGAAGGTCATTTTTGGTATTTTTAGTTAAATTACTATTTTGTCCTTTTAAAGTTACTTTGCGTCATTTTTTGATAAGTTGAAAAGTCAAATTAAAAACCTTGTGAAAAGTTGGAATTTTTCTAAAGAAAGAGTTTTCAAAGGCTTAAAGTTTGAAATTTTTACTTTTGAGGTCATTTTGAGTTTCGGGTGTCAGAATGTGATTTCATTGATTTCATTAACTCCAGAATGCAGAATATGGTCTAGGAAAACTAATGAAATTGAATTTGGAATTAAAACGAAGATTTTGAACCAAAAGTTGTATTTTTATAATTGAATTTGAACCATCATTTGTCTTTTGTCAACATTAGGAATTCGGAAGCTCTAATCAAAATTTTGATAGTTCCAGTGATTCTAGAAGGTTGAACTAATACTAAAATGGTCTCGTTGTGATTTTAAAGATTTTCGATGTCATTTTGGATATTTGAGTTTTTGATTAGTTTTAATGAGCTTTTATCAAGTTCTTGGTCAAGGAGACCTCAAAATAGAATTGCTGAAATGTCATTTCTAATAGAATTGCATATCTAATTTGTGTGTATCAAGTTTCGAATGAACCCCTAGAGTCCGTTCCAAGTTCTCAAAAATAGTTGGTTAGCTAAAATCCGGTGCAAGAGAAAAGACCTCCGCATTTGCGGATGTAACGACCCCGAAGGTCATTTTTAAAACTTTCAATCACATCATAGTTTTGCCCTTCCAGAAAGCTGCCTTGAATAAATATTTCTCAAGACTAAAAGTCGATTTTGAAAACCTTGTAAAAGGTTAGAGTTTTGCCAAAAGAGAGTTTTAAAAGGGCTTAAAGTTGGTAATTTTGAGTTTTGAGGTCATTTTGAGTTTCGTGAGTCAAAATTCGATTCCATCAATTTCATCCATTCTAGAATACCAGATCTGGTCTGGGAGAACTTGCAGAACTCCATTCGGAGTTAAAACGGTTTTTTTAGGCCCAAAATTATATTTTTTAGTTCATTTTTTATCAATGGTTTGACTTTGGTCAACATATGGATTTCGGAGGCTCGGATCGAAATTTCATCAGTCCCAATGATTTCAAATAAAAGAATGGTAGAAATGGCTTTGTTGTAATTTTTAGTGCTTCTGTGAATATTTTGAATTCTTTAGTCTGAAACTAGTTTAAATGACCCTTCTAAGGTTTTAGGCTACAGAGTTTCTAGATTTGAATCTTGACGGTTCTATTGAGTACAAAACGTCATTTCTAGTAGGGTTCCATGTTTGGTTTGTGTTTTACAGGTTTTGAACAGATCCCGGGGGTCCTAATTATGATTTGTTTTTGGTAGTGTGCTGCTGGTTTTCAGCAATTCTGGTGCAAGTGAAGTTACTCTCCGCATTTGCATCTCCATCTCCACGTCTGTAGAGGTAAATTTATTTAGACCTGCACATTCGTAGAAGAGGGACCACGTTCATGGAGTTACGGGAACTAGGCGCCATAAGCCTCCGTGTTCACGGAAGCTTCTCTGCATTTACGGAGTGCAGTGACTAGATTAGGCATGTTCATAGATCCTCATCCGCGTTCGAAGAGTGTTAATTATGCTTGAACAGTGTAGTCTCATAAAAGACGTGCTTTATTCATTTTCAGCATTTTCAACAATCCAATCTTCGTTTAAGAGAGGGACTTGAAGGTTTTTCAAGGCAAATTGATTGGGTGACTATTTTCTAATCTATTTCATCTATTTACATTAATTAAATTGTGTTTTTACATTATAATTTGAGTATTTTAATAGTGGAATTCAGAAATATTTCTGACTTTGATTTTTAAATTTTAATTGATGATTCCTCCTTCATCTTAAGCATATATTTTTTAATGATTTCCACTGTTGAACTCCTTATTACATAGGGAGCGTTTTCATTTTTCTAGCATGGATTCTTATGATCATACTATATTTTTTTCTCTGAATTGGTTGATTTTAGTGTCATTACATCCATTATGTGATTGTAATGATATATTTTGAATAGATTTTGGTGATTCAGAGTATAGTAGAAAAGGGAAAGTTGGATATGACTTGATTCGAGACTTTATGTAAGGCAAGTGGTTTTCTAACCTTTTGTTAAGTATGATTGAACCTTATATGCTTCTTTGTGTATATGATTGAATACTTTGGGGTAGAATTGTATCTCATAGGCTTGGGTTTTGAGGTTTTCGAAGTGAGTGGTTGTCCTTACATTGAGATATTTATTTGTGAATTTACTGGTAAATCACAAGACTTATAATCTTGGGGATGATTTGATATTGATACTGAGATGATACCTATAATGAGTTGAATGTGACATGTATATTGAGACGTTGATGATATTGATCCATTGATGATATTGAGACACTGATGACACTAACCTTTAATGATAATGAGACACTAATAACGTTGACATATTGATGATATTAAGGCATTGTGGCATTGATACTATGAAAGTATTGAAATTATTATGATATAGACACTGTTATATAAATGTGATTATGCACGCTGCATTTATTATTACTTGTGCATTGACATTTATAATGCCTACGATCGAGAGATGATTAAGGTAACATGTGGTTGGTGACAAGATGTCACACCCCAGGAGGGTACCCCAGGCGTGGCCGGTACCCAGAGACTATTGCTAGTCCTCAAGCGAACCACTCGTTCTCAGGATAGTCACTCAACATCAACATAGCAGAATAATGCAAGTAGTGCAGTGTGCTACCAATGGCCAACATCAGTCTCAACATTAGAATGAGCAAGTGGTTGTGCTGCTCAGTTCATAAGGAAAAACATCAACGTCAAACCTCAACTCATGTCTATGAAGCCTCTAACTTGACTCCACTGTCTAAGATGGTACCATGACAGGCCATGGCTACCCAACTCAATAAATAACGAAAACATCAAATAGAAGGGTCTCCTACGGATAGCAAGGAGGCTCACCAATAACTGAACTGGAAATCTCTGACCACAACGGTGCGTCTGCTGAAGTCCTCTAACTCCTGTATCTGCTTCATGAAATGATACAGCGCCGAGTGGCATCAGTACGTGAAATGTACGGCTTGTAAAATAGCTGAATGCAACAATAACATCAACTCAACATCATACTCCATCAGAATGTCAAGCATCTATCTAAGGCAAGAAATTAGAGCAGACAGATGACTCCTCAACATCTCATCTCAACATCATCAATACATCTGACTCATCTCAGGGAAACTCGAGTCAACTCAGGGAACTCGACTCAGCTCAACTCAAGAAACTCAACTCAACTTGGAAAAATGCTTTACAACTTGCTTTTCTGGATTTCTAGATGGTTTTGGCAAAGCAAATGACCCCCTCTATTTATACTACTCCTAAGGGGTCAAAGTGCAAATAACATTTACATGACAAGTCCTCCTGTATTTACATAATGGTCCTTTCTCTGGAATTCTCCACACTAGTCTAGAGAAGACTATATAGTACAAAGAGAAGACTATATAGTACAAGAATAATCTTCACGAATCTAGAGTTTTCCGTAGACTACCCGAAGGCTCCAAATTCTTCTTCTCTGTGCAAGAATAGTGGCGGTCCTAACACTCTTCCCCACCTCATGTGGCGACGAACACGACGCACTGCTCTTGCTGCAAGAATTCTCGTACCTTGTCCTTGAGCTGCCACAGGTCTTCATATATCTCCCATGTGGCTTCCTCCGGTGGCTGGCCCTTCCAGTGTACAAGGAACATGGTAGTGTAAGGTTGTCCCCATTTCTGCTTGGCCTGGTAATCTATGATAGCTTCTACATCCCGATCGTGCGAGGCGGTGACTATTATAGGTTCTGATTCGACTGTCCTTAGCTTGTCTCATCCTCGTCCTTATGGTGTGTCTTGAGAACGCTTGCATGGAAGATAGGATGCACTTTGAATAATGGTGGAAGCTCCAATCTATGAGATCTTACCTACCTTGCCAACGATCCTGAATAGGCCCTTGTACTTTCGTACCACGTTTTGGTACACGCCTCGTAGAGCTTTGAATTATCTTGGATTGAATTTCACCAAGACCAAGTCTCCTACCTTGTAGTCTGTGGGGTGATGCTTACGGTCAGCGAACTTCTTCATCTTCTTAGACATTTTGTCTAAGTAAGACTTAGCGGTGTCCAACTTCTCCTCAAAGCCTTTGGCGAAATCGTATGCCCCCAAACTCTTGCCCTCGAACGCGACCAGTAGTAAATGTAGAGTTTTAGGCTATTGTCTTGTGGCTAACTCGAATGGTGTCCTGCTAGTGATTTCGCTTCTCTGCAAGTTGTATGAGTATTGGGCAACGTCAAGCAACTTTGCCCAATCCCTTTGATGATAACTCACGAAGTGCTTAAGATAGGACTCTAATAAGGCATTAACCTTTTCTGTCTAGCCATCTGTCTGTAGGTGGAAACTCGTGGAGAAGTGTAGCTCCGTGCCAAGCATCTCAAATAACTCTCTTCAGAAGTTTCCAGTGAAGCGCGGGTCTCGATCGCTTATTATAAGCCTCGGCAGCCCCAATACTTTACTACATTCTTGAAAAATAGTTAGGTAGCCTCCTCGGTTGTACAACCGGCTGTGGCAAGCATGAAACTAGCTAACTTGGAATATCGCTCCATCGCAACCATAATCATCCCATACCAATCAGACTTTGGAAGGCAAGTGATAAAGTTCATAGTGATGCTTTACCATGGACGTTCAGCTACTGGTAATGGATCTAAAAGCCCTCCAGGCTGGCGTTGCTTTGTCTTGTCTTGCTGGCACACAAGTTAAGTTTGCACATAATATTCTATGTCATCCCGTATGCATGGCCAGTAGTATATTGCCTCGATAAGAGCTCTCATGCAACACTGCCCGAGATGTTCAGCCCATAAGGTGACATGATTCTCCTTCATGATCTGCTGCCTAATGCTTCCATATTTTGTTGCATAGAATCTCCGTCAGGCAGTGAGCAGGAGACTATCCTCTATCCAGAAGTGTCATGTCTTGCCTTGGGATGCCAACTCCAAGAGCTTTCTCGCTTTTGGGTCATGCTGTAAGCCCTCCTTGATAGCTTCCCATATGTCGCATTCGGTTGTAGTGATGGAAGATAGTTCAACTTTCTTTCTCAAAGCATCTACCATGATATTGCCCTTGCTTGGCTTATATTCAAGGTCGTAGTGAAATTAATCTAGAAAATCCTGCCACGTAGACTGTTAGGGAGTGAGCTTCTTCTACGACTGGAAGTAGCTAGTGGCAATAATATTGGTCTTGACTACAAACTTGGACACCAATAAGTAATCTCTCAAGTTTCATAGGCAATGTTCTATGGCGATCATCTTCTCCTGCACGGTGTATCGCAGTTCTTTCTTGTTCAGCTTGCGGCTTTCAAAGGTGATGGGGTGTCTCTCCTGCATCAGCACACCCCCTATGGCATAATCCGAGGCATCAGTATGTACCTCGAAAGTTTTAGATAAGTCAGGTAGTGCAAGGACCAGCTCCTCTGATATGGCAGCTTTAAGACCCTCAAATGCCTTTTGGCATTCCTTGCTCCAAACCTACGACTTATTTTTTTTAGAAGCTCGATGAGTGGAGCATCCATTGTAGAGTAGCCACTGATAAACCATTGGTAATAATTAGCAAGCCCAAGAAACGATCTTAGCTCCATCACCTCTATGAGAATCTCCCACTCCCTTATGGCTCGTACCTTGGCTTCATCCATTCGCAGTTGGACCTGGCTTATAATGTGACCCAAGAAGTGCACCTCGTGTCGGGCGAGCTTGCACTTCTCTTGCTTTATGTAAAGCTCATTTTCTCGTAGGAATTTGAATACTTTCTTTAGGTGAAGAACATGCTCCTCCAAGGTGTCACTATAGATGAAGAGGTCATCCAGGTACGCTATCATGAAGTCATCCATGCAGGGATGAAAGATCTTGTTCATTAGTGTGCAGAAGGTAGTGAGTGTGTTGGTTAAATCAAAACGCATCACCAAGCACTCGTAGGAACCATACCTTATCACACGAATTGTCTTTGGTTCATCTCCTTCTACAATTTGTACCTGGTAATATCCCTTCCTGAGATCTACCTATGTTAAGTATTTGTCTTGTCAAAGTCTATCGAACAAGTCTGCAATGAGCGGGATAGGATACGTTTCTTCATGGTCATCTTGTTCAACACTTGGTAGTTTATGCAAAGGCGCATCCATCCTTCTTTTTCTGGAACAAAACTGGTGTGCCATACAGTGCATTGGATGGACAGATGTGGCTAGGTTCGAGGAGCTCTTTCAGCTACTTCCTCAGCTCCTCTAACTCTGGTGGTGCCATGCAGTAAGGCGGGTAGGCAGGTGGTCTAGTCCCTGGCTCCAGCTCTATCTTATGACCGACCTCTTGCCTAAGAGGCAAGTGTTTAGATAGCTCGTCTAGCATCACGTCCTTGTTATCTTCTAGAACCTCCTCGATGCAAGGTGGCAAGGCTTCCTCAGCACCATCTTCCTCCCCCGGACTTATGATAGTAGCTAGATATGTCGGTTCCCCCTTCTTCAGACCCTTCACATTCTGTATAGCTGACAAATAGACAATGCCTTCCGCCTTTGACAACTCGATCAAGGGCACCATGCAAGACCCTTCCCTCTCCATAACAAGCATGCGGTGGAGGTAGGGGTGAATCATGGTGTTGCACTATCTGATGAACCCTTTCCCAAGTATGATATCGAAAATATCCAAGGGGGAAACGACAAAGTTAGTCTTACCTTGCCACTTCCCAATGGTGATGTCCACTCTATCTGTTGTTCCACATAAAGGAGTCGGTAGGGGCATTAACCATCATGAGGTATGTGTTGCTCGGGCTGTAGCTCAACCTGAACCTTGCTACAGCGATTTTCTTCATAATATTGACCTTCGCTCCCGTGTCTACCATGGCACGCACAAGTTTCCCGTTCAATGTCATGTCCACATATTTCTTTGGGTAAGTCTCTTGCTTACCGGTTGTCTTGGTGGTAGGGGCACATAACTCGATCATGCCCACCTGGGTGGTGCCCGAACTCTACCCTTGGTCTTGTGACTTCTTCTCCTTATGCTCCCATAGGATGCCTCCAATGTTCTTCATCTGGGGACGCGTAGCGTAACCGTGTTGGTCTCCACAAATATAGCAGTCATTGCCCTCGGATGACTACTCCTTCTTCTCAACACATCCGTAACATCCGGGCCTTCTGTTGTTGCCTCGATCTGGGCTTCTAGATGGGTGTTGCTTTTTTCCCTTGTCCCGATCTCTCCCACATTTTTCATGTCTACCCTTCGACTCCTTAGAATTGCCTTTGTCGTCCTTGAAGTTCGCCGGGGCTTCAGCTTGAGTCATGGCCTCGTCTATGGTGTATACTGTTCTCCATTGCAGCTCTGCAAGCCATCCATGAAGTGGAACATCATATCCTCCTCTGTAAGGTTGGGAATCTGAAGGGTCAGAGTTGTTAACTCCTTTATGTATACCCATATGCTGCCGGTTCGCTTTAATTCCCTGAACTTACACTTGGCCTCATAGATGACGTTGTTTGGGAAGAAGGTCTTCTTGTACTAAGCCTTGAACTACTCCCACGTGCCTATTGTGCACAACCCCTTCCCTATTTCGAAATCCTTGTTCTTCCACCATAACATGGCCATCTCTGTCAAGTATAGCACGTGACCTTGTTAATCTTCGTTTGATCGCTCTTCACCTTGCTGCACTTGAACTAGTGCTCCAAGTGCAACAAAAAGGTTTCCACCTCTTCCGCGTCCCAGACACCATCAAAGACAGGTGGCTTGGGAGACTCAATCCTGGCCTACCTTTCAATGGTCGATGTAACATCCTTCCCTTCCTCAATGACCTCCTCAAGCACCTTTACCGTGGCGTTCATGGCCTCTAGTATGTCCATGAACTGGCCTTACAAGGCGGCGATCCGGTACTCAAAGGAAGTGAATGCTTCTTTCGCCTCGACCTCAGCTACCTTATGCCCATCCAAGTCCTTACAGATGCTATCATTTTTGTCAAGGGTGAACTACTTCATGGTCGTGAACTTCCTGTTGAACTCGTTCAAGTGCTTGCCAAGGAATTCCACTACTTGACGGGTAACCTCTACCCTTCTGACCCACTCCATGCTAGGTGTGATGTTCACGTGCTCCTCGCCATGCTCATCGTTACTCACCTCTGTGGCTGAGAGTGAGTGGGTGGTAATGACGTCGCTTGGTGTTGGCTCAAGCAGCATCTCGTCCTTCTTGGAGTTCTTATTCCCTTTTCGTGACTTCTTGCCAACATCTATCTTGACATTGGTGGCATAACGACATCAAAGTCTCCTCCGCCTGCAATGATCCCCTTGGTGAAACCCGCTCTTATACCACGTTGTCACAGACTTAGAACTTTCGTAGGACTCCCGTGTGGCACTAGTCGATTTTGTCACGACTCTTTCACGATCTTGCAAATACTAGTAAGCCTTTCAACTAAGATCGCTAAGGGAACGCTAGTTAAGAAGACTATAAGAGAGAGCTTTTGGAAAGAAGGCTTGTATTACTTAGAAGAATGCTTTACAACTTGCTTTTTTGGATTTCTTCATGGTTTGGCGTTGCAAATGACCTCCTCTTTTTATACTACTCCTAAGGGGCCAAAGTGCAAATGATATTTACATGAAGAGTCCTCCTATGTTTACACAATAGTCCCTTCTCTACAATTCTCCACACAATTCTGGATAAGACTATAGAGTACAAGAATAATCTTCAAGGATCTAGAGTCTTCCGTAAACTACCCAAAGGATCCAGATTCTTATTCTCCATGAAAAACTAGTGTAGGGTCCTAAAACCAGGCTCTACGAAACCCCGATTATAGGCCGCAAAGTTTTCTACGGTCCATAGACCCTGGTCTCATGGACTGCCAAAGCCCTAGTTTGGAAAATTAGCTTCACAGACCTATCAACGGGCCATATGTAGAAGTACAACTCATAGAGTGGGTCGTAGAAGCCCCTAACACTTTGACAAATTAGAGAACTTACCTAAAGTCGACGAGCCTTATTCACGTCCTGTAATTTTATCTACGTTCCATAAAGTTGGCTCGTGGACTGGAGTGCACATTATTTTGCTCTATGAAAATGTTTTACGAGTCAGTGAATGGGTTATGGTATGAACCACGACCCGTAGAAATGGTTGTAGAAGCACTTTTGTTTCTTATTTAGCCCAAGATGGCTGACTTGCTCTTGTACCTATTCTTTACAAAAAAACATTGTTACCCTATATGCCACCAGTCCAGAGTCCAAAATTTACAACAAAAAATGCTAAAAATTAAACTACCTACAAGTCGAAAAGATAAAAGAAAACAAAACTGCTACTATTATATCAAATATCTTGGGTAGCCTCCCATGTAGCGCCTGCTTTATTGTCACGGCACGACTTAAACAACTTGGTTATTCAAACTTCACCAAGTGCCCAAACTTCCATCTTCAAGTCATTGGGCCTCTTCATCGACTGACAAATATTGAAGACGACTTCTTTATCATTCAATCAAAATTTGATTTGGTTGAATTCTATATCCACTAGTGCTGACCCAGTGGCTAGGAATGTTCTTCCCCGATGATTGGGACTGCACTCAAGGATCACAAAGTCTATTGGGAATATGAATTTCTTTACTTTTACAAGGACGTCATATAGTATCCCCACAGACTTCTTCACCGTTCGGCCAACCATTAACAATCGGATGCTCATAAGCGTAGGGCTCCCAATCCTAGATTCTTAAAGACCGCAAGGGGCATCAGATTTATGCTGGCATCTAGATCACATAATGCCATTGAGAACTCAACATCTCTGATGGTGCAGGGTATGGTGAATGCTCCAAGATCTTCTCACTTTTGCACCAAGGACCTTATAGCTATCGCACTATAATGTGGAAGCTACTGGGAGAGCTCCTGGCTTACAGTGTACATCTTTGTGACCAAGTCCTTAATGAACTTTGCATACCCAGGCATCTTCTCCAATCCCTCAATGAGAGAGATGTTGATGGAGAGTTTTTCAGCTGGAGAGGAAGTTCTTGAATTTACCTTCCTCCTCCTTCTTTTTGGTTCTCTAGGGGAATGGAAGAGGAGGTCTAGGAATGGTTTTCAACTTTTGAAGCATCCCGCAACATTACTTTCCCCATCCTTAGCACAAATATCTCTGGTCTCTGTATCTTTGCTCTCAACTATCTCTTCAAGAATGTCTTTATCATCAACAAGCATCGGAGGGTCAATGGTCTAATTGTCACCAGGAGTAGTCACCACCTTACACCACCCCTCATTTTTTGGATTCTAAATTGTATTGCTAGGCAATGTACCTTTCCAATGCTAGTTCAGTTAAGTTGACATTTGAGCGAACTATTGCTCTAGCTGTTTGATAGCAACATAATGAGACTTGATTTTCTAATAAATACTAGAGATGTTTGTTTTCATCCCCTTCAAGGTCTAGCCCGAGCTTCAGCCTTCTTCAACAAAAGATCAAACATCTCTTCAACTCTAAAACTACCAGCACCCGAGTATCGATTATGTGGTGGCACATATGGGCCATTCCTGTACCCATCTTTGCGTCCCCAATCAACATCTCTGTCCTGGCCCCTATTTTTGTCATAGTAGCCTCCTCGATTATTGTCTCTGAAGGTTCCATCCCTGTTATAGTTTTGACCTTGGTTTCCTTGACATTGACGCCAATAGTCCAGATTGGACCATTAGGCGTTGGTCTAGAAACTCACCATATGATCAGTGATGAAGCAAGTGTCCTCCTCATAGTACGACTTCTCGTATATGGGTGCTTGTGAAGGCTAATGAGCTACTACATTCACATGTTCTTGGTTCTACTTCATCAACAACTCCACATTTGTACTAATCCTTGCAAGCTCTTGTATCATATCCTCATTTATTTTTGCTCATGCTGAATTAGTACTAGCTACGAACGAGATCTTTATTATCGACTTACCTCTCATCCCCCATGCAAGATTTGTTTTGACCACCTTTCTAACCTCTAAGCAATCATCGGAAATAGATGATCTAGAAATGAGTCTCCCATGATGGTGTTAGCAACAACTTGGTTGTTCTCGTCGAGGGCTCAATAAAAGATCTCCACTAAGGCGTCATCCAAGATCTTGTGTTGAGGGATACTCCTCAGGAACTTCGTGCACCTATCCCACGCAGTGCTGATTGAATCACTATGCAATTACTCGAAGTTGTTGATTTGGTCCTTCTACTTCAGCTTCTTCGATCTCGGAAACAACCTCTCTAAAAAGGCCTTTAGCAGTTCAGCCCAGTTGGTGATCGAACTCGGTAGGAGCTTAGATAACTATGGCATTGCATCACTTGTTAGAGAAAAAGGGAAGACACAGAGCCCAACGACATCCATAGACAGATTCTAGCTTCCCATCATACTCTTACAAACGAAAACAACAGTATGTAGATGGTTATGCAGATCCTCTAATAATAGGCCCACGAACAACTCGTGATTCTGCAGCATTTTGTAGTAACCTACTTGAAACAACAAACTTTGTGTCATCCGGTAGTAGCGGTAACACAATAGCTCCAGTGACATCAAAGGTCAAGGTAATATTGGATTCATGTATGAGCCGCGGCTTGAAGATCCTGTGGTGGTGGGTCAATATCCTTAAGTGGAGGTAGTTTATTATTATTCTCATTTTGGTTCTGGTTCAGTGATGCATTCATTACATTGATTGCAGCATTGTTCGCATGGTTATGGCCCATCCTTCTCAGCGTCCTTTGGATCGCAAGGTCAAACGTAGTCAAGCATATGCCTCGACTTCGCATGTTGTGCATACAATACACCTACACGCTGAAACAAAACAAAAATGACAAAAAACATAAAATGAGGGAAATAAGAATCAATTCTCGAATTACTCAAATAAACTAGTCTAACCATATTCCCCTGCGAGACTGTCAAAATCTTGATGTCACCCAAGCTACACCTTCTTTTTGAAGGTTAAAGCAGTCATTGTCAAAATATATAACCAAAATAAGGTTAGGGTCAAACCTACAAGGTATAGGGTAGACTCAAAGTAATTTCAAACAATTTAAGTTAATTAACCTACTTATCTCCCGAAAGAGGAGGGGGTTGTAGTTTGAAGAAAGTAATCCTAAACTAGCACAAGTGTTGTGAAATCAGTAAGAAGAGTAACTAGGGTATTGTGTTCCTCATGATTCCCTAACTTGGTATTATCAGATAATCACATTATTTTCTAGTATGTTGCATGAAGAATGGTAAATTATGTTTACCAAACCCTATGATCTGGCGAGAGGTAAATTTCACTATGTGATTTTATCTGTCCTCATAGTGTGACATTACTAACCCTTACCTATGTTCCATTACAACCTCCACTTTATCCAGTTTGGTTGATTAGACGAGAAGAAATCGATCGAATCCTGTTAATTAATCTCTTTTCCTATTTATTATTGCCTTGATCCAGTTAGTAACAAGTCGGAAAGTTCTAACATTTTCCACCATTGAAAAGCAATCAAAACAAAGAGAATTAATTATTACATGCTTGCACACCTTTCAAGAATTACAAATTATCCAATTTTATCTTGTTAGTTTTCATGGTTCCCATGACCCCAGTTGTGGATTTAGCTATGCATTATCATTATAGATGCAAGAATCATAATATGGAATAACATAATTGAGCACTTACAAGGATGAATTTAAGAACAAGAAATCCCAACTCTTTAATGGAAATAACAAAGCATGAACTAAAATCACATAATAATATTCAAAACACTTCTCTCAATGTTTCTGATCGTTCTCCTCTTTTCTCTACTGGAAATAACCTAAAAATTACATGTATAGTGCTTAAAATAAAATTCCAAAACAAAATAGGAAAACTGAATTCAGCAGGCAATACGAGCTGACTTACGAGTCGTAGTAAGTTCTACGACCTGTATCAGGGCTTCGCAAACTTCATTCTTCAAATTTGAGCACATCTTCTATGAGACCTTTCTATCAATCGTATTCAGACTTACAGCCCGTATAGGGTTTCTTCTAATGACTTTTCAAAAAATCCCAACTTTTGATCCTCAGAGTACGAAACCTCATTTACGACCCATACAACTTTCCACGACTCGTCTAATAATTCGTAGATACAGCTTCAAAAAATCACCCCATCACTGGATCTCACTTACGAAACCCACTCTACGGCTCATGAAAATTTTCATGGCCCGTAAAGTGTGTCGTGGAACAGCAAAAACTGCAGTAATTGCATACTTACCCCAAAATCGTGTCAAATCCCATAATCCAAAAAAAAAAACATAAAAAGACATCAAACCCACTATATCACTTTGAAAGCATAAAAAAACCCCATGTTTTAAGCATCAAATATGTTGTATTTCCACAGCACATCAATCCGTGATGCAGAGACGTTGCGCACCTTGCTGGAATTTGCACTTTTGCTCTAAAAAATTATCTTTTTATTTGGTAGCTCTAAAATTCAACCAAGATCATTTTCCCACATAATATTTATTGTTGATCACAATTCCAAACTCGGATTCCCCAAAAAGGTTCACGATAATGTGTTATGCGAGCGTTCGCTCATCTAGGGATATTTTGATAATTTTATCGGGTGTTACAATTAAATTGAGTATATCATAATTATTCAATTTATATATGTTAATTAAAAAATAAGATCTCTTTATAAAGTTTGTCTTTAGACCTCCAGACTTGTTAAGATGGCCCTGGACCATTGTATATTTTCTCATAAGAATGGCAATGAGGCAAGGTAAGATTGAGGCATAACAAGTTGTGGCGAAAAACCATAATAAAAGGGAAGAGCTATAATACCCCCAAATTCATCCCACCTAACCTACTGAAAATACCCAAGAGAAGATGAGAAAGAAACTGAGAAAAATCACCAGGAGAAACTACGAAGACCATTTATGGCTCGTAGAGTGATTTACCATAGATGAGGCCTCGTGGGTGCTTATGTGACTTGGTGAAATTTTCTAAGTCTGAGGCCCAAGTACGAGATACCATACGAACCATACATTGATCCGTGAATCATAGATTAGGTTTCATGGGTTGATGATTCAAATACTAACTTTTTTGGATATCAAATGACGAGTTGGCAAACAACCCATCAAATCATCTATGGCCTATAAGTATGGTTTTTGTAGGTTGAAGTTCCAAGGAACCAAGTTTTCTAAACCATGAAACATAAGGTACTTTATGACCCATAGGAAGGGGTATCATAAGTCCCAGGTTGATTTCCAGGAGCCAAATTCTAGGAAACCCTAACTTATGAAAAGTTACTTACAACCCGTAAGTGGAGCCACGACCCGTAGACGGGGTCTCGTGGTTCCACTCGACAATTCTCAAGAAGAATATTTTCATCTTTTCCTACGCTTTTTAATTAAAACCTATGATGTTTTGGACTTTTTATAGGTCCTATTTCAGTATCATAAGTATATTATCTCTCAATACGCGCTTAGGAATTCTTAAGAGCATAAAAGAAGAGAGAAAAGCAAGGATTTCCAGTTCAAGCATGGGAATCATCAAAGTATTGATTATTCTTCCAAATTCTAGGTATGTAAGGCTTCCTAAAGTAGAGGAACGAGTACATCCATGCATCCCTTCGTAGTCTTGAGTTGAGTCATGAATACGAGTGAGTCTGAAAGTCCGGTAATTCTAACCTTTAAGTTTTCTCGAATTTGTTTTGAGTCCTCATGATTGTATGTAAATAAATTGATGTATTGTATTTCCATTCATATGAAACTGAGATAACAGTAGTCCTGTACTTGACAGAATGATCCCTGATTTCACTACTTTATGATGTTTTGTATATTGACTGTATTGAGAATATGAGTCTATTATCTGAATTGAGTACTTGGAGCATGCTTGAGCATGAGGAGTATGTACATATTCTTGTTCTTTAATATGTATGAGGTGAGCACCTTACGTGTCTATGTGTTGATCATGATTGGTATGAGTCTGAATGACTGTCTGAATCGAAGTCCCACATGATGTAAGTTGGAGTCTTGATTTGCATGCATGAATGACAAATTCTAAATTGTTGAGCTGTTGAGAAATTGAGTTGAGTTGTTTTGAGACGAATGAAAGAGATGAGTTTGAGTTGATTTGCATGAGCATATTTATGTTTTGGAAGGAGTATTGATCATCGAGTTAGGTAAGAGGATAACACCTCAAAATTACATTGCCAGCGTAGGATAGTCATGCAGTTAATTCGGGCAGCTCATGTCCCAAAAGATCGACATTCTCTTTAGATATGAGAGAGAGAGACAGGAGAATTGATCGTCCTTTACTTTGGCAAGTTTGGGATGGGCGTGGCAACAAAATCGCCTTCATTGTGCATCACCAAAATTTAAGGTAGTGGGAGATATATCGGTTAGAGAAACATCGAAGCAACATTTGATTGAGCATATAATGTTTTAAACTGAGCTACATGAAAATTTGAGTCTTTTTCAAAGCATGACTTTAAACTCCAAACCTTGCATAATCATTGAATTGAGTTATGAGCTGATGAGATGAGTTCCGAGTCGAGTGGATTAATTTGAGTCTAAGCCATTCTTTATTTATTTTTGCCATTTTATATACCAATATATTCCACGCACTGATGTCCATTTGGGCCTGCATCATTAATGATGCAAATACAAGTAATAGAGGACTTTAGTAGGCGTATCTTTGACGTTCAGTTCCCTTGCTTTTAGAGTTGGTGAACCCTCCTTGCTATCTGGACGGGCCTTTTTATCTTTTATTGAGTATTTTTAATTTGTTTGATTGAGGTAGCCCGGGGCTTGTCTTGGCACCTTCTAGATTGGAGTAGAGTCTTCATAGACACTGGGAGAGAGAGAGTTGATTGTTTTATATTTTTCCAACAGTAATTCTTTGAAGATATCTTTCGAAGAGTTCTATTTATCTATCTAATGGATTTTCTAAGTATTCTTCTACTGTTGGGAATAATGTGATGCCGAGGCCAAGTTATTTTCTTGGAAAATCGAAAATGATTTTTCAAGTGACGGCCACACCAAGGGTAACCTCCTGAAGTGTTACAAGAGCGGAATAGAACAACTAAAGTACATTTATCAGAAAATAAGAAATGGGACAGAGCACATATAAGATTGATATTATAATTATAAAATCAACAACAATCTAAATATGTGACTCTTATAAAGAAATTCTAGAGTGGGAGGATATATGCAACACTTGCATTTTGGTATGAACTCAATTGATGTATCAACAATGGGCATAACTTAATAAAGGCATAAACAAACTCGCTTCTGCTTTGAAATTGCATCACAAATAAATAGAACAATTCCTTGAAGAATCATAAATAAAGTCCAAGAAATCAAAACTCTTATGGAAAAAAAAAATCCTCAACAGTCATTATTTTTTTAGACAACATAAATGGGATGGGGCGGGGACGGGGGGTAGGCAGGACAAGGCTAATTATTTAAAAAATATTGAACATGTTAAGGCAAGGTGGGTCAAAATCTTAGTAGGTTAAGGCTTCCTTATTTGTCCTATTGTCATTCTTATTTTTCCACATCCATTAACTTGGCTCCATGCTTTTTATTCATTAATATCCCTTCATTCATTACATATATTTTTATTTAACTAATCATAAAAATAAACAATGTAAGAATATATCGATTATAGTAATTTTAAATTAAAATTGTACTTAACATTTACAAAAATATATATCATTAGTATTAAGAATATCATATTTGATAAGTTTGCTCCTTTACTAATATTTTTCATTTTATTCATTATACGATTTGCTTAAGAATAAAATAGAAATATCGAAATTAACAAATTTATTAAATATAGAATAATAATGTTCTTTTCTTGAACGTAACTGGCCAAAAAACATACACTAAAAGGAATGTATAGAGTAAGAGTTATCTTAGCTCCATGCTGCTCTTTTTATTAATTCGAAGATGATTGTTCATTGTTATCAAACAAATAGCAGTAAAAACATGTCATGCCTACTCTCGATCAAATGGCATCACATGAACAAATTAACTAAGCTGAAAAGAGTAATTCGTAAGTTAAATTTTAAAAACAATCTTCAACTATAACCTAATCGAAGCAATGCCGCGTGAATGCAGGTTAAAGGTAATACATTTATCTGAATTAATATTTTTTTTTTTTTGCAGAGTATAATTTTATATATAAAATATTGTGAAAATTACAATAAATAATAGTTATGAATTCATAATTTTATGAATATAATGAATTCAATGCTAAAAGCACTTCAACGTGAAATTATAAATAAAAATATCGATTCCACCTTTGAATATGAATGAATTGCAAATTATAAACTTGACCACTTGGAGGCAATTTTGCGAAAATGGGTCTATCCTATATATCCTAGGACTTGAACATTTTGATGTTCAAGTAAAGCCCATATTTTGCATTTACTAATTTCTTCTACTTTTCTCGCATCGAATATATTACCCACAAGAATTTAATAAAATAAAAAAAATGTAAGTCTAAAGTAAATTCTTCTTAACTTAGCAATTGATGTTGATTTTATATTTTTACTCCGAAATAAATTATAATCTATATTTTGATGGTAGTAAAATAATCTTATTTAATTTTTTGTGCAAATCTAATGCGAAAAGGTCTATTGAGATGTCTTTAGTTAAAAAGTATTTTTTGTCGTTGGTTGTTGATTGTTTGCTCAAACTAGTGACAAAATATACACAAATATTATCGACACTCAAAATAACAAAGCTATAATCGAAAGATATGAATTAAGAACTACTCCCTCTATTTAAAACTAAATGACCTATTTTGAGTTGGCGTGGAGTTTAAGAGAATAACGAAGACTTTTTAATCTTATGGTCATAAATTAAAATAATATCAAATGTACTAAAATGTCCTTTAATCTTTAAATATGATATGTGGAAAGTTGAAATTAAAGTTTTGCCAAAAAAATGGTTATTCTTTTTAAAACGGGGAGAGTAAAAATTATAGTTAAAGTGGGTTCCATGATTTTGAAAAAATTATATACCAATTAAATTAAAGTGAACCATTTTAATTTTTTTTCGAAAATACCTATCGAATGTGCCTGCTTGATCCCAAACTCCTATATGAAAAAAAGAGAATATGCCTCCTCTCAAGAGAAGGTTATTTTATGTGGTAAGATTGAATCCGTTTAGTAGTTTAATAGGCCGGTGATACTTTAATAATATATGCGTGTTTATTTTGATGAGTAGCTTCACTTGTAATCTTAACTCGAGTTTGGAGGATGATGGATCAAGTTACATGCGTGTGAGCAGCTTCACTTGTAATTATCGAATTTGGAGAGATATAAATATACCCTTTAACTTTGCATCTGCTTCAATTTTGGATTGCATAAGTAGACCTTAACTTGTATAAGTTGGGCAAGTAGACACATGTGTCCAAACTTGCATGATACATGTAGGACATCACATATAGGATTGAAGTAGGACACAAATTGCCACATAAAACGCCAAGTAAGACATGTGTGTTTACTTGTTAAACTATATATAAATTTAAGTGTTGGCTTGTGCACATCAAAAATTGAAGAATATAAATATGAAATGAAGTTAAATCAAAAAATACATTTATGTGTTATGCCAATAGAATTGCATAACTTCATCTTTTCTATCAAAAATAACTTTACCAAAATTATGTTATTCAAGGGTTAATCGGGAGATTAAAATTACGTATTTTCGTAAATAGGTATTCGTACATTCTGCCTTCCCCAGACCCCACTTGTGAGATTCCACTGGTATGTTGTTGTTGTTGTCGTAAATAGAAAACCTTTCTTCTTTTAGGGATAACGAAAAAAATAAACTCATCTAGGTTCAATGTTTATATCAAAACAAAAAAATACAAGACATGTTTTTGATATACATATGTATCACTTAACTATGATTACATGATATTTCTTTTCTTCAACATGTACAGTTGGAATCTCTCCACCCTAAACTACTGGTTCAAGGTTCGAACCTTAAAATTTGAAGTGAATCAATTGGGTGCACGAATTCTAATTTAGTTGAACGCTCATACGAATATCAGACATCACTTGAAGAGGCAGAAGGAACATATCATTTTCCACTTCAATTTTAACTACTAAAACTAAATTATGTGATTTGATGCAAAAAAACATAACAGAGATAAGTATATGAGGGTCGTTTGGGCATGTAAGATGAAATCATGATATGAAATAAGAGGAGATGAAGTTGGAATTTTGTTTTTGGATATGCAATTTGAATTTTTAAATTGTAGTTTTTACTCATAAACATAAAAACCTCATAAGTTGTGAAAACTATCAAAATTGTCCTAATTCTTTATACAATCTTACCAAATATTCGAAAGTTTAAAAGTAAAGTATAATACACTACCATAAAACTATTCTAAAAATTAACATTTATTGATCTAACTTTAGTTCAATAAAAATGCAAAATTGAACATGGCTTGTAGTGTTTTACTCTTTATAATCATCCAACATAGTACGAAGAATCACTTTACATTGAGCCTGTATTTCTTGATATAAATAGTACTCCCTCTATTTCACATTAACTTAATTTGTGAAATAATGCACATACTTTAATAAATACATTTAAGGACAAAATTTTAACTGTATTTTTCTCTATCACCCTTATGAATAACTTTGTAAGTAGTATAGTTTAGTTTCTAAGAAGTACAAAATTTCAATTAAGGAAAGGAAAAATATAAAAAAACTTACAAACATCTATCTTGACCTTTGAACAATTTAATTAGTTTGAACAATGAAAAACCCTCCCAAATTTATGTTAATATGAAATGGAGAGAGTAATGTTGTTAGAGGAATAATATGAACTATAAATTTGATTTGTGAGAGTAAGGGGTCGTTTGGTACGATGTATAAGAATAATGCTCCTTTGTCCAATAGATCCTTCAACTGCTCTTTCAGTTCTTGCAACTCTGTAGGAGCCGCTCTATATGGCAAAAAAGAGATAGGTTGGGTATCAAGGAGAACATCAATCCTAAAGTCGATCTCCCTATCAGGAGGGTCTCTAGGAAAATCATTAGGGAAGATATCAGGGAACTTATTGACAACTAGAATCAACTTAAATATTGGAGACTCTACATCATCAGCCTTAACTCGCACGCCTTGATCGATACATCCTTTAAAGATTAGCTTTTTTGGTCCTAAGATAGGAAATAAACTTACCCTTAGGCTATTGAACTACCCTTCCGCTCTATAACAGGCTCATTCAGAAATTGAAAACTGACTATCCAGGTTCTACAAGTGACAGAGACATAATGAGCGTTCAACCAGTCCATGTAAAGAATCACATAAAAGTCAATCATCTTTAACTAAACTAAGTTTGCCAAAGTATCTCTATGATAGAGAAATATCATGCAATCTCTATATACTGTTTCAGCTAGGTTGGACTCACCAACAAGAGTAAAAACAGTGAAGGGCTCAAGAAGACATTCAGGAAGAATCTTAAACTTACTAGCCACATATGGAGTGCCAAATGGTAAAGTGGCATATGAGTCAAGCAAGACATACACATCATAGAAAAAGACTCGAAGCATATCCATGACAACATGTGGTGTAAATTTCTAATCCTATCGATATCCCATTGCATACAAACGGTTTAACCCTTGCCCATACTAGTCATAGCACCTCTTTTGACCACACTAGCTAGTGGTGCTATTGAAGACTAAGCTTTATTATCTCCATTGCCCCGCCTTCTTATTGGGCACTCATTCTGGAAGTGACCATCCTGTTTGCACCTATAGCAAGCATTGGTGCCCTCACAGCACTCACCTAGGTGGAGTTTGCCACACTTGTCACATGGTGTTTTACCCCTCGAATCTTGAGTCACACTAGCTTGGGAATGAGAAACTTGGGTTCTAGAATTCTGATAGCCTAAGATTCTAATCATACCTGTTACTCGGAGTTGGTGCACTTGCTGAGGATGGCACATAATTCAAAGACCTCTTATGAAAATAGGACCTGTCCCCCTTACTTTGCTTATGCTGGCTACAATCATGCCTAGATGACTTAGCCTTTTTACTCAAGTGCTCCTCCTTATCCCTCTTCTTGTCCTCCTCAAGTTATTGTGCATAGACTATAAGCCTAGAGATGTCCATGTTCGGATTCAGCAATGTCACTTTGCACTCCTTTTTCACATCTTTGCCCAAGCCAAATATGAACTTTCTCCTTCTAGATCTCATGTCAGGGACCATCTCCGAAGCATACCTGGATAGTTGTATGAACTTAAGGCTATATTCTTTGACAGTCATCCCCTCTTTCTTCAAGTTATTAAACTCTCCATCCTTCACTTCCCTTTACTCTCATGGAAAGAAGTGTTTAAGAAAGGCACTCTAAAAGTCCTCCCAAATGGAAGTCAGCATCTTTACCTTGGCTCCCTTCCCATTGATTGTACCGAAAATTTGCCACATCCTTAAGTATATAGGAAGTAAGTTCAACTCCCTTAATCTCCGTCGCATGCATAGCTTTCAACACCTTCCACATCTCATTAGTAAAGTTCTGGGGGGTTTTCCTCAACCTTAGACATAGTGAAGACTAGTAGGTTCATCCTTAAAAAGTCCCTAAGCCTCGTCGCATTATTTGGCTCTTGGGAGCTAGAACTAGGAGTCGGTGAACTCCGATTCCCACTCTGGGTAGCTACCAGTTGGGTGAGCATAGTGATAGCTCCTCTGAAATCAGCCTCTGTAGTAGGAGTAGGTAAAGTAGTAGGTTCCTAGGGAGCCCCAACGACTCTAGTATGTCAACCCTAATGCCTCCTGTCTATCGGAGGAGGCACCTCTAGTGGGTGATGTTTTTAGTGTTGCAAGCCGAAGCATCTCTTCCAGTGGTGGTACATTTAGGAGGCATGATCTTCAATCATATAATGCACGAATTAGATAGATACTTTAATAGAGTTAAACTCTATCATACAAATTTAGAATACAATAAAGTGTAACAATTCCTAATGTTCTATAGCCTCCTGCTTATAAAGTGTGGTTCACAACATACCCATAAACAAGACTCTACTAGACACGACTTTATAGACTCCCTAGGACACTTGAACTCTATGCGCTGATACCAAGTGTTTTATGTCTAGGGAGGGTACCCTTGGCGTGGCAGACACTTAGAAACTATTGCTATCCCCTAAGCAAACTAATAGGCCTCATCACATTCGTTCAATTATATCATAATAGCGGAAGACATTAATGAATAAGAATAGTTAAATGAAAAGCAGTGACAAATCGATACTCAAAGGCCTTTTGGCCAAACAATCTATCCATCAACTAAGTAAGTCCAGTGTGAAAGAAACTTGCAAAAAATAACATCTAATCACAGCTCAACAATCTAGTCTATGAAGTCTCTAAAACACCTGACTAAATGGTGTCAATGACAGAGCCATGTCTACCTTTAAATTGAATAAAATAAGTCTAACTCAAAGGTAGAATAGAAATACAATGTCCTCCGAAAGTAGGGGGCTCACCAATCAGCTGAAAGCAAATACGTCCTCAACCGGGCGCCTATTGATGACTGGTAGTACTTGTCTCTGCATCATGAAAAGAAACAGGCCCAAATATAGGCCCAAATAGATGTTAGTAGGTGGAATGTACGAGTATGTAAAAAGACACAAAGAAACATGTAAAGGAAAAATAACATCAACTCAAATAGCTCAACTCAAGAAGTAGGAAACTTAATCATCATGTCAAAATTCTAAAGTAAGAATACATTTTAGACAATGACCACTCATATACCATCTAGTCCAATCCACTTAGTTTCTCTAATCGACAACCATTACCTATGAGCCGGTGATGATACAACAAAGTGATGTCGTTGCCATGTCCCTTGCCAGGTTTTTAGGACATCCCATTAGTGGATACAAATTTAGTAACATCAAGTCCTCTTTTTGGGACAATAGGAAATATCCAATTTCACGGTTCAATTCTATTATATGCCGACTATGTAGTTATTGAGTTTGAGTTGGACTTACTCTTACTCAATTCGGTGCTCAATACTCCTCCAAGACTCAATATGCTCATACAACATCAACTCTAAGGTTAACTCATTCATCTAATCTCGTTGGACATTTGTCAACTCAATTCATCACATCAACTATCAACTCCTTGGTTACATTCTTTTAAGGTTAAACTCTTGACTCATAAAGACATTATGATGCATCATTCTAACTCATAAAATTCAGCAAAAAAAAGTAGATTTAAAGCATTTAGGGACCCCATAGACTCTTTAGCCTCAAATTATACTTATGCATACTCATTTAAGTGAAATATGTAAAAATAACAAGAATTCATGCCAAGGTTCATGTAGTAAGGCAAAATCATCTATTTCAAGTATTTAATTCATAAAAATAGTAATTCATACAAGATCATATAGGAATACATTAAGATTTTAGAGAAACCTTCAAGAAACATTCATAGGAGACTCAATTCATTCCCAACTCCATCAATTCGGGTTATGGGGCACATGGAAGAACAAAATCTATATTTTGGTTAGCCTTATATATCCAGAAATTTTGATTCTTGGAGCAGCTTGAAAAAACTCACAATATTATCTTCCAACCCCAACGTTTTTCTCCCTTGAAAACTTGTTCTAAGTTGGAGAAGGTGTTTTTTCGCGTAAAAGGATTAAACTAATATATTTAGGGATTTATTTAGGTGTAAAAATGTCAGGTTTAGGCTTTGAAATGGTGGCAAAAGACCAAAATTCCTTTCTTAAAAAAGCTATTAAAATCATCCATGGGCCTACCTACGGCCATGGGAACCAATTCATAAACGTTTGGACAAATTTTGGGGTCTCTGGATCGAATCCACGAGCCCAATCAATGGCCCGCAGAAGTTTCTATGACCTATAGATTGGTCCATCAAATCTGGGAATAAAAATGGATTTTCTGAAGTCTTTCCACAAGTTAATAATGCAGGTCATAACTCAAACTACGGCCCATATGTGGTTTCATAGTTCAACTCTGTTCTGGCAGTCTTTAGTAAAATGACAACAACTTTTGACTCTGAACTCTAAATGAGGTGAAATCAGTTGCCTCGGAAAGATAATTCAAAGACTTTCATTTGGTAGTTCATAGGACATCTGATTCTCTGTGTGCTTAGAGTTATAATCATTTAAATTTGACCCTTGTATATTCTAGCACTAGAAACTCAATTAATAAGAAGGTTTTAAACTTGGCTAAGTACTAGAGGTCCCTTATGACCCTAATCAACTTCCTACATATAAAAATTAAGCTTGAAACATAGGTACATGCAAGAATAGAGTTATGGGGTGTCATAATAATTAACTGAATTCAGTGTGATTACTCATGTATAATCAACCTAAATGGATCAAGGGATGGTTATACTGGGGTAAAGGTAAGAGTTAGTAATGAAACACTATGGGCATGAATCGAATCACAAGGTGAAACTTGCTAAAACCTGGATCAAAGAGTTAGGTAAACATAACTTACCAGTTCTACATTGTACACACTAGAAAAGCTTACAATTATCTAGGAATACTACGTTAGGAATTCATGGGGAACGCAATACCCTAATTACTTCTCTCACTAATTTCACAACACTTTCACTTGATGATTTGATTCTAAGTTTAGGTTTATTTCTTGTATTTTACAAACCCCCTTCAGGAAACAAGTAGATTAATTCAAAATAATTGTTTATAATTATTCCAAGTCTTGACCTTATTCCCTGTGGGATTGACCCTAAACACTGTTCGGTTCTATATTTTGACAACGACAACTTATACCTTGAATTGGAGGTGTATTCTAGGCGTGATGACTATCTATCTGACTAGACTGTTTATCTTTTTCTTTTGTTATTATATTGAGGTTTTTCGGCTTTGGGCTTACTCGCCTTCGTGGGTTATGTGAGTGCCATCATAGCAAGATTTTGGGTCGTTACGATTCGGTGTTACAATTTGGTATCAGAGTCTCAGGTTCATAGGTCTCACCTGTGTACAAGCTTAATTGAGTAGAATCTTAAGGATCGATGTAAAGACGCTCGTTACACATGCTTGAAAGGCTACAGAGACTATTAGGAAATTCTCTTTTGCTTCATTCCAATCATTTCGTGCATTAGTTTTGTTTAAGTGTCTAGTGGTCTCCTGTCCATTTAACAGATGGTGAGGACTAGAGCTACTACTGCTGAATGATAAGGAGAGCCAGTACTTGGTGTTGTTATTGAGAGCCCAGTTAAGGGTAGGGGCCGTGATAGAGGATGAGCGATAGAACAAGGCCAAGGGGCCACACCGGCAATGGATTGTGACAGGGGTATCTCCCCCGAGACTGATATCGCCTAAATTAAACCTCTTTTTTATAAGATGAAGCAGTCGTTGTCAAGAAATAGAACCTAAAAAAGGTTAGGGGCGAACCCACAGGGGATACGTACACTCAAGAAAATTCAATGATCACAATTCAAATGGTTAGCCGACTTACTTCCCCGGGGGGGAGGGGTTCTTGAAATAATCGATGGAAAATATAACTAAACTAACTAACACAAGAGAGAAGAAGTCCATATGGAGAGAAACTAGGGTATTGTGTTCCCCATGATTCCTCAAATCAGTATCACCGGATAACCTAACTCTTTTCTAGTGTATAGCATGCAGGACAGTAAGTTATATTCACCAAGCCTTTTAGTCAAAGGTGAGAGGTGAATTTCACTATGCGACTCGCCGCATCTCCATAGTGTGCATTACTAACCCTTACCTATTAGTCCTAGTAAAACCTCCCCTTGGCGCAATTTGGTTGATTAGACGAGAACACATCAATCGAGTCCTGTTAATTAATCTATTTTCCTATTCATTACTACCTTGGTCCAGTCAGTAACACTAAGTGGGTTCTAATGTTGGCCACTATCAAAAAAATGCAAAACAGAGATATTTAATTAATACGTACATGTAAACGTTTAAAGAATTATGAATTATCTGGTTTTACTTTGTTAGTTCTCTATGGTTCCCACAACCCTAGTTGTGGATTTAGCTACTACTGCTTTGTGTAGATGAAAGAATTATGGATTGAAAAAACATAAATGAACACTTACACAATATCAAGGGTCTCGTATAACATCAAAATATCATTATCTTCTGCACGTTTTCCCTAAAATCAAGGGCTACCTATAATCCTGCAAATATAAACACAAAAACACATAAGACCAACTAACATCACATTGAGAACACTCAAAATTCCAAGTTTAAAGTATGAAAAGTAATTTATTTTGGTAGCACATTAACACTCTCAACTTAAAATTGTTGCTTGTCCTCAAGCGACAGACTCAATCTATATAGATAATATATTAACACACGGACCTCAACCCCATGACATACATCAAATAAATCTCAAACTCAGTTACCCACACCAACTTTTCAAAATAGGATCAGATAACTATCTAGCAAATTAATATAAACTGGTGCATGTGACAACACAACTATGACAAGCGAGGTAGTATCAACAATCCACAATCACTAAGCAAGTCTAGTGCTAACAATGCAATGTGAGTGCCCTTATACAAAGAAGTCTCATTTCTTACACTCAATGATGTTTTCATGTATAACCTTGGGACTATGCAAAATCACTCACTTTTACAAAAGATATTTATGCATCATGCCTAATACCATAGGCTTGCCCCCATACTAATGATTAAGACTTTCAACTAACTAGACTAAGATCACTTAAGGACTTTCTAGGCTTGTAACATAGGCTCAGGGGGCTTTGGTATGATTTTGTGGGAACATAGTGACTAAAGGCCTTCCTTGACACTGTGTATTTCTACACTTTTTCCCTACCAACTTTGGTATTTTTACCTTATCCTCCCTTTTTCCACTTTTCAAGCTTTTCTAGGTTCTTTATTTTTATTTTTTAGCTTCTAGCTTTATTTCTACACTTCATTTTTCTTTTTAACTCACAATTAAGACATCACTTGTTTTTCTTACACCCAGTACATGATTTCTCTATATCACTAATTCACCCCCTCATTTTTGTCTTTCACCCTTACACCAACCATCCTCAACTTAGGCTTTTATCTTGTATTGAGGTGCACATTAACCGTCCTCAAAACAAGGGCCATTTTTTGTAGCCACCCTCAACTTAGGCTTTTTGCCTCAGTCAAGTTTCACAATGCTCAAGGAAGGACTAGGGCCAATTTCAGGATTTTACAACTAACAAGGCTAGGTTAACCAGGTGTTTTCATAAAATAGGTACATGTTAGGCTCCAAAATTAGGAACAAGGGATATATCATCATTTTAGGCTAAGTGGACTATTAAGAACAATGGCCTAAGAACCTTTCCTAATCTAATTAATCTAAAATCTAATTTAAAGTAACAGGAAAAGTTCTGAATTAGGACAAAATACATGAATCTCGCAAATTAAGCTCACCCTCACATGGCACTACATACATCATCAAACAAAAGACTCTCAGTGCTTCTTAAATCAATTTGTCCTTAATTATCAGAACAGACATTGTCACACACCTAAACATGCATGGTTACAATCTAACTACTAATCAAAATAAATTGTTAGTGAGTATCATTTTTCAAACGAAGCACAACAAACATGCTATATGCCACAAGTAATAGTACTATATACTACAAATACATCTAAACATCCTAAATATGCTATTTCTTAGAAATTATATATCCACAGGGAAAGAGAACACATTTAAGAAAACCATGGGATCAAAATTGGGGTATTTGTGGACCCAAGCTACTCAGACTTCACTAAGGCCCATAAATACCTATACCCTATCAAAAAAGATATGCATTGTCCCTAATGCACAAAATCACAGAAAGATAACACATATTAGGGTCAAAAGAAACATAGTTGGGTGCCCAAGCACCATTATGTGGCTGAGTATGGCCACCCTCTTCCTGCGGAGTAGTCTTCTTAGAAATAGTATTCTATTTGGAGGTCCCAGCACCCCTCATGCGTTCACGCTCTTGAGCCTGTCGTCTTTCCTCATCATGTCTCGATCTTCTCAAGACAAACTCGAGCTTCTCCTCCTCGGTAAGCCTCGCATGTAAGCGTATCTCATCTAGATCATCATCCTCTATACGGGGTCTCTTCCCATGGGAAGACTGAATGGGCTCATCAGGAGCAAATAGATCAACCACTGTCACCAGAGATATAGTCACTGGTAGTGCAACCAGTGTTGTGAGTGATTCTGTTATGTCAGCTCGAAGCTGCTGGATCTCCGTATAAATAACCGATAAATCTAATGGCTGGGCCTCGTTCAATCTCCGTTGTACCCTTTCCCCAAAAGCATGAATGCAAGCGTCCACGATAGAGATATGGTCCTAAATAGTGGGGATCGCGAGTGCCTGCATCTGACTCTCCGAGTCTGAAATGTCCTGGCGGACCCATGGCCTGATCAGATGAACAAGCTAAGTCAATTGCGACTCAGCGTGTGATGACCACTCTGCTAAGGCAAATATAGATGTGGTGGAAATGTATACCACGCTCGCGAAAGTAAGCTGTGATGATGCAGCTTGTAGTGCAGGAATAAAAGTGTTAGGCCCCCTCTCCTCATTTGCTTCGGGCTGTGCGCGCTGCTCCTCAGTAGCAGTAGCAGTGGTGGTGGCAGTCTGTGAACCCTCAAGCGGTGACACTTGGGCAAATATCTCAAGCATAGATGGAGGTTGTGCTCGTCGCAGTGCCACTGAGTTCTCTTCAGCCTTGATCAAGCTGGGATCCAACGTACGCTAGGCCTCAATCAATTGGTCCATCTTGTGCAACATCTCTACCCTCGACTCTAGACAATGTCGGTATATCAAGAACGAGAATGGGATGTAGGTAGACCTCTGCAGTGCGGCCTCACCAATCTTCTCAGTGATGAGCTAGGCCCAACCAATATCATAGCCAGCTAAGATGCTAGCAACCAAAACCACATGCTCCGGAGTCAACGTATTGTTAGCAAGTGTAGGTCGGATACGTGAATGAACAATCACCCACCAGATTTGGCGGGGAAACTGAGTGAAGCCTTGACAACAAGCTCTGAGTGAGTGGGAACCCATGTAGGTTTCAGACCCTGCTCAGCAATAAAACTGGCCACCCATCTCATCAAAATAGCTTATTGCCCTGGATCTCTTATAACCAGGGGGTCCCTCATATGCCCCACCTTATAGCGAAACTTCGCGGTGAATCTAGGGGTAGGGATCTATAGTCCAAACAATATTCGGTGGATGGTGGCCTCCGATAAATCCACTTGTCGACCCCTCACTATTTTCTCGATCAGTCTAGGCTGAGCGAGGGGCTTCTTCCCCTTGGGAAGAGTGCTCTGAATAGTGGCTGCATAAGAAGCATAAAAGTCCCTGACCATGGTTGAGGAGTATCGTCCAAGTGAATGTGTGAGCCACTAGAGTGCGTAATAACTCATCATTTCCTGGAGACCAGGGACACTATCGAGTCTGTCTGAGAATACGCGGGGCTCTTCATAGATGGACCGGGATGGCTTGCGCCGCTTTGTCAGCTAGCCCTCCATATATATCTCCTGCATGCCCTCGATGCACCACTGGCTCATACGGGCGTCTAGAGGTGATGATTGAGATAATATGGAAGATTTTGTCTCTAAACCGTCCTCAGAGCCTGCAATAGAGCTTGACTCTTTTCTAGATGGAGTCATCTGTATAGAATCGCTCTCATCGTTGCCTCACTCATCAGACTGGGGAATGCGAACAATGAGAGCCTGAGTCTGCCAAGCCCTTTCAGCATCTCTAGTATGTGGTCAATCCGCCTCTAGGACTAGAGTAACTCTAAGCTTCTCCACTGATTCGCTCGGAGTAGGGACTTGCTCATCATTTGAAGGCTCGTCTTTGAGCATCCTCTCTAGGGCCCTGATCCCATCTTGTTTGGTTTTAGGGGCCATAGTACCTGAACATGAACATATATGCAGAATGGTTAGCCCCAGAAATCACAATTCGAACGCAAAACAATTTGAATCATGTTGTAGAAGAGTTCTATGAAAGCATCTTTACAGGTCATAGTTGATACTACGAGCTATGAAGAGCTTTCATAAAATAGGGATTTAAATAATTTTGTGACTGGAAAAGTCTACGAGACTAGGTACGAGTCATTTAGAGTCCTACACTGAGTCATAGAAAATTCCAGCAAGCGAATTTATTATAGCCAGGAATTTATAAGACCTATCTATGAGCCGTAAAGTGAACTACAACTCGTAGAAGGTCTCGTCTGATAGAGACTAAGAAACTTTAAGTTTCTAAAATTTTTGACGAGGGGAAATTACGACCCATGGAATGATCCACGGCCGTAAAGCCACCCGTAAGCAAGAAAACTCAGTCATTTGACACTACAAGAAAATATAGGTCTGTAACGAGGGAAAATTCGGTCATTAAAAGTATAAATCTGGTCGTTATTAGTCAATAACGACCAATAAAAATTCCGTCGTCGCCGGTCATTAGTAGCTTCGTCGTTAATAGTTAATGACCGGATTAAATTCCGTTGTTAAAAGTTAACGACCGGATTAAATTTGGTCGTTAAAAAGCTTTAACGACGACAAGAATCCGGTCGTTATACCTTTTTTTTAGCAACCAAATTTTTCCTTCACTAATTGATATTCTAGTTATTAAAAAAATAAGGCAAGCCTGGTGCACTTCAGGGGAAGGGTCTAACCACAAGGATCTATTGTAGAGTAGTCTTACCTTCCATTTCTGCCAGATAATGTTACCAAGATTTGAATCCGTTACCTTCTAGTCACATGACAACATCTTTACCAGTTACTCTAAGGCTCCCTTCAGTTCTAGTTATTAAAACCTTAATTATAACCACAAATCAAATCAGGAAAAGTGCAAACTGCGTATATTTACACACACAAACGTACAATTACATGCACATATAAAAACATATAAATTTATTATATTCGTATATAATTTCATAGTTCACTACAAAGAATGATATTGCGTAAAGTTACAAAAATATAGACATACAAATTTATATAGTATTATATTTTTTA
The DNA here is from genome assembly GCA_029948455.1 of Solanum rostratum. Classification (NCBI taxonomy): domain Eukaryota; kingdom Viridiplantae; phylum Streptophyta; class Magnoliopsida; order Solanales; family Solanaceae; genus Solanum; species Solanum rostratum. Next base: position 47,970,048 of record CM057047.1, on the reverse strand, counting down.
ACTCTCCATAAAATAAAAACTAGAATATCTTTAAACAATATCTGAAATATGAAATGCATTCTTCCTGTGCTTCAAAAATTTTTATCGCTTATACTTCTTTACACTTTTTCTGAGGATGAGTTCTTCAAATTGCATGACCTGTCAAAAGACAAGTATAAAAACTTGATGTAAAGTTATTAATAACACAGCTAATAACTATTATCTTCCTTTTTCTTCTTCGCAAAATCAAAGATTAACCACAATGAAATATAATATTTGTTTTCGTTCTCATAACTATATAAAAAGAAAGTTGGGCTTCCTAGTTCTAAACATAAAATTGTTTGTTTTGTATTTTGCACCTTAAGTTATTGACTTTTTGCACATTGCTTCATGGATAAAACCCCCAACTTCTTTTAGCTTCACTTTTTATACTATTGGTATTCACCTAATATAAATAATTCAATATCACTAAAATTATTATGAGATGCAAATCAATTATATCATCTTAAATTTTAAATAATAAAAAAATCATGATTTGTTAATTAATTAGTTGTTGATTATATGTTATTTAAAGCTTTTAAATTTTCTCTTTGTAAAATTTTACATTATACTTTTCTAACTCAAAAGAATGGTTTTTCTTTGTATACACCTATTGGTTTCACAAACAATAATGATAAAAATTTGGCATAATATATATATACATATATATATATATATATATACATATATATATATATATATATATATATATATATATATATATATATATATATATATATATATGTATATATATTTATTATAAGAACATTATTACTGGATACTGATTCTTAAGTCTGTTGATCGAGGTAATTTGCAAATGGAAAAACATCTTACCTCTTGAGAAAATTACTTACGACCAAATTTATATAACTTTTCTACCTTAAATAAATCTCATAAGCACATAATTATATATTTAATATTATTACTTTTATTGTTAGTTTTCTGTTTCATTACAATTTTTTGTTTTGACCTACTTCACCTTCGATCTTCAAAAATGTCAAGTAAAGATGAATAAATCGTCTCTCAAAATAAAAACATATATAGAAATTATATGAAGAAAATATTTAAGTGAAAAAACTTATGTCAAAAAGATTGTAACCAAATACTTTTATAATATTTTAAAATTTTATATAATTGACTATAATAAAAATGATGGATAGAGTTATTAGAAAATAATACATTAATATTTTTTTCTTTTTATTAATATTTTTTATATAATAAGAAAAATTATAAAAGATAGAGGATTTTTATCAGAATGATTAACAAAACATGACTTGTTATACTTATAACATGATTGGTCTGATCTCTTTACTCTCATATTAGTTAAACATATTTTTACACTAACTAATATGTTTTAACGGTGTGATATGATGTTTTTTTAACAATCAAATTTGTCCCCTCGTAAATGTTAAATTAAAATTTATCTTTAATGACCAGAAAAAGATTTGTTCTCTATAAGTGTATTTATAACAATCAGAAAAAGATTGAGTCGCTATAAATGTATTTATGACGACCGTAAAATAATTTGGTCTCTATAAGTATATTTATAATGACCGTAAAATAATTTGGTCGCTATAAGTATATTTATAATGACCGGAAAAACATTTGGTCACTATAAGTATATTTATAACGACCAGAATTTTTTTTTGTCACTATAAGTATATTTATAACGACCGAAAAAAATTTGGTCACTATAGGTCTATCTATAATGACCGGATTCATTTCTCGTCGTTAAGAAATGGTCGTTAAAAGTCCTTTTTCTTGTAGTGTGAGTTTCTAAGCCCATTACACTGAATCCCATTCGACTTTTCCAACAATTATTCTATCAGCATCGAAGCAAAAATGCACACATTTATATGATTCCCATACCACAACCATTACCCCCAATAGATATACCCATTGACAGTGCTTAAGCATATTTACCCTACGATTCCGACCACTTATGATAGATTTCAACATAATTATGCACCTATGTCAACACCCACACATTTATAATCAAAATCATTTAATCACACATGGTGAGTGAATCAATAGGAACAAACAATTATTCACAACATTCAAACAAGGCATAAGTACCTAATTTTAGATTTAGACAAACATTCATGCATGGGTAACCCAGATTCAATTAACACATATCATTCAAACATAGATTTCATGGCTAAACTACCATTCCCCACACATTGTCCAACTCAATCATACAAAACAAGGCAAATTAAAGGTTTCGAAGCAACTAAAAAACTTACCAAGATGTGTGAATAAGTAGAAGAAAATGAAGAAGGTGTCTAGGCACTAAACCCTAGGTTGCTAGAAACTCGCTGAAAAATAGGTGTATGGCTGGCGTCGGTGGTCGAATTCACAAGGGTGAGGGGTTGGCTGGGATATTTTTGTATTTTAGTTAAAAATGGGGTCAAAACAATTTTACCCTATTATTTATACCTTGATTGGGTCAACGTAAAAGTTAATGGGCCTAGATACTATGAAACCCTGATTACGGGCCGTAGAGTGTTTTATGGCCCATAGACCATGGATTCGTAGAACATCCGAACTCTAGATTTCAGGACTGGGTTACATAGACCAATCTATGAGTCGTAAAGCCGTTTACGGCTCGTAGAATTAGTTATAGAACCCTCAACATATAGAGAAAATTTCCAGGAAACTTACTTAGGGTGTACGAGCCCCATTCACGACCCATAGTTTAATCCACTGATCGTAAAGTTGGCTTGTCGATTGGAGTGCAAAACTTTTTGCTCACTGGAAATCTCTATGAGATGGTGTATAGGTCGTAACGTGTTTTACAACCCATAGAACTAGTCGTAGAGACCCTTCTACTGCACTTTTCAGCCAAAATAGATGACTTAGCCCTGTATCTACATATTCTTCATAGAAAACCCTGTTACCCTATATGCAACCAACCCAATGTCAAAACATTACAAGTAAATAAACTACCTATGAGTCCAAAATCTTAAAATAAACCTACAACTACACTTTTACATCAAAGATCTTGGGTTGCCTCCAAAGTAGTGCCTGATTTAATGTCGCGGCATGACTTGGACAAATTTGTTACTCATAATTCACTAATTTCCAGGAATACATTCTTCAAATCATCTAGATGCTTCATGTACTGACAGATAATGAAGATCACTTCTTCTCGTTCAATCTAAACTTGAGTTGACTGGCTTTCATATCTACTACAGCTCGCCCAGTGGCTAGGAATGGTCTTCTCAAGATGATTGGGATGTCAAAGTCGACTTCACAATCTAGGGTCACAAAGTCTGTGGGGAGTATGAACTTCTCAACTTTGACTAACAGACGTATACTATCCCCATAGGCTTCTTCATTGCGCGATCCACAATCAATAACCACATATTTGTCGGAGTAGGGACTCCCAATCCAAGCTTCTTGTAGACCACTAGGGGCATCAGGTTAATGTTGGCACCTAGATCACATAGTTACCTTGTGAACTCCATATCTCCAATAGTGCAGGGTATGGTGAAAGCACCGAGATCTTCTTTCTTCCAAGCCAAGGACTATCTAGCAATAGCGCTACAATGTTGAAGCTCTTGGGAGAGATCTTGACTCATAGTGCGCTTTTTAGTGACCAGGTCCTTCATGTACTTAACATACCCTAGCATCTTTTCCAATGCCTCAATAAGAGGGATGTTGGTGGAGAGCTATTTAAGCATAGAGAGAAAGTGCTTGAATTTTCCTTCCTCCTCCCCCTTATTGTTTGAGGGAAGGGAGGAGGAGTCCTAGGAATGGCCTTATACTTCTGTGGCGCATTAATAGCTTCACTTACCACATCCTTTCAATGATAATCTCCTATCTCCCCATCCTTGGCCGCGACCATTCCCTCTCGAACATCTTCCTCATCAGCTAGCATAGGAGGATCAATAGTGATCTTGCCACTCCGATTAGTAACTGCTATACACTGGCCTACATTTTTTGGATTCTGAAATCTATTACAAGGAAATGTACCCTTGTGATGCTTATTAAGTTAGTAGACCAAACTATCATTCAAGTTGTTTGATAGCCATAAGTCGAGACTCAATTTTCTGATTTATACGAGAAATCTTTTATTTCATGCCCCTTAGAGTCTCATCTTGTGTCTTCGTTTTCTTCAATAGGAGATAAAACATCTCCTCAATTCCAAAACTACTTCCACCTGCATCGTAGTTATACGGTGGCACATAAGGACCATTTCTGAAGCCTTCTCTGTGACCCCAATCTGTATCTCTCTCTGGACCCCTATTCCTACCATAATATCCTATGCGATTGTCCTTGTAAGCTCCATCTCTGTTAAAGTTCCGACCTTGGTTTCCTAGACCTTAGCGCCAATAGTCCTAATTGGACCCTTGGGCATTAGTCCGGAAACCCCTCGTCAGATCAGTGACAAAGCACATGTACTTATCATAATAGGTCTTATCATACATGGTTGCACGTGGAGGTTGATGAACCACAACATTCACTCGCTCTTGGTTCTACTTCATCATTACCTCCATACCTGTACAAATCTGGGCAAGCTGTTGCATGATTTCTTCATTGATTCTGGCTTGCTCTAGACCTACACTGACAACACATGAACTTTTAGTGGATGTGTTGACTGTCTACCTTCATGCATAATTAGTCTTGACCACTTTTTCCATTCGCTCTGCAATCCTTGCAAATGGCTAATCTAAGAACATACAACCCATGATAGTGTCAGCATAGGCCTTATTGTTCTCATTAAGGGCACGATAGAAGATCTCCACCAGGGCATCATCAATTATCTTGTAGTCTGGGACACTCCTCAAATATTTGTGAACCGCTCCCATATAGTAGTGATTGAATCACCAAGGAAGTTGCTCAAAATTATTGATCTGGTCCTTCAACTTGAGCTTCTTCGATCTAGGGTAGTACCTCTCCAAAAAGGCCTTTTCCAAGTCTGCCCAATTGGTGATCAAATTATGTAGGAGCTTAGATAGCCATAATGTTGCATTCCCCATAAGCGACAATGGGAAGACAGGAAGTCCCACAGCATCCATATATAGATTTTGTGTTCCCCTCACACTCTTGTAGAAGAATGACACATTGTGCAGGTGGTTAGGAGGATCCTCTAATGGTAAACCCACATATATCCCATGATCCTATAACATCTGAAGTAACCCACTCGAGACTATGAACTTTGTGTCTATCGGTAGTGGTGGAAACACAATAGCTCCAGTCACCTCTATATCCAAAGGATTCAACCTGTATTGATTCCATTGGTAAGCATTGACATTGAAATCCTGAGGCTATGGAGCAATGTCTTCTAGGGAAGGTGGGTTCTCATTCTCGGCGTTCTCTTTATTATTCCTGTTAAAAGCTGCATTGACCGCGTTGTTGGCATTATCTTGGTCTATTCTACTCAATGCTCTGTGGGTTTCTAGATCAAATGGAGTTAAGACATTATGTTTACTCTGAGTGTTGGGCATGCACTACATTTACACCCTAAAAAAGAACAAAAATAACAAACAAAAGTAAAACAAGGAAACTAAGTATTAATACATGAATTACTTATGAATTCACTAATTCTAGCCATATTCCCGGCAATGGCACCAAAATCATGACGTCTCCCAAGTTACACCTCCTATTATGAGGATAAAGTAGTTACTGTCAAGAAATAGCACCTAGCGAAGGTTAGGGGCAAACCCACAAGGAATACATAGACTCAAGAGAATTCAATGATCGCAATTCGAATGGTTAACCAACTTACTTCCCCAAAGGGGGGGGGGGGGTTCTTTCAATAATTAATGAAAAGTAGAACTAAACTAACACCCGAGAGAAGTCAATATGGAGAGAACCTAGGGTATTGTGTTCCCCATGATTCCCCAACTCAGTATCACCGAATAACCTAACTTTTATTCTAGTGTATAGCGTGCAAGACGGTAAGTTATGTTCACCAAGTCCTTTGTTCAAAGGTGAGAGGTGAATTTCACTATGCGACAAGGCCATCTTCATAGTGTGCATTATTAACCCTTACCTATTAATCCTAGTACAACCTCCCCTTGGCCCAGTTTTGTTGATTAGATGAGAACACATCAATCGGATCCTATTAACTAATCTCTTTTCCTACTCATTACAACCTTGGTCTAATCGATAACACTAGCCGTGTTCTAATGATTGGCGACCATCAGAAACATGCCAAACAAAGAGAGTTAATTAATATATAGATATACACCTTTCAAGAATTATGAATTATCCGGTTTCACTTTGTTAGTTCTTCATGGTTCCCACAACCCTAGTTGTGGATTTAGCTACTTATGCTTTATGTAGATGCAAGAATTATGGATTGAGAAAACATAATTGAACACTTAGACAGTAGTATCAAGAACAAGAAAATCTAACTTTAATAAGAATAACACGCTTAAAGATGAAATTCAAACGCAAGTGTTCTCAAAGATTCTCCAATATGATCTCACAATTTTCTCTCTTTAATTACTGAGTTCTCTGAGTACTAGATGAAAACTTAGGAACACATATCGAAACTTATGAAAATTAACCTAAAAAATCTATTTATAATAAGTGAAAAATTCAAGTGCAAAACAAAATGGGAGAACTGGTCAGCACGTCATACGAAAGGTATTTTGGGGCCATAATGCATTCCACAACTCATAATCGGGTCTCGTACTCTACTTTTTGAAAATAGGAATTCAACTCTATGACACCCCTCTACGACTCGTAAAGTGGTTTAGGACCTGTAAAGGGGGTTTCATCTGATGAAATTCAGAACGTCCCAATCTCTGATCCTTAGGGCACAAACCATCTTCTACGACTTGTAAAAACTTCTATGGCCTGTCTGCATGTTCATAGAATAAACTTAAGAAAATATCCCCTCACTGAGATTGTTCACGAAACCACCCTATGACCCATAGAATAATCTACGTCCCATAAAGGGTCTCATATAACATCAAAAACAGCAAATTTTGTAGTTTTCCTCAAAATAAAGGCCAACCTATAATCCTACATATATAAACACAAAAACACATAAAACCAACTAACATCGCATTGAGAACACATAAAATTCCATGTTTTAAGTATCAAAAGTGTTGTATTTTGGTAGTATATCAGAGACAATTATGAGCCTAGGCAGGAGCAGGTTCTTTATGAGTTTGTTGCAGCACCCCTACTCCAGGACACGTTGTTGAGTGTTTTGGGTATAATTGAAATTTTGGGGTAGGTAGGTGCCCCGCTAGTACATCTGGTACTTCAAAAAGTCATGTTAGGGTTCAACCCCATCATTAGCAACAGGCCCTTGAGGCCCAAGTTTACGTGGAGCAGCCACTAGCAGCACCAATTATTGAGGTTCCACCATTATCTGCCTTCACAAGTGAAGAGCAGTGCAGATATGAGAGGTTTAGGAAGATGGAGTAACCTCAGTTCCATGGTGGCAAGACAAAGGACACACATGAGTTTTTGGTGACTTGCTGGAGTTAATAAAGACTATGGGGTTGACAAAGACTCACGAGTACGATATGTTTTCCTTCGGCTCTGTGGGCTAGTCAGAGAATGGTGGAGGAACTATTTGGGATCATTCCTAGTTAGGGATCCTTTGTTTAGTTTAGAGACATTTTCTAATGCTTTTTATAAGCAGTTTGTTCCGTGAAGTGTTCATGGTAAGAGTGGTTTATGATTCAAGAGTTTGAGGTAGGGCACGACGATTATATTGGAGTATGAGGTTCACTTTCGTCAGTTGGCCCATCGTGGTACAACTATGATTCCTACTGAGGAAGAGAGAGCTCACCAATTGGTGAGAAGGTTGGCTTATTCTATTAGGTAGTTACTATTTTGGGTAGCCTGAGAGGATGCTTCTTTTCAGTTAGTTTTTAGTATTGCCAAAGAGCTTGAGTTTATGCAAATAGAGGAGTTTGGGGACCCCAAGAGGGCTTGTACATCGGGAAAGTACTCAAGTGCCTCATCTAGAGGCAGGGGTATGACTAGTGATGAAGGATCATATCAGCATCGTGGGTTATATACATCCTTGCTAGCTTTAGAGGGAGATAAGGTACTCAGGATTCTTATAGTTCAGGTCAAGGTTCATATGGTTCTCAGCATAGGCTTGCAGGTCGGGGAGGCTACAACTTTCCTTTTGCTCCATCACAACAAATGTCTACCCCTAGATTTTGCTTTGGGTATGGATATCTTGTTCATATGATTCACTAGTACCCTTTGCGGACTCATTATGGGCTCCACCTTTCATACTCCCTAGCATTGGTAAGAGATTCGACACCACCTGCCAGAGTTTCAGCTTAGTAGACTAGGGGTCATGGTAGAGGTCAGATTGATAGAGGTGGACCTGCGGGTAGAAGTGGAGCAGGTGATATTTCTACTCATTCTAGTGGTAGAGGGGCAACTTCTATGAGTAGAGGTCAAGGTGACCATTGTTATACTTTTCCAGGAAGGCTTGAGGATGAGGCCTCTAATGAGGTGATTACAGGTATTGTTCCGGTTTACCATTGCCCTGCATATGTTATTTGATTCTAGCTCTACTTATTCTTATGTGTCTACATACTTCTCCTAGAGTTTTGACTTGCAATGCGATACTACGTCTATGCCTATTCATGTTTTGACCCCAGTAAGTAAGCCCTTAGTAGTGGACCGAGTGTACTGATCTTGTCTTATGACCTTATCAAGCTATGAGACTTGGGTTGATATGATTATTCTTGATATGCTTGATTTCAATGTTATATTGGGGATAGAATGGCTTTCTTCTCACCAAACTATTCTTGACTATTGTGCTAAGTCTGTTACTTTGGCTATTTCAGGTAGATGTGGTTATATATGGCGGGGTTCGAGCGGATCCTATCCTAACAAAGTCATATCTTATGTTTGGGCACGAAAGTTAATAGAGCTGGGTCGTCTTGCATATTTGGCTTTTATTTATGATACAAGTGTTGAACCACCATCGATGGATACTATTTGTATTATTTGGGAGATTGTTGATGTGGTCCCTTCAGATCTTCTTGGAGTCCCACCTGACAAGGACATTAATTTTTCTATTGATCTTGAGCCGAGCAGCAAGCCTATATCTATTCCTCTCTACCGTATGGCTCCAGTAGAATTGAAGGAGCTAAACAAGAAGCTCCAAGATCTCTTAAGTAAGGGGTTCACAGACCCTAGTGTGTCTCTCTACGTCACCCCTATTTTGTTCGTAGAGAAGAAGGATGACTCTTTGAGGATATGTTGAACAAAGTGATGATCAAGAACAAATATCCCCTCTCTAGGATTGATGATCTATTCGACTAGCTTCAAGGTGTAGTCAGGTTTTTCAAGATTAATTTGAGAACCAGATATCATCAGCTGAGGATTAGGGCTTTTGACATTCCTAAAATAGTTTTTCGGATGAGGTATAACCACTATCCGTTCCTTGAGATGTCCTTTTAGTTGACCAATGCCCCAACTACATTCATGGAGTTGATGAATGGTATGTTTCATCCATATTTGGATTCCTTTGTTATTGTTTCCATCGATGATATATTTTTATACTCCAAGATCAAAGAGGAGCACAAGCTGCACTTGAGGGTTGTACTTTAGTGGCTTAGAGAGGAGAGGCCATATGCCAAGTTCTTTAAATGTGCACTCTGGTTGAGTTTGGTGGCATTCCTAGGTCATATCTCTAAGTGTGCATTCTGGTTGAGTTCGGTGGCATTCCTAGGTCATATTGTGTCTTGAAAAGGTATTTGTGTTGATCCACCAAAGATTGAGGTAGTTCAGGGATGGACTATACCTACTTCAGCAACTGAGAATCGTAGTATTATGAGCTTAGCTAGTTATTATCGACATTTTGTTCAGGGGTTTTCTTTCATAGCATCCATATTGACAAGGATCACTCAGTAGAATGCTCCATTCTTATAGTCGGATGAATGTGAGGAGAGCTTCAAAAATCTCATGTATTTGTTGACTACAACTCCTATTTTGACGTACTTAGAGAAGGGTATGGGCTTCACAATCTATTGTGATGCATCTAGGGTTGGTTTGTATTTCAAGTAAGGGATGTTCTACAATCAACCAACCCCTGTGTAAGGACTTCAGTCGTATGGCCCCTATTAACCATCCTATGTTAGCGACATAGTTATTGAGTTCAAGTTGGACTTACTCTCACTCAATTTAGTGCTCAATACTCCTCCTAAGTATCAATGCTCATAAAACAATCAATCCAATAGATGAGTCTCATAAGGGCTCTTATCTACCTATCACAATCAAGCATTTCGGTCTGTCAACCATCCAATCAATAATTCTTTATTAAATAATATCTTGGGTTTTATGAAATAATTCATGTAGAAATTCTTTTTCATTAAGTCACGTTCATGATGATTATCAAGCATGTAAAAAATATGTGGAATATATAGTTTACAAGAAAATCTTCAACGAAACATGCACCTAGACTTAATACTTTCACAATCTTTCATTAATGGGGGCACATGGAAGAACAATTCTATGATTTATTTTAGCCTTACATGCACGCAATGAAGTCTGATAATCAATTCCGAAGAGTTAATGCTCCAATCACTTGAATTCGTAGCTCTCTTCTCCTCTTCTTAGCCCTAGTTTCTTAGTTAGAACGTATAAAGGACTCAAGAATGGGTTCAGAAATCTTTTTTTAGGAACAAATAATCTATATTAGTCATGGGTCAAGTTTAGGAGGGACAGAAAAAAATGTGGAATACCTCTCGAAAAACTAAAATTTTGAACTACAGTAAATCGGGTTCGCATCACGGACCTGATCGCTCCCAGTACATTGTTTTACAAATTATTTCTGATTGAACTTCTAACTCCGTAGAAAATATTAGAATCAAACTTAAGTGTGAATCTGTGACACGTCCACGGGGCGAAAGTGTCGCTTACCTAACTGGAAATTACATCTTTGCCCCAAAAAGTTATCTTTTGCTATGGTCGGCCTAAAATTCCACAAAGACCATTTTCCTACTAAATATTTTTTTGCTGATCACGAATCCAATCGCAAATCTGTTGAAAAAGTTTTGAATAATTTGTTATGCGGGTAATATTTTGTCTAAGGGTATTTTTGTAATGATTTGGTTGGTCATTTTTGGCTTTATTTGTGAAATTTACTATTTTACGCTTTTGTAAGTTGCTTTCGGCCTACTTTGAACTATTTTAATTGTTAGAATTGAAAATTTGAGTTTTAAAAGTTGACAGTTTGAGTTTTGGTCTTTTTGAAGGTTTAAGTTGTTGAAAAAGGAGTTTCTATGCCATTATGAATTGTAAAGGTTGGATTAGGGATCTGTCAATTCCATTAGCTCCAAGCTGTCTAAATTGAACTATTGGAAGTTACAGAACTGAATTTGGAGTTAAAATGAGGTTTTTAGGCCTAAAGTTGTGATTTTAGTCATTTTCGGAACCAAAGTTTGACTTTGATCAAGATTTGGAGTTTGGAAGCTTGGATAAGAATTCTGATTGTTCTAGTAGTTTCATTTGGTGAAACTAACAATATAAATGGTCTCAGCATAATTTTTTGGAGTTTTCGAGGGTAGTTTTAGTAATTTGAGTTTTGATTTAGTTTTATTGACTTGGACCAGTAAATATGGTGAGAAGGCATTAAAACAGATTTCTGATGGCCTCATCAATTCCAAAGCTTGTTATGTTTGTGATGAACTTGGGAACTTCGCCAACCATTATCCACATTGGGTATATTCTACTCAAGCAACAACTAGAGACACCTCTCAAGGAATGAGAGGTGGTTTTAAAGAAGGTTTTGGTACAGGGAGAGGTGGTGCCCATGGAGGCCCAAAAGCTAGTAGTGGTTGTAGAGTTTGCTATGTTGTTCTTGACAGGGCCGAGGCATAGGCTTCTGATGCAGTTTCCATAGGTATGGTCCAGTATGCTGCCGTTCAACTTCAGTTTTATTTGATCCAGGCTCTATTTTTTCATATGTGTTGGCATGCTTCTGATATTGATATTATATGTGAGCCACTTGCCGAGCCTATTTGTATTTTCACCCCGGTAGGTGAATCTTTAGTAGGGAATCTGGTCTATCGGGGTTGTGTTGTGACTTTCATGGGGAAAGATACCGTGGCTGATCTAATATTGTTGGACATGGTAGATTTTGATGTGATATTGGGTATATATTGGTTGTCGCCTTATCATGTTATTCTTGACTATCTTGCGAAGACTGTGACCTTATCTTGCCCCAATTTTCCTCAGTTAATATGGGCTGGAGCACCTAGCTCCTATCCGAAGGGTGACATTTTTTACACATATGCTTATCGATTAATGGGGAAGGGGTGTTTGGCATATTTAGCTCATGCTTAGGTTGTTCCTCAAGAGTCCCTATCATTGGAGACTACCAGAGTTGCTAGAGCGTTTATGGATACACTTCTAACTGATTTCTCTAGTGTCCCTCCAGATCGTGATATTGACTTTGCTATTGATGTAGAGTCAGGCACTAAGCCCATATATATTGCTGCAAATCGAATGGCTCCGACTGAATTGAAGGAGTTGAGGGAACAACTGAAAGAATTGTTAAAGAAAGGCTTTATTCGTCTAAGTGTATCTCCTTGGGGTGCTCCTGTATTATTTTCGAAGAAGAAAGATGGCACTATACATATGTGTATTGACTATCGCTAGCTTAACAAAGTGACCATCAAGAACAAATGTCCTTTCTCTCGCATTGATGATCTTTTTGACCAGTTGCAGGGTGCCTCAGTGTTCTCTAAGATTGACTTGAGGTCCGGCTACCATCAGTTAAGATTTTGGGAGTCTGATATCCTGAAAACAGATTTCAGGACACGTTAAGGGTATTATGAGTTTATGTTTATATCATTCGGGTTGACTAATGCCCTGACTACTTTTATGGAGTTGATGAACCGAGTGTTCATGCCCTATTTAGCCATCTTTGTGATTGTGTTCGTAGATGATGTCTTGGTTTATTCTAAGAGTGAGGCAGATCATATTCAACACTTGAGGACTGTACTTCAGAGATTGAGGAAAGAGAAGTTGTATGCTAAGTTCTCAAAGTATGAGTTTTAAATTGAGTCTGTTGCATTTCTTGGCCATATTGTGTCAAAAGAGAACACTATGGTTGATCCGGCCAAGGTAGCAGCTGTTCGTGAGTGGACTAGGCATACGTTAGTGATTGAGATATAGAGTTTCCTTGGTTTACCAGGGTATTATTGGCATTTTGTTCAGGGTTTCTCATCTGTAGCAGCCTCATTGACCAGATTGACTCAAATGGCTGTAGCATTCCAATGGTCGGATGATTTTAAGTTGAGATTCCAAAACCTCAAAGATTTGTTGACTTCAGCACTTTTTCTTGCTTTACCCAAGAGGGAGTTCCATTTGTGCTATATTGTGATGCTTTAGGTGTGGGTTTGGGTGGTGTATTGATGCAAAAGGGAAAAGTGATAGCTTATGCTTCTAGACAGCTGAAAGTGCATGAGAAGAACTGTCCCACCCATGACTTGGAGTTGGCTATCGTTGTGTTTATGTTGAAATTATGGGGACATTACCTTTATAGGGTGCATTATGAGATCTCTACAAATCACCGGAATCTCAAATACATCTTTACTCAGCCTAATCTAAACATGAGGCAGAGTAGGTGGTTGGAGTTGCTTAAGGACTATGATATCTCTATTCTTTATCACCCTGGGAAGGCCAACGCGGTGGTAGATACTTTGAGCTGGAAGGATACTAGTATGGGAGTTTGGCATTCTTGAGGGCTGAGGAGAGGCCCTTAGCTCTTGAGGTTCAATCAATTGCTAGGAAATTGGTCTGGTTGGACATTTCTCCGCTTCAGAGTATTTTTGCATTTATTGAGGCTAGATCTTCCTTGTTTGCTCAGATATGTGCTCACCAGTTTGAGGACCCTAGATTATGCATGAGTCGTGAAAAAGTGTTTAGAGGTGAGGGCAATGTGGCTCTTATTGATTCTGACAATATTTGAGGGTTAATGGTAGAGTTTGGGTGCCTAAAGTTAGGGATCTGGTGAGATTGATATTAGAAAAGGCCTATTGTTAAAAATATTACGTTCATCCGGGTGGGGCTAAGATGTATCATGATCTTAACCAACATTATTGGTTGTTTAGCATAAGGAGAGACATAGCTAAGTTTATGGCCAAGTGGTTGAATTGCCAACAAGTGAAGTATGAGCATCAAAAGCCCGGTAGATCGATGGAAAAGATGCCCATTCCCGTGTAGATGTGGGAGAGAGTGACTATGGACTTTTTGACACGTTTTCCCATGGCCTTGGATAGGTTTGATTATGTTTGATCAGTTGTTGATTGATTAACCATGTCGGCACATTTCATACCAGTGAAGACTAGCTATAGTGCGGAGCATTTAGCTAGATTGTACATCCGGGACATTGTAAGATTTCATGGTGTGCCAGTGTCTATAGTATCAAACAGAGGGTCTGCGTTCACTTCTTACTTTTGGCAGGCTCACAACATGGTTTGGGTACTAGAGTGGATTTGAGTTTAGCTTTTCACCGTTAGCCTGATGGTCAGTCAGAGTGCACCACCTAAGTTTTAGAGGACATGCTTAGGGCCTGTGTTATTGATTTTGGGGCTCGATAGGACCAACACTTACCATTGGTGGAGTTCGCATGTAACAACAGTTACCATTCCAGCATTTAGATGGCAACGTTTGAGGCCTTGTACGGCCGGAGGTGTATATCACCGATTAGATAGTTTGATTCAGGTTCAACTGAGGTGTTGGGTGTTGATTTTCTTCAGGATGCCATAGACCGGGTCCGACTGATTCAAAGTAGACTTTTGACAGCTAAGAGTCACTAGAATAGTTATGCTGATAAAAAGGTTAGGCCATTTGAGTTCTTTGTTGGTGACAATGTTTGGCTTAAGGTTTCACCCATGAGGGTTATGATGAGATTTGGGCAGAGGGGCAAGCTTAGTCCCAGATTCATTGGCCCTTTAGAGATTTTGAGGAGGGTGTATGAGGTAGCCTATGAGTTGGCTTTATCACCGAGATTATCTTTTGTTCATCTTATTTTTCATGTTTCCATGCTCCGTTAGTACATTCCATATGAGTCCATGTGATTTCGTATGACTATTTAGTTGGGTCCAGATTTGTCCATTGAAGAGGAACCTATAGTTATATTGGATAGGCAGGTCCAAAGATTGGGATCCAAAGATATACCTTCTGTAAAGGTTTGTTGGTGGCACCATTCTATTGATGAGGCTACTTCCAATTGGAGTCTGACATGTGGGCCAAATATCCTAGACTTTTAGACTTCAAATACTCCTTTTTTCCTTATGTTTGAGGACAAACATTCTTTTTAGTGGTGAATGATATAATGACCTGCTTGGTTATTTTTGGCTTTATCTGTGAAATTTACTTTGTTACCCTTTTGTAAGTTGCTTTGGGCCTACTTTAAGCTATTTGAATGGTTAGAATTGAAAACCTGAGTTTTAAAAGTTCAAAATTTGAGTTTTGGTGCTTTTTGAACGCTTAAGTTGTTGAAAAAGTGAGTTTTTTTTTTACCATTTTTAGTTTCAGAGGTCAAATCAAGGATTCGTCAATTTTATTAGCTACAGAATGTTGAAACTGAACTATAGGAAGTTGTAGAATTGAATTTGGAGTTAAAATGAGGTTTTTAGGCCTAAAGTTGTGATTTAAGTTGTTTCCAAAATCAAAGTTTTACTTTTGTCAACACTAAAAGTTTGGAAGCTCGGATCGGAATTTCAATAGTTCCAATAGGTTTGGATTGTGAAACTAATGCTAGAAATGGTCTCATCATAATTTTTAAATTTTTCGAGTGCAGTTTTGGTAATTTGAGTTTTGATCTAGTTTTATTGATTTGAATCGATAAATTTGGCGAGAAGGCCCTAAATTGTTTTTTGATGATTCCTTTGAGTTTGGATACACATAAAGTTTGTGAAATTCTGATCTCGAATGAATTTTGGGGGTCCATTCTGAGTCGAGAAGTTGGACCTAGGTTGCTGAATTTTTGCGGATATTTGGCGCAAGCATCCTTGTTCTCTGTGTTCACAGAGGCGAACGTTTGGTGAGCTCCGTGTTCGCGAACTGAGTCACTCATTCGCCAAGTTGAGGCCTTTAGGTCTCTACGTTCATTGGATGGGCTCTGCGATCACTGAGTAGTTTTGTACTTGGACAGTTTTAAACTCGTGAAACACCATTTTAAACCATTTTCAAACTTTTAAGCTTTTTGGGGCGATTTTGAAGAAAGGTTTTCGAAGATTTGTGTTGAGTAAGTGTTTCTATCACTAAACTAATCATTTTGAATGAGTTTTATCTTTGACTTTATGAAATTAATCACCCGATGGGGAGTACTGGATTATGTTGTCCAATCTAAACTATTGATTTCTCATTCAATATAAGCTTGATTGTAATGAGATTTTCGCCTATGAACTCTATTTTTCGAGTAGAACATAATTTTAAGTCAATTTCTAGATTTGAGACTTCTGAATTTTAGCCCAAATTTTGACCATTTGCCCCTAAGCCTAAACAATGCCTATATGAGTATCAAAACACTTCTCTTGATGAGTAGCAAGTATTGTTGATAGTGGTTGATCCAATTGGAGGCTCTATTTGAGGATTTGAGTTGATTGAAAGCTTTTATAAGTGCAGTTTCGAAATTGAGGTAGGTTCGGCTAAACTTTTGGAACTGGATTTGAGTTATTGATCTTTTCATGTGATAATTGCCAGATTTAGATGGATAATTGTGCAATTGAGTTATAGTGTTGAAATGATGATGGACAATGGTTCTGGTTGAGCCGATTTATGGTATAATCCTGACCCTATTGATGATCTAAGTCGAATTATGATGAAATGATGAGGATTTGAGACAAAATGTGAGTGATTAAGACTTGTAAAACCAATTGGGACGAGTAAGGTCTGGCATTATTGATATACTTTTATGATTGGGATGAGGTATATGTTATACTTGCACATTTGGGATGAGTAAGGTCCGATGTCATGGTCATAATTGCAAATTTGGGACGGGTATGTCCAAAATATTAACACTCTGATGTTGTTGACATTCTCGATTATTGATATATCTATGATGATCTAAAATATGATGGTGGGTATGATGTGTTGTCAAAATACAACACTTTTGATGCTTAAAACTCAAAAGTTTTTGTGTTCTCAATGTGATGTTACTGGGTTTGATGTGTTTTTTGTGTTTGTTTTGCAGTATTTCAGGGTTGGCATTGATTTTGGGAAGAATACGCAGAAGCTGCTGATTTTTGAGGATTCACAAGACCCTTTATGGGCGGTAGAGTACTCTATGGGCTGTGAAGGAGGTTTCATGTAGAATTCTAATGAGAGGTAGATTTCTAATGTTTGGTCTATGAACATGCAGATGGGTCATGAAATAATTTATGAGTCGTAGACCAGGTCTCTTACCCCAAGAATCAGAGAAGAAGGAATTTTTGAACTTTCATCAGACGAAAGCCCCTATGGGCCGTAGAACCTTTTATGGGCCATAAATGGGTGTTGTAGAAGTGAACTCCATATTCGTAGCAACAAAGTATGAAAGCCTGATTACATGCCGTAAAACACTATATAGCCTATAGTGCAGCTCGAGAAGCGTGTCGACCCAATTATCCTATTTTGTTTAGCACTTGTATTTTAAACATTATAAATAGGTTTTTGAGTTATTTTTCTTAGAGAGTTTGAAGAGTCAGCAGTGTTAGAGTGAGATAGATTAGAAAACAATATTAGAGAGTTGAGAAACACTTGTGCACTTTAATTTCATCTTCTAATTACAATCTTGTGATTCTCATTGAAGCTCGGATTTTATTTTTGATTAATTCAATTGTGTACATGCTCTATTATGTTATTCAAATTCATAAGTCTTGCATTTACACAAATTATGAGTAGCTAAATCCACAACTAGGGTTGTGGGAACCATGAAGAACAAACAAAGGTAAACCCAGATAATTCATAATTCTTGAAAAGTGTACATAATGTATTAATTAATTCTCTTTCTTTTGCATGTTTTCTAGTGGTGTCCAACATAAGAACCCGCCTAGTGTTATTGACTCGACCGAGGTAGTAATGAATAAGAAAAGAGATTAATTAATAGGATTTGATCGATGTTTATCATCTAATCAACCAAACTGGGCCAAGGAGAGGTTGTACTGGGTCAATAGATAAGAGTTAGTAATGTCACACTATGGGGATTGACAAAATCTCGTAGTGAAATTTGCCTCTTGCCTGGGCCAAAGGGTTTGGTGAACTTACTGTTCTGCATGCTACATACTAGAAAAGAATTAGGTTATCCGGTGATACTAAGGTAGGGAATCATGGGGAACACAATACTCTAGTTTCTCTCCATATTGGTTAAACTCTTGTGTTAGTTAGGATTACTTTTCACTTGTTATTACACCCCCCCTTTTTTAGGGAGATAAGTTGGTTAGTCACCCCAATTGCATAATTGAATTTTCCTAAGTCTATAGTATTCCCTTGGGTTTGACCTTAACCTTTGTCAAATTCTATTTCTTGACAATGACCGGTTTAGCCTAAAAAAAGAGGTGTAACTTGAGTGACATCAAGATTTTAGCCGTTGCCAGGGAATACGGCTAGACTTGGTTAATTGAAGTGATTTGGGGAATTAATTCTTATTTCGCTCATTTTACGTTTTTTGTTTTTTTTTTGTTTTTTTAGGTGTAAGTGTAGTGTATGCCTAACACGTGAAGTCGAGGCCTACCCTTGACTCTGTTTGACCTATAGATCCTGAGAACATTGAGAAGAATGTCCCAAATAAGCCGGCAAATGCATCTCTAAACCAGAATAAGAATGGAAATGCCTACAATGACAATCCACCTTCTCTTGATGATATTTCTCCACAACCACAGGACTTCAAGGCTAACGCTTATTAGTGGAATCAATATCAGCTGAACCCTATGGCTATGGAGGTGACTGGAGTTATTGTGTTGCCTCTCTACTGGTTGACACAAAGTTCATGGTTTCGAGTGGGTTGCTTCAAATGCTATAGAACGTGGGTTGTCCACGGGCTTACCATCAGAGGATCCTCGTAGCCATCTACACAACGTTGTATATGTCTATAAGAGTATGATAGGAACACATAATCTGTCTATGGATGTTGTAAGACTTCGTGTATTCCCATTGTCTCTGACAGGCAATGCAGAACTATAGCTATCTAAGGTCCCACAGAGTTCGATCACTAGTTAGGCTGAGTTGCAGAAGGCCTTTTTGGAGAAGTACTTCTCGAGATTAAAGAAGCTCAAGTTGAAAGATCAGATCACAACTTTGAGCAACTTCCTGGTGACTCGATCTACTACATGGGAGCGGTTCACTAAGTGCTTAAGGAGTGTCCCAGACCACAAGATTGTTGATGATGCCTTGGTGGAGATCTTTTACCGTGCCCTTGATTAGAATAGTCGAGCCTGTGCTGATACCATTATGGGGGGCATGTTTTTAGATCAACCATTTGCAAGGATTACTAAATGGTTGGAGAGAGTGGTCAAGACCAGTCGTGCATGGGGACAAAGAGACAGAGCATCTACAAAATGTTTGTGCGCTGTCAATATTGGTTCGGAACAAGATAAAATAAATGAAGAGATTATGCAAGAGCTTGCACAAATTTGTACAGGTATAGAGGTGATAATAAAGCAGAATCAGAAGCGGGTCAATGCAATTGTTCATCAGCGTCCGAGAGCACCCATGTGATGATCCCTTTTATAAGGACACATATTTTATTGATGATCAGATGGGTGGTTTCTGTACGAACGCACAAGGGTCCAATTAGGACTATTAGCGCCAAGTTCAAAGAAACCAAAGTTGAAACTTTAATCAAGATACAACTTTCAGAGACGAGCAAGGACGGTACTATGACAGGAACTAGGGCCAAGATAAAGATGCAGATTGAGGTCATAGAGATGGTTATAGAAATAGTCATTATGTGCCACCACATAACAGCGACACTGGTGCAAGTAGTTCTAGAGTTGAGGAGATGTTTGACCGTCTGTTAAAGAAAGTTGAGAAACAAGATAAGACCCTGAGACGGATGAAATCTGACATCTCCAACATTAATCAGAAAATTGAGTCTCATTTTGTTGCCATTGACCAACTAAAGCAATAGTTTGGCCAATTGTCAGCTCAACTAAATCAGTATCAGAGGGGTAAATTGCCTAGCAACATATTTCATAATCCAAAGAATAAAGGGTAGTGCATGGAGATTACTACTCATGGTGGCAAGAGCACTATTGATCCTCCCATGCAAATAGAAGAGGATGATGTTTGAGAGGAGACAGGTGGGGTCGAATATGCAAATATCGGAAATGATCGAGGCAAGGATTGGGAGAGTGAAGTTGTAGATGTGCCACAGAAGCTGAAGCCCATTCCTAGGCCTCCTTCTCCTTTCCCATATAGAATCAAAAAGAAGGAGATGGAAGGCAAGTTCAAACTTTTTCTCTCCATGCTGAACCAACTCTCTATCAACATCTCTCTCATTGAGGTATTGGTGAAGATGCCAGGGTATACAATGTACATGAAAGACTTGGTTACGAAGAAGCACATTGTGAGTCAGAAGCTTTCCTAGGATCTTCAACCTTGTAGTGCGATTGCTATGAGGTCCTTGATCAAAAAGGGAGAATATCATAGTGCTTTTACGATACCCTGCACCATTGGAGATGTGTAGTTCGAAAGGGCATTGTGTGATCTCAGTAGCAACATTAATCTAATTCCCCTTGTGGTCCATAAGAAGCTAGAATTGGAAGCCCCCACTCCGACGAGCATGAGGTTATTAATAGTTGATCTCACGGTAAAGAAGCCTGTGGGGATATTGTATGATGTTCTTGTCTAACTTGAAAAGTTCATATTTCCCGCAGACTTTTTGATCCTAAATTGCAAAGTCGACTTTGACTTCCCAATCATCTTAGGAAGGACATTTCTAGCCACTAGTCAAGCACTAGTGGATATGAATGCTGGTCAACGCAGGTTTAGATTGAATGATGAGGAAGTTGTCTTCAATATCTATCAATCCATGAATAGGCCAGATGATCTGAAGAACAAGGTGTGGGAACTTGGTGATGTTTGAGTAGCAAAGTTGTCCAAGTTGTGTCACGACAATGAATCAAGTGCTACTTGGGACGCAACCCAACGTTTCAGATGTAATAGTTGTAGTTTATAACTTTTTCTTTTTGACTTACAGGTAGTTTATTTTCGTGTATTTTGGTTAAAATTTTGGACATTGGACTTGTTGCATAAAGGGTAATAGTGTGTTCTACGAAGAATGTGCAGGTACAAGGCTAAATTAGCCATCCTTGGTTGAATAGGCATCAAGAAATTCCTCTACGGCTGGTTCTACGGGTCATACATCACTCTACGACCCCTACACCATCTTGTAGACACTCCAGTGAGCAAAACATTGTGTACTCCTGTCCACGAGCCAACTTTACGGTGCATATACAAAACTACAGGTCGTGAATTGGGCTCATGGATCCCAGGTATGTTTTCTGATTTTTGACTAAGTGTATAGGGTTTCTATGACCAACTCTATGAGTCGTACTTCATTTCAAGACACATAGACTGGTCTGTGAAACCCAGTCCTTAAAAATAGGGTTTGAATGTTCTACAAAACCATGATTTAGGGGTCGTGAAACACTCTACGGCCTATAATCAGGGTTTTGTAGAGTCTGAGCCCATCAATGTTTGACTGACTTGGTCAAACTTTAAATAATGGGGTCAAAATATTTTGACCCTATTTTTTACCCTAGTTATGAAAAATACCCAGATAAACCCCACCCCTTATCTTTTCGACTACTAACTACAACACCACCACCACTTTTCTGGAAAGCTTATCCGGCAGTCTAGGGTTTCTTGTGTATCATCTCCTCCTTCAGTTTCTACAATCTAATCACTCAATTTGGTTAGTTTTAGGTCCTTAAAACGCCATTAACTTTCCAATTACTGTATGATTAGGTTGAAAAGATTTTGTCGGGTATGGTTATTCTAGATACAAACTTATGTATGCATATTAGTGGGCTTGATAATTGAATTGTGATTGCACATTCTTGAAACATATGTTTAGGACTAGATTTTGTGTAGGATGTCGTGATGTATGTTTGGATGATGTGTCACACCTATGAATCACTCACCTAGTGGAATAAATTGATTATGTGTTTGCAAATTTGTGTGCGATGGCATGGGGTCACATTTTATGATGTAAGGTCATTCATGCGGGGTTGGAATAGTTGGGAAGTATGCTTAATAATATTTTATGGGGTTTATATGCTAAATGCCATGTTAGGGTGTTGGTTGTGGTGCTATAAATTATATGGGTGGGTATGTATTGCTTTTATGCTGGTAGATTAGGTTGAAAAGTCATATGGTATCAAGGTGGATGGACTTAGAAACTCAAGTGAATGAGTTTTCAGGTCCACGAGGGTAATTTGCAACCCGTGGAGCATTCTACGAGTCGTAATTTCCCCTCGTGTAAGATTCCAGAAACATGAAGTTTTTTAGTACCCATTAGACGAGACCCTTTACGAGTCATAAAATATTTTACGGCCCGAAGACAGGTCTCGTAGACCCCTGCCTGCAAAAGATTCGGACACTAGAATCATCTATGACTTAGTCTATGACTCATAGAACCTTCTATGAGTCGTACCTGGTCTCATAGATGGGTTTCCAGTAAAAAATGTGAGAGATCCTTCTACGGCTCGTAGTTTACACTACAACCCATAGAGGTGCTTTCATAGACTCTTCTGCAACTAAGTCTGATATATTTTTGCATTTCCTTTACTGCTTTATGGGGCTAACTACGTTACGTCAATATCAATGTTTCGGGAACTATGGCCCCAAAAGCAAGACGTGAGGAGATCAAGGCAATGCAGAGGAGGCTTAGAGATGAGCCCTCGGAAGAGGACCAGACCCTATACCAAGTGGATCAGTAGAGGAGCTCATTGTCCGACCTAACCTAAATGCTGACAAACCCCAGACACGGGCTGCCGCTAGACTTGGGCAAACCCAGGTTCTTGTCATCCGTATTCCCCAGTCTAATGAGGGAGACGACAATAAGAGAAGTTCTATTCAAATGACTCCACCTAGAGAGAAGTCCATCTTAGAGTCAGGCTTCGGCGACGAGTCAGAGACAGAGTCCATCTATGAGGAGCCTCAGGTCTTATCAGTCGGACTAGATAGTGCCCTCGTCTTCAGGACACTATCAGATGATATGGGCTCCAGTGGCTGACCAAGTCACTAGGGCGGTAATCCCCGACCATGGTGAGGGAGTTTTATGCCTCTTATGCTGCCACCAATTGGAGCAATTTTTTCAAAGGGAGGAAGCCCCTCGCTCAGCCCCGATGTACACAGACAAAAGTGAGTGGCCGACGGGTGGATATCTCGTAAACCACCATCTGCTTTTTTTATTTGGGCCTATTTTCCCTACACCTAGATCCATAGCTGACTTTGACCATAGAGTGGGGCAGACCAGGGACTTGACTATGATGAAAGATAAAGACGCAGAGCTAACATGATGAAATGGGTAGCCGGGTTAATTGTTGAGTAGGCTCTGGAGCCTGAATGGGTTACCACTCACTCAGAGCCTATTGTAAACTCTTCTCTCAGTTTCCCTACCATATTTTGGTGGGCCGTTTTTAGATCATGCATCCAGCCAACACTTGCTGATAATACCTTGACGCCGAAGCATGCAGTGCTAGTTGCCAACATCTTGGCTGGCTATGAGATAGATTGGCCTGCCTCATCGCTGAGCAAATCGACAAGGTAGCCCTAAAGAGGTCTACCTCTATTTCCTTCCCATGTTTAATCTACAAACTCTTTCTAGAGTCGGCGAGCACCAAACTAGATCCTATGCCAGAGATGTTCCCCCTAGTGCCACCGCTAGAGGTTCCATCTCCCATCACTATTGTTGCTGCTACAGAGGAGAGGCCCCCACAGACTGAGGCAGATGACGAGAGGGGGCCGACTACTACTACTACTTCACCACAGTCCCCTTAATCATAAATAGCACCCGTGAGCATGGTTTACGTGTTTGTAGTATCTATACAGCCCATGGTGCAAAGATTGTCACATGTTGAGTCATAGTTGACTCAATTAGTTAAGCAAATTAGGCCTTGGGTCCCCCAGGTGACTTTAGAGTCAGAGGACTGCTATTAAGGACCGTCTTTCCACTGTGGATGCCCACATTGATGTCTTCAAGATGAGGGTCTAGTAGAGCTTGAGTACGGCCCAACCAGTAGATTTGATGGCCCTACAAATGAAAATCCAGTGAATCCTAGCCAATATGACAGCATCGTTTGTTGCATTTGTATCACTACCAAAGACTTCGCTCTCAGTGTCGGTGGTAGATTTATTTGCACCTAAGGAGATTCCACAGCCTTTCCTCGAGAAGAGGCCCATCACCAATGATAATGATGCTAATACAATGAGTTTACATGCAGGGCTGACAGAGTAGGACGAGCTCGAACTTTTCTTTTGGGAGTCGAGGCAGGAGGAGGAGAGATAACAAGCTCTTGAGCTTAAGAGGATGAGGGGTGTTAGCCCCTATGGTTATGGTGATACTACTTAGGAGGCCACCACACAGGTTGAGGGTGGTCAGACTCAACCACACACTAGCTCTTAGGCGCCCAGGTATGTCACTTTTGACCTTAGTACTGTATTTTGAATATGTGCATTGAGGAAAATGCACCTCTTTTTTAATGGGGTATGGTTAGTTATGAGCCTCGGTGAAGTCTGAGTAGCCTTGGTCCATAACTACCCTAATTGTTGAATCCTAAGGGTTTTCTTACCATTTTTTATCATAGATATTTATTTTCTATTGAACTGCCATGTTTAGGATATTAATGAAGTATGTTTAGTATATGGTACTGAGATCTATGGCATATGAGTGTTTTTGTGATTTTTGTTAAAAAATGATACCCACCAAATTTTTAATTAGTTAGTCTAGATAGTAACCATGCATGTGTAAGTGTGTTGACAATGCTTGTTCTGATAAGTGAGGGTAAATTGAGAATCAAGCATGATCTGAGAGTCTTTTGTTGACAGTGTAATCATTGTCATGTGAATGTGAGCTTAATTTGCTAAATTCATATCTTGTATTTTGATTCAGAACTTGCCCTGTTACTTTAATTTCGACTATAGGTTTGTTGAATTAGGAAAGGATATTAGGCCATTGTTCATAACAACCCACTTAGTCTAAAATAACCAACAAAATTTGTAAAGTATCCTTTGATCTAATGTTTGAGCCTGGCATGTACCTATTCTTTGTAAAAACCTAAGTGACCTTGCCTTATTAGTTGTAAAATACAGAAATTGTCACGGGTCCTTTCTTCAATATTGTGCACCTTGACTGAGGCAAAAAGCCTAAGTGGAGGGTGGCTACCGAAAGTGGATCTCATTCTGAGGTTAGATAATGTGCACCTCAACTCAAGCCAAAGCCTAAGTTAAGGGTGGCTGGTGTAAGGTAAGGCACAAAATAAGGGAGAAAGTTAGTGATACATGGAAAAGGAGTAAAGATGTGTACTGGGTGCAAGAAAAATAAGTGATGCCTTAGTATAAGCTAAAAAAATGAAGTGTAAAAACAAGGCAAAAAGTTGAAATTGAAAAGAAAGCACCCAAGAAAGCTTGAAATAGGAGAAAAGGGAGAATGGAATAAAAGTAAAGTGTTGGTAGGAAAAAAGTGTGGAAATACGCAGTGTCAAGGAGGGGCTTAGTCACTATATTTCCAAAATATCATACCAAAGCCCCTTGAGCCTGTGTTACAAGCCTGTAAAGTCCTAAAGTGATCCTAGTCCAAATAGTCAAAGTTCTTAGTCATGAGTATAGGGGAGTGTATATGGTATTGGGCATGATACATGAATGCCTTTTGTGAGAATGAGTGATTTTGCAAAGTTCCAAGATTATACATGAAAGCATCACCGAGAGTAAGATATAGAACTTTTTTGTAAGGGCACTTGCATTGCATTGTTTACATTAGGCTTATTCAGTGATTGTGGCTTCTTGATAGTACCTCGCTTGGCATAGTTGCATTGTCGCATGCATTAGTTTGTATTGGTTTGATGGATAGCTATCTGATTGTGTTTTGAAAAGTAGGTGTGGATATATGTGCTTAAAGTTGATGTGGTGTATGTCATTAGGTTGAGATCCATGTGTTACTGTACTGCTTATATAGATTGAGTCAAAAATTTTAAGTTGAGGGTGCTGACGTACTGTCAACATACAACACTTTTGATGCTTAAAACTTAGAATTTTGTGTGTTCTCAATGTGATGTTTGTGGGTTTGATGTATTTTTGTGTTTATTTTGCAAGACTCCAGGGTTGGCATTGATTTTTGGAAGAATATGCAGAAGTTGCAAATTTTTGAGGATTCATGAGACCTTTTATAGGCCGTAAAGTATGCTACAGGCCATGAAGAAGGGTCCGTGTTCAATTCTAGTGAATGGTAGATCTAAAATTTCGTCTACGATATGCATATAGGTCATGAAATAATTTATGAGTTGTAGACCAGGTCTCGTACCCTGAGGATCAAAGAAGGAGGACTGAAGTTTCATGAAAGGAAAGCCCTTATGGGTTATAGAACCTTTTACGAGACGTAGAGGGGTGTTGTAGAATTCAAGTCCAGATTTGCAGGAACAAAGTATGAAAGCCCGATTATGTGCCATAAAACACTATACGGCCTGTAGTGCAACTAGTGAATCAGGCCAACAAGATTATCCTATTTTGTTTAGGACTTGTATTTCAAACATTATAAATAGGTTTTTAGGTTATTTCTCTTGGAGAGTTCAAAAAGTCAGCAGTTATAGAGTGAGATAGAGTAGAAAACAATATTAGAGAGTTCAGAAACTTTTGTGCACTTTGATTTCATCTTCTAATTACAATCTTGTGGTTGTCATTGAAGCTTGAATTTTATTTGTGATTAATTCAATTGTGTATGTGCTCTATTATGTTATTCAAATTCATAAGTCTTGCATTTACACAAAATAACGAGTAGCTAAATCCACAACTAGGGTTGTGGGAACCATGAAGAACTAACAAAGGTAAACCCAAATAATTCATAATTGTTGAAAAGTGTACATGATGTATTAATTAATTCTCTTTGTTTTGCATGTTCTCTAGTGGTGGCCAACATTAGAACCCACCTAGTGTTAATGACTGGATCAGGGTAGTAATGAATAGAAAAAGAGATTAATTAACGGGATTCAATAAAAGTTTCTCGTTTGATCAATCGAATTGGGCCAAAGGGAGGTTGTACTGGGACAATTGGTAAGGCTTAGTAATGTCACACTATGGGGATGGACCAACTCACATAGTGAAATTTGCCTTTCTCCTAGGCCAAAGGGTTTGGTTAAGTTAATTTACCATTCTGCATGATACACTATAAGGACTCTGATTTTTTAGCGGCTTTACCGGACCTCTTAATATCATCCCAAGCGAAAACTTGTCAGGCATCGCTCTACGGATGGCCTACACGGACTGTGTGAAATGACACAGACCGTGTGGCCTCCCGTGGAGGGACACATGGCCAAGTTTACGATAGGGGGAGATGAGACGGGGGACTTCGGACCAAGTAAGGGCGCACGTCCACTAACATGGTGGCTCGATACATGAAATTTTTCTAAGTATGAAAGTACCGTCTCATAACTTTTTCATGAAGAAATTTTCAAAGTGTTATCACACGATCCATGCCACAAGCCGTGTAGAGTCACACGGGCCGTGTAGCCATCCGTGTGGTACCCCTTAGCCTTGAATAAATTCCAAACGTTGGCACTATGAAAGTTTCTAAGTGACGGTTCATGGTCATAGTTCACGGTCCGTGTGGTGACTCATGGACCGTGTAGTGGACTATATGGAACCGACGATCCCAATTTTTGCTCGTTTCATTAATGGCGTTTATGTAATTTTGGCTTATTTTAATTAGGAATTATGATCTTTTACCTATCCTAAACCCTCAATTCAGCTGATATCCCTCTCCTCTTAATTCATTCTCTTAAAATCTTCTACCCCTCATAAGATCACATCCCAAATACTCTCTACCCTCCCCACTAAAGATTCAAGGCTAGGGCTAACTGAAGTTCAAATTCAAGCTTAGTCCATCTCCAAATTCAGCTCCTCAACCAAGGTATGTGGGATTGATTCTTGGTCCCTTTTAACCAAGAAGACCCAAAACTCCTTTCAATTGATTTCATGAATTTTAGTTTACTTTCTATATGGGTTTTCATTATTTGATTTTTATTCAATCTAATTGATGTATGGGTTGTACTTTACCCATGATTTTAACTTAGTTTGAACATTATTATGATAATTTACATTGAGCTATGGAGTTATGAACATGCATGTCCCCTTTTAAAGTTGATTTATGCATGGGTAACTCATATCATGATTTAGATGTTGATTTAATAACGGATTTATTAAATTTCATACTTTAAATGTTGATTTTAGCATGAATCCATTTTACCCATTCTAACCTCGCCTCATGCATTGCATTTGCATTCCTGAACATTAATTTATATGAAAATTATGATGTGGGTTCAGCCTAATTACGTTTTATGAAATGATTTTTGTAAGGCATCGGTCATAATAAGAATGTGATCACATACATGTATTATGATTATGGCTCTTTGAGCATCTCGGGTGCTTGCACAATCTTGTATATGTGAATGCACTATTCCTTGCATGAGCATTATGATTATGATTTATGATATGGCATTGAGCCTAAATGTCCATTGAACGGTTTGAAATGAGCATTGTATCTCTTGAAAGCATGTATATGTATAAGTATTCATGTGTGATGTTGTTGACTTAGCACCGATAGATTTGGGGCATCAAGGCTATACCCAAGGGCCCTCTCCCTTTTCTTGAACTATGTGCCAACATAGGAACATTAGCCATTACCGAAAAGACCGGGTCGTAAGGAATGGTTATTCATTTATTTTGTTTATGATATGATATGATATGATTATGGAAAATCCTTCTGAAAAGCATGGTCATAAGGAAGGTGACCATCCATCAAAAAGCTTGGTCGTAAGGTGTGATGTAGATTACCTTTGGCAAGTAATCTTCTCCTATTAATGGGAGGTCTTTATCGGAGTAATTCATATAATAGCTCGCATGGGTTTAATTTGTCGGTTATAGTCAATCCCCACTATACATGAGCATTGTTGCATTTCATGCACCATAAATTTCATGGCATCTTATTCATTGCTCCATTGGATTATGATTCTTTCTATATTATGTTCCCTTGCTATCTAACATTAAAATGCAGGTTTGGTAAGTCATATGTATTGCATGCTCGCACATTTAGTACATTCAAATGTACTAAAGCATACTCTATGTCTACATGATTTTACCATATAGGTGCCGATCATTTTGAGTATCAACCGTTAGACGAGTAGTCCGATTAAGAAGAGTATTTGTGATTAGTCCCGTCCTCCAAGGACAAGCCATCTTCCTTTACCTTTGCTATCTTCGAGTTTCTTTCTCATTTGAGGGTGAGCCTTGAACGTGTCCAAGCCCCATGTTCCATCTTGATTAGAGGTATTCGTTAGACAATATGTAGACTCTTTTGAAAACCTTATGTTATGTGTCGTATCTAGCTTATGTATTCGTTGGATTGATTTATGGAAAATTTGTATTTGTCTATATGCATATTTTGATGTGGAAATGTGGAAATCCCTAGCCCCGTATTGCCCCCAGAGCATGAGTCATATTCTCCTGTCCCTTAGAACTATATGTTGCTATTTCAATGTCCATCCTGAACCGATGATATGGATTTAGATGCTTGAGGCTTGTTTGGGACTCTCGGGTTTCCGTTTTCCATTTCACATCTGGGCCCTAGCCCAGGGTCATGATAAAGGATGGTATCAGAGCCCTAGGTTTACAAATGGTCCTCGGAGTCCAACATACCGCGTCAAGTAGAGTCCCATGGGTGTGAAGTGCACCGAGCCTATGAGTGGGAAGCTACAAAGGCGTTCTAGGAATTGCCTCACTTCTTCATGCCTTATGTCGTGCTATGACTAGTATATTTTGTTCCCTTATATTGACAGTGTCATTGCTCTATTTCAGAAGATGCCTCGAGGAAGACCCCTCCCACCAAGGACAACTCCGGCTAATGAGGAACAGGCTCCTCAAGAGCCTATGGATGAACCCATCTGAAATGGTGAGTTCTGTACATCCTTTGCCATGCTTTCCTAAGTGGTGACTTCTCAGACAAGGCAGGCTAACCTTCCATGGGATCCTACGCTTGCTTCTAGGGTGAGGGATTTCACTACGGAGTTCCATGGGTCAAAGGCTGATAAGGATGTGCAGGAGTTCATTGATGAGCTTACCAAGATATTGAACAATATGGGTGTCACCTCTGAAGAGAAGGTTGAATTGGATGCCTACCAACTGAAGGATGTAGCTCAGGTGTGGTATACTCAATGGTCTATGGAGAGAGTTTGTGGTGGTGATGTCAATTGGGAAGAGTTCGGATTTTCGTTCCTTGTTGCTTCTTTCCCCTTGATCTTAGGGAAGCCAGGATGATTGACTTTATCCACTTCAAGCAAGGAGGTATGAGTGTGAGGGATTATGCCATCAAGTTCACAAAGCTCTCTAGATATGCTACATCACTTGTGGCTGACCTCATGTAAGAATGCACAAGTTTGTTTCGGGTATCTCTAATTTGTTGGTAATGAAATGTCATACTTCTATGCTCATAGGGGATATGGATATTTCTAGACTCATGGTATATGCAGAACAGATAGAAGGGGAGAAACTCAAGGAGAGAAAGGTTCAGGATTCCAAGAGAACCCTTTTTTATTGCAGATTCTACAGTTCACAAAGTAGTGGCTTCAATCGCTTCGAACAGGGCCAAGGTTCTAGTGCTAGAGTCAGTAATGCTCGGGTACCTCCTGCCAGGGCATCGGTTGGTGGTGGTCAGGGGTATCCTTTGTGTGACAAGTGCGGGAGGCCTCACACGGGAGTTTGTTGGAGGGAATTTGGTGTTTGCTACGGGTGTGGTGATAAGAATAACAAGGTTGCTGACTGTCTTAAGAATACCCGTAGAGGTCAAGGCCAGGTGGCCCAAGGTGGGAAAGATCAACAAAGAGCTCCCCAAGGTGTTGCCCCAAGGAACAATCAGTTCTATTCACTCCATGCCAGCCAGGATGTCGAGGATGTTCCGGATGTCGTGACAGGTATGTTGAAAGTCTTTGATTTTGATGCTTATGTTTTGCTTGATCCGAGTGCAAATTTGACTTTTGTGACTCCTCTATTGGCTTTTAAATTTGGTTTGAGTCCCAAGGTTTTGAGGGACCCTTTCTCAGTTTATACCCCATAAGTGAATCTGTTGTGGCACATAGAGTCTATCATGGTTGCCTTATTTATGTGTTGCAGAAAATTTTTTTATGTGGTCTTATGGAACTTGAGATGTTCAACTTTGACGTGATTCTTGGGATGGATTGGTTTCATGCATCATATGCCTCAATAGATTGTAGAATCGGAAGGTTAAGTTCCAACCTCCTGGTGAGCCCATTCTAGAATGGAAGGGTGGTAACTCCTCTATTAAAGGTCGGTTTATTTCCTACCTCAAGGTGCGGACAATGATTTCTAAGGGTGCATTTATCATATTGTGAGGGTCAAGGATATGGAGTCTGAAATGCCTACTCTTGAGTCGGTCCCTGTGGTGAATGAGTTTTCGGATGTGTTCCCTGAAGACTTGCCCAGTATCCCTCCTGAAAGGGAGGTAGGCTTCGTAAGAGATCTTCTTTCGGATACCTAGCCTATCTCTATTCCTCCTTATTGTATGGCGCCGGCAGAGTTGAAAGAGTTAAAAGAGCAGTTACCGGATATGTTGGAGAAGGGTTTCATTTGGCCCAACATATCGTCGTTGGGTGCTCTAGTGTTGTTTGTAAGAAAGAAGGACATATCTCTACGGATGTGTATTGATTATAGGCAACTGAATAAGGTGGCCTTTAAGAATAATTGTCGTTTCCCAGGATTGATGACTTGTTTGACCAGCTTCAAGAGACTACTCATTTCTCAAGGATTGATCTTCATTCCCGGTATCATCAGTTGAAGGTAAGGGAGTGTGACATTCCTAAGATAGCCTTTTGGACAAGGTATGGGCACTTTGCGTTTGTGGTGATGTCGTTTGGTCTAACCAATGTTCTGGCCATGTTAATGGATCTAATGAATCGGGTGTTTAAGCCATTCCTTGACAGTTTTGTGGTGGTCTTCATTGACGACATTCTCATCTACTCCCGGAGTGAGCAGGGGCACGGGGATCACTTGAGGATGGTTCTCCAAACTTTGAGAGAGAAGAAGTTGTATGCCAAGTTTAGCAAATGTGAATTTTGGTTCGGTGAAGTGGCTTTCCTTGGTCATGTGGTGTCCGGTGATGGTATCAAGATGGATCCGAAGATGATCGAGGTTGTGAAGAATTTGCCTAGACCGTTGACTCCTTCAGTTATTCAAAGTTTTCTTGGGTTGGCCAGGTATTACAGAAGGTTTGCTGAGGGGTTCTAATCTATTGCATCTCCATTGACTAAGTTGACCCAAAAGAAGTCTAAGTTTGTGTGGTCAGACGAATGCGAGTGGAGTTTCCAAACATTAAAGGATCGGCTTACATCGGCTCCCCTCTTGACTTTAACAAACCTCTTAGTGGGATTCGTTGTATATTGGGATGCCTCGCAAATTGGGTTGGGTTGTGTGCTTATGCAACATGGTAAGGTAATATCATATGCATCAATGCAGTTGAAGGTGCATGAACGTAATTACCCAAAGCACGACCTTGAGTTGTTGGCTATAGTGATCGCCTTGAACATTTGGAGACATTATTTGTATAGGGTTCATGTTTATGTGTTTACCGATCACAAGAGTTTGCAATATGTGTTCACTCAAAGGGATATCAAGTTAAGGCAAAGGAAGTGGTTGGAACTCCTAAAGGGTTACGACATGAGTGTTCTATATCATCTTGGCAAGGCCAATGTTGTGGCCGATGCTCTCAGTAGGCTATCTATGGTTAATGTGGCCCATGTTGGGTAGGAAAGAAAGGAGTTACCAAGGGATGTTCACCAGTTGGCTAGGTTGGGTGTCAGGTTGGTCAATTCGAGCGATGGTGGTATCCGTGTTCAAGGCGGGGAAGAATCTTCCATGGTGATTGATGTAAAGGCTAAGCAAGAATTCTTAACTGGAATTGAAGAAGTTGGTTGTCGAAAAGGAGATCAAGGTGTTCTCCCAAGGGGGAGATGGTGTGCTTCGGTACCAAGACCGGCTTTGTGTTCTAAATGTGGGTGTTCTAAGAAGGGTGATTATGAGTGAGGCTCACAACTCTCATTATTCTATTCACTCGGGGTCTACCAAAATGTATCAGGATTTGAAAGAGGTGTATTTGTGGCATGGTATAAAGAGAGACATTGCTAAGTTCGTATTTGAATGCCCGAGTTATCAACAAGTGAAGGTAGAGCACCAAAGGCCCAGTGGCTTGGCCCAAAATATTGAGATTCCCATATGGAAATGGGAAGATGTAAACATGGATTTTTTGGTTGGTTTGCCTTGGATCCAAAGGCAATTTGATTCCATTTGAGTTACCATTGATCGGATGACAAAGTCGGCTCATTTCCTACTGGTCAAGACTACCTTCGGTGCCGAGGATTACTCAAGGTTGTATATCCAAGAGTTGGTGAGGTGGCATGGTGGGCCTAGGTCCATTATATCGGATCATGGTACGTAATTCACTTTGCACTTTTGGATATCATTTTGGAAGGGACTTGGAACTAAGATTAAGTTGAGCACCCTTTTCATCCTCAAACCGATGGGCAAGTTGAGAGGACTATTCAAACCTTGGAGGATATGTTGAGGGCTTATGTGTTGGAGTTTAAGGGAAACTAGGATGACCACCTTCCACTCATTGAGTTTGCTTATAATAATAGCTTCCATACTAGCATTGGCATGGTGCTGTTTGAAGCCTTGTATGGGAGAAGGTGTAGGTCACCGACGGGGTGGTTTGAGTTGGGAGAGATGGCACTAGTTTGCCCAGACCTAGTGATGGAGGCCATGGAAAGGTGAAAGTGATTAGGGAAAGGTTGAAAACGGCCCAAAGTGGTGAAAAGTCTTATTCAGATGTTAGGAGGAGGGATCTTGAGTTTTGTGTCAGTGATTGGGTATATGTGAAGGTTACGCCTATGAAGGGCGTGATGCATTTTGGTAAGAAGGGCAAGCTAATCCACCGGTATGTTGTTCCTTGGTTTTTATTGGATAACAGAGAGTTTTAATTTTTTTTTATGAGATCGTTGAGCGGGTTGGAGGTGTGGCTTATAGGTTGGAGTTGCCTCCAGAGTTTAGTTCCATTCACCCAGTCTTTCATGTGTCTATGTTGAGGAAACAAATTGGTGATCCTAGCACTAGTGTGCCTTTCGAAGGGATTGAAGTGGAAGAAAACTTGTCTTATGAGGAAATCCCGATGGAGATCATGGATAGGAAAGTGAAGTGGCTTTGTAACAAGGACGTGGCTTTCAGTGAAGGTTCTTCAGAGAAATCAACATGTGGAGAGTGCTACTCGGGAGCCGGAGCTGGACATGGTGAAGCGGTACCCTCATCTTTTCCAATCTACTCAAGCCTAGGGTACTAGGTTCTCTATTTTCTAATGGTCCCATTTCTTTCCCTCTTGAGTCTCATGGCAGGACATGCATACATGTGCACGAAAATGATTTTTAGGATGTTTTGAAAGACTTGAATACAATTTTAATATGAGTTTAAAGGCTTTATGATTTTTCAAATAATGAACTATGCATTGTACCATATGTTTGGGTGTTTCATGTTCTAAGTCAAGCCTTTAAAGACATATTCCTGCACTTTCGGGGATGAATGTTCCCAAGGGGGAGATGATGTAAGGACCTGGATTTTTAAGCGGCTTTACTGGACCTCTTAGTACCATCCCGAGCAAAAGCCTTCTAGGCATACTCCACGGAAGGCCCACACGAGTCGTGTGAAGCCACACGGACTGTGTGGCCTTCCGTGGAGGGACACATGGCCAAGTTAACGACAGGTGGAAATGAGACAGGGGACTTTGGAGAAAGTAAGGGCACACGGACAATCACACGGTCCATGTGATGTTTCATGGGCCGTGTGGCCCTCCATATGGCTCGCTACCTGGAACTTTTCTAAGTATAAAGGTACTGTCTCAAAACATTGTCGTACGGAACAGTGCTATCACACGGTCCATGCCACGACCCGTGTAGCCATCCATGCAGTACCCCTTAGCCTTGAATAATTTCCAAGTGTTGGCACTGTGAAAGTGTCTAAGTGACGGTTCACGATCATAGTTCACGGTCCGTGTGGCGACTCATGAATTGTGTTGTGGACCATATGGACATGATTGTCCCAATTTTTGCTCGTTTCATTAATGACATTTATGTAAGTTCGGCTTATTTTAATTATGAATTATGACCTTTTACCTATCCTAAACCCATAATTTAGCTGATATCCCTCCCCTCTTAATTCATACTCCTAAAACCTTCTACCCCTCATAAGATCACCTCCCTAATACTCTCTACTCTTCCCTCTCAAGATTCAAGGCTAGGGTTAATTGAAGTTCAAATTCAAGCTTAGTCCTTCCCCAAATTCAACTCCTCAACCAACGTATGTGGGATTGATTCTTGGTCCCTTTCAACCAAGAAGACCCAAAACTCCTTTCAATTGATTTCATGAATTTTAGTTTACTTTCTATATGGGTTTTCATTATTTGATTTTTATTCAATCTAATTGATGTATGGGTTGTACTTTACATATGATTTTAACTTAGTTTGAACATTATTATGATAATTTACATTGAGCTATGGAGTTATGAACATGTATGTCCCTTTTTAAAGTTGATTTATGCATGGGTAACTCATATCATGATTTAGATGTTGATTTAATTACGGATTTATTAAATTTCATACTTTAAATGTTGATTTTAACATGAATCCATTTTACCCATTCTAACCTCGCATCATGCATTGCATTTGCATTCATGAACATTGATTTATATGAAAATTATGATGTGGGTTCAGCCTAATTATGTTTTATGAAATGATTTTGGTAAGGCATCGGTCATAATAAGAATGTGATCACATGCATGTATTATGATTATGGCTCTTTGAGCATCCCGGGTGCTTGCGCAATCTTGTATATGTGAATGCACTATTCCTTGCATGAGCATTATGATTATGATTTATGATATGGCATTGAGCCTAAATGTCCATTGAACGGTTTGAAATGAGCATTGTATCTCTTGAAAGCATGTATATGTATAAGTATTCAAGTGGGATGTTATTTACTTAGCACCGATGGATTGGGGGCGTCAGGGCTATCCCCAAGGGCCCTGTCCCTTTCCTTGAACTATGTGCCAACATAGGAACGTTAGCCAGTACTGAAAAGACCGGGTCGTAAAGAATGGTTATTCGTTTATATTGTAGATGATATGATTATGGAAAATCCTTCTCAAAAACATGGTCGTAAGGAAGGTGACCATCAACCAAAATGCATGGTCCTAAGGTGTGATGTGGATTACCTTTGGCAAGTAATCTTCTCCTACTGATGGGTGGCCTTTATCGGACTTATTCATATAATAGCTCGCATGGGTTTGATTTGCCGGTTATAGTCCATCCCCACTATATATGAGCATTGTTGCTTTTCATGCACCATAAATTTTATGACATCTTGTATATTGCTCCATTGGATATATGATACTTTCTATATTATGTGCCCTGGTCATCTAACATTGAAATGCAGGTTTGGTAAGTCATATGCATTGCATGTCCACATACTTACTACATTCAAACGTACTAACGCATACTCTATGCCTACATGGTTTTACCATGTAGGTGCCGATCACTTCGAGTATCAACCGTTTGACGAGTAGACCGACTAAGAAGAGTATTTGTGGTGAGTTCCATCCCCCAAGGACAGGTAATATTTCTTTACCTTTGCTATCTTTGAGTTCTTTTCTTATTTAAGGGTGAGCCCAAAACATATCCTGGCCCTCGTTCCATCTTGATTAGAGGCATTCGTTGGACAATATGTACTCTTTGCAAAACCTTATGTTATGCGTGGTATCTAGATTATGTATTCGTTGGATCAATTTATGGAAAATTCATATTTGGCTATATGCATATTTTGGTGTGGAGATGTGGAAAGCCCTAGCTGCGTATTGCAACCATAGCGTGAGTCTTATTCTCCCATCCCTTAGAACTATGTGTTACTATTTGAATGTCCATCCTGAACCGATGATGTGTAATTAGATACTTGAGGCTTGTTTAGGAACTCTCGGGTTCCCATTCGTTGTGTCACATCTAGGCCCTAGCTCCGGGTCATGACATGCACACTAGAAAAGAATTAGGTTGTCCAGTGATACTAAGTTAGGGAATTATGGGGAACACAATACCCTAGTTTCTCTTCATATTGGTTAAACTCTTGTGTTACATAGGATTACGTTTTACTTGTTATTACAAACCCCCCACCCTTTTTGGGAAATAAGTTGGTTAGTAACCCAAATTACATAATTGAATTCTCATAAGTGTATAGTATTCCCTTGGGTTCGACTCTAACCTTGGTTAAGTTCTATTTCTTCACAACGACCGCTTTTGCCTGAAAAAGGAGGTGTAGCTTGGGTGACATCAAGATTGGGCATCAACTGTGACACTTCATATATTCTTAGGTGCATATGACGAGTTTCATGCCTCAATATTCCTGTTACAATTTCATTTTTCATGTATACCTGCATAATTGAATTGCAATATTGATTTATATCTGTTGTGTGTGTCTTGTAACACCCCTTTATCATGGGTAAGTGGCAAGTTGAAGTATTGTAATACCCCTTGATCATGAGTAGGTGGCAAGGTTGAAGAATTGTAACACCCTTGGTCATGAGTAGGTGGCAAGGCTGAAGTATTGTAATACCCTTTGATCACGAATAGGTGGCAATGTTGAAGACTGTAACACCCCTTGATCACGATAGGTTGCAAGGATGAGACATTGTAATACCCTTGTTCACGAGCAGGTGAACATATCAAGAGACACTTGATGCATGGCTTGTTGGTAATTCATATATTCCATATACATTGCTTATGGTGTGGTAGTACTAGACATGTAGGAGATCTTATAAGGCTTTATGTATATATTCAGCGTGCACTAACCTCTTTGGATGCAGGCATAGTATTTTTCATTATTATATTACTTATTTGATTTCTCTTACCTAGTCACTTGAATCTACTAGGTACATTTCGATGTACTCAACCCTACTTTGTTTTCTTCCTACAGTTCGTGCATACGGTATAGGACAGGGTAGTTGGTGTTTTCACTCGAATGCTACCATTACCATCCAGATCTCAATTATGAGGCTCAGACTCTGAGTTGCCATAGATCTTTGGATCCTCTTTTATTACTTTTCTTTCAGACTATGTATTAGATATTTTAAAGCAGCTTTGTATTTTCTTTTGGTATAGTTGTATTTACCTTTTAGTACTATTTAGATGCTCTTGTACTCATGACTCCAAGTTTTGGGAGATATATTGTATCTTTTAAGTTTCTTTCTGCTTTATTTATCTTTCTTTAGTTACGATCCATTTTGGGCCGTGACAATTTTTGTAGTTTAATGGGTGTAACAGCTTCGCTGAGGATCTTATCTCTGTCAGCTGATTGGTGAGTCCTCCCCTGTATTCGGAGGATACCACTTATGTCTCTCTTGCTTCAAGTTCAATAGTTTTATTATGATTTAAGGTAGCCATGAACCTGTCTTTGGCACTATCTAGATGCTTAGAGATAGAGACATTATAGACAATGATGGATTAGAGTTGATGTTATCATTCTTAAGACTTGTACTTTTTGAGCTATTTTTAAAATATTGAATTGATTTTGATTTTCAGTTTTAAACCATTATTTTATTGAGTCTTTCATTGATTAACGTTCCTTTGTACACAACTTGAGTTGTAGTTACTTGTTCGAACTCAAACACTTATTTACTATTTATATTTTCCGGGGTCGCATCCCCTTATGCTAGACTTGTAGTTAGAGTTTTTGTACAATGACTTTCAGTGTTGAACAATGTGTTATAGTATGTTTCTAGTTGATTGAGTTTATGGGAATTCAATTAATTTATTTTGGTGTTTAAACTTGCTTTTGTACTTAAATTCCTTGTTTATTCTTAGTTTTGTTAGATTGGATTAGTATTGGTTCTCCGACCAGAGGGTTATTGTGGGTGTCACTCATGGACCATTTTGGGGCATGACACTATACCATTAAATTTTTAATTATTTTTCCCGAAGATATTACACAATTCTCTTTAATGGATATTTCAAAAAACCTTTATAAAGAATAAATAAAAGAACAACTGAAAAAATAATGGATAAAGTTTATAGGGAGACTTAAATTTAAAATTGTAAATGAATTGATACAAGTCAATATTCAGAAAAATGATTAAAATAAAATTTTAAACCTAGTAATAAGAAGTTGTAACATCCTTTTCTCCACTGGCTTTCAAATTTTCTCTTCATTTTTTCTTATAACCGGCGTTATCTTCGCCTGCTATGATACCTGGCTCTTCTTTTATTGAAAGATTCATATTTAATCTTCTTCACTTGATTTCCAAGTATATTCATCTTCAACTGGTGAGATTCTATTAGTATACTGCGAAATATGAAGATACTTGATGAGATAATCTAAAATAAGTCCAACAATTTCTTCTATTTATCAAACAGTAAAGAACCAGGAGTAAAGATGGAATAAACTATTTTTGAATAATATACTAGAAGCTTATTGAATATACTTAATGTTCAGATAAGAAGATAGCCATGAGGTTTATATGAATTACCTTATAGAGATCAGTAATAGAACGAAATTTTGTGCTCCTTGGCATTCCTTGCATGATACGATAATTTCCATCTTTTTCATCTTTTGTCCAAAGGTTTGAGCCATAATTAGTATTACTATTGTTTAAAACACGATCAAAATTATCTGGGATTGTATCTTTGCATGTAACTTTGTTGAGATCAGCCTCACCTAAAAATTACATTTAAATAAATGAGATGGTATGATATAATATGACTCAAAACTTTTCATAAGTGATGAAAATATGAAATTAGGCAATTGTGAGATATAAAATTTAATACCATTGATATGATATTCTCTTTGTTGTGGTTGGTTTTGAGGTGTTTTCTCCTTTTGCTCCTTTTGTTCCATTTCCTTTTCTCTTTCCTTCTTTTCTTCAACTCTTTCATTTTGTGTGATCTCTTTATAAATTTTCTTTTCATCCTTTCCTTGTAGCTAGATATAAAAAAAATATGATAAACGTTGCACAATCATCTGTAGATTTAGAGTAGAAATAAAATGAAGAAAAAAGAAAAATGACAAAGAAATTAATTGTAGTATTTCAATATTAATTAAATATGATCCATAAATTGAAAACAAAGAAAAAATAGAAAATAAGCGATAGAAAAAATAGAAAATAAGCGATATGAGTTACCTTAATGGCGAGGTCATAAATATCAGAACTAAACACTGTATTCTCTGATAATCCTTGTTGTACATGGTTGTCTACATTCTTCGCCTCTTTCCTTGGGGATTTCGAACTGCTCCCCTGATTCCAATTTACTTGTCCAGATTGCATTTTGCACTCTTCTTGAAAAACTATCCAATAGATATTTATTTTATGAAAAAATTCTTATTTGTGATATTCTGAAGAATCTAATTTGACGACTTATATTTAAATTAGTTTTATAAAATATTACTCAATGACAGAATAAAAAATTAAAAAATAATTAATTCTCTCTTAATCTCTAAAAGTGGACAAGTAAAAATAATTAATATTAGTCAATTATAAGATGTAAAATTTATTAATCAATTACGTACCAGGAATAGTTTTTTCCTTTTCTTTGTTTGATAATGCCTTCTTAAAAGAGTCTTCTTGGACCTTTTTGCCTTCAGTGTGTTCTTCAGATTTTTCCTTATTCTTGGTATCCTCTTTCTCTTTCTTTTCTTGTTCGAGCATATTAAATGTACACTATGAAATTACATACAAAATCAAGTTCAATCAATTATTTAAAGTTATACTTCATGCTTACGCAAAGTAAGACCCCCACATTAATAAGTTCAAAGTTAAAAACAAATGAAGTTATAGAAATCTAGAAAAACAATTATTCGACATTTTTTAAATATGAATTATGAATCAAAAAAGGGGGATATTTTTGTTCTTAATCATCTATATACTTTCTCGTATAAAATATAAGTTAGATCTACCATAGATACATACAAAATAGTGATACAAAGAAATAAAACATTTGAAATATATTTGTGGAAGAACTAACTAGGAAAAAATTAATTTTAGTACAAAACAAAAAGAAGATAAAACTTTGTTAGATCAAGTTGACTAGATATTTGTTTGTTCTATTTTCTTGAAAAGTGAGCACCTACAAATAACTTATTGTATTTTCATGAAATTATTCATATATTTCAACATACATTATGCTCGAATGAATAAATTAAACAAATGAAAAAAAGAGAAGAAAAAGATATCAACCATTTGTCAATCTTATTTTTTGTTTGTCAAAATTAATTAAAGATGTTATGCAGATTTAGAATCAGAAAAAAAAAAAGAGAAAACAAATAAAAAGAGATTGTAGACCTAAGCGCATCTCTCAAAAAGCAAAGATACTTGATAAATCAAATTATCAAGCACAAGAGCAAAAAAATTAGAAACAAAATAAGATTCAATAAAATCAAACTTACCATCACCCAATCGAGCTCCTTCATTGTAAGAATCAACAAGCAAAAATGGATCTATTTCCTTACAATCTTGAATTAACCGAAAAAATAACTCTGTATCGCCTGTGTTGATTCAATTCTCTCCTCTTGAGCGCTTAATTTTTTTGGAAAAACTTGAAACTAAAATGAAGAAGAAAATCAATCAGTGTCTCATGTTATATAAGTGTACACTTGCTGAGCTCTTTCTTGAAAATAACCCCTATTCAATTTCGGCAATTAGAATTAATTTTTCGCCAATATAGAGAAAAATGACATTTAATATGCAACATTATGAACAGATAAGTATTTTAAATTAATTATTATGAAGAATCTTCTTTTATTGTTAAACAACAACAATAATATACCTAGTGGAACCCTACAAGTGGGGTCTAGGGTGGGTAGAATGTACGCAGACCTTACCACTACCTCACAAGATAGAGAGGCTATTTCTTGGGAATCGTCGTCTCAAAAATCCATAGGCAAAATAAACTAGAGATGGAAAAAAGGCAAAGGAAAATAAAAGGAAACATAAAGTACGACTAATAATGAAAAGCACAGGATAGTGTGTAAATACGATAAAATCAACATACATATGACAGATAATAACAACACAAGATATAAAATTATGACTAATCCTACTATCCTACTATACCCCTAGGCCGGACATAAACCTAACCCTACTAACTTATTAGCCAGCTACTCTAATTCGTGACCTCCACTCCTTTCTTTCTAAGGTCATGTCCTTGGTGAGAACAAGTTTCACTATATCTTGTCTGATTATCTCCCCTAATATTTTTTGGTCTACTTCTACACCTCCGCGTAACCCCTAAATCCAACCTCTTGCACCTCCTAATAGGAGCATCGGTACTTCTTCTCTGCACATGTCCAAACCACCGCAGTATCATTTACCTCATCTTGTCAGCCAGAGTTTCACCTCTATTTTCTCCCGAACGGTCTCATTCCTAATATTATCACTCCTTGTGTGACCACACATCCATCTCAATATCCTTAACTCTATAACCTGCATCTTCTGAACATGTGAGTTTTTAATTAGCCAACACTCTACACCATACAGCAAAGATGGTCTAACTACCATTATGTAAAACTTACCAATGAGTTTAGGTGGTATCTTCTTATCACACCATACTCCATAGGCATGCCTCCATTTTGTCCATGCTACCCAAAATATGATATGTGACATCATTATGATATCACCA
Source organism: Solanum rostratum (assembly GCA_029948455.1). Lineage (NCBI taxonomy): Eukaryota > Viridiplantae > Streptophyta > Magnoliopsida > Solanales > Solanaceae > Solanum > Solanum rostratum. The sequence goes on along the minus strand of CM057047.1, from coordinate 47,927,119 downwards.
CTACTCTGGATGATAGATCCAAGATATTTAAAGTTTTCTCTCTTGGGAATAGGTTGAGTGGCAAGCCTCACATCAATGTCTACTTCATCCCTCGCAACACTAAATTTGCACTCCAAATATTCTGTTTTTAGTCCTACTCAATTTCAACCATTTGGATTCCAAAGCGTGTCTTCGAACCTCTAATCTATCATTAACTCATCAATCAAGACTATGTCATCTGCAAATATCATACACCGTGGAACTTTCTCTTAAATAGACCATGTCAGCTCATCCATCACCAAGGAAAATAGAAAAGGGCTTAACACAGATCCTTGACGAAGTCCCATTTCAATAGGAAAATACTCTGAGTCTCCTCCCACCATTCTTACCCGAGTTTTGGCTCTGTTGTACATGTCCTTCATCACCCTAATATATACCATTACGAAACCCTTCACCTCTAGACACCTCCATAGGACATCCCTCAGAACTTCGTCATAGGCCTTCTCGAGATCAATGAATACCATATGAAGGTCCTTCTTTCTTTCCCTATATTTCTCTACTAATCTTCAGATAAGATGAATTGCTTTAGTAGTCGATCGTCCTGGCATGAATCCAAATTGATTCTCTGAAATAGACCCTTCTTTTCATACCCTCATTACCACCAATATTTCCCAGATCTTTATAGTATGACTTAACAACTTGATACCCTTGTAATTGTTACAGTTTTGAATATCACTCTTCTTCCTGTACAATGGAACCATTGTACTCCTTCTCCATTCATCAAGAATCTTGACAATCTTCATAATAGCATTGAATAGTCTAGTCAACCACTCTATGCCATCCTTGACCATATTCTTCAAAAAATCTATCAAAATCTCATCGGGTCTGATCGCCCTCCCTCTCTTCGTCCTACTAATAGCACGTGTAACCTACTCAACTTTGAATCGCCTACAATAACCAAAATCTCGATGACTTTCGAAGTATACCAACTTACCCAACTTAATAAATCTATCTCTTTTTTGGTTTAAGAGTTTATTAAAATAAGCTGGCCACCTTAACTTAATGGAAGTCTCATCAACTAAATCCTCACCCTCCACATTCTTGATGCACTTCACTTGGTCCAAGTCGCAAGCTTTCCCCTCTCTCTCTTTAGCAAGCCTATACAATCTCTTGTCCCCGCCATTATAACTTAGTTTCTCATATAGGCACTCAAACATTGTTATCTTAGCCCTTGTCACTGTCTTCTTTTCTTCTGTCTTAGCCGTCTTATTGATATCCTTAATCCTTCGCTTTTCATCCTCATCCCTACACTCCAATCACTTCGTATAAACAATATTATTAGCCTTCACTTTGCCTTGGACTTCATCCTTCTACTACCAATTGCCCTGATGTCCACCAAAGGTCCCTCTAGAAACCCCTAAAACCTTGGTAGCTACTTTTCTAATGCAACAAACAGTAGTGTCCCACATATTGTTCACATTTCTTTCACTACTCCAAGCCTTTAAATTACTCAACTTTTCTTCCATCTCTCGTGAAAGGGCAGGAGTCAAGCCTCCCCATCTAATCTTTGTTTAGGCATTAATAACCTTTTTATTCTTTTCTCTCTTAATCTATAGATCTATCACTCGAAGCCTATGTTGAGTGGAAATATTTTCACTTGGAATAACCTTGCAATTCTCACAAAGGCTTATATCGCCCTTTCAGAGTAGTAAGTAATCAATCTGAGTCTTAGTTACCGAACTACAAAAGGTAATCAAATGATTTTCTCTCTTTGGTAAATATGAGTTAGGAATAACTAACTCAAAGGTTTTGGCAAAGCCCAAGGGAGACATCCTACCTCCATTCCTCTCCCCAAAACCAAAGCCTCCATGGACATCTTCAAACCCGCTAGTGGTTTCCCCAGTATGCATATTAAAGTCCCCTAATGAAGAGTTTTCCTTGTTTGATATGCCTCTCACAACCTCATCCAAATCTTTCCAAAAGAACCTTTTGACTTCCTCATCTAGGCTCACTTGAGGCACTTAGGCACTAACTACATTCACTATATGCGTACCAACCATAAGTTTAATAAACATAATCCTCTCATAAAACCTCTTAACCTCCACCACATATTCCCTAAGGCCCTCATCTACTAGTATATCTACGTTATTTTTATCCCTTGAGCCACCCGAGTACCATAACTTGGACCCGTCTACGTCCCGAGCTTTGGTCCCTATCCATCTAGTCTTCTGAACACATGCTATATTAATATGTCTTCTCCTAAGATGCTTCACTAGCTTTATGGATTTCCCTGTATTCCACGACCCTAACCTTAACATAGATAAGCCCGTGCCCCACTTACCACCCCTACTCCTTACCTCCAACCCCCACCGATGATATGACCTTAGTCTACCATTAGATCCCGATGCCACTAAACTAAGAACCAATAACTCACTATGCTACAAGGATCAAGAAGTTACAAATCAAGAAATATACACTAGAAATAATATACAATAACCAACAATCATCAGTAAAAACTCAAAACAACAATAAAATACACACACATGTAACAATAATATTGGGCACTTTGTAAAACTCCCTAACAAATAAATTTTACAATGAACAAAGACATAAAGCAAGAGAAACCCAATTCAATTACACACAAACAAGTTAAGTATGACATTCAATTTGAGAGTAAATTCAACAATATATTCAAGTAGAAAATTATAAACTGTCAACAAACAAGTTGATCAACCACCACAGGACAAGAACCCTATAGTACTTTCAATAGTGCATCCACAACTGTGAAATAGTGTTCTTAATAGCCAGCCAAGAACATTGAAATACTGCAATCACAATTAATTAAGAACTATGAAATAGTGCTATCTATCGTGCAGTCACAACCAATTAAGAGCTATGAAATAGTGCAGTCATTGTTGTAGTCAAAAATAGTAAACAAAAAAGAATGTGAAGGATATCACCTGAAAAAGGTTCTCACTGAAATTGCACCAATATTCTTGTTAAGAAATTGCCGATGTTGCTGGAAGCCGTCACCGGAAAAAGACTGGGACGTTGCCTGGAAAAAAATGGAGAATGCCAGAAATCACTGGATCCAGCAGAAAATAGCCTGGCGTCCTTGAAATCTGCAAAAGTTGTCAGAGATTGTGGATCTTGAACACCAAAAATAAAGAGATTTCGCCGGAGACCTTGTCAGACATTTTTGGAAACCTCAGAGTCATTGAAGGCACTAGATCTCGACCTCGACAGAAGTTAGAAAACTCAGAAGATCCCGTACTTACAGATGAATAATGGGAATCAAAACCCTAGAATTCTCTCAATCAATAACGAGATGATGAGAATTTTTAGGATTTTTCGGTGAGTTCGGGAACTTCTCAAGAGAAAGGTCACTGGAGATGATGAAAAAGGTCATCAAAGATGATGAAAAAGGTCATCGGAGACGATGAAAAAGGTCGCCAGAGATGAATTTTAACTTGGCGGCGGATACAGGAAAGTTAAAAAAAGAAATTTTGGAGAGCGAAAATATCCAAAATATCTTCTTTTACTGTTATTATATTAATTATATTACTAAATGAGAAAGTCCTTTAAAATGTGTCTTTTATTTTATTTAAAAATTTATTTTTAACATTTTTTATATTTATGTCTTAATTTAAAATTTCATAAAAATGCACGTGTTCTTTAGCTACTTCGTTATGACCCTGAAGGTCATTTTTGGTGTTTTTAGTTAAATTACTATTTTGTCCTTGTAAAGTTACTTTGCGTCATTTTTTGATAAGTTGAAAAGTCAAATTAAAAACCTTGTGAAAAGTTGGAATTTTTCTAAAGAAAGAGTTTTCAAAGGCTTAAAGTTTGAAATTTTTACTTTTGAGGTCATTTTGAGTTTCGGGTGTCAGAATGTGATTTCGTTGATTTCATTAACTCCAGAATGCAGAATCTGGTCTAGGAAAACTAATGAAATTGAATTTGAAATTGAAACGAAGATTTTAAACCAAAATTTGTATTTTTGTAGTTGAATTTGAACCATCATTTGTCTTTGGTCAACATTAGGAATTCAGAAGCTCTAATCAAAATTTTGATAGTTCCAGTGATTCCAGAAGGTTGAACTAATACTAAAATGGTCTTGTTGTGATTTTTAGAGATTTTCGATGTCATTTTGGATGTTTGAGTTTTTGATTACTTTTAATAAGCTTTATCAGGTTCTTGGTCAAGGAGACCTCAAAATAGAATTGTTGTAATCCGTTGAGTCTTAAATGTCATTTCTAATTGAATTGCATATCTGGTTTGTGTGTATCAAGTTTCGAATGAACCCCTAGAGTCCGTTCCAAGTTCTTAAAAATAGTTGGTTAGCTAAAATCTGGTTCAAGAGGAAAGACCTCCGCATTTGCGGATGTAATGACCCCGAAGGTCATTTTTAAAACTTTCAATCAAATCATAGTTTTGCCCTTCCAGAAAGCTGCCTTGAAAAAAATTTTCTCAAGTCTAAAAGTTGATTTTGAAAACCATGTAAAAGGTTAGAGTTTTGTCAAAAGAGAGTTTTAAAAGGGCTTAAAGTTGGTAATTTTGAGTTTTGAGGTCATTTTGAGTTTCGTGAGTCAAAATTCGATTCCATCAATTTCATCCATTCCAGAATGCCAGATCTGGTCTACGAGAACTTGCAGAACTCCATTCGGAATTAAAACGTTTTTTTAGGCCCAAAATTATATTTTTTTAGTTCATTTTGGATCAATGGTTTAACTTTGGTCAACATTTGGATTTCGGATGCTCTGATCGGAATTTCATCAGGTCCAATGGTTTCGAATAAAAGAATGGTAGAAATGGCTTCGTCGTAATTTTTAGTGCTTTTGTGAATATTTTGAATTTTTTAGTCCGAAACTAGTTTAAATGACCCTTCTAAGGTTCTGGGCTACAGAGTATCTAGATTTGAATCTTGACGGTTCTATTGAGTCCTGAACGTCATTTCTAGTAGGGTTCCATGTTTGGTTTGTGTTTACAGGTTTTGAACAAATCCTGAGGGTCCTAATTATGATTTGTTTTTGGTAGTGTGTTGCAGGTTTTCAACAATTCTGGTGCAAGTGAAGTTACTCTCCGCATTTGCATCTCTAGCTCCGCATCCGTAGAGGTAAATTTATTTAGACCTGCGCATTCGTGGGAGAGGGACCGCGTTCACGGAGTTATGGGAGCTAGGCGCCATAAGCCTCCGTGTTCACGGAAGCTTCTCTGCATTTACGGAGTGTAGTGACTAGATTAGGCTCCGTGTTCATGGATCCTCATCCACGTTCGCAGAGTGTTAATTATGCCTGAACAGTGTAGTCTCATAAAAGACGTGTTTTATTCATTTTCAGCATTTTCAACAATCCAATCTTCGTTTAAGAGAGGGACTTCAAGGTGTTTCAAGGAAAATTGATTGGGTGACTATTTTCTAATCTATTTCATCTATTTCCATTGATTAAATTGTGTTTTTACGTTATAATTTGAGTATTTTAATGGTGGAATTCAGAAATTTTTCTGACTTTGATTTTTAAATTTTAATTTATGATTCCTCCCTCATCTTAAGTATATATTTTTTAATGATTTTCACCGTTGAACTCCTTATTACTTAGGGAGCGTTTTCATTTTTCTGGCATGGATTCTTATGATCATTCTAAATTTTTTCTTCGAATTGGTTGATTTTAGTGTCATTAGATCCATTATGTGATTGTAATGATATATTTGAATAGCTTTTGGTGATTCAGAGTATAATAGAAAAGGGTAAGTGTTGGATTTGACTTGATTCGAGACTTTATGTAAGGCAAGTAGTTTTCTAACCTTTTGTTAAGTATGATTGAACCTTCTATGCTTCTTTGTGTATATGATTGAATACTTTGGGGTAGAATTGTATCTCATAGGCTTGAGTTTGAGGTTTTTGAAGTGAGTGGTTGTCCTTACATTGAGATATTGATTTGTGAATTTAATTGTGAATCACAAGACTTATAATCTTGGGGATGATTTGATATTGATTCTGAGATGATACCTATAATGAGTTGAATGTGACATGTATATTGAGACGTTGATGATATTGATTTATTGATGATATTGAGACACTGATGACACTGACCATTGATGATAATGAGACACTAATAACGTTGACATATTGATGATATTAAGGCATTGTGACATTGATACTATGAAAGTATTGAAATTATTATGATATAGACACTGTTATATAAATGTGATTATGCACACTACATTTATTATTACTTGTGCATTGACATTTGTGATGCCTACGACCGAGAGATGATTAAGGTAACATGTGGGTTGGTGACCAAGGTGTCACACCCTGGGAGGGTACCCCAGGCGTGGCCAGCACCCAGAGACTATTGGTAGTCCCCAAGCAAACCACTTGTTCTCAGGATAGTCGCTCAACATCAACATAGCAGAATAATAGAAGTAGTGCAGTGTGCTACCCCAATAAAAAAGGACAATGGCCAACATCAATCTCCACATTAGAATAAGCAAGTGGTTGTGTTGCTCAGTTCATAAGGAAAAACATCAACGTCAAACCTCAACTCATGTCTATGAAGCCTCTAACTTGACTCCACTGTCTAAGATGGTACCATGACAGGCCATGGCTACCCAACTCAATAAATAACGAAAATATCAAATAGAAGGGTCTCCTCCGGATAGCAAGGAGGCTGACCAATGACTGAACTCGAAATCTCTGACCTCAACGGTGCGTCTGCTGAAGTCTTCTAACTCCTGTATCTACATCATGAAATAATGCAGCGTCGAGTGGCGTCAGTACGTGAAATGTACGGCTTGTAAAATAGCTGAATGCAACAATACAAGTACAACAACATAGAAATAACATCAACTTAACATCATACTTCATCAGAATGTCAAGCGTCTATCTAAGGCAAGAAATTAAAGCAGACAGATGACTCCTCAACATCTCATCTCAACATCATCAATACATCCAACTCATCTCAGGGAAACTCGACTCAACTCAGCTCAACTCAGGGAACTCGACTCAACTCAACTCAAGGAACTCAACTCAACTCACGGAACTTGACTCGGCTCAACTTAAGGAACTCAACTCAAAGGACTCATGCCCGTTTAAGACAAGGATAAAGGGTAGACAATAAAACATCAATATCCATCAAGACTCATACCATCACATCAACATCAGAGTTCTATTGAAAGGAACCTAGCTGGGAGTTTCTCTAACCGACAACCATCACCTATGAGCCAATGATGATACAACGAAGAGATACCATTGCCATATCCATCCAATACCCTGCCTGGGGTAAAGGACATCAATCTAAGTGGATCCACAAGAAAAACCTAAGTCCTCTTTTGGGACAAGATAGGAGTCATCCGCATTGCAGTTCAATCCTCGCTACCTACGCGGGTCACGTAGTTATTGGGTTCAAGTGGGACTCACTCTCACCCATTTCGGTGCTCAATACTCCTTCCAGAACTCGACATGCTCATAAAACATCAACCTCATCAGTCCCATAGAGACATTAGTACCTCAACATCAGTCCCATAGGGACATATTACCTCGACATCAGGCCCATAGGGACGTATTACCTCAACATCAACATCAACTTATCTCATCAACATCAACATCAACATCAACATTATGGACTCAAAATACTCTTTTAGAGTTTAGTTTTAAGGTTATAAAACATCGTAAAAACATCATTCTCCTCGACATCATCATCAAGACTCTCATAAAATGTGAAACACAGTCACAACATCACACACATCATCATCGTCAAGGCTCTAGACCCATCCCTAAGTACATTGTTACATCTTTAATAAAATAATCAAAATAGGGTTTGGTAAAAAATACTCATGAAAATCGATTATGCAATAAATCAAGTTTATGATGATCATCAATTTGTGCAAAATATATGCATTAAGTAAAACTCAGTATAATGTTCAAAAAATTTCACATCAACCTCATTATATTCAACAAACGACTCAATTTACTCAAAAGGGCGCATGGGAGAACAATCCCATTCTTTAAGTTAGCCTTACATGGGATGATTGCTAACAACAATCCCTTGAACAATCTCCTCTTGAATTCCTCAATCTCAACTCCCCTCAAGCCCTAGCTTAGTGTCTTTTCTAGAAAGAATGTTATTGGATGGGTTTTTGGAACCCTTTTCTCATAGAAACTACCTACATTCGTCGTATGGGAAGTTTAGAAAGTATAGGAATGGACTAAAATGCCCCTAAAAATTTTAAAGAAATTTCCTCCGGCTTGAAATAACACAGTCCACGATGCGGACCTGTCGCGAATAGTGCAATTTTGAAAAACTCAACTCCGTCAAAAAATCATAGTAAAACATAAGTGTGGCTCTGCGATAGGTCTGTGACGCGGCCCTATCGCGAAGACACACTGTTTTTTGTTTTGGAACAAAAAAATATCTTTTTACTCGGTCATTCTAAAAATCTACCGAGACCCTTCTCCCACTCAACTTTCCATGCTGATTATGAATCCACTCTCGTATTTTTAATCCGAGCATCAGAAGACGCATTTTACGCACACCTCTTCCCTAGGAGTATTTTGGTAATTTACCAGTCATTACATTATCTCCCCCTTGGGATCATTCATCCTCGAATGATGAGTAGGAATGGTGTTATGGTACGAATAGACTCAAGACTCACCTCGATACTCACTCAACAACTCAACTCCTCAACTCTTTATCAACCTCAATAACATCTACTCGGATATCAGGAACATATACATCAACTCATGGTAGGAACATCAATTTACATTAAAAGTAAGAATATTACCTCCGACACTTTCATCAACATCAGGCACGAATAGGTGCGGGTATTTTGTTCTCATCTCTTCCTCAGCTTCCCATGTGGCTTCCTCAACAAATTAGATTGCGTCTAACTTTGAAGGTAAGTCTAGCTCATAAGCAACCTTCCCAATTCTTTGCAAAATCTGATAAGGGCCAATATAACGAGGACTTAATTTCCTTTTCTTCCCAAACCTCATGACACCCTTCATGGGTGATACCTTCAGTATACCTAATCGCTCACCTCAAACTCTAGGTCTCTTCTCCTCACGTCTATGTAAGATTTCTGACGGCTTTGGGCAGTCTTTAATCATTCTCTAATAATCTTCACCTTCTCCATGGACTGTTGGACAAGATCAGGCCTAATCAACTCAGCTTCTCTAACTTCAATCCACCCAATAGATGATCTACACCTCCTCCATACAAGGCCTCATAGGGGGCCATTTGAATGCTTGCATTATAACTATTGTTATATGAAAATTCAATCAATGGTAAGTGATCATCCTAATTTCCTTTGAAGTCACGGACGCATGCTCTCAATATATCTTTTACCGTCTGAATAGTGCACTCTACTTGACCATTCGTCTGTGGATGAAAGGTCGTGCTCAAGTTCACTTTGGTACCCAATCCTTTCTTGAAAACTTCCAGAAGTGAGAGGTAAATTGGGCTCCTCTGTCTGAGATGATGGACATGGGAACTCCATGCAACCTCACAATCTCTTGGATATACATCTTGGCATACTCTTCTGCAGTGTTAGTCATCTTGACTGCCAGGAAGTGCGCTGACTTAGTCATCCTGTCTACAATCACCCATATGGAATCATGCTGCCTTTGGGATCTCGGTAGGCTAGTGATGAAACCTATATTAACCATCTCCCACTTCCATTTTGGGATCTCAAAGTTTTGAGCCAATCCACTTGGCCTTTGATGCTCAACCTTCACTTGCTGGCAATTTCGGCACTTTGAAACAAACTCAGTGATGTCCCTCTTCATTCCAGTCCACCAATAGACTTCTCTCAAGTCGTGATACATCTTGGTAGAGCCCAGTTGAATGGAGTACCTAGTGTTATGGGCCTCAGCCATAATCCTCTCTTGAACATCATCAACATCGAGGACATATAGCCTACTCTAGTATCTCAATACCCCATCTCCCCATTTGGAGAAGGTCATCACTTTTTGTTTGAGGACCTCCTCCTTCAATTGGAGTATAATAGGATCTCGGTCCTGCTTCTCTTTTACCTTAGTCACTAGAGACAATGAAGACCCACTCTGAATATTAATTCCTCCCTCGTCATTCTCCTCAAGTTGGACACCCAGTCGAGCCAACCTATGCACTTCCTTCACTAGCTCTTTCTTCTGTTCCTCAACATGGGCTGTGCTACCCATAAACAACCTGCTAAGAGCATCAGCAACAACGTTAGCTTTACCTAGGTGGTACATGATGCTCATGTCATAATCTTTGAGCAATTCCAACCATCTCCTTTGTCGTAGGTTAAGCTCTCTCTGACTGAAGACATACTGTAAGCTCTTGTGGTCAATGAACATGTCCACATGCACTCCATTTAAGTAGTGGCGCCATATTTGAAGTGTGAACACTACCGCCGCCAACTAAAGATCATAGGTCGGATAGTTCCTCTCGTGAACTTTATGCTGCCTGGAAGCATAGGCTATAACCTTTCCTCTCTGCATTAATACACATCCCAACCCAACTCTTGATGCATCAAAGTATATTACAAATCTTCCATCCCATCGGGCAAAGTCAAGATAGGTGCAGTGGTCAATCTAGTCTTTAACTCTTAAAAACTCTTCTCACATTCCTCAGACCACTGAAACCTGACCTTTTATGAATCAGTTTGGTCAATGGCGCGAACAGGGAAGAAAATCCCTAAAAAAATCTATGGTAGTAGCCTGCCAACCCCAAAAAACTCCTTATGCCAGTTGGAGTGGTCGGTCTTGGCCAGTTTGCAACAGCTTCAATTTCTGGCCATCTACTCGAATTCCATCAACCGAAAAAACATGGCCTAGGAAAGCCACTAACTTAAACCAAAACTAACACTTGGAGAACATCGCATACAATTCATGGTCTTAAGAGTCTGAAAGACAACTCTAAGATGTTTAGCATGCTCCTCCTCATTCCTCCAATACACCAAGATATCATCAATGAATATGCTTACAAACATGTCAAGGTAGGGCCTGAACACCCTATTCATCTGATCAATGAAAGCTTCCAGTGCGTTCGTCAACTCAAAGGACATAACCAAGAACTCAAAGTAGCCATATCTTGTCCTGAAGGCTGTCTTTTGAACATCACATTCTCTAACTTTCAACTGGTGTTAGCCTGATCTGAGGTATCTTTGAAAAGCATGAGGCACCTTTAAGTTGGTCAAACAAATCATCTATCCTTGGAAGAGGATATTTATTCTTGATCGTGACCTTGTTCAGTTGCCTATAGACTACGCACATTCTGAGAGACCCATCCTTCTTTCGTACAAACAGAATGGGAGCACCCTAAGGAGAAACACTTGGCCTAATAAAGCCCTTCTCTAACAAATCTTTCAACTGCTCCTTCAACTCTTTCAACTCAGTGGGGGCATCCTATATGGTGGAATTGAAATAGGTTGCATGTCGGGTAGTACATCAATATTAAAGTCGATCTCCTTATCAGGAGGGACTCTATATAAATTCTCAAGGAACACCTCAGGGAACCTATTTACAATTGGGACCGACTCAAGAGTAGAGGACTCAATATCATCAGATTTAACTCGTACAAGGTGATAAATACAACCCTTAGAGATTAACTTTCTCGCCCTCAGGTAGGAAATAAATCTACCCTTGGGTGCAACATAACATCCCTTCCACTCTAGGATTGGTTCATTCAGAAATCAGAATTTAACAACTCGAGTCCTACAATCTACGGATGCATGGTAGGAATAGAGCCAATCCATACCAAGAATTACATCAAAATCAACCATCTCCAACTCTACCAAATTGGCCAAAGTATCCCTGTGGTAGATGGATAATACATAGTCTCTATAGACCCTCTTAGCAAGGATAGACTCACCAGTAGGAGTAGAAACACTATAAGGCTCAAGCAAACACTGTGGAAGAATCTCAAACTTATTGGCCACATAGGGCATCACAAAGGATAAAGTGGCACCTGGGTCAAGCAATGCATAACAATTATAAGAAAAGATTCGGAGCATACCCGTAACAACATCTGGTGCAACCTTTGGTCCTGTCGATTACCCATTGCATACAGATGGTTCGTCCTACCTCCTGCATTCACAGAAGTAGCCTTCTAATGACTCCCCGCGGGGGGCTCTGTAGAAGACTGAGCTCTGTTACCCCCGTCACCCCATATCCTCGAAGGAAACTCACCCTGAAAAGGGCCAGGGTGTCCGCACGAATAGCAAGTATTTGTACCCACACGGCAGCACCAAGGTGCAGCTTGCCACACCTACCACAAGGTCACTTTCCTCTTGGGCATTGGGCAACTCTAGCTTGGGACTAGGGTCCCTCGGCTCTGTAATTTTGGTGCCCATAAGATTTCTAATCATACCTATTTTGCTGAACAGGCGCACTCGCCATAGAGGGTGCATAGCTAGAAGACTTCTTCTGAAAGAAAGTTCTATCACCCTTATTCTACTTCTGTTGGCTAGGCTCATGCCCTGCCGACTTGGTCTTCTTACTGTGCTGCTCTTCCCTGTCCCTCTTCTTGTCCTCCTCAATTTGCTGGGCATAGACCATAAGTCTAGAGATATCCATATCTGGAATCAGCAATGTTGCCTTACACTCCCTCTTTACATGCCTGCCCAACCCACACACGAACTTCCTCATCCTCGCCCGCATATCAAGGAACATCTCTAGAGCATATCGGGACAGTTGGATAAACTTGAGGTTGTACGCTTTGACAGTCAACCCCTCTTGCTTCAGATTCACAAACTCCTCCACCTTTGCCTCTCTCAACTCATGGGAAAGAAGTGATCGAGGAAAGCACTCTAAAACTCCTCCCACTCAGAAGGCTTAGCATCCTCACATCTACCATCTTCCCACTGGTTATACTAGACATTGGCAACATCCTTAAGCAGATACGAGACTAGCTTGACTCTTTCAACTCCATTCGCATGCATAGCCCTCAGGATCTTGTGCATCTCATCAATAAGGTTTTGCAGGTCCTCCTCAACTCTAGACCCCGCATAGACTGGCGGGTTCGTCCTCAGGAAATCTCTGAGCATGTTTGCAGTTGTAGGCTCTTGGGAGCTAGAGCTAGGGGCCTGGGGACCACGCTATTACTCTGAGAGGCCACCAACTGAGAGAACATAGCGATGGCTCCCCTGAAGTCTTCTTCCGAAGTGGAGGCTGACTGAGAAGGAGGTGCTGGTGGAGCCTTAGTAGCTCTGGCAGGTCGACCCTGTCTCCTTGTCTCATTCTGGGTAGGGGCCTCTGGTATGGGATTCTCAGTGTTAGGGACTGAGGCATCTCTTTGGGCAATAGTGCGTTTTGGAGGCATGATCTGGAAACATGTAACGCACAAATTAGAAGAGGGTTTCATAGAGTCAAACTCTATCACACGAACTCAGAACATGAAAGAAGTGTAACCATTACTATTGTCTTATAGCCTCCTATTTATGAAGTTCGGTGCACAACACACACATAAACAAGACTCTACTAGACACAGCTTCATAGATTCCCTAGGATTCTTGAACTCTAAACTCTGTGCTCTGATACCAAGTTTGTCATGCCTTGGGAGGGTACCCAGGCGTGGCCAGCACCCAGAGACTATTGCTAGTCTCCAAGTGAACCACTCGTTCTTAGGACAGTCGTTCAATATCAACATAGAGGAATAGTAGAAGTAGTGCAGTGTGCTACCCCAATAAAAGGGCCAATGGCAAACATCAGTCTCAAAATCAGAATAAGCAAGTGGTTGTGCTGCTCAGTTCATAAGGAAAAACATCAACGTCAAACCTCAACTCATGTCTATGAAGCCTCTAACTTGACTCCACTGTCTAAGATGGTACCATGATAGGCCATAGCTACCCAACTCAATAAATAAAGAAAACATCAAATAGAAGGGTCTCCTCCGGATAGCAAGGAGGCTCACCAATGACTGAACTTGAAATCTCTGACCTCAATGGTACGTCTGCTGAAGTCCTCTAACTCCTGTATCTGCATCATGAAATGATGTAGCGCCGAGTGGCGTCAGTACGTGGAATGTACGATATGTAAAATAGCTGAATGCAACAATGTAAGTACAACAACATAGGGATAACATCATACTCCATCAGAATGTCTAGCGTCTATCTAAGGCAAGAAATTAGAGTAGACAGATGACTCTTCAACATCTCATCTCAACATCATCAATACATCCAACGCATCTCAGGGAAACTCAACTCATTTTAGCTCAACTAAGGGAACTCGACTCAGCTCAACTCAAGGAACTCAACTCAACTTAGGGAACTCGACTCGGCTCAACTCAAGGAACTCAACTCAAATCAAAGGACTCATGTCCGTTAAGGACAAGGGTAAAGAGTAGACAATAAAACATCAATAACCATCAAGACTCATACCATCACATCAATATCAGAGTTCTATCGAAAGGAACCTAGCTAGGAGTTTCTCTAACCGACAACCATCACCTATGAGCCAGTGATGATACAATAGAACGATGTTGTTGCCACATCCATCCAATACCCTGCCCGGGGTAAAGGACATCTACCTTAGTGGATCCACAAAAAAAACCTCAATTCTCTTTTGGGACTAGATAGGAATTATCCGCATTACAGTTCAATCCTCTCTTCCTACACAGGCCACGTAGTTAATGGGTTCAAGTGGGACTCACTCTCACCCATTTCGGTCCTCAATATTCCTCCCAAAAATCGACATGCTCATAAAACATCAACCTCATCAGGCCCACAGGGACATAATACATCATCATAGGTCCCATAGGGACACTATTGCCTTAACATCAGTCCCATAGGGCCATATTACCTCGACATCAGTCCCATAGGGACGTATTACCTCAACATCAACATCAAGTCATCTCATCAACATCAACATTATGGACTCAAAATACTCTTTTAGAGTTTAGTTTCAAGGTGTTAAAACATCGTAAAAACATCATTCTCCTCGACATCATTATCAAGACTCTCATCAAATGTGAAACACAGTCACAACATCACACATCATCATCATCGTCAAGGCTCTAGACCTATCCCTAAGTTCATTATTACATCTTTAATAAAATAATTAATAAGGTTTTGTGAAAAACACTCATGAAAATGAATTATGCAATAAATCAAATTTATGATGATCATCAATTTGTGTAAAATATATGCATTAAGTAAAATTCGGTATAATGTTCAACAATCTTCACATCAACCTCATTATATTCAACAAATGACTCAATTTACTCAAAAGGGCAAATGGGAGAACAATCCCATGCTTTAAGTTGGCCTTACATACCTGGGATGATTGCTAACAACAATCTCTTGAATTCCTCAATCTCAACTCCCCTCAAGCCCTGACTTATTGACTTTTCTAGAAAGAATGTTTTTGGATGGGTTTTTGGAACCCTTTTCTTAGAGAAATGACCTATATTCTTTGTATGGGATGTTTAGAAAGTATAAGAACGGACTAAAATGCCCCTCGAAACTATAAAAAAAATTCTCCCGGCTTGAAATAACATAGTCCGCGACGCGACTTGTTGCGAATAGTGCAATTTTGGAAATCTCAACTCCATCGAAAAATCACAGTTAAACAAAAGTGTGGCTCTACGATAGGTCCGCGATGCAGCCCTGTCGCGAAGACACACTTTTTTCATTTTGGAACGAAAAATTATCTTTTGACTCGGTCATTCTAAAAATCGACCGAGACCCTTCTCTCACTCAATTTTCCATGCTAATCACGAATTCGGTCTTGGATTTTTAATTCAAGCATCAGAAGATGCATTTTGCGGACACCTCTTCCCTAGGGGTATTTTGATAATTTATCAAGCATTGCACAAGTTCTCTATCGGTCGATGTTTACCGAGATTTATGCCAGTAAGCTGAGGTAATATTCTAGTAGATGTGGAGTCCAAGGTCACATTCTAGATTAGTCTGAGGTCTTTTCTAGATAGGTGAGCATTGGCCGAAGTCTCTGGAGGTAATGTTCATAAACATAGTCTATGTGAGACCTCCATGGGTTTCGTCTAATGCATACATATATAAGTTAAAGGCTTTGATCAGTGGATTTGTATCCTAGGATAGACATGCATCACAATTTCTTGACAATGCATCGCATTATCTACATCTCATGGCATCCACGTCATCTCATATCATCCCTACTTTGATGTTATCTTATGAATTGTTGATAAGACTAGATATTTGTTGTACCTTTTTTCTTATGTATTATATATATATACACACACATATATATATATATATATAGTGTTGGAACTTTTCTGAGTGTAGGGTTGTAGTTTGGTGGTATGTGGTTGGGAGTGAAGAAGTTACTCAAGTTCTTCATTGCTTTACTTTAGGTTAGTTTTCATTTGCTGCGTACCATGTGGGTTAGTGCTCACCCCTTGCTAGATTTTTGTAGTTTATAATCCCTGCACCCCTTGTTAGCTACCTTTATTCAGGATAGAGCTTCAGGATCATTCGTGAGGTAGCTGTTTGTTCATTCATCAGACCTTCGAGGATTTTAATTTTATGTTTTGTTTCTTTCAGAACTATACATTTGAGACATGTATTTCATTTAAGTAGTCTGTATTTAGAGGCTTGTACATGTGACACCAGTTCTTGGAGGGTTGTAGTTTTTATCCCCTATGCCTATTTATCTTATTTGACTGCTTATCTTTTGTTTTTATTATTATGTTGAGTTGCTTCAACTTTAGGTTTACTCGCCATGGTAAGTTAAGTGAGTGCAATCACACCTAGATTTTGGGTCCTTTTGGTATGAGCGCCCCAGGTACATAGGTCTCACATGTGTACAAGCCCAATCGAGTGCAGTCTTAAGGATCGACGCAAAGATGTTCGTTACTTATCCTTGAGAGACTATAGAGACTGTTAGAAAACTCTTTTTTGCTTCATTCTTATCAATATGTGCATGAGTTTTGTTTAAGTATTGTGTGGTCGCATGTCCTTTTAAAAGGTGGCGAGGACTAAAGCTACTATTGTTGCAGGATGAGGAGAGGCAGCCCTTGGTTTTGCTATTAAGACCCCAGCTAGGGATAACGGCCATGCTAGAGGACGTGCTAGAGATTCGGCCGAGGGGCCGCATCGACAAAGGATTATGAGCGGGGTATCTCCCCGTAGCCAACTGTAGAGCCTAGGCTGGAGAAGGTTCCTCATGAGTTTGCTACAGAACCTCTATTCCAGGACACGTTGTTGGAGTTTTGGGTGTACCTGAGACTTTGAGGTAGGCCGATAGCCCAAGTAATACATCTAGTACTTCACAGACTCGAGTTAGAATTCATCCCCATGATCAGCAGCAAGCCCTCAGGCCCAGGTTTAAGCGGAGCAGCCACTAGTATGATCGATTATTGAGATTCTACCAGTAGCTGCCTTCACTGATGAGGGCCAGCGTAGATAAGAGAGGTTTAGAAAGATGGAGCCAACTTAGTTCCACGGTTGAAAGACAAAGGATGCACCGAGTTTTAGGTGACTTGTCAGGAGTTACTTGAGACCAAGGGGTTAGCAAACACTCATGGTGTATGATATGATTCCCTCTAACTCTATGGGCTAGCCAGGGAGTAATGGAGAAACTATTTAGGATCATTTCCCAGTTAGCGCTCCTTTGATGAGTTGGGAGACATTTTCTAATGCCTTTTATAATCAGTTTGTTTCATAGAGTGTACGTGAGGAGAGCCATTTAAGATTCTAGAGTTTGAGGAAGGGTACGATGACTATTAAGATGTATGATGTTTGCTTTTTTTTAGTTGGCCTGTCATGCTATAGCTATTATTCCTACTTAGGTGGAGAGAGTTCGTTGATTTGAGAGGGTTGACTTATTCCATCAAGGAGTTAGTATTTTAAGTATCATGAGAGGATGCTTCATTTCAATCAGATTTTAATGTCGCCAAAGAAGTAGAGTGAATGCAAAGAGAGGAGTTTGGGAACCCCAAAAGTGTCCGTACAATGGGACAATACTCAAGTGCCTCATCTGGAGGCAGGGGTATGACTAGAGGAGAAGGATCGTATCAACATCGCGGAATCTATGTAGCCTTGCCAACTTCAGAGGGAGGATAAAGTCCTCGTGATTCTTATAGTTTAGGTTAGGGTTGATCTAGTTCTCAATAGAGTCCTGCGAGTCACGGAGGCTACAACTTTCCTCCTGCTCCATTACAACAATTGTCCACACCTAGATCCTGCTTTGGGTGTGGGTATCTTGATCATATGATTCGACAGTACCCTATGCAGACTCATAATGGGCCCTACCATTTATAATTTCCAGCACCAGTCAAAGATTTTGCATCAACATCCAGAGGTTCAGCCCCGCAGAGTAAGGGTCGTGGTAGAGGTCAGACTGATAGAGGTGGACATGTGGGTGGAAGAGGAGAAGGAGATATGTTTATTCAGCCTCGTGGTAGAGTGGCAACTTCTACGACTAGAGGTCGAGGTGGCCATTGTTATGCTTTTCCAGGCAGACTTGAGGATGAGGCCTCTAATGCGGTGATTATAAGTACTGTTCAGATTTTCCATCACCTTACATCTATGTTATTTGATCCTGGCTCCACTTATTCTTATTTCTCTATATACTTCTCCTTGGATTTTGACTTGCCATACAATACTATGTTTGTGCTTGTTTATGTTTCGACCTCGGTAGGTGTGCCCTTAGAAGTAGATCAGGTGTACCAATCCTATCTTATGACCTTATCAGGCTATGAGACTTGGGTTAATATGATTATTCTTGATATACTTAATTTTGATATATATTGGGGATGGACTGGCTTTCTCCTCACCATGATATTCTTGATCATTATGCTAAAATAATTATTTTAGCTATTCTGAGTAGATCGACTATTGTATGGTAGCGTGCAAGCGGATCCTACCCTAAAAAAGTAATATCTTATGTTTGGGCACGGAAGTTAGTGGATTAGGGTTGTCTTGCAAATTTGGCTTTAATTCGTGATATCGACGTTGGACTACCACCAATGCATACTATTTTTATTGTTCTAGAGTTTGTTGATGTGTTCCCTTCAGATCTTTCTAGAGTCCTAATGGGTTGCCATAATACAGAAATTTTGGTGCTTAAAACTTGAAATATATTTTGTGTGTTCTAAAAGTGATGATCCCTACTATGAGGAGGACATTTATTTTATCGTTGATCATATGGGTGGTTTTTGTACCAACATACAAGGGTGCAATTAGGACTATTAGCGCCACGTTCATGGAAACCAAGGTCGAAACATCAATCGAGATGGAGCTTTTAGAGACAACGAAAGAGGGTACTATGGCAAGAATTAGGGCCAAGACAGAGATGCAGATTGAGGTCATAGAAATGGTTATAGAAATAGTCCCTACGTGCCACCACACAACATCGACACCAGTGCTAGTAGTTCTAGAGTTGAGGAGATGTTTGACCACCTGTTGAAGATAGTTGAGAAACATGATAAGACTCTGAGGGGGATGAAATCTAACATCTCTTGTATTAATCAGAAAATTGAGTCTCATTATGTTGCCATCAAACAGCTTAAACAATAGGTTGGTCAAGTGTCAGCTCAACTAAATCAACCTCAGAGGGATAAAATGCCTAGCAACACAGTTCATAATCTAGAGAATAAATGGCAGTGCATAGAGATTACTATTCATGGTGGAAAGAGCACTATTGATCCTCCCATGCCAACAGAAAAGGATGATGTTTGAGAAGAGACAGTTGGGGTCAAAGATGCGAATATAAGAGATAATCTAGGCAAGGATGGGGAGAGTGAAGCTATAGATATGCCACAAAAGCTGTAGATATGCCATGGACGCTGAAGCCTATTCCTAGGCTTCCTTTACCCTTCCCTCAAAGAATAAAAAAGAATGAGACGGAAGGCAAGTTTAAATGTTTTATCTCCATGCTGAAATAACTCTCCATCAACATCCCTCTCATTGAGGCATTGGAGAAGATGCTAGGTATGCAAAGTACATGAAAGACTTGGTTACGAAGAAGTGTGCTGTGAGATAGGAGCTCTCCTAAGATCTTCAACCTGGTAGTGCAATTGCTATGAGGTCCTTGGTCCAAAACGGAGAATATCATAGCGCTTTTACTATACCCTTCACCATTGGAGATGTTTAATTCGAAAGAGCATTGTGTGATCTCGGTGGCAGCCTTAATCTAATTCCCCTTGCGGTCTATAAGAAGCTAGGACTAGGAGGCCCTACTCCAATGAGCATGACGTTGTTGATAGTTGATTGCATGGTGGAGAAGCTTGTGGGGATACTGTATGATGTTCTTGCAAAAGTTGAAAAGTTCATATTCCTCGCAGACTTTGTGATCCTAGATTGCGAATTCAACTTTGACTTCCCAATCATCTTGGGAAGGACATTTCTAGCCATTGGTCAAGCACTGGTGGATATGAAAGTTGGCCAACTCATGTTTAGATTGAATAATAAAGAAGTTGTCTTCAATATTTGTCAGTCAATGAAGAGGCCAGATGATTTGAAGAACAAGGTGTGGGCACTTGTTGAAGTCTGAGTAGCAAAGTTGTCCATGTCACGACAATGAATCAAGCGCTACTTGGGATGCAACCCAAGGTTTCAGATGTAATAGTTGTAGTTATAGCTTTGTTTTTTTGCTTTTGGACTTATAGGTAGTTTATTTTCTTACATTTTTGTTGTAATTTTGGACATTGGACCGGTTGCATAAAGGGTAACAATGTGTTCTATGAAGAATGCATAGGTACATGGCTAAGTCAGCCATCCTTGGTTGGAAAGGTATCAAGAAGTGCCTCTACGACTCGTTCTACGGGCCGTACATCACTCTATGACTCGTACACCATCTCGTAGACACGTCCAGTGAGCAAAACATTGTGCACTCCAGTCCACAAGCAAACTTTATGATGCATAGACAAAACTACAGGTCGTGAATGGCTCGTGGATACCAAGTAAGTTTTCGGAGTTTTTGACTAAGTGTTAGGGTTTCTATAACCAACTCTATGAGTCGTACTTCATTTTACAACACGTAAACTGGTCTGTGAAACCCAGTCCTTAAAACTAGAGTTTGGATGTTCTACAAAACCATGATTTAGAGGCCGTGAAACACTCTATGGCCCATAATTGGGGTTTTGTAAAATTGGGCCCATCAGTTTTTGATTGACTTGGTCAAACTATAAATAATGGAGTCAAAATATTTTGACCCCATTTCTTACCCTAGTTATGAAAAATACCCAACCAAAGCCCACCCCTATTCTTTCTGACTACCAATTGCTACACCACCCCCACTTTTCCGGCAAGCTTCTCCGACAGTCTAGGATTTGTTATGTATCATCTCCTCCTTCAATTTCTACAATCTAATCACTCAATTTGGTAAGTTTTTTCTCCTTCAAACACTATTAATTAGCCAATTATTGTATGGTTAGGTTGAAAAGATTCTGTCGAGTATGGTTATTTTAGACACGAACTTATGTATGCATATTAGTAGGATTGATAATTAAATTATGGTTGCCCATTCTTGAAACATATTTTTAGGACTAGAATTTGGTGTAGGATGTCATGATAGATGTTTCGATGATGTGTGACACCTATGAAATCACTCACCCTGTGGAATTAATAGATTATGTGTTTGAAATTTGGTGTATAATCACATGGGGTCGCGTTCTATGTTGTTAGGTCATTCGTGCGGGGTCGGAAGGATTGGGAAGTATGCTTAATAATTTTTTATGGGGTTTATGTGCTAAGTGTCATGTTGGGGTGTTGGTTGTGGTGCTATAATTCATGTAGGTGGGTGTGTATTCCTTTTATACTTGTAGATTAGGTTGAAAAGTTGTATGGGTCCAGGTTGATGGACATAGAAACTCAAGTGAATGAGTTTTCTGGTCCACAAGGGTCATTTACGACCCGTGGAACATTCCACGGGTCACAATTTTCCCTTGTGTAAGATTCCATAAATTTGAAGTTTCTGAGTACATATAAGACGATACCCTTTACGAGTCATAAAATATTTTATAGCACAAAGACAGGTCTCGTGGATCCCGACCAGCAATAAATTCAGACACTAGAATCATATATGACTCATAGAACCTTCTACAAGTTGTACCTGGTCTCGTAGATGAATTTCCGGTAAAAGTATTGCGAAAGATCATTCTAGGGCTCGTAGTTTACACTACGACCCATAGAGGTGCTTTCATAGACTCTTTTGCAACTAAGTCTGATATGTTTTTGCATTTCCTTTTCTAATCTATGGGGCTAACTACGTTGTGTCAATATCAATGTTTCGGGAACTATGGCCCCAAAAGTAAGACGTGAGGAGATCAAGGCCATGCAGAGGAGGCTCAGAGATAATCCCTCAGGGGAGGAGCAAAACCCATACCAAGTGGATCAGTAGAGGAGCTCAGTGTCCGACCTGACCTGGATGCTGACGGACCCAAAACACGGGCTGCCGCAAGACTTGGGTAGACCCATCCTCTTGTCATCCATATTCCCAAGTCTGATGAGGGAGACCACAATAAGAGCAGCTTTATACAGATGACTCCACCTAGAGAGGAGTCCATCTCAAAGTCACGCTTCGACGATGAGTCAGAGACAGAGTCCTCTGCCGCGCTGCGGGTATCACCATCTCCACTAGATGCTCTCACTAGTTGGTGGTGTATCAAGATAAGCGGGACATCTATACAAAGGGAGTTCAGGCTACCGATGAGGGCAAACCAGCCCACTCCATTTATGAAGAGCCTCAGGTCGTATCAACTAGATTAGAAAGCGTCCTCTTCTTCTGGACACTATCAGACGATATAGGCTCCAGTAGTTGACCAAGTCACTAGGGAGGTACTCCTCGACCATGGTGAGGGAGTTCTATGCCTCTTATGCTACTATTATTCAGAATACTCTTCCCAAGGGGAAGAAGACCCTCCCTCATCCTAGATTGACATAGACCAAAGTGAGGGGCCGACAGGTGAATATCTCGGAGACCATCATCCGTCGTATATTATTTGGGCCTAAGTTCCCTTCCCCTAGATCCACAGCTGACTTTGACCACAGAGTGGGGCAGAAAAGGGACTTGACTGTGATGAGAGATAAAGACCGCAGAGCCAGCTTGATGTGATGGGTGGTCGGTTTGATTGTTGAGCATGGTTTGGAGCCTGCATGGGTAGCCACTCACTCAGAGCCTATTCTGAAGGTTTCTCTCATTTTCCCTGCCAAATTTCGGTGGGTCGTTGTCAGATCATGCATCTGGCCAACACTTGTTGATAATACCTTGACGCCAGAGCATGTCGTGCTAGTTTCAAGCATCTTGGCTGGCTATGAGATAGATTTGGCTCGCCTCATCGCTTAGCAGATTGGAAAGGCAACCCTGAATAGGTCTACCTCCATCCCCGTCCCATGTTTGATCTACAAACTCTATCTAGAGTCAACGGTGAAGAGTCTACACTAGCTTAACTCATTGATCGAGATCCATCGTACTTTGGATACCGGACTGATCAAGGATGAGGAGTACCTAGTGGCACTCAGATGAGCACCACACCCAGCCAGCTCCTATGCTAGAGATGTTCGCCCTAGTTCCACCGCCTGAGGTTCCATCTACCACCACTACTGTTGCTGCCATAGAGGAGAGGCCCCGATAGACTGAGGCAAATGAGGAGAGGGGGCCCAATACTACTACTACTCCTACACCATAGGCCACTTAATCACAAAGAGCACCTAGAGGCATGGTTTACGTTTTTGTAGTATCCATACAGGCCATGGTGCAGAGGATGTCACATGCTGAGTCATAGTTGACTTAATTAGTTCAGCAAATTTGGCGTTAGGTCTGCCAGGTGATTTTAAATTCAGAGGAGCGCATGCATTCATACACGATCACTACTATTAAGGATCATCTTTTTACCATGGATACCCGTATTGATTCCTTTGAAACGAGGTTCAATCAGAGCTTGAGTATGGCCCGGCCAGTAGATTTGACAGCCCTACAGATGGAAATCCAGTGAATCCTGGCCGATATGACAGCAACGTTTGGCGGCACCGGTATCACTACTAGAGACTTCACTCTCGGTGTCAGTGCTAGATTTATTTGCTCTTGAGGAGCTTCCATAGCCTTTCCTTGAGAAGAGTCCCACACTAATGATGATGATGCTGATACAGTGCACTTACATGCGGAACTGACAGAGTAGGAGGAGCTCAAACGTTTTCTTGTGGGAGTTGAGGTAGGAGGAAGAGAGACGACAAGCTCTTGAACTCGAGAGGATGAAGGGTACTGGCCCTTTCGGTCATGGTGATACTGCTGAGGAGGCCACCACACAGGTTGAGGATGGTCAGGCTCAACCACCCACTGGCTCAGGTATGTCTCTTTTGACCTCGGTACTTTACTTTATTTTGAATATGTGTATTAAGGACAATGCACCTCTTTTTTATGGGGTGTGGGTAATTATGGGCCTCGGTGATGTCTGAGTAGCCTTGGTCCATAACTACCCCAATTTTTTAATCCTAAGGGTTTTCTTACCTGTGTTTCTCCCATGGATATTTATTTTCTATTAAATCAGCATGTTTAGGATGTTAAGGTAGTATGTTGTAGCTTATAGTAATGAGATTTGTGGCATATGTATGTTTTTGTGATTTTTGTGAAAAAATGATACCCACTAAATTTTTGATTAGTTCATCTAGATAGAAACCATGCATGTTTAAGTGTGTTGACAGTGCTTGTTCTGATAAGTTAGGGTAAATTGAGATAAAAAGCATGATCTGAGAGTCTTTTGTTGACAGTGTAATCAGTGCCATATGAATGTGAGCTTAATTTGCTAAAATCATATCTGGTGTTTTGATTCAGAGCCTGCCCTGTTACTTTAATTTAGGCATTAGGTTAGTTGGATTAGGGAAAAAGATATTAGGCCATTGTTCATAAAATTTGACTTAGTCGAAAATAACCAACCAAATTTGTAAAATATCCCTTGATTCTGATGTTTGAGCATGACATGTACCTATTATTTGTAAAAAGCTAAGTGATCTAGCCTGATTAGTTGTAAAATCCTAAAAATTGGCCTTGGTCCTTCCTTCAATATTGTGCACTTTGACTGAGGCAAAAAGCCTAAGTGGAGGGTGGCTACCAAAAGTGGCTCTCATTCCGAAGTTAGATAATGTGCACCTCAACTCAGGCCAAAAGCCTACGTTGAGGGTGGTTGGTGTAAGGGTAAAACACATAATGATGGGGAAAGTTAGTGATACATGGAAAAAGAGTAAAAATGTGTACTGGTTGCAAGAAAAATAAATGATTCCTTAGCATGAGCTAAAAAGAACAATGAAGTGTAAAAACAAGGCAAAAAGTTGAAAATGAAAAGAAAGACCCAGAAAATCCTGAAATAGGAGAGAAGGGAGAAAGGAATAAAAGTAAAAGTGTTGGTAAGGAAAAAGTGTGGAAATACACAGTGTTAAGGAGGGCCTTCATCACTATATTTAAAAAATATCATACCAAATCCCCATAAGCTTACGTTACAAGCCTGTAAAGTCCTAAAGTGATCCTAGTCCAAATAGTCAAAGGTCTTCGTCATGAGTATAAGGGAAATCATATGGTATTGGGATGATACATGAATATCTTTTGTGTGATTTTGCGTAGTTCCAAGATTATACATGAAAACATCATTGAGAGTGAGATATGAGACTTCTTTCTGTGAGAGCACTTGCATTGCATTGTTTACATTAGGCTTATTCAGTGATTGTGGATTGTAATAGTCCCTCGCTTGGCACAGTTGCATTATTGCATGCATTAGTCTGTATTGGTTTGCTGGATAGCTATCTAAATGTGTTTTGAAAAGTAGGTGTGGATATTTGTGCTTAAAGTTGATGTGGTGTATGCCATTAGGTTGAGTCCATGTGCTACTGTACTGCTTATATAGATTGAGTCTGTTGCTTGAGGACAAACAACAATTTTAAGTTGAGGGTGTTGATGTATTGTCAAAATACAACATTTTTTATGCTTAAAACTTGCAATCTTGTATGTTCTCAATGCGATGTTAATAGGCTTGATGTGTTTTTGTATTTGTTTTGCAGGACTCCAGGGTTGGCATTGAGTTTGGGAAGAATATGCAGAAGTTGCTGATTTTTGAGGATTCACTCGACCCTTTATGGGCCATGAAGTATTCTACATGCCGTGAAGGAGGGTTCGTGTACAATTCTAGCGAGGGGTAAATTTCTAAAATTTTGTCTACGAATATGCAAACAGGTCATGAAACAATTTATGACCCATAGACCAAGTCCCGTACCTTGAGGATTAGAGCAGGAGGACATTCTAATGTTTCATTAGAGGAAAGCCCCTAAGGATCATAGAACCTTTTATGATACGTAGAGGGGTGTCGTAGAATTCAAGTCCAGATTTGCAGGAACAATGTATGAAAGCCCGATTATGGGTCGTAAAGCACTATATGGCCCGTAGTGCAGCTAGTGAAACGTTCCGAACAAGTTATCCTGTTTTGTTTAGGAATTGTAATTTAAACAATATAAATAGGTTTTTAGGTTATTTCTCTTGGATAGTTCAAAAAGTCAGTAGTTTTAGAGTGAGATAGAGTAGAAAACAATATTGGAGAGTTGAGAAACACTTGTGCACTTTAGTTTCATCTTCTAATTATAATCTTGTGATTCTCATTGAAGCTTGGATTTTATTTGTGATTAATTCAATTGTTTAAGTGCTCTACTATGTTATCCAAATTCATAAGTCTCGCATTTACACAAATCATGAGTAGCTAAATCCACAACTAGGGTTGTGGGAACCATGAAGAACTAATATAGGTAAAACCAGATAATTCATAATTATTGAAAAGTGTGCATGATGTATTAATTAATTCTCTTTGTTTTACATGTTTTCTAATGGTTGCGAATAATAGAACCCGCCTAGAGTTACTGACTGGACCAAGGTAGTAATGAATAGGAAAAAAGATTAATTAACAAGATTCGATTGAAGATTCTCATCTAATCAACCGAACCAGGGAAAGAGGAGGTTGTACTGGGACAATAGGTAAGGGTTAGTAATGTCACACTATGGAGATGGACCAAATTACATAGTGAAATTCGCCTCTCGCCTGGGCTAAAGGGTTTGGTTAACTTAACTTACCATTTTGCATTCTACACACTAAAAACGAATTAGGTTATCCAGTGATACTAAGTTAGGGAATCATGGGGAACACAATACCCTAGTTTCTCTCCATATTGGTTAAACTCTTGTAGTAGTTAGGATTACTTTTTACTTGTTATTACAACCCCCCCCCCCTTTTTTGGGAGATATGCTGGTTAATAACCCAAATTGCATAATTGAATTCTCCTAAGTCTATAGTATTCCTTGGGTTCGACCCTAAACTTGGTTAAGTTTTATTTCTTGAAAATGATCGGTTTAGCCTAAAAAAGGAGGTGTAGCTTGGGTGACATCAAGATTGGGCATCAACTGTGACACTTGATATTATTCCTTAGGTGCATATGATGGGCTTCATGCCTCAATATTCCCATTACAATGCCATTTTTCATGTATACATGCATAATTGAATTGCACTGTTGATTTATATCTATTGTGTAGGGCTTCTAACATCCCTTGATCATGACTAGGTGGCCAGGGTGAAGTATTGTAAAACCCCTTGATCATGAGTAGGTGTCAAGGTTGAAGAATTATAACACCCCTTGATCACAAGTAGGTGGCAAGGCTGAAGAATTGTAATACCCTTTGATCATGAATAGGTGGCAATGTTGAATACTGTAACACCCCTTGATAATGAGTAGGTGGCAAGGATGAGACATTGTAATACCCTTGATCACGAGCATGTGACAAGGTCACGAGACATTTGATGCATGGCTAGTTGCTATTTCATATATTTCGTATACATTGCTTGTGGTGTGGTAATATTGGACATGTAGGAGATCTTATAAGGTGTTATGTATATATTCAGCCTGCACTAACTTCTTTGGATGCAGGCATAGGATTCTTCGTTATTATATTACTTGTTTGATTTCTCTTACCGAGTCAGTTGAATATTCTAGGTACATTTCAGTGTACTCACCCCTACTTTGTTTCCTTCCTACAGATCGTGCACAGGGTACAGGACAGGGTAGTTGATCTTTTAACTTGAATTCTACCATTACCATCTAGATCTTAGCTGTGAGGCTCAGACTCCGAGTTGCCATAGATCTTTGGATCCTCTTTTATTACTTTTCTTTCAAACTATGTATTAGATATTTTGAAGCAGCTTAATTTTTTCTTTTGGTATAGTTGTATTTACCTTTCAGTACTGTTTAGATACTTTTGTACTCATGACTCCAGGTTTCGGGAGATATCTTGCATCTTTTGAGTTTGTTTCTGCTTTATTTATCTTTCTTTAGTTGTGATCCATTTTGGGTAATGATAATTTTTGTAATTTACTGGGTGTAACAGGTTCGCCGTAGGATCTTATCTCTATCAGCTGATTAGTGAGTCCTTCCCTACATTCGGAGGATACCACTTATGTCTCTCCTGCTTCAAGTTCAATAGTTTTATTATGATTTAAGGTGGCCTAACTATCCAGATGCTTAGAGATAGAGGCATTATAGACAATGATGGATTAGAGTTGATGTTTTCATTGTTAAGACTTGTACTTTTCAAACTATTTTCAATAAATTGAATTGATTTGGATTTTCAGTTTTAAACCATTATTATATTGAGTCTTTCATTGATTAACGTTCCTTTGTACATAACCTAAGTTGTAGTTACTTGTTCGGACTCAGACACTTAGTTACTATTTATATTTTATGGAGTCGCATCCCCTTATGCTAGACTTGTAGTTAGAGTTTTGGTACAATGACTTTGAGTTTTGAACAGTGTGTTATAGTATGTTTCTAGTTAAGTTTATGGGAATTCAATTAATTTATTTTTGTGTTTAAACTTGCTTTCGTACCTAAATTCCTTGTTCATTCTTAGTTTTGTTAGATTAGATTAGTATTGGTTCTCCGACCAGAGGGTTACTATGGGTGTCACTCATGGCCCATTTCGGCGCATGACATTATACCATTAAATTTTTAAGTTTTTTCTTGAAGATATTACACAATTCTCTTTAATGAATATTTTAAAAAACCTTTATAATGAGTAAATAAAAGAACAACTGAAAAAGTAATTGATAAAGTTTATTGGGAGACTTAAATTTAAAATTGTAAATGAATTGATACAAGTCAATATTTAGAGAAATGAGTAAAATAAATTTTTAAGTAAGTTATAAGAAGTTGTAACATCCTTTTCTCCACTAGCTTTCGAATTTTCTATTCATTTTTTCTTACAACCAGCGTTATCTTTGCCTGTTATGATACTTGGCTCTTCTTTTACTGGAAGATTCATATTTAATCTTCTTCAGTTGATTTCGATGTATATTCATCTTCAACTGGTGAAATTCTGTTAATACACTGCGAAATATGAAGATACTTGATGAGATAATCCAAAATAAGTCTAACAATTTCTTTTATTTGTCAAATATTAAAGAACCAGGAGTAAAGATGGAATAAACTATTGTTGAATAAAATATTAGAAGCTTATTGAATATACTTAATGTTCAGATAAGAAGATATCCATGAGGTTTATATGAATTGCCTTATAGAGATCGGTAATAGAAAGAAATTTTATACTCCTTGGCATTTCTTGCATGATACGATAATTTCCATCTTTTTCATCTCTTGTCCATTGGTTTGAGCCATAATTAGTATTCTATTATTTAAAATATGATCAAAATTATCTGGGTGTATATTTGCATGTAACTCTGTTGAGATCAACCTCACCTAAAAATTATATGTAACTAAATGAGATGGTATGATATACATATGACTCAAAAAATTTCATAAGTGATGAAAATATTAAATGGCAATTGTGAGATATAAAATCTAATACCATTGATAGGATATTATCTTTGTTGTTGATGGTTTTGAGGTCTTTTCTCCTTTTGCTCCTTTTTCTTTTCTCTTTCCTTCAACTCTTTCATTTTGTGTGATCTCTTTACTTATATTTAAATTAGTTTTATAAATATTACTCAATGACAATAAAAAAAATTAAAAAAAATAAATAATTCTCTATTAATCTCTAAAAGTGGACAAGTAAAAAAAATTAATACTATTCAATTATAAGATGTAAAATTTATCAATCAATTACGTACCATGAATAGTTTTTTTCCTTTTCTTTGTTTGATAATGTCTTCTTAAAAGAGTCTTCTTGGACCTTTTTGCCTTCATTGTGTTCTTCAGATTTCTTCTTGTTCTTGGCATCCTCTTTCTCTTTCTTTTGTTGTTCGAGCATATTGAATGTATACTATGAAATTACATACAAAATCAAGTTCAATCAATTATTTAAAGTTATACTTCATGCTTACACAAAGTAAGACCCCCACATTAATAAGTTCAAAGTTAAAAACAAATGAAGTTATAGAAATCTAGCAAAACAATTATACGGCATTTTTTTAATATGAATTATGAATCAAAAAAGGGGTTTTTTTTTTTCTTAATCATCTGTATACTTTCGCATATAAAATATAAATTAGATCTAGCATAGATTCATACAAAATAGTGATACAAAAATAAAACATTTGAAATATATTTCTGGTTGTCAAATCAAAATCTAGAACTAACTAGGAAAAAATTAATTTTAGTACAAAAAAAAAAAGAAGATAAAACTTTGTTAGATCAAGCTGAACCAGATATATGTTTGTACTATTTGCTTGAAAAATGAACACCTGCAAATAAATTATTGTATTTTCGTGAGATTATTCATATATTTCAACATACATTGTGCATGAATGAATAAATTAAACAAATGAAAAAAGAGAATTAAAAGATATCAATCATTTGTCAATCTTGTTATTTGTTTGTCAAAATTTATTAATGACGTTATGCAGATTTAGAATCAGGAAAAAAAAAAGAGAAAACAAATCAGAAGAGATTGTAGACCTAAGCGCGTCTTTCATAAAGCAAAGATACTTGATAAATCAAATTATAAAACACAAGAGCAAAAATATTAGAAAAAAAATTAAGATTCAATTAAATCAAACTTACCATCACCCAATCGAGCTCCTTCATTGTAAGAATTAACAAACAAAATTGGATTTATTTCCTTATAATCTTGAATTAACTGGAAACACAACTCTGTATCGCCTAATTAATCCTGAATAACGCCTATTCAATTTGGCAATTAAAATTATTTTTTGGCCAATATAGAGAAAAATGACTTTTAATATGCAAAATTATGAACAGATAAGTATTTTAAATTAATTATTATGAAGAATCTTCTTTTATTGTTAAACAAAAATAACAACAACATACCTTTGGGATCCCACAAGAGGGGTCTAGGGAGGGTAGAATGTACGCAGACCTTACCACTAACTCACAAGATAGAGAGGCTATTTCTCGGGAACTGTCATCTCAACAACCCATAAGTAGAATAAACTAGAGATGGAAAAAAGGGAAAGGAAAAGAAAAGAAAACAGAAAGAACGACTAATAATGAAAAGCACATAATAGTGTGCACATACGATAAAATCAACATACATATGACAGATAATGACAACAAAAGATATAAAAATACGACTAATCCTACTATCCTACTATACCCTAAGTCCAGACATAAACCTAACTGTACTAACTTATTAGTCTGCTACTCTGATTCGCGACCTTCACTCCTTTCTATCTAAGGTCATGTCCTCGGTGAGAACAAGTTTCAGTATATTTTGTCTGATCACCTCCCTCCAATACTTCTTTGGTCTACCTCTACTCCTCCGTGTAACCCTAAATCCAACCTCTCGCACCTCCTAATAGGAGCATCGCTACTTCTTCTCTACACATGTCCAAACCATCACAGTCTCGCTTCCCTCATCTTGTCAGCCAGAGGGGTCACCTCTAGCTTCTCCCAAATGGTCTCATTCCTAATATTATCACTTCTGGAATGACCACATATCCATCTCAACATCCTTATCTCTACGACCTGTATCTTTTGAACATGTGAGTTTTTAATTGGCTAACACTCTACCCTATACACCAAAGATGGTCTAACTACTATTCTGTAAAACTTACCATTGAGTTTAGGTGGTATCTTCCTATCACACCATACTCCAGAGGCAAGTCGATCTCCATTTTGTCCATGCTGCCCCAAATATGATGTCTGACATCATCATTGATATCATCACTACTCTGGATGATGGACCAAAGATATTTAAAAGTTTTCTCTCTTGGGAATAGGTTGAGTGGAAAGCCTCACATCAATGTCTACTTTATCCCACGCAACACTGAATTTGCACTCCAAGTATTCTATTTTGGTCCTACTCAATTTGAACCCTTTGGATTCCAAAGCGTGTCTTCGAACCTCCGATCTATCATTAACTCATCAATCAGTACTATGTCATCTGCAAATATCATACACCATAGAACCTTCTCTTGAATAGATCATGTCAGCTCATCCATCACCAAGGCAAACAGGAAAGGGCTCAACACATATCCTTGATGAAGTCTCATTTCAATTGGAAAATACTCTGAGTCTCCTCCCACTATTCTTACCCGAGTTTTGGCTCTGTTGTACATGTCCTTTATCACCCTAATATATACCATTGGGTCACCTTTCACCTCTAGACACCTCTATAAGATATCCCTTGGAACTTTGTCAAAGGCCTTCTTGAGATTAATGAACACCATATGAAGGTCCTTCTTTCTTTCCCTATATTTCTCTATTGATCTTCAGACAAGATGAATTACTTTAGTAGTCGACCATTGTGGCATGAATCCAAACTGATTCTCTGAAATAGACACTTGTTTTCTCATCTTCATCTCCACCACTTTTTTCCAACCTTTATAGTGTGACTTAACAACTTGATACCCTTGTAATTGTTACAATTTTGAATATCACTCTTGTTCTTATATAATGGAACCATTGTACTCCTCCATTCATCAGGCATCTTGACAGTCTTCATAATAGCACTAAATAGTCTAGTCAACCACTTTATATCATCCTTAACCATATTGTTCCAAAAATCTATCGAATCTCATCGGGTCCGATCGCCTCCCCCCTCACCCCCACTCTTCATCCTACTAATAGCACATCTAACCCCTCAACTCTAAACCGCATATAATAACCCAAATCTCGATGACTTTAGGAATGTACCAACTTACCCAACTCAATATCTCTATATCCTTTTTGGTTTAAGAGTTTATGAAAGTAAGCTGGCCACCTTAACTTAATGGAAGTCTCATCCACCAAATCCTTACCCTTCTCATCCTTGATGTGCTTCACTTGGTCCAAGTCGTAAGCTTTCCTTTCTCTCTCTTTAGCAAGCCTATACAATCTCTTGTCCCCGCCTTTATGACTTGGTGTCATGCCCCGGGAGTGTACCCTTGTATGGCCGACACTTAGAGACTATTGCTAGTTCCCAAGCGAACTACTTAGCCACATCACATCATTCAATCAATAAACTCTATTGAATAACGAAAAGTACAAGTAAGTAAATGGGAAAATCTCATCTATAGTTCAAATAAATATATATATAAATAAAGGCTAGTAGAAAGAACTAGCTCACAGTCTCAACATGAACGTTCGACCATCGTCTACGTAGCCTCTATTACTACTTATGTGGTGTAAATGACAAACCCATGCCTACCTAAATCAAATTAAAAGAAATAGTGCAATCTAACTCTAAAGCATGATAAAATAAATGTAGTGAACTCTTCGGAGTAGGGGAGGCTCACCAAATTAGCTTCAAATCTCAAATCTTCAATAGAGCTCCTATTGTCTATCTCTAGTACCTTCCCCTATATCATAAAACGATGCATTCCTGAGTGGACATCAGTACTTGGAATGTACAGGTATGTAAAATAGCTGAGTGAAACAGAAACAGGTAGAATAATACGGAAACAACCTCAACTCGAAATAAACATCAAATATCATCAAACCGTCAAATGTCTATCTATGCAAAAACAAAGAGTAGACAAGTGACACATCAACAACTCAAACTCATCAATCATTTCAGACTCATCTCAAAGGATCTTACCTCTTCTAATCTTAACTCATCTCATCTCGACTCAGAGTACTCAAGATAGGAAATTTTATGGGAGTTTCTCTTATCTGACAATAATCACTTATGAGCTAGTGAATGTACAACAATCTTACTGATGTTGCCATAGCCGTTCCAAACTTGCCATGTAAGGAACACTCTGAAACCATATCAGCTCACCCAGTATGGAGTAAATACTTAACAGATCCTCTATTGCTTTCAGGGATTATTACTCTCAAGGGAACCATATATATGTGATTGTTTTATGCCTCACCTATGTTTGGCGACGTAGTTAATGAGTTCGAATGGGACTCACTCTTACCCATTTAGGTGCTTGATACTCCTCCCGACTCAATGCTCATAAAACCTTTATCTCAACCAATCTCATAGGGACTCGAACCGCATCAACGATCAGTATCTCATATGGACTTGAACCCCATCATCTCATAGGAACTTTAGCCCTTTCATCAAACATCTCATAGGGACTTTAACCCTATTATCAAACATCTCATCAATGACTCAAGATTTGGAACAATCAATAGGGATCAATTGAATAGTCACATCGGTAGAATTTGATTATAGAGACTCATAAGGCTATCAAATGCCATCAACTCATCATCATTCTCTCGTCATGCACAACAATCTCAACTCAAGGCTCTAGACTCAATGTTCAAGTTCATTATGCATGCTTTTCAGTAATCATGTAGATTTATGCAAATCTCGTGAAAAATATTCAATTGAAGAAGGCAAATAGTATGATGATCATCAACATATAAAAACATGGAATTTCAAATATAATTTTAAGAAACCATCAAGTATTCATGCATGTAGACTCTTCAACCATCAACTCATCTATGACCTCTATAGAGCACATGAGAGAACAATCCCATGTTTTAGTTTAGCCTTACATACTTGGGATGTAGCTATCAACAAAGAACGTCAAGGATTCTCTTTTTGAATTTCTCAACTCAAGTTCTTCTCTTCTCTCCTCAAGACCTAGCCTTAGCAATGTATTAGAATAGGACTTAGAATGGGGGTTTTAGATCCTTTTCACATCAAAACGCGCTTATTGGATCGTGTTTATAGTTTAGGAGGGGTGAAAAATTGACCGGAATGCCCTTCATAATAATTTAGAAATTTTCACCTCGAAAAAAGACCCAGTCTGGGACGCGAACCGGTAGCGTACCGTGTATTTTTAAAAAATGTTTATGAACAAGTTTTTCTCAATCCGGTCGAAAATTTTCAAAAAAATATAAGTGCTCATCTGCGATAGGTGCGCGGCGCCAGTGTCGTGTACTAACACTGTTTTGTGTTTCGCATCAAAAAATTTTCTTTTGATCGGGTCGCTCTAAAAATTGACTGAGACCATTTTCCCACTCAATTTTTCATGCTGAACACAAATCGAATATCGAATTTGCCATATGAACATTGGAAGATGCGTTGCACGCATACCCTCCCTCTAGGGGTATGTTGGTAATTTCACTAGGCGTTACATCATATCCTCCTTGGGACCATTCATCCGCGAATGATGAGTAAAGGTGGATATCAAGGCATGAATGGACTCAAGGCTCATCTCATCCCTCGACTTTTCCTTAGCCACAATTAATACTACTCGGACTATGAATAGAAAGTCATATCAAGAATAGATAGATCAATTTAGTGAAGGGTAAGAAATTTACCTTCAACACTCTCATCATTTGGCACGAATAAATGCGGATAATTGTTTTTCATCTCTTCCTCAGCTTCCCATGTGGCTTCCTCAATGAATTGATTTCTCCACAGGACTTTGACTGAGGCTATCTCTTTGTTCCTCAACTTATGAATCTGACGATCGAGGATTTGAACCACAATCTCTTCGTAAGACAGGCTATCTTTCACTCCAATGCTATCAAAAGGGATCACCAAGGCAGGATCTCCCAAGCATTTCTTCAGCATAGACACATGGAATACCGGATGTACTCCATCAAACTCGAAAGGAAACTCTAACTCATAGGCAACCTTCCCAACCCTCTTTACGATCTGATATGGTCCAACATAACGTGGACTTAACTTTCTCTTCCTTCTAAATCTTAGGAAACCCTTCATGGATGACATTTTAAAATACACCCAATCATTGCCCTCGAACTCTAAGTCCTTTCTCCTCATGTTGGTATAAGATTTTTGGAGAATCTGAGTAGTCTTTAACCTCCCTCTAATGATCTTGACCTTCTCTATCGATTGGTCAACAAGATCAGGCCCAATCCGCTCCACTTTTCCAACCTCAAACTACCCAATTGGTGATCTACATCTTCTCCCATACAAGGCTCCGTAGGGAGCTATTTGAATGCTTTCATGATAATTATTGTTATATGCAAATTCAATCAATGGTAGGTGATCATCCCAATTTCCCTTCAAGTCAAGAACACAAGCTCTCAACATGTCCTCAAGTGTTTGAATTGTACGCTCCGCCTGACCATCTGTGTGTGGATGAAAGGTTATGCTCAGGTTCACCTTAGTACCCAATCTTTTCTAGAACGATCTCCAAAATTGGGAGGTAAATTGAGCTCCTCTATCAGAGATGATGGACAGGGGAACCCGATGCAACATCACGATCTCATAGATGTGCAACTTGGCGTACTCCTATGCAGTGTTTATTGTCTTAACTACCAAGAAATGAGCCGATTTAGTCTTTCTATCAACAATTATCCATATCGAATCATGTTGCTTGACTTTGGTAAACCGGTAATAAAGTCCATATTAATCCTCTCCCACTTCTATTCTAGAATCTCAAAGTTCTAAGCCAACCCACATGGACTTTGATTTTTAACCTTCATTTGTTGGCAATTTGGGTATTTTGAAATGAACTCAGCAACGTCACTCTTCATTCCGCTCCACCAATAGAAATCTCTCAAGTCATGGTACATCTTGGTAGAGCCTGGATGAATGGAATACCTTGTGTTGTGGGCTTCTGCCATTATTTTGTCTCAAATGCCATCAACATCTGGAACACACAACCTACTTTGGTACCTCAACACTCCATCTCCCCCTTTGGAGAAGACCATCACTTTCTGTTTGTGGATAGCCTCCTTCAATTAGAGTATGGCAGGATCATTTTCTTGCTTCTGCTTCACCTCTGCCACTAAGGATGAAGCAGACCCAATCTGAACATTGACTCCTCCTTCATCATTCTCCTCAAGCTAAACTCCCATTCGAGCCAAGCGATGCACATCCTTGGCAAGCTCCTTTCTTCCTTTCTCTACTTGGGTTGTGCTACACATTGATAACCTGCTAAGAGTGTCAGCAACAACGTTAGCTTTACCTGGGTGGTAGTGGATGCTCATGTCATAATCCTTGAGCAATTCCAACCATCTCCTTTGTCGCAGGTTAAGCTCTTTCTGACCGAAAACATACTTTAAGCTCTTGTGGTCAATGAACATGTCCACATGCACTCCACACAAGTAGTGGCACCAGATTTTCAGTTCAAACACCACTGCTGCCAAATCAAGATCATATGTTGGATAGTTCCTTTCATGAACCTTAAGTTGTATGGAAGCATAGGCTATTACCTTCCTTTTCTGCATCTATACACATCCCAATTCGGCCCTCGAAGCATCACAATAAATCACAAAGTCTTTTATCACCTTGGGCAAGGTAAGGACCAGCGTAGTAGACAATCTTGTCTTCAATTCTTGGAAACTCTTCTCATATTCCTCGGACCACTGAAACTTGACCTTTTTTTGAGTTAGTTTAGTCAATGGCGCGGATAGGGAAGAAAATCCTCAACAAATCTGCGGTAGTAGCCTGCCAACCGCAAGAAGCTTCTTATGTCAGTCGGAGTGGCTGGCCTGGGCCAGTTCTTAACCGCTTCAATATTTTGGGCATCCACTTGGATACCATCACCGGAAACAACATGGCCTAGAAAGGCCGCTGACTTAAGCCAGAACTCACACTTTGAGAATTTTGGATACAACTCATGCCCCTTAAGTGTTTGGAGGACAACTCTAAGTTGGTTATCATGTTTTTCCTCACTTCTCGAATACACCAAAATGTCATCAATGAACATGGTCACAAACATATCAAGATATTTTCTGAATACTCTATTCATCGAGTCCATAAAGGTGGCACGTGCGTTCGTCAACCCAAAGGACATGACCAAGAACTCAAAATGGCCATATCTAGTCCTAAAGGCTATATTTAGAATGTCACATTCCCTCACCTTCAACTGGTGGTAGCCAGATTCAAGGTCTATCTTAGAGAAACATGAGGCCCCTTGAAGTTGGTCAAACAAATCATCTATCCTTGGGAGAGGATATTTGTTCTTTATGGTGACCTTGTTTAGTTGCTTGTAGTCAATACACATTCTAAGGGACCCATCTTTCTTTCACACGAATAGGACATGAGCACCCCAAGGTTAAACACTTGGCCTAATAAAGCCCTTCTCTAGCAAGTCTTTTAGTTGTTCTTTCAACTCTTTCAACTTAGCGGGAGCCATCCTAAAAGGTGGATTCAAAATAGGTTGGGTATCAAGAAGAACATCAATCCCAAAGTCAATCTCCCTATCCAGAGTGACTCCAGGCAGATCATCAGGGAACACATCCGGCAACTCATTAACAATCGGGACTGACTCAAGAGTTGGGGACACAACATCTCAGATTTCACTCGTATGAGGTGATACATACAACCTTTAGAAATCAACTTTCTGGCTCTAAGATATGAGATAAACATCCCTCTAGGTGCAATAAAATCACCCTTCCATTCTAGAATCAGTTCATTAGGAAATTTGAACTTAATAGTTCGGGATTTAAAATCAACAGAAGCATAACAAGCGTGAAGCCAATCCATGCCAAGAATCACATCAAAATCAACCATCTCCAACTCAATCAAATCAACAAGAGTATCTCTATGATGGATGGACACTACACAAGCTCTATAGATTCTCTCAGCTTGAATATACTCACCCACTGGAGTAGAAACATCAAAGGGTTCAAGAAGACTCTCAAGGGTTCTATCAAATATATTGTCCCCATAAGGAGATACAAACGACAATGTGGCACCCAGATCCATCAAAACATAAAAATCAAAAGTAAAGACTCAAATCATACTCGTCACAACATCTGGGGAGTTAACCTGATATTGGCGACTACCCATGGCATACAAGCGGTTTGTCGCCCCGCCTGTACCTGACGTAGTGGCCCTCTAGTTTTCTCTAACTAGTGGGGCTGGTGTAGTAGACTGGGCCTTGTCAGCACGCTTTGGACAATCCCTCTTGTAGTGACCCGCTTGGCCACATCTATAGCACACATCATTCCCATCATGGCATCTCCCCTAGTGCAGCTTGACACACCTATCACACGGCAGCTTACCCTATGAAACTTGAGCGACACTAGCTTACAACTAGGATCCATGGTTCTAGCATTCTGAAATCTTTGATCATACCGGCCTCTAGGCATAGGTGCATTAGCAGATGATGGTGCTGGAAATCGATATCCATTACCTTTTCTTCCAACCTCATGGATGGATGTCTTGGCTCTCTTACGCTTGAGCTCTTCCTTGTCATGCTACCTCTCCTCATCAGCTTGCTGCACAAATGTCATCAATCACCTGATGTCCATGTCACTCACAAGCATGGCTCCTCTTCCATCTCTCTTTGGTCCTCTATTCAACCCATCAACTTACATCTCCATCCTCCCCCGCATGTCAGCAACCATGTCCGGAGCATAGCGATATAGTTGTGTGAACTTCAAACCATACACTTACGCAGTCATAGAGCCCTGTTTTAGATTCACGAACTCTCTCACCTTGGCTTCTGTTTTCTCTCTTAGGAAGAAACGTCCCAAGAAGGCCTCCTCAAATACTACCCAAGTCAAACACGGAGTATCCTCCCTTCTACCTTTCTTCCAATGGTCGAACCACAGCCTGGCCACACCCTTGAGTTGGTAAGCAGCCAGTTCAACCCTATCAGCATCAGTCACATCCATCACTTGGAACACCTTCTCAAGTTCCTCCACATAGTTCTCGGGATCGTCATTGGATGCAGACCTCGTGAACTCGGGCGGATTCATCCTAAAACCTTCTCGGACTCTAGAGGTGTCATGAGTGTCCTGTTTGCCTGCTCTTTGTCTCATAACAGGTGTTGTGACAGCCTGGGCTAGATCTTGAATAGCCTGGCGTAGCTCATCATTAGAGACCTCATCTTGAGGGGGTTTCTCAACAGGGACAGCTTGTTCCATGGGCTCCTCGGGTACTTGAGGCTCAGGTTGATTAAGAGTTTGCCTAGTAGGACATCCCCTTTCTCTAATAGCTCTTCTAGGAGGCATGTTATCAATTCAGCATGCGTAGAGCATGAATTAGAAGAGAGTTCTAATAGAGTGTAACTCTATCGCATGAATTGGAGTAAGAAATAAGTATAACATCCCTAATTTCCTATAGCCTCCTGCTTATGAAATGTGGTCGACAACACACCCATAAACAAGACTCTACTAGACATGGCTTCACAGATTCCCTAAGACACTTGAACTCTGTGCTCTAATACCATATTTTTCATGGCCCAGAAGGGTACCCTTGGCATGGCTAGCACTTGGACACTATCGCTAGTCCTAAAGCGAACAACTTAGCCTCATCACATCATTCAATCAATAAACACTACTGAATAGCGGAAAGTACAAGTAAGAAAATGGGCACATCTCATCTATAGTTCTCAAATAAATATATGTAAATAAAGGCTAGTAGAAAGAACTAGCTCACGTCTCAACATCAATGCTCGACCATCGTCTATGAAGCCTCTATTACTACTCATGTAATGCCAATGACAGACCCATGGCTATCCAAATCAAATTAAAGGAAATAGTGTAATCTAACTCTAAAGTGTGATGAAATAAATGTAGTTAACCCTCTGGAATAGGGGAGGCTCACCAAATAGCTTCAAATCTCATATCTTCGGAGCGCCTCTTGACGATCTCTAGTACCTACCCCTACATCATAAAACGATGCAGTCTAGAGTGGACATCAGTAATTGGAATTTATTGGTATGTAAAATAGCTAAGTGAAATAGAAACAATGTAGAATAATACAGAAACAACCTCAACTCAAAATAAACATCAAATATCATCAAACCGTCAAATGTCTATCTATGCAAAAATAAAGAGTAGATAAGTGACACATCAACAACTCAAACTCATCAATCATCTCAGACTCATCTCAAAGGAGCTTACATTCTCTCATCTAATCTTATCTCATCTTGACTCAAAGTACTCAAGATAGGAAATTTTATGGGAGTTTCTCTTATCCAACAACAATCACTTAAGAGCCAGTGAAATGTACAACAATCTCACTGATGTTGCCACAGCCGTTCCAAACTTTTTAGGTAAGGAACTCTCCGAAACCATATTAGCTCACCCAATATGGAGTCAATACTCAACAGATCTGCTATTGCTTTCAGGCTCTGTTACTCTCGAGGGAACAAAATATATGCGATGGTTTTATGCCTCACCTACGTTTGGTGACATAGTTAACAAGTTTGAGTGATACTCACTCTTGCCCTTTCTGGTGCTCGATACTCCTTCCGACACAATGCTCATAAAACCTCTGTCTCAACCAATGTCATAGAGACTCAAACCCCATCAACAATCGGTATCTCATAGGGACTCAAACCCTATCATCTCATAGGGACTTTAGCCCTTTCAACAAACATCTCATAGGGACTTTAATCCTATCATCAAACATCTCATCAATGACTCAAGATTTTGGACAATCAATAGGGATCAATTAAGTAGAAACATCAGTAGAGTTCGTGTATAGAGACTCATAAGGCAATCAAATGCTATCAACTTATCATCATTCTCTCGTCATGCTCAACAATCTCAACTCAAGGCTCTAGACTCAATTTTCAAGTTCATTATGCATACTTTTGGGTAATCATGTAAGGCTATGGAAATCTCGTGAAAAATATTCAATTCAAGAAGGAAAATAGCATAATGATCATAAACATAGAAAAACATGTAATTTCAAATATAATTTTAAGAAAACCATCAAGTATTCATGCATGTAGACTCTTCAGCCATCAACTCATCTATGACATCAAGGACACATGAGACAACAATCTCATGTTGTAGTTTAGCTTACATACCTTGGATGTAGCTATCAACCCAGCACGCCAAGGATTCTCTTCTCGAATTTCTCAACTCAAGCTCTTCTCTTCTCTCCTCAAGCCCTAGCCTTAGCAAATATTGGAATAGGACTTAGAATGGGGGTTTTAGGCCCTTTTCACATCAAAACAATCTTATTGGATCGTGTTTAGAGTTTAGGAGGGGTGGAAAATTGACCGGACTGCCCCTCATAATAATTTAGAAATTTTCACCTTCGAAAAAACCTAGTCCGTGATGCAGACCATCGCGTACTGTGTATTTTAGAAAAAGTTTTTGAATGAGTTTTTCTCAATCCCATTGAAATTTTTCAGAAAATATAAGTGCTGGTCCGCGATAAGTGCGCGATGCGCCCCTTCACGTAATAACATTATTTTGCGTTTCGAATTTAAAAATTTTCTTTTGATCGGGTCGCTCTAAAAATCGACCGAGACCATTTTCCAACTCAATATTTTATGCTGAACACAAATCCGATCTCGGATTTACCATACGAGCATTGGAAGATGCTTTGCACCCATACCCTCCCTTTAGGGGTATTTTGGTAATTTCATTGGGAGTTACACTTAGTTTCTCATATAGGCACTCAAATGTTGCTATCTTAACACTCATCACTGCCATCTTCTCTTTTGTATTAGCCATCTTATAGATCTCCTTAAGCCTTCGCTTTTCATCCTCATTCCTACACTCCAACCACTTCGTATAAGCAATCTTATTAGCCATCACTTTGCTTTGGACACCATCATTCTACCACCAATTGCCCTGATGTCCATCACAGGTCCCTCTAGAAACCCATAAAACCTCGGTAGCTACTTTTATAATGCAACCAAAAGTAGTGTCCCACATATTGTTCACATTTCTGCCACTACTCCAAGCCTTTAAATTACTCATCGTTTCTTCCATCTCTCATGAACGGAAGGAGTCAGGCCTCCCCATCTAATCTTTGATTAGGCATTAATAACCTTGTTATTCTTTTCTCTCTTAATCTCCATATCCATCACTAAAAGCCTATGTTGAGTGGAAATATTTTCACTTCGAATAACATTGCAAATTTTACCAAGGCTTCTATCGTCCTTTGAGCAGTAAGTAATCAATCTAAGTCTTAGCTACCGTACTACAAAAAGTAATCAAGGGATTTTCTCTCTTTGGGAAACATGAGTTAGAAATAACTAACTCAAAGGTTTTGGCAAAGTCCAACAGAGACATCCCACCTCCATTCCTCTCCCAAAAACCAAAGCCTCGATGGACATCTTCAAACTCGCTAGTGGTTTCCCCAGTATGCCCATTAAATTTTCCCCTAATGATGAGTTTTTCTTCTCTGGTATGCCTCTCACAACCTCATCCAAATCTTTCCAAAAGAGCCTTTTGACTTCCTTATCTAGGCCCACTTTAGGCACATAGGCACTAACTACATTAACCACATGCCTACCAACCATAAGTTTAATAGACATAATCCTCTCATTAAACCTCTTAAGCTCCACCATATATTCCCTAAGGTCCTCGTCTACTAGTATACCTAAATTATTTCTATCCCTTGAACCACCCGAGTACCATAACTTTGACCCGTCTACACCCCGAGCTTTGGTCCCTACCCATCTAGTCTTCTGAACACATGCTATACTAATATGTCTCCTC
Source organism: Solanum rostratum (assembly GCA_029948455.1). Classification (NCBI taxonomy): domain Eukaryota; kingdom Viridiplantae; phylum Streptophyta; class Magnoliopsida; order Solanales; family Solanaceae; genus Solanum; species Solanum rostratum. The sequence goes on along the minus strand of CM057047.1, from coordinate 47,883,469 downwards.
TTAAGATGCTTCACTAGCTCTATGGATTTCCCTGTAATTGATCTTGTATTCCACGACCCTACCCTTAACTTAGATAAGCATATGCCCTTCTTACCACCCCTACTCCTTACCTCCGACCCCGCCGATGACATGACCCTAGTCCACCATTAGATCCCCACGCCACTAAACTAGGAACTAATAACTCACTAAGATACAAAGATCAAGAAGATACATATCAAGAAATATACACTTGGAATAATATACAATAACCAATAATCAACAATAAAAACTCAAAACAACAATAAATACACACATATATAACAATAAAATTGGGCACTTTGAAAAACTCCCTAACAAATAAATTTTACAATGAATAATCACGTAAAGAAAGAGAAACCCAATTCAATTACACACGAACAAGTTAAGTATGACACTCAACTTTAGAGTAAAGTCAACAATATATTCAAGTAGAAATATAAATTTGCAACAAACAAGTTGATCAACCACCACAGGACAAAAATGCTGAAATAGTGCAGGCACAATCAGGCAAGAACTATGAAATAGTACTATCAATAGTGCATCCACAACTATGAAATCGTGTTATCAATAGCCAGCTAAGAACATTGAAATACTATAGTCACAATTAATCAAGAACTATGAAATAGTTCTATCAGTCGTGCTTTCACAACCAGTTATGAGCTATGAAATAGTGCAGTCAATATTGCAGTAAAAAATAGTAAACAAAGAAGAATTTGGAGGATATCACCTGGAAAAGGTTCTAACCAAAATTGCACCAATATTCTTGTTAAGAAATAGTTAATTTTGCTGGAATTGGTCGCCAAAAATAGCCTGGGACATTGCTTGAAAAAGATTGGAGAACGCCAAAAAATTACTAGACCCAGTAGGAAACAGCCTGGCATCACCGAAATCTGCAAAAGCTGTCAGAGATTATAGATCTTGAACACCAGCAATAAAGAGATTTCACTGGAGAGCTCATACGAGATTTTTGGAAAACTCAGAGTCATTGAAGGCACTCGATCTCGATCTTGACAGAAGTTGGAAAGCTTAGAAGACCTCGTACTCGCAGAAGAAGAATGGAAATCGAAACCCTAGAATTCTCTCAACCAATAATGAGATGAGACGATGAGAATTTTTACGATTTTTCGTTGAGTATGGGAACTAATCCAGAGACGATGAAAAAGATCATCGGAGACGATGAAAAAGACCGCCAGAGATGAATTTTAATATGACGGCGGGTACAGGAATGTCAAAAAAAGAAATTGTGGAGAGCGAAAATATCCAAAATGTCTTCTTTTATTGTTATTATAATAATTATATTTTACACTAAATGAGAAATTCCTTTAAAATGTATCTTTTATTTTATTTAAAAATTTATATTTAACATTTTATATTATGTCTTAATTTAAGTTTTCATAAAAATTCATGTGTTCTTTAGCTACTTTGTAATGACCCTGAGGGTCATTTTTTGTATTTTTGGTTAAATTAGTATTTTGTCCTTCTAAAATTACTTTGAGTCATTTTTGGATAAGTTGAAAAGTCAAATTATAAAAACCTTATGAAAAGTTGGATATTTCTGAAGAAAGAGTTTCAAAGGGTTAAAGTTTGAAATTTTGAGTTTTGAGGACACTTTGAGTTTCGGGTGTCAGAATGTGATTCCGTTGATTTCATCAACTCCAGAATGCAAGATCTGGTCTAGGAGAACTAACAAAATTGAATTTGGAGTTAAAATGAAGACTTTGAACCCAAAATTTTATTTTATTAGTTGAATTTGAACCATCATTTGACTTTGGTCAACATTAGGAATTCGGAAGCTCTAATCAAAATTATGATAGTTCCAGTTGTTCCATAAGGTGAAACTAACACTAAAAATGGTCTCGTTGTAATATTTAGAGATTTCGAGGTCATTTTTGATATTTGAGTTTTTGGTTTGTTGTAATGAGCTTTATCAAGTTCTTGGTCAAGGAGAACTCGAAATTGATTTCTAGTATAGAGTCTGAAATGTCATTTCTAATAGAATTGCCTATCGGGTTTATGTGTATCAGGTTTCGAATGAACTCCCAGAGTCCGTTCCAAGTTCTTAAAAAGTTTTCTTTTACTAAAATCTAGTGCAAGAGGAAAGACCTCCGCATTTGCGGATGTAATGACCCTGAAGGTCATTTTTAAAATTTTCAATCAAATTATAGTTTTGCCCTTCTAGAAAGCACCTTGAATCATTTTTTGTCAAGTCTAAAAGTCGATTTTAAAATTTTGTAAAAGGTTAGAGTTTTGCCAAAAAAAAGAGTTTTAAAAGGGCTTAAAGTTGGTAATTTTGGGTTTTGTGAGTCAAAATTCGATTCCATCAATTTCATCAGTTCCACAATGCTAAATCTGGTCTAGGAGAACTTGCAGAACTCACTCGGAGTTAAAACGGATTTTTTAGGCCCAAAGTTATATTTTTCAATTCATTTTAGATAATAAGTTTGACTTTGTTCAACATTTGGATATCCGAGGCTTGGATCGAAATTTCATCAGTTCCAATGGTTTCAAATGATGAAAGAATGGTAGAAATGGCTTCGTCGTAATTTTTAGTGCTTCTGTAAATATTTTGAATTTTTTAGTCTTAAACTAGTTTAAATGGTCCTTCTTAGGTTCTGGGCTACAGAGGTTCTAGATTTGAATTTTGATGGTTCTATTGAGTCCAGAATATCATTTCTAGTAGGTTCCATATTTGATTTGTGTTTACAGGTTTTGAACAAATCCCGAGGGTCCTAATTATGATTTGTTTTTAGTAGTGCGTTGCTGATTTTCAGCAATCCTGGCAGGTGAAGTTACTCTCCATGTTTGCATCTCTAGCTTCATGTCCGTAGAGTTAAATTTATTTAGACCTCCTCATTCGTGGGAGAGGGACCACGTTCGCGGAGTTACGGGAGCTAGGCGCCATAAGCCTCCGTGTTCGCAAAAGCTTCTCTACATTCGCGGAGTGCAGTGACTAGATTAGCCTCCATGTTCATCGATGCTCATCCGCGTTCGTGGAATGTTAATTATGCCTGAATAGTGTAGTCTCATAAAAGACGTGTTTTATTCATTTTTCAGCATTTTTAACAATCCTAGCTTCGTTCAAGAGAGGAACTTCAAGGTTTTTCAAGGAAAATTTATTGGGTGATTATTTTCAAACCTATTTCATCTATTTCCATTGATTAAATTGTGTGTTTACCTTATAATTTGAGATTTTAATGGTGGAATTTGGAAATTTTTTCGACTTTGATTTATAAATTTTAATTGATGATTCCTCCCTCATCTTAACTATACCTTTTTAATGATTTTTATCATTGAACTCCTTATTACTTAGGCAATGTTTGCATGTACTAATTTTTAGACTCTAGCTACCTTTTCTGGCATGGATTCTTATGACCATTTTACCCTTTTTCTACGAATTGATTGATTTTAGTGTCATTAGATTCATTATGTGATTGTAAAGATATATTTGAATAGATTTTGGTGATTCAGAGTATAGTAGAAAAGGGAAAGTGTTGGATTTGACTTGATTCGAGACTTTATCTAAGGCATTGGCCGAAGAATCTACTGGCAATGTTATATATATATATACATACATATATATATATATATATATGTATGTATATATATATATATATATATATATATATGTATGTATATGTATATGTATATGTATATAAGCCAAAGGCTTTGATCAGTGGATTTGTATCGTACAATAGACATGCATCATGCTTTCTTGACATTGCATCGCATTATCTACATCTCATGGCATCCACGTCATCTCATATCATCCCTACTTTGATGTTATCTTATGAATTGTTGATGAGACTAGATATTTGTTGTACCCTTTTTCTTATGTATTAGTTGTATATTTTGAGATATATACTCTATGATACCTTTGAATGTTTAGTTTATATTATATTATATTATATTATATTATATTATATTATATTATATTATATTATATTATATTATATTATATTATATTATATTATATTATATTATATTATATTATATTATATTATATTATATTATATTATATTATATTATATTATATTATATTATATTATATTATATTATATTATATTATATTATATTATATTATATTATATTATATTATATATATGGTGTTGGGACATTTCTGAGTGTAGGGTTGTAGTTCGGTGGTATGTGGTTGGGAGTGAAGAAACTACTCAAGTTTTTCATTGCTTTACTTTAGGTTAGTTTCTATTTTCTGAGTACCTTGTGGGTTGGTGCTCACCCCTTGCTAGAAATTTGTAGTTTGTGAGCCCAGTCCCCCTTATTAGCTTCCTTTATTCAAGATCGAGCTTCAGGATCACTCGTGAGGTAGCTGCTTGTTCCTTCGTCAGGCCTTCAAGGGTTTTAATTTTTTTTTTGTTTGAGAACTATACATTTGAGACATGTATTTCATTTAAGTATTCTATATTTAGAGGCTTGTGCATGTGGCACCAGTTCATAGAAGGTTGCAGTTTTTATCCCCTATGCCTATCTATCTTACTAGACTATTTATCTTTTGTTTTTATTATTATGTTGAGTTGTTTCGGCATTGGATTTACTCGCCTTGGTAGGTTAAATGAGTGCAATCACACCCAGATTTCGGGTCCTTTTGGTATGAGAGTCCCAGGTTCATAGGTCTCACATGTGTACAAGCCCAATCGAGTAGAGTCTTAAGGATCGACGAAAAGATGTTAGAGGATGAGCTAGAGATCCGGGCCGAGGGGCCATATCGGCAAGGATTATGAGCGGGGTATCTCCCCCGAGACAGCTATACAGCCTAGGCTGGAGCAGGTTCCTCATGATTTTGCTACAACACTCCTACTCCTTGACACTTTGTTGAGAGTTTTGGGTGTACTTGACACTTTAAGGTAGGACAGTAGCCCCAATAATACATCTAGTACTTCACAGACTCGAGTAAGGGTCCAGCCCCATGATCAACAGCAATCCCTCGAGGCCTAGGTTATAGTTGAGCAGCTATTAGTAGAACCAGTTATTGAGATTCCACCAGTAGTTGCCTTCACTGATGAGTACCAGCATAGATAAGAGATGTTTTGGAAGATGGAGCCACCTAAGTTCTAAGGTGGAAAGACAAAGGACGCACCGAGTTTTTAGTGACTTGTCGAGAGTTACTTAACACCAAGGGGTTGGCAAAGACTAATGGTGTACGATATGATTCCCTCCAGCTTTGTGGGCTAGCCAGGGAGTAGTGGAGAAACTATTTAGGATTATTCATAGTTGGCGCTCCTTTGATGAGTTGGGATACATTTTCTAATGCCTTTTATAATCGGTTTGTTCCATGGAGTGTCCGTAAGGAGTGCCATTAAGATTCTAGAGTTTGAGGCAGGATACAATGACTATTAAGAAGTGTGATGTTTGCTTTTTTCAGTTGTCCTATCATACTACAACTATTCCTAGTGAGATGGAGAGAGTTCATTTATTTGTGAGAAGGTTGACTTATTCCATCAAGGAGTCAATATTTTAAGTATCTTGGGAGGGTGCTTCTTTTCAATCAGTTTTTAGTGTCACCAAAGAGGCAAAGTTAATGCAAAGAGAGGCGTTTGCCCCAAAAGGGTCCGTACATCGGCACGATACTCAAGCGCCCCATCTAGAGGCAGGGGTATGACTAGATGAGAAGGATCATATCAACATCGTGAAATCCATGCAGCCTTGCCTGCTTCAGAGGGAGGACAAGGTCCTCGTGATTCTTATAATTTAGGTCAGGGTTCATCTAGTTCTCAACAGAGTCTTGCGAGTCAGGGAGGCTACAACTTTCCTCCTGCTCCATCACAGCAATTGTCCACCCCTAGATCCTTCTTTGGTGTGGGTCTCTTGATCATATGATTTGACAGTACCCTATGCAGACTCATTATGGGCCCCACCATTTATACTCCCCAACACCAGTCATAGATCTGGCACCACCATCCAGAGGTTCAACCCCGCAGACTAGGGGTCGTGGTAGAGGTCAGACTGATAGACGTGGACGTGTGGGTAGAAGAGGAGAAAGTGATATGTTTATTTATTCTCGTGGTAGAGGGGTAGCTGATACGAGTGGAGGTCGAGGTGGCCATTGTTATGCTTTTCCAGGCAAAGTTAAGGCTGAGGCCTCTAATGCGATGATTATAAGTATTGTTCCAATTTTCCATCGCCCTACGTATGTGTTATTTGATCCAGGCTCCACTTATTCTTATGTGTATACATACTTCTCCTTTTTGACTTGCCACGCAATTCTATGTCTGTGCTTGTTTATGTTTTGACCTCGGTAGGTGTACCCTTAGTAGTAGATCAGGTGTACCAATCCTCTCTTGTGATCTTATCAGGCTATGAGACGGGTTGATATGATTATTCTTGATATGCTTGATTTTGATGTACATTGGGGATGGACTGTCTTTCTCCTAACCATGATATTCTTGATCATTATTCTAAAATAATTACTTTAGCTATTCCAAGTAAATCATCTTGTATGGCAGGGTTCAAGCGGATCCTACCCTAACAAAGTAATATCTTATGTTTAGGCATGGAAGTTAGTGGATCAGGTTTGTCTTGTGACTTTGGCTTTAATTCGTGATACCAATGTTGGACCACCACAAATGCATACTATTTTTATTGTTCAAGAGTTTGTTCCCTTCAGATCTTTTTAGAGTCCTAATGTGTTGTCAAAATACAGCATTTTTGATGTGGTTTTATGTTTGTTTTTCAGGATTACATGATTTGAAATGATTTTGGGCTAAGTATGTAGATGCAGAAGTTTTTGCTAATCTACCACACCATTTACGGGCCATGGAAGTTTCGACGAGCCGTTGAGTTGGTTTCGTAGCAAAATCTAGTAAAGGGGTGATTTTTTATGTTGAATCTACAAACTATCAGATGAGCAGCCGAATGAAGTACGAGTTGTAGATGAGCTTTCGCACCTTGAGGATCAAAAAGTAGGAATTTGCTGAAAAGTTATTAGACGAAACCCCATACGAGTCATAAGTCTAAATTCGATCGTGAAAAGGTCTCGTAGAAGCTGAACCTAGAACTGAAGATGAAGTCCACGAAGTCCCGTTACGGGTCATAGAACTTAGTACAACCCGTAAACATGCTCGTATTTTCTGCCGAATCCAGTTCTCCTATTTTGTTTTGGATTTGTATTTTAAACACTATAAGTAGGTTTTCTAGGTTATTTTCAAGAGGCTGCAAGTAGAGAACGACCAGATACATTGAAAAACACTTGAAACAACATTTTGTGATTTTTTTCATACTTTGTGATTTCCATTGAAGATCTTGGATTTCTTCTTCTTAATTTCATCCTTGTAAATGCTTAATAATGTTATTCTATATCATGATTCTTGCATCTATAATGAATATGAGTAGCTAAATCCACAACTAGAGTTTTGTGAACCATGAAGAACTAACAAGGTAAAACCAGATAATTCATAATTCTTGGAAAGTTTGCATGCATGTATTATTTAATTCTCTTCATTTTTTGGCTTTTTAATGGTGGCAAACGTGAGAACTCTCCTAGTGGTACTGACTGGATCAAGGTAGTAATGAATAGGAAAAGAAATTAATTAACAGGATTCGATTGATGTTTTCTCATCTAATCAACCAAACTGGATCAAGGGGTGATGGTATTGGAACAATAGGTAAGAGTTAGTAATGTCACACTACGGGGATGGATCAAATCACATAGTGAAATTTACCTCTCTCCTAGAACAAAGGGTTTGCGCAATAATATAATTCAAAACCCAAAGAATTGGCGTTGACTACTCGTAGTGGCAAACAGACCATTGACCCTCCAATATTGGATGATTGTGATGATGTTCATGCGGAGATGGTTGAGCACAAAGATACAGAGACCAATGCTCAAGATGGGGGCGAATGATGTTGTAGTGATGCTACAAAAGTTGAAGCCCATTCCTAGACCTCCTCCTCCTTACCCTCAGTGAATCCAAAAAAAAAAGAGGAGGAAGGTGAATTCAAGTTTTTTCTCTCCATGTTGAAACAACTCCCCATTAACATTTCCCTCATTGAAATTGGAGAAGATGCCTTGGTATGCAAAGTTTATAAAGGACTTTGTCATGAAGAAGCGAACTGTGAGCCAGGAGCTCTCCCAAGAGCTTTAACATTGCAGTGTGATTGCAATAAGGTCCTTGGTGTAGAAGCGAGAAGGTCCCGGAGTACTCACCATACACTGCACCATTGGAGATGTTGAGTTTGCAAGGGCATTATGTAATCTAGGTGCCATCATAAATCTGATGTGCAGTCTTCAAGAAGCTAGGACTAGGAGCCCCTATCCTCATGAGCATGCGATTGTTGATGGCTAGTCGAATGGTGTAGAAGCTTGTAGGGGTACTGTATGGCGTCCTTGTCAAAGTGGACAAATTCATATTCCCCGCTGACTTTGTGATCCTAGACTGTGAGGTTGACTTCGAAGTCCCAATCATCTTGGGAAGGCCCTTCTTAGCCACTGGGAGAGCATTGGTGGACATGAAGAGGGGCCAACTTAAGTTTAGATTGGGAAAGGATGAGATCGTGTTCAAAGTCTACCAACATACAAAGAAGAATGATGATCTAAAGGTAGTTTCTGCCATTAAGAGTATTGATGAGGCTGAACTAGAGGTACCAATTAAAGAAAGACTAGGGGTCGACACTCTGGAAGCAGTGGTGATGAATTTTGAGGTTGACAGCATCCCAGACTATGAGGAGACAATAAAGGCTCTGGGGGTATCTTATGCACTTAGACGCAAAGCTAAGCTGGAGTTAGACCTGAAGAATCGAGAATCACCACCCACCAAACCATCCATTGTAGAGCCACTAGTGCTGGAATTGAAGGATCTTCATCCCATCTAAGATATGTATTTTTGTGTGCCAACAACACCTTTCCAGTCATCGTCGCCATGGATCTTAATGATGACTAGGTGAATGCATTGGCCGTGGTGCTAAAGCAGTTCAAAAAGGCTATCAAGTGGACAATTGTGAACATCATTGGTATCCCACCTAGGGTATGTAATCATAAAATCTAACTGGTCAAGGACTACAAACCCAGTATTGAGCACCGAAGGAATATCAATAAACCTATAAAAGAGGCCATGCACAAAGAAATCATCAAGTGGTTGGACGCAGGGTTGAACTATCCAATCGCCGATAGTGAATGGGTGAGTTTGATCCAGTGTGTTCAAAAGAAAGTTGGTATCATTGTGGTCCCAAATTCTAGCAACGAGTTGATTCCTATGTGACCAATCATGAGGTGGAGGGTGTGCACGGACTACAGAAAGATCAATGCATCAATGGAAAAGGACCATTTCCCTGTGTCGTTCATGGACCAGATGCTAGACCGCTTGGTAGAAAAGTGCTGGCATTTCTTTCATGATGGTTACTCGGGCTACAATTAGATTTTCATTGCTCCAGAAGACCAGGAGAAAATGATATTCACATGCCCATATGGCACTTCGCATTCAAGAGGATGTCATTCGGATTGTACAATGTGCCAACAAGATTCCAAGGATCCATGATGTCCATTTTCTCAGACATGGTGGAAGACACTATCGAGTTCTTCATGGATTACTTTAGTGTGGTTGGTGACTCTTTTAAGAATGGCTTAAAACATTTTTATGTTGTGCTTAGCAGATGTGAAGAATGTCATCTAGTTCTGAATTGAGAAAAGTGTCACTTCATGGTAAAGAAAGGAATTATGTTTGGGAACACAATCTCTATCATTGGCATCGAGGTTGATAGAGCTAAAGTGGAGGTGATTGAGAAGCTTCCCCCACACATCTTTGTCAAGGGTGTGAGAAGTTTTCTAGGCGATGTAGGATTCTACAAGTGCTTTATTAAGGACTTCTCAAAGATTGCACATCCCTGGTGTAAACTACTTGAGAAGGATTCTAAGTTCGTGTTTGATGAGGCATGCCTAAAAGCCTTTGAAGGATTGAAGCAGAAGTTGATTTCCGCTACTATCATCGTTGCTCCAGATTGGTCAAAGCCCTTTGAAATAATGTGTGATGCAAGCGGGTTGATGCAAGCGGGTTGCACTTGGTGTAGTGTTTTTGGGACAACGTAGAGAGAAGATACTACATCCCATATATTATGGTAGCAAAGCCCTAAAGCAGAACAGAAGAACTACACTATCGCAGAACAGAAGAACTACACTATCACAGAACAGGAGCTACTTGCAGTGGTCTTTGCGTTCGAAAAATTCAGGTGTTATCTATTGGGAACCAAAGTCATTTTGCACATTGACCATTCAAAATTATTGTAATTGATGGTGCAGAAGGGTGTAAAACGAAGACTAATTCGATGGGTACTTCTTCTTCAAGATTTTCACTTTGATGTTATTGATAGAAAAGGAACTGAAAATCAAGTTATCGACCATCTCTCAATATTAGAAGACAGAGCCACGACAAAGTTCAATGATGGGGTGGAGATTGATGATTCGTTCCCTGATGAGAGAGTGTTGGCAATATCTCATGACTTGATACCATGGTTTGCAGATTATGCAAACTATTTGGTTAGTGATATTGTGCCACCGAATTTGACAGCTCATCATCACCGCAAGTTCATCTTTGATATAAGGAAGTTTTTTGGGATGACCCGCACTTGTTTCGTGTATGTGTAGATGGGATTATTCGTTGTTGTGTTCCTGAGGTTGAAATGATAAGTATCCTAGAGGCATACCACTTGTCCCTGGTAGGTGGACCACATAATAGAATTCAGACAGCATATAATATCTTATAGTAAGGCTACTATTGGCCAACCATCTACCAAGATGCTCATGACTATGACAAAGCATGTGATAGATGCTAGAGAGAAGGTGGTGTCTCCTGCAGGCACGAGCTCCCTCTAAACCCCATTATTGTAATTGAATTATTCGATGTGTGGGTCATAGATTTCAATGGGCCCATTTGTGGGCTACGTATCGAAATGGGTGGAGGCGGTTGCACTTTCCAATTATTAAGGCAAAAGTGTCACAACATTTCTTAAAAGAAATATCTTCTCAATGTTCGGCACCACTCAGGCGATCATCAATGGCAGAGAATCCTATTTCTGCAACAAATTATTCAAGGCTCTACTTGAGAAATGTGGAGTAAAGAATCGGGTGGCCACAACCTACCACCAATAGACAAGCGAGCAAGTTAAGGTGTCCAAGAGGGAAATCAAATAAATTTTACCCAAGACTGTGAATGCAAATCGGACTGATTGGTCACGAAAGCTTGATGATGCATTATGGGCATACCAAACTGCAACACCTATAGGCATGTCTTCTTACTAACTTGTCTTTGGCAAAGTGTTATCACTTATCGGTAGAGTTTGAGCGCAAGATGATATGGGTGGTCAAAAGTTGAATTTGGACTAGCATGATGCGACAAATGTAAGGTTGAATCAACTCAATGAGCTTAATGAGTTCCCCTTGAAGGCATATGAGAGCTTAGTCTTCTATAAACAAAGAATAAAGCTGAAACATAATCGTCATATTGAGAACTGTAATTTGCACCAGGGAACTTGGTGTTGCTATATATTCTAAAATGAAGTTGTTCCCTAGGAAACTCAAGTCCAGATGGTTGGGACCTTTTAGAGTATCATGTATTTTTTATCATGGGGCTATTGAGTTAGAAAAGCAAAATGGCGCAAAATTCAAAGTGAATGGTCAAAGAGTCAAGTTGTATCTCGGCAATGTTGAAGAAGTAAAGATAGTGGAAGCATGGACACCTGGTGAAGTCTGATTAACCAAGTTGTCCAAGCCATGACGCGACAATAAATCAGGCGCTACTTGGGAAGGTAGAAACTAGCACTTAGGTGCCCAGGTATGTTTTTTCACCGATGTACTTTATTTTTATACTTTTTGCATTGAGGATAATGCAAATTTTTTTGATGGGGTATGGATAGTTATAGGCCTCAGTGAAGTCTGAGTAAGCTTGGCCTATAACTATCCCAAGTTTTGAATCCGAGTAGTTTTCTTGTCTGTGTTCTTTTTCCCTAATGATATTTACTTTCTATTGAACCGACATGTTTTGAATGTGTAGGTAGTATTACTAGCATGTATTATTAAAGTCTATGGCAAATGTTAGAGTTTGTGTAAATAATGATACCCACAAGAAATTTTGTTAGTTAGTCTTGACAATAACCATGCATGTTTGATTTTTCGATAGTGCTTATTTTGATAGGTTGAATTGTGATGAAAAGCATGATCTGAGAGACTTTGTTAATAGTGTAATCAGTTCCGAGTGCGTGTGAGCTTTCTTTGCAGAATTCTTATAATGTGTTTCAATTCAAAACGTGTCCTATTACTCTGTCTTAGACTATATGTTAGTTGGTTAGGAAATGATCTTAGGTCATTGCTCATATTAGTCCACTTAGCCTAAATAACTAACCAAATGTGTAAAGTATCCCTTGATCCCATTGTTTGAGTCTTGCATGTACCCTTTTCTTTGTAGAAAACCTAAGTTACCTAGCCTTGTTAAATGTAAAATCTAGAAATTGGCCTTGGTTTTTCCTTGAATATTGTGCACCTTAACTATGGCAAAAAGCTTAAGTTAAGGGTGGCTACCAAAAGTGACCCTAGTTCATAGGTTGGATATTGTACACCTCGACTCAGGCCAAAAACCTAAGTTGAGGGTGCTTGGTGTAAGGACAATCACATATAATGGGGTGAAAGCTAGTGATAGATGGAAAAAAGGATAAAAATGCGCTCTGGGTGCAAGAAAAAATAAATTAATGCCTACACAATGATCCAAAACAAACAATGATGTGAAAACAAAAAGAAAGAGCTAAAAATGAGAGTAACACACCCATAAAAGCTTGAAATAGGAGAAAGGGATAATGAGTTGAAAAATGATAGTGTTGGGCGGCAAAAGTGTAGAATAACGTAGTATCAAGGAAAGATTTTAGCCACTATGACCCCAAAACATCATACCAAAGCCTTCTGAGCCTATGTTACAAGCCACAAAAGTCTAATAGTTATCCTAGTCAAAATATATGGAGGTCATAATCATGAGAATAGGGGCAAGTATATAGTGTTGAGCATATTATTCTAATATCTTTTGTGAAAGTGAGTGATTTATTAGTCCCAAGCATTGAATCTGAAGATATCATCGTGAATGGGATATGAGACTTGTTTCTATGAGGGCACTTGCATTGCATTATTGATCTTGGACTAGTTCAGTGATTGTTGCTTATCTTTGATTACCTTGCTTGTCATGGTTGAGCTGTCATATGTATTGATCTGCATTGGTTTACTTGATGGCTATCATATATGCATTTATAAGTGGTATGGGTATCTGTGCTTGACTTGGGGATAATTTGTGCCATTAGATTGAGGCATGTGTGTTACTATATTGTTTATGTAGATTGAGTATGTTGCTTGAGGACAAGCAACAATTTTAAGTTAAAGGTATTGATATGATGTCGAAATACAGCACTTTTGATGCTTAATACTTAGAATTTTATGTGTTCTCAAAGCAATGTTAGTAGGTTTGATGTGTTTTTATGTTTGCTTTTAAGGATTATAGGATTTGGCATGATTTTGGGCTAAGTGTGTAAATGTTGACATTTTTGCTGATCTACGACACCCTTTATGGATCATGGAAGTTTCCACGAGCCATAGAGTTGGTTTCGTAGCAAAATCCAGTGAAGGGGTGATTTGTTAAGTTAAATCTACAAACTATCACATGAGTTGTAGAATGAAATACCAGTCGTAGATGAGATTCTATACCCTGAGGGTCAAAAAGTGGGAAGTTGTTGAAAAGTCATTAGACGAAACCCCATATGAGCCATAAGTCTAATATGGGCCATAGAAAGGCCTCGTAGAAGCTAAACCAAGAATTGAAGATGAAGTCCACGAAGCCTCGATTACGGGTCATAGAACTTAGTACGGCCCATAGACATGCTCATATTGCCTGCCGAATCTAGTTCTCCTATTTTGTTTTGGATTTGTCTTTCTAAACACTATAAATAAGTTTTTTAGGTTATTTTCAGGAGGCAACAAGTAGAGAATGGCCAGATACATTGAAAAACACTTGAAACAATATTTTGTAATTTTAATTCATACTTTGTGGTTTCCATTGAAGAGCTTGGATTTCTTGTTCTTTATTTCATCTTTGTAAGTCTTAACTCTCTTATCTATATCAGGATTCTTGGATCTACAATGAATATGAGTAGCTAAATCCACAACTAGGGTTGTAAGAACCATGAAGAACTAACTAGGTAAAACCAGATAGTTCATATTTCTTGGAAAGTGTGTGTGCATGTATCAAAGAATTCTCTTTGTTTTGATTTCTTTTTAATAGTGGACAATGTTAGAACTCACCTAGTGTTATTGACTGGATCAATGTAGTAATGAATAGGAAAAAATATTAAATTATAGGACTCGATTGATGTTTTCTTATCTAATCAACCAAACGGGATCAAGGGGAGCTTGTACTGGAACAATAGGTAAAAGTTAGTATTTCACATTGCGGGGATAGGTCAAATCATGTAGTGCAATTTACCTCTCACCTGGATCAAAGGGTTTAGTAAACTTAACTTACCATTCTGCATGTCACACACTAGAAAAGAATGTGATTATCTAGTAATACCAAGTTAGGAAATCATGGGGAATGCAATACCCTAGTTACTCTTCTTACTGGTTTCACACACTTGTCTTAGTTTAGGATTATTTTCTGCAATCTTACAGACCCCCCCCCCTTTCGGGGAGATAAGTTGATTAATTAACTCGAATTGCTTGAAATTACTCTTAAGTCTACCATTTTCCTTGTGGTATCGGCCCTAACCTCAGTTTGGTTATATATCTTGACAATGACCCCTTTAACCTTTAAAAAGTAGGTGTATCTTGGGCGACATCAAGTCTCTCCTAACAGGGACGTTGATTTTACCATTGATCTTGAGTTGGGCACCAAGCCCATATCTGTTCCTCCCTGTTGTATGCCTCTAGTAGAATTTAAGGAGCTAAAAGAGCAGCTTCAAGGTCTTTCGAATAAGGTGTTCATATGTCTTAGTGCGCCTCTATGGGGTTCCCCTATTTTGTTCGTGAAGAAGAAGGATGGCTCTTTGAGGATGTGCATTGACTATAGGCAGTTGAACAAAGTGACAGTCAAGAACAAATATCCCCCCCTATGATTGATGATCTATTCAACCAGCTTTAGGGTGTAGTCATGCTATCCAAGATTGATTTGAGATTCGAATATCATTAGCTAAGGATCAGGGCTTCTGAAATTCCTAAGATAGCTTTACGAATGCGGTATGGTCCTTATTAGTTCCTTGTGATGTCCTTTGGGATGACCAATGCCCCAGCTGCATTCATGGAGTTTATGAATGGTGTGTTTTGACCATATTTATATTTCTTTATTATTGCTTTCATCGATGATATATTGATCTACTCCAAGACCAAAGAGGAGCATGAGCAGTACTTAAGGGTTGTACTTCAGCGACTTAAAGAGGAGAGGTTATATACCAAGTTCTCCAAGTGTGAGTTCGAGCTGGGTTCATTAGCATTCTTCGGTCATGTTGTGTCTAGAGAGGGTATTCGTGTTGATCCAATGAAGATTGATGTAGTTCAGAAATGGACTAGACCTACTTCAGCCATTGATATTCATAGTTTTATGGTTGAGCTGGTTATTATAGGTGTTTTGTTCAGGGTTTTTCTTCCATAACAGCCTGATTGACCAAGCTCACTCAAAAGAATGCTCCATTCTTGTGGTAGAATGAGTGTGAAGAGAGCTTCCCAAATCTCAAGTATTTGTTGACTACAACTCTTATTTTGACATTGTGAGAGGAGGGTGTGGACTTTACAGTCTATTGTGATGCATCTGGGATTGGTTTAGGTGGAGTCTTGAAGCAAAAGGGGAAGGTGATAGCTTATGTTTCTAGACAGTTGAAGACTTATGGGAAGAACTATCCCATCAATGACTTAGAGCTGGCAGCAGTTGTATTTGTATTGAAGCTGTGGAGACACTACCTTTATGGTGTTTATTGTGACATCTTCACCTATCATCATAGCTACAATACATATTCAGGTAAAAGGACCTCCACTTGAGACTGAGGAGGTGGATTTAGCTTCTAAAGTATTATGATATTAGTATGGCAGCTATACATGTGGAGGAGAGACCCTTGGCTAAGGATGTTCAGAGGCTACCTAATGGATTAGTGACACTGCAAATTTCTTAGGATAGTGGTGTACTTACTATTATGGAGGCTTGTTCTTTATTGTTGGATCAGATTAAGAGCCATCAGTTTGAGGATGAGAGGTTATGTCAGATTTGTGACAAGGTATTAGAGGGGAGGCTAAGGAAGCCAAACTTGATTTAGAGAGATTTTTTTAGCATTTAAAGTCGTGTCTGTGTGCCCAAGGTTGGTGATTTGATCATATTGATACTTGATGAGGCTCACTGTACTAGCTATTATATCCATCCAAGGCAGCGAAGATGTATCATGATTTGAATGAACATTATTGGTTGTGTTTGCATGAAGAAAGACATATCAGAGTTTGTAGCCAGATATTTGACATGCCATCAGGTCAAGTGTGAGCATTTGAGGCTAGGTGAGGAGCTTCAGAGGACACCCATTCTCAAGTGGAAATGAGAGCGCATTTCCATGGACGTTTTTGTTGGCTTACCTTCTACAGTGGGGGGGTTTTGACTTTATATGGGTAGTAGTTGATCAGTTAACCAAGTCTGCCCACTTCATTCGATCAAAGTGAAGTATACAATTGAGATACTGACCCAGCTTTATATCAATCAGATTATGAGATTTCACGAAGTCCTGGTGTCTATTGTATTTGATAAAGGGTTGCTGTTTACTTCACACTTTTAAAGGGCCTTACATCATGGGTTGGGTACCTATTTGGATCTGAGTACAACTTTTCACCCCATACTAATAACCAATTGGAGAGGATCATTCAGGCATAGAGGATATTTTCTGAGCCTATCTTATTAACATTGGTGCTAGATGAGACAAGCTTGGCCTTAGTGGAGTTCTGGTACAACAATAGTTATCATTCCATCATTCCGATGGCCCCTGTTGAGGCTTTATATGGCCACAGGTATAGATCACCCATCGAATGGTTTGACACGATAACAATGGTCAACATGGGCATTGATATGTTGAGAAATAACATAGAGTGAGTATGGTTGATTCAGAGTAGATTGGTGACAACCTAGAGTCACCATAAGAGCTATACGGATAGGCGGATTCGACCATTGGATTTTATGGTTGGTGACATGGTTTGGTTAAAGGTCTCACCCTTGAAGGGTGTTATTAGATTTGGGAGGAAAGACAAGCTCAGTCCGAGATTTAGTAGTCCTTTTGAGATACTAGACAAAGTGGAAGGTGGCTTATAGAATTGCCTTCCCACCCAACCTATCTTCATTCCATCTTGTGTTTCATGTTTCGATGCTATGACATTATATTCTAGACGAGTCTCACATGATTTTCATGGATTCAGTTGAGTTCAGCCCTGAATTGACTTATGAGGAGCAGTCAGTGACCATATTGGTTATGCAGGTGAGTAAGTTGAGAACTAAGGAGATCGCCTCAGTAAAGGTCCAATAGAGCCACAGGCCCGAGAGCGAGGCTACATGAGAGATAAATTCAGATATATGTGCTACATACCCTCAGTTATTTTAGCCTTCAGGTATGTCCCTTATTTCATGTTCGAAGACAAAGATTGTTTTTAGTAGTGGATGATGTAACGACCTCGAAGGTCATTTTTTGCATTTTTGACCAAATTACTATTTTTCCCATCCCAAAAGCTATCTTGAGTCATTTTTGGTCAAGTCTAACAGTTGAATTTCGAAAATCTTGTAAAACATTGGAGTTTTGCCAAAGGAGGAGTTTTAAAAAGGTTTAAAGTAGAAAATTTTGAGTTTTAAGATCATTTTGACTTTTGTGTGTCAAAATTTAATTTCGTTGATTCCATCAATTCTGAAATGTCGAATCTGGTCTAGGAGAACTTGCAAAACTGAATTCAAAGTTAAAACAGAGATTTTAGGCCCAAAGTTGCATTTTTCAATCATTTTGGATCATAGGTTTGACTTTCATCAACATACAAAGTTTGGAGGCTCGGATCAAAATTCTATCAGTTCCACAGGTTCCAAATGATGAAACTAACGCTAGAAATGGCTTCGTCATAACATTTAGAGCTTCGATGAATATTTTGAGTTTTTGAGTCCGAAATCAGTTTTAATGATCCTTCTCAGGTTTTAGGCCACAGAGGTTCCAGATTTAAATTCTGATGGTTCCATTGAGTCTAGAACTTTATTTCCGGTAAGGTTCCATGTTTGGTTTGTGTTCACAAGGTTTTGAATGAATCCTGAGGGTCTTAGTTATGATTTGTTTTTGGCTCTGTGTTGCAGGTTTTTAGCAGTTCTGGTGCAGGTGAAGTTATTCTCTGCATTTGTGCCTCTAGTTCTGTGTTCATAGAGGCCAATTTATTTAGACCTCAGCATTTGCGGGAGAGGGACTGTGTTCGTTAAATTATGGGAGCTAGGCTCCATAAGCCTCGGCGTTCGTGGAAACTTCTTTGTGTTCGCAGAATGCAATGATTAGATTAGCCTCCGTGTTTGTGGATCCTCATTTACATTCGTAGACTGTTAATTATGCTTGAATAGTGTAGTCTCTTAAAAGACATGTTTTATTCATTTCTCACCATTTTTAACAATCCAAGTTTCGTTTTAGAGAGGGACTTCAAGGTTTTTCAACGTAAATTGATAGGGTAACTATTTTCTAACCTTTTTTATTGATTAAATTGTATTTCAACTTATAATTTAGGATTGCAGAATTCGGGGATTTTTCCGGCTTTGATTTTTAATTTTAATTGATGATTACTTCCTCATCTTAACTCTCTTTTCAAAATGGTGTTTACCATTGAACTCCTTCTTATTTGGGGAATATTTTTATGTATTTATTTTCAGATTTTGGCCACTATTTTCGGCATGGATTCTTTTTTACCACTTTACCTTTTCTGTGAATTGATTGATTTTAGTATCATTAGATTCATTATGTGATTGTGATCATATATTTGTATGATTTTGGTTGTTTGAGGTGCCGTAAAAAAGGGAAGGTATCACATTTGACTTGATTCGAGTCTATATATAAGGCAAGCGGACTTACTTCTAACCTTTTGTTAAGTATGATCAAACCTTGTATGCTCTTTTGTGTGTAGAATTGAGTACTTTTAGGCGGAATTGTATCTCATAGTCTTGATTTTGAGGTTTTCAGAGTTAATTACATTGAAATATTGATTTGTGAATTTAATTACGAATTGTACCTCTTGTGGTCTTGTGGATGATTTGATATTAATACTGAGGTGATACGTATGTTGAGTTGAATATGACATATATATTGAGACATTGATGGTATTGATTCATTGGTGATACTGAGACACTGATGATATTGATCCATTGATGATAATGATAAAATGATAATGTAGACATATTGATGATATTGAAACTACGCAAGTATTGAAATTATTATGATCTGGACACTATGATATAAATGTGATCATGCACACTGCATTTATTATTACATATGCACTGATATTTGTGATGGCTTTGGTTGAGAGATGATTAAGGTAACCTGTGGCTTGGTGGTCGGGTCTCTAGAGGTCGATGTTAGCCAAGGTTTTTTCCAACCAGCCAAGGTGATATTCCGGTGGATATTGAGTCTGAGTCATATTCTGGACGAGTCCGAGGTCTTTTTTGGAGAGGTGATTATTGGCTGATGTCTCTGTCACACCCCAAAGAGAGAGGAGGTGCACTGGCACCCGATACTGTTATTGGCCAGGTAATCCACTAAATATGCTAGTTAACTAAACTAGAGACCAGAAGAAAATCGGGTAGCATGATGTCTGAAAGACTAAGCCTGGACATTTTAGGTCAAGACCTGGTCAACAGTAAATCATGTACATCAAAATAGGTAAACCAAAATGATAGAGTACTAGTAAGCTGACAAGGCTACAACAATAGAGGTACATGCACACACTATATATACATGCCAATCTGATGACTGGAGACTGAAAGGCACAAAGGAACCAACCCACAATAACATGTCCACAATAGCCTCTAAGAGGATCACTAACACTGCTGGGACAGGGCCCCGACTATACCTAATTGTACAACAAAAATTAAGCATCCTGTGAAAGCTCTAGGAAGAGGTGGAGCTTACCAACTCACAGCTGAACGGGGCTCCTAGTGGAGGGGTAAATCACAACCCCTACCTGAACCCACACATATGAAATAATAATGCAGCATCCCCGGGCAAAAGGACGTCAGTACAAATAAACATGTACTAGTATGTAATGCAAGAAGTAAACTCATAGATAACCGTAGTAAGAAGGTTAATAGAAATACCACATGTAACCAAACTCAAGTAGCCTTAATGGCCAATAAGAAACCTCCAAGTGGCCAAATATGCAATGTATGCTCGAGTATCGCATGTCGTGAATACATATATATAGGTGCAAAGGCATGACATACCCAACCAAATGCTAGCAATGGTGGTCCTTTCCGGTAGCTAACCGGCATCATATCTTCCAACCTGTGGTCATCTATACCATATACATATATATATATATATAACTCATTTGGGCGAATAGGCACAATACCTTTGATTATAGCTCGAAGTCCACGCATAGATGCATATAGTAGGCCATAGCAAGAACTTAGCCAATCTTGGATCATTGGTACACTTATTCTCATAACATCATAATCATTATCACTTAGCCAATCTTGGATCATTGGTACACTTATTCCCATAACATCATAATCGTTGTCATAGCATATACACATGACCCGTGGGATCTTATATGTCTTTTTAACAAGTTTGGGAACTTAACAACATTTAGAGTGAAGCCTTAACTTTGAAAATGTTCATAAATGTGCTTTATATAATGCTTATACTTGGTCCCATGTCAATTAGTAAAAGAAAGTATTTAAACAGGATCAAGTGCCTTTGTCATTTATATAGGAGCATTTCACTAGAGAATATTAGAAACCAATGCATTACTTGTTAAATGCTTCAATTATATTTTTGTATGGAAGAAGGACCAATTATGAATACTAAATTCCCTTCGCATTCTACATTTATTTTAATGGAACTACACCAAGAGGAGAACCACCTCGAACATATGAATAGGTAGCCGAGAAAACTGACAAAATGATATATAGATATTGAATGTCCAGTTTAAGCGAATGAATGGAATTTCAACCTAATACCATCATAAATATAACTCAATTGTAATCCCAGTTCCTTTCATAGAAGGTCTTTCTAGCAACTGAATAGTAAGATATCGCATTTGACGTTTCGGGAAACTTCTCGGATTTCATGCTAAAAGGAGGGAACGGATCTTAGCCTTAACATATCTCTCCAACGATCGCCCAATTGCTCAAAGTTCTTTCACAAATGTCTTTCCTTACGTCCTGAGCTTCACAACCAATATATATAAATAACTTATAACCACCTATAAACAGTCCATAAATTAACATTAATCAGCAGCAGATTTCCCATATAGCATTTACGCGAGTAAACGTTCATAAAACTTCATAAAAAAATTATCGTAAAAGAGCCCCAAGATTATTACATGAACATATCAGATGCAAACCTAGAATAATCAGCAAGAACACCATTTTTTCAGACCAAGAACAACTCCAAACACAGCTAAGAGGAGGGGAAAATAATTGCAAAGCGTAAGGCACGCATTTCTAGGCACAAATACAAATTTTAACGGTAAAAATATGAAAAACTTACTCAAATCCCTTTGATACCTTGAGAGAACTTTTCCTTCAGTTTATAAACTGTTTGGGGACGAAATGGCACTGATTTGAGCTTTAAAAAGCTCAAATTAGCCGACATTAAGGTGGGTTGACCCGACCCGACCCATGACCCGTTTTCCTGCTCGGGCAGTCTCGGTAAAACTGTCATAACTTGTTATTCTGAGGTCGGTTTGATGAGCGGTATTTTTTGTTGCAAACTAGACTTATAGATCTTCAATTTGATAGGTCATGAACCTTCTAACCCTTTATATTTTGGGAGATATGTCCTGATACATTTAACCAAAATTTAAGAAGGATTTCTTAAAGAAACTTACGGTAACTTTGGCCAACCTTTATCTTGCAGCTTTTTTTATTCCAAAACTTAATGTATGACCTTTGTGCTATTAAATAACATTTAAAAAATATATTATTAGCAAATTATAAACTTTTAGTCCCATCCGAAAAGTGAAACCTAACTTAAACCTTCCAAAAAGGGCAAGGTTCCACTTGGGCCATTTCTTTATCCCCGAATGTGTATTTAGGGGATTCCTTTGACTTCAAATATTAAGTCTTTGATATTACAGCTTATTGTTAGACTTATTATCCCTATGAGCTAGCAAAAATCACATATTCCTTATATAACGCCACATTATTTATATAAGGGAAGAAGAGAAATACAGGGTCTCAATCTATACTAGCAATGTTCTTGTATACATAGTTTATGTGTGTGTGTATATATATATACACACATATATATACATATACATCTGAATGCATCTCCATCATTTGACACTGCATCGCATTATCTACATCTCATGGTATCCACATCATCTCATAGCATCCTTACTTTGATGCTATCTTATGGATTGTTGATTAGACTAGATATTTTTTGTACCCTTTTCATGTATCAGTTTTATATTTTGAGATATGATGTTATATGATGAGTCTATATTATACCTTTGAATGTTTATATTACATACTTATTGTGCTGGGACTTTCTGAGTATAGGGCTATAGTTCGGTGGTTTGTGGTTAGGAGTTAAGGAATTATTGAGTTGTTCACTACTTTACTTTAAGATAGTTTCCATTTGCTTAGTACCTCGTTGTTTGGTGCTCACCCCTTACTATATTTATATAGGTTGTCCGCTCGGTCTTCCTTGTCAGCTTCCTTTATTCAGGATCGAGCTTCAGGATCACTCGTGAGGTAGATATTTGTTCCTACGATAGGCCTTCGAGGATTTTTATTTTATGTTTTGTTTTGTTTAAGAATTAGACATTTGTGACATGTATTTCATTTGAGTATTGTGTATAGAGAAGCTGGTACATGTGACACCAGTTCTGGGAAGGTTGTAGTTTTGATCCCCTATGCCTATCTATCTTATTAGACTATTTATCTTTTGCTTTT
This sequence comes from Solanum rostratum, assembly GCA_029948455.1. NCBI lineage: Eukaryota > Viridiplantae > Streptophyta > Magnoliopsida > Solanales > Solanaceae > Solanum > Solanum rostratum. Next base: position 47,860,331 of record CM057047.1, on the reverse strand, counting down.
ATTATTATGCTAAGTGTTTTTGTCCTTGGGCTTACTCACCTTGGGGGTTAGATGAGTGCCATCACACCTGGATTTTGGGTCATGACAGTGGAGGCCTAACTTAGTGAGCACTGCGTTCACGGGCAAGCCTCTGCATTCACGGAGGTATCGAGATTGTTGTGATCCGCATTTGCGAAGTAGATAATTCCCTAAAGCAGTTATTAATTTTTAAAATGACGTGTTTCATCATTTTTCACCATTTTTAATATTCCTAGCTTAATGTTGGAGAGATTTCTTAAGGATTTTCAAGACAACATATTTGGGTAACATATTTCTAACTTATATCTTCAATTTTTATTGATTAATTTGTGATGTTAAAATGAACATTGGGGATTTTAGTTGGAGAAATTGGGATTTTCTTGGACAGTGATTTTTGATAGAAAAATGGTGATTATGAGTACATTTTAACTCTTTTTCAAAATGTTTTTCACCATTGGATTCCTTAATACATGGGGAACATTTTGATGTAATGATTTTCAAATTCCGGGAACTTTTTTGGAAGAGATATTTGGACCATTTTTCCTTTTCACATAATATGCTTGATTTTTGTGCCATTGGTTTTGTGTTAATATTGTGAATCCATATTTGACTAGATTGTGACATTTTGGGTGCGAATTCAAGGAGGAAAGCTCTTATTTTTACTTGATTTGGCTATTGATTGGAGCAAGTAGATTCCTAAACCTTCTTAAGCTTACTCGATCACTATATTTCCTTTACTTGTGACTTAGAATGATTGAGAAATTGATATTGGCTAAGTTGAACTTTGTAAATTGTGAGAATTTTGATTAAATTGTGAAATTCCTTTATGATATGGAAGTTAAGGTTAGGGATTGATACTTATTGACTTGGTTTTTTATATTAAATTGTGGATCCTGTTATGTTTGATCATTGTAGACATTGAAGATATTGTTGTTGAGTTTCACTTATGGGGTAGAGAATTTACTATAAGTTTGGAAAGGATCAATTAGTATACCTTGTAAATTATGATATTAGACTTGAAGTGATATAGATGTGGTAATGTGGGCTCTTGCATGCACTTCTCATTATTCCATCATATGAATATGTTCTTGTCTGAGTTCCATTGATGTAACACTGTTGTGAAATAGGGAATGGGCCATACGAGCCATGGCATGTGGCATTGATATAAAATAGGGAACGGGCCACAGGAGGCGTGGCATAAGACACTTGATTAGACTAGGAATGGGACACACGAGACATGGCATGACACATTGATTATACATGGAATGAGCCTTATGAGTCGGGGCAGGTACATGGATGAATATGTCCTCCATGGGTTCCAGCTTGATTATATCAACAAATGTGTATCGTCAGACAGACATGCATCATGATTACTGAACATTGCATTGATTCATTTTATTTCATATCATTTTATTGCCTTTCATACCATCCTACCTTGTGATTATGACTTGATTCGGTTGTAGAGATTTGATATGATTATGTTTAGACTGTATTTGCTAAGTATTTGACATTACCTTGAGATATCTGTGGTATAATCGAGTTGAATATTGAGATATTCATTGTATATCTAATCTATACTTTATGACAGTTGTTGGGGATATTTGTTGTGTTGATCGTCTCTCTCACTCTGTCTCTGTCTCTCTCAATATCTATATATTTATATATCTATCTCTCTCTCTGTTCTCTCTCTCTCTCTCTCTCTCTCTCTCTCTCTCTATATATATATATATATATATATATATATGTATATGTATATTATTGTTGTTGTTGTTATTGTCCTGAGACTTTTCTGAGTGCAGGTGTGTAGTTTAGCGGTACGTGGTTGGTGTGGAAGGAGTATTTTTGTTCAATCTTCTTTACTTGCATTTAGATCTTCTTGATGAATGCATGTTGATTGGTGCTCACCTATTGCTACATTTTTGTAGGTTGTGAGCCCGGTCCCTCTTGTTAGATTCCCAGTGTTAGGATCCAGTTTCAGGATTTCTTCAGAGGTAGTTGCTTGTCTCGTTGGAAGACCCTGGAGGATTCTTTATCATGTTATGTTCTATTTGAGGACCAGACATTGAGACTTGTGTTTTCTTTAAGTATTATTATTTAAAGGATTGGACATGTGACTCTAGTTTTGGGATGGTTTTTAGTTCGATTTTCTTATGCTTATCTACTATTCTAGTCATTACTTCTTCCACTTTTAGTATTATGTAATGACTAAGCAAGTTTAGGTTGACTTGTCTTGATGGGTTAGGCAAGTTACATCATACTCTATTTCTATGTCATGGCAATTAGACAGATCACCAGGACCATATCCTTACCTATATTCAGTGCTAAAGAGCCAACTCATGAGGCTATTGTTGAGGCCCTAACTCCGGGCAGAGGTAGATCTAGAGGACGTGGTAGGGCCGAGGATGAGCTCATGGTTCAACACCTTCGAGAGATTATGACATAGGTATCACACCCGAGCCTCCAATTAAGCCTAGATAGCACTAGGCTCCTCTGGACGCCGAGGATACTATGACTATTTCAAGGAACTCTTCAGCAGATGATAGGCATGCTTGAGACTATTGCCTGAGGAACACCACAGAGACCAGCTAGGGTGAGGTTCCCCCTTCTCAAATGTCGGAGCAACCCCATGATTTCCATGAGTTTGTAGCAGATCATTTAGATTTTGTAGGCCAGATACCTTATATACCTCCTCACATATTAGTTGATATATCAACACCGATGGTTCCTCCAGCCTAGGTTGCTTATGAGTCTGTATTGGCAGCAGATGACCAATAGAGGTATGAGCAGTTTTAGAAGATGAAACCACCCCAACATCAAGGTGGTAACGGAGAGGATGTATATGATTTCCTTACCTTGATCCATGAGATGTTGGAGGTCATAGCCTTAGTGGGTTTTTCGGGAGTTAGGTTTGTTGCCTTACAGTTTTGAGGAGTAGCACAATAGTGGTGGTGGTTTTATATGCGCTCCGGGCTAGTACGGTCCCCACTAGCCGAGCGTGAGATGTTTTTAGAAGCTTTCTAGGAGTGGTCTATCCCTTGAAGTGTTTGAGAGAAGTGCGGGTCTAGATTCGAGACTCTGACTCAAAGAGGTATGATAGTGAGTATGAGGCTAGATTCTTTTAATTGTCTCGACATGCCATATCTTTGATATCTACAGAAGCAGAGAGGATCTGTAATTTAATGAAGGGACTGCCATTCTCTATTCGCTCCTATGTGTTCAAGTCTTCACGCGAGAGTGCATCTTCTCAGACCATAGTGGGTACCTCCAAGGAGGTAGAGTTTTTGCTGAGGGAGATGTTTGGAAACCCCAAAAGGGTCCGAGCATTCGTTCATTGCACAGGTATCTTATTAAGAGGTAGGGGATTCAACAAAGGAGGCGGTACTTCTCAACACCGAGGTCCAATTCATGCTTCATTGCCAACTTCAAAGGGTGGTCAACGCCTTATGTTTCACATAGTTATGGACATGCATCATCCAGTTCTCAACAGAGGTCTATGGGCTGAGGTGGTTACAGTATTCTCCCTCTATCTTCTTAGAACTCTTCTTACCTCATGCAATGTTTTGCGTGTGGTTCCCCAGATCATGTGATTAGATTGTTTCCTCAGCAGACTCATGTGGGACCACATCGCTCTTATTCAGCCGCACCACTATGAGATCAGGCTCCTCAAGCTAGAGATGCATCCCCTTATACTAAGAGTCATGGCAGGGGGTAGCCAGGTAGAGGAGGGCATACTCCAGGGAGGGGTACGAGTGATGCAGCGGAATACAAGGGGGTATAGGTGTCATGACCCAAAATGGATCATGACTAAAAAGAATGAAATAAAGTGGAAACCAACACAACATAACATATCTGTCTCCTAAAACCTGGAAACATGAGTATAAGAGCATCTAAATAGTATGAAAGGTAAGTACATTTTTTTCAAAATAAGATACAAGATTGTCTCATAACATCTAATACAAAGTCTGAAAGAAAGCTATAAAGAGAGTCCCAAAGATCAATGGCGACTCGAAGTCTGAGCCTCGGCACTGAGATCTGGATGGTATCAATAATACTTAGATGGTATAATCAACTAACCTTTCCTGAACCCTGAGCATGATCTGTAGGGAGGAAACAAAGTAAGGGTGAGCACATCAAACTATAACAAATAGGTTCAGCCGACTAGGTAAGATAAATCAAGCAAGTATGTAATAACGAAGAATACTATCACCTGCAAGAAAAGGGGTTAGTGTACAATGTAAACCATATACATATTAGTAGAATAAAATATTAGTAATTGTCAAAGATATAATGCATATGCAATGTATGGAAGCAATTCAGGAGGAGGAAATACAGAAGACACTGGTGCCGATGTATATATCTACCGAGCTGAAGCTACTAGGTAGTACCCATGGAGATCTCGTCAAACCATATGTTGGCGGACTCTGACATCGATGACACCTCAGTGGACTCTGTCACCAATGTGCATGCATTTATTGAGCTAAAGCTACAAGGTAGAACCCTTGGGAGTCTCATCAAACCATATATAAGGTCTCTCAAGTGTCACGACGTTCGCTGGCGTCGATGATACCTCGGTGGATGCTGGCGCCGATGGACAGGGTTATAGTACGATGATGGACTCTGGCACCGATTATACCCCAGCATACATTAGCACTGGTAGAGAGATATAAAAAGGAATACATGTCCATATCAGAATATATAGATACATAACAACAATAACATGTCTCGGCAGACTTTGGCGCCACTAAATAGTGTATAAATGCATAACAACAATAACATGCCTCAGTGAACTTTTGCGCAACTAAACAGTATATCAATGCATGACAATGATGATCAGATAAATATCAAATATAAAATATCTCAGCGGACTCTGGCGCCACTAAGCAGATCTAAATTAAAACAGTTATCAAAGGGCTAATGCAATATAGATGCAACGCATGTCAAACTGGAGTACAGGATGTATATCCAACATGATGTTCCTCGGCGTACTTTGGCACCGGCAACTAGATCTCAAGTAGTGTGACTATCTCAATATCTCAGCATCTTTGATAATAAAAACATCAAGGTAACTACTCTTTAAGTCCCAAACCATGCTCATCATATAACCACTGTGTCACAATTACTATCAATTTATCACGTATTCCCCCCAAATGGTGTCACAAGTATCATATTATCACATTAATACCAACATTTATCAAAATCAAAGGTTTCATCTCAATTTATCAAAAGTATCTCCATTTACTCAATTTTCAGTATAATCGAAATCACACTTTTATTAAGAATCAATCATATCAAGCCCTTGGCTCACACATTGATGTGTTGTCAAAATACAACACTTTTGATACTTAAAACTTGTAATTTTGTGTTTCTCAATGCGATGTTAGTAGGTTTGATGTGTTTTTGTGTTTGTTTCGCAGATATTTTAGGGTTGACACTATTTTTGGGGCAAAGTCTACAAAAGTTGGTGCAGTTGATGGTCTACGAGACCCATTACAGACCGTAGAGTATTATACAAGTCGTAAAAGAGGTTTCGTGTGCAATTCCAGTGAAGGGTGTATTTTTGAAGGTGAATCTACGAACATACAAATGAGCCATAGGAGACTTCACAAGCCATAAACTGAGTATCAAACGTTTAGGATTAGAAAGTGATGACTTGCATAAATTCTATTAGATGAAACCCCCTATGGGTCCTAGATTCTCATACGGGACGTGGAGAGGTGTCGTAGAAGACAAGTCTAAAATTAAAGCAATAGTTCACGAAAGCCTGATTATGAGCCATAAACTATTATGCGGCCCGTAGAGCACCTCGTAGAGCCTACTGACCCAGTTGTCCTATTTCGTTTTGGTTTTGTATTTTAAACACTATAAATAGGTTTTTGTAAGGACCCGAATTTTCGAGCAACTTTATCGGACCTCATAATGTTGTCCCGAGAGAAACTTTGACCTAGTGTCGCTGTATGGGAGGTCCACACGGCCTATATGAGGCCACACAGACTATGTGGCCTCCAGTGGAGAGGTACTTGGCCATAATTTCGATTATAGGGATTCAATAGAGAGTTTTGGGCTAAGTGTGGGCACACGGCCACCCACACAGTCCGCGTGGTGTGCTACGGACCGTGTGGCCGACCATATAAGCTCGCGCCATGAAACTTTTCTAAGTACGAATTACCGTCTCATGAATTTTCATGCAAGAATTTTCTAAGTGTCGTCTCACGGCCCTTGGCATAACCCGTGTAGTGTCATACGGACCATGTAGCGATTCGTATGGCACCCTTTTTCTTTAGAAAATTTTAAGTGTTAAACATTGCAAAATTTTGTTTAAGTGCCACCTTATCACGGGTCGTGTAAGGGCCAGTGAACCCGTGACGGCCCATTTTTCATCCGTTTTGTTAATGGCTTTCACGTAAATATGACTTATTTTAATTGTGTTTTATGACCTTTTTACCTGTCCTAGGCCCCTAAATCAGCTGATACTTTTCCATTCTAATTCATTCTCATGGAAAACACTCTCACCCTAAAATCATCCCTAAAGAACCCTCCTTAAGCTCTCCTCTCGAGACTCAAGCTAGGGTTCAATCGAGATTCAACTTCAAACTAGATTCTTCTCAATTTTAGCCTTTCAATCAAGGTATGTGGTATTGATTCTTGGTCCATTTCAACCAAGAAGACCTAAACTCTTTTTAATTGATTTTCATGAATTTTAGCTTACTTTAGATGTGGGTTTTCATTATTTGATTTTATTAAATTCAATTGATGTATGGGTTGTACTTATTGATGATTTTAAGTTGATTTAAGCCCTTATATTATAGTTTGCATAGGGATTATGAAATTATGAATATGCATGTCCCTTTTAAAGCTTGATTTATGCATGGTTATTTATTTTATGGTTTAAGCGTGGATTTAACTATGGATTTACTTCAATTTCATATTATAATGTTGATTTTAGCTTGAATCTATATTACCCATATTATTCTCACATCATGCATTGCATTTGCATTCATGAACATTGGTCTTTATGGAAATAATGAGGTGGGTTAAGCCCAATTATGTTTTATGAAATGATTTTGATAAGATATTAGTTATGACAAGAATGTGATCACATACATGTCTTATGAATATGGCTTTTGAGCATTTTGGGTGCTTGCACCATTCCGTATTTGTAATCTAGCTAGTCCGATACATGAATATTATAAGTACAAACTATGATTTGGCATTTGAGCTTAAATGTGCATTTATCAGATTTGAAATGACTATTGCCTTTTTGATAGTATATATATATATACTATATGTATTCTCGTGGGATATTGACTTAGCGCTAATGGATTGGGGGTGTCATGGCTATCCCCATGGGTCCTCTCCCTTTCGTCGAACTACGTGCCTAAAATATGTTATAAGAATCCTATACGAAACGGGTGATGTTCTCGTAAGGTGAAGTATTATGTTATGATATGAAAATCCTTTCTGAAATTAGAGATGTGCCTTTAAGGGGGTTGTTTCATACAAAATGGGTGATGTTCCCGTAAGGTGAAGTGTGGTTTACCTTTGGCAAGTAGACCATCTCTGTACCGGTGAGGGAATTTCATCGAGATTCCAAGTACTAGCTCACTTGGTCTTACTCATGTCGATTGAGGTCACATCCCTGCTATAGATAAGTATTATTGCATTTCATGCATCACGAATTTCATGGCATATTGTATACTTCTTCCTTGGATATATGATTCCTTCAATATTATGTGCCCTTGTCATCTAACATTGAAATGCAAGTTGATAAATCATATGCATTCCGTGCCCGCATACTTAGTACATTCAAGCATACTAACGCATACTCTATGCCTACATGATTTTACCATGTAAGGTCCGAGTGCTACAACTATCCACTACTTGACGAGTAGCTCGAATCGAGAGAGTTGAACTTATGGTGAGACCCATCCTCCAAGGACAAGAACCTTCCTTCTACCTGTTATATCCTATGTCTACTTTCTTATTTGAGGGTGAGCCCGGGACATGTCTTGGCCCCCGTTCCATCTTATAAATAGAGGCATCCTTGGATATCCTGTAGACTCTCGTAGATTTTATATGTTATGTGTTGTATTTGAAGTTTATGATTTCCGTTATCTATTGGATATGGCTATTTTGGATTGATTATGGGAATTATGATATGTATGCATGTTTGGTGTGGAAATATGGAAGGTCTGAAGCCCCGATTGCCCCCATAGAGTAAGTCCTACTTACCCGCCCCATAGTTCTTATATGTTATGTGGTATGTGAATCCACGTAAATCCCTTTCCCCTTGATGTCCCCATAGCCCGAGTCATACTTTCCCATCCCTTAGTCTTATGTGTTTATTTATTAAATGTGCTTCCGAACCAATGATGTGGATTTGGATACTTCAAAGCTTGTTTGGAGACTCTCGGGTTCCCATTTGCCATGTCACTTCTACGCCCTTGTCCCCGGTCGTGACAAAAGATGGTACCAGAGCCCTAGGTCTATAAATGGTCCTCAGAGTCCAACATGCCACGTTAGGTAGAGTCCTATTCATGGGTGTAAAGTGCACCATACCTATGAGTGGGAGGCTACGAAGGTGTTCTAGGAATTGCCTCACTTCCTCATGACTTACGTCATGCTATGGCTCATATATTTGGTCTCTTTATCTTGATGGTGTCATTGCTCCATTTAAGAAGATGCCTCGAGAAAGACCCTACCCATCAAGGCCGGCTCTGATTGATGAGGATCAAGCACCTCAAGGGCCTGTGGATGAACCCATCTCTAACGGTGAATTTTGTACAGCCTTGCCATGCTTTCCCAGGTGGTGACATCTCAGACTAGGTAGGCTAATCTTCCACAAGATCCTACACCAGCTTCTAAGGTGCGGGATTTCACCTGGATGAACCCTTCAGGGTTCTATGGGTCGAAGACTGATGAGGATGCTCAGGAGTTCATTGATGAGCTCACCAAGATATTGAACATTATGGGTGTCACTTATGAGGAGAAAGCTAAATTGGCTGCCTATCAACTGAAAGATGTGGCTCAGGTGTGGTACACCCAATGGTCTATGGAGAGTGTTTGCGGTGGTGATGTCAATTGGGAGGAGTTCAAACTTGCCTTCTTGGATTGCTTCTTTCAACTTGAGCTTAGGGAGGACAAGATGATTGAATTTATCATCCCCAAGAAAGGAGGTATGAGTGTGAGGGACTATGCCCTCAAATTCACAAAACTCTCCAAGTATGCTCCGTCACTTATGGCTAACCCTCGTGCAAGGATACACAAGTTTCTTTTCTGGTATCTCTGATTTGCTTGTAAACCAATGTCATACTGCCATGCTCATATGCAATATGGGTATTTCTAGACTCATAGTATATGTTGAATAAATCAAAGGGGAGAAGCTCAAAGAGAGTAGGGCACACGATCCTAAGAGGGCCCGTTTTGATGGTGGATTATCAAGTTCTCGGAGTGGTGGCTTTGGTCATTTCCATCAGGGCCAAGGTTTTGGTGCTCGGATTGCTAATGCTCAGATACCTCCTCCTAGGATATCGGTTGGTGGTGGACAAGGGTATACTTTGTGTGGCAAGTGTAGGAAAGCCCACACGCGTGCTTGTTAGAGGGATTTGGGTGTTTGTTATAGGTGTGATGATAAAAACTACAAGGTTGCTGATTGTCCTAGGAACGTTCATAGAGGCCAAGGTCAGGTAGCTCAAGGTGTTCAAGGACAACAAAGATCTCCCCAAGGTGTTGCTCTAAGGAACAATAGGTTCTATGTGCTCCTCGCCCCTCAAGAGGTAGAGGAAGCTCCAGATGTCGTGACTGGTATGTTAAAAGTCTTTGATTTTGATGCTTATGTTTTGCTTGACCGGGGTGCAAATCTGTATTTTGTGAATCCTCTGTTGGCTGTTAAGTTTGGTTTGAGTCCTAAGATTTTGAAGGACCCTTTCTTGGTTTATACTCTCGTAGTTGAATTTGTTATTGCACATAGAGTCTATCATGGTTTTCCAGTTTCTGTGTTGCACAAAGTTTTCCCGTGTAACCTTGTGGAACTTGAGTGTCACGACCCGGGGTTAGGGCCTAGATGTGACACCGCGAATGCGGACCCAAGAGTCCCCAAACAAGCCTCAGTTATCAGAATCCACATCATCCAGTTCAAAGGTATCTAAATACATATAATTAAATGCCAGAAATCCAATCTCAGGATTCCATTCATTTATAGATAAGAAATACGATAGTCGGAAAAGCCTCATCTAAGAAAGGTTTACGGAGTGCCCAACATTTGCCTCTAATCAAGGAATAGGGCCAGGACAAGTTCCGAGCTCACCCTCAACAAAAGAACATACATAAAAACATAAGAATTAACTAGCTCGCCCTCGGAAGACGGGGCTCACCGCAAAAGTCTTCAAGAACGGACTATTCGTCCAACGGTTGGTACCCAAATTGTTCGGTCCCTACATGGTAATATTATGTAGGCATAGAGTATGTGTTAGTACATTTGAATGTACTAAGTATGCGGGTATGCAATGCATATGACTTACCGAACCTGCATACCAATGTTAGATGACAAGGGCTCAAAATATACAAAGATCATATAAGCAATGGAATTTGATATACAAGATGGCATGGAATTCATGATGCGTGCAATGCGATAATGCACCTATATACGGGGATGGATTATAATCGACAAACCAAATCCACGCGAGTTATTACATGAATTGGACTGATTGGGACCTTCCACCGGTAGGGAGAAGACTACTTGCCAAAGGTAATCTACATCACACCTTACGACCGTGCTTTTCGGTGGATGGTCACCTTCCTTATGACCACGCTTTTTAGAAGGATTTATAAAAATCATGTCCAAACATGTCATAGCATAAGCAAGATACACGAATATCATCCGTCCCTATGTAGGAACATAGTTCAACGAAAGAGGGAGGGCCCTCAATCCATCAGTGCTAAGTCAACCACATCCCACTAGAATACTTATGTATATAAATATATGTGCTTTCAAGAGAGTCAAGTACCTATTTCAAAATGTTCAATGCACGTTTAGGCTCAAATGCCAAATCACAAGATCAAGATCAAAATCAAAATTCTCATGCAAGGAATAGCTCATCTACATGTACAAGATGGTGCAAGCACCCAAGATGCTCAAAACAAAGCATAAGACATACATGTGATCACATTGTTGTCATAACCCATATTTTACCAAAATCCTATCACAAAACATAATTGAGTTTATCCCACTTCATAATTTCCATGTAAACCGATGATCATGAGTGCAATGCAATGCATGATGTAGGGATGGCATGGGTGATGTAGAGTAAATCTAAAATTTAGCAATATAATAGGAAATATAGAAAATCCACAATAAAATTCATACGAAAATTGTAGTATAGATCACTCATGCATAATACCATCTTTAAGGGGACATGAATGTTCATAATTGCATAACTCAAGGTGATTCATCATAATAGAGCTTAACATAACTTATTATTCGGAATAATATATAGTCCATGCATTAATCGAAGTTACAAGATCAAATAGTAAAAATTCACATTTAAGGTGACTAAAATTTCATGAATTCAATTGAAAGGAATTTTGGGTCTTCTTGGTTGAAAGAGACCTAGAATCAATCCCACATACCTGACTTGAAAATGAACTTAAGGAGAAAAGGGACTCCAAATTGAAGGTCTTGACATGAGGTTTAGAGAGAGACGTTGGAGAACTTGTAGGAGTAATTTTTAAAGAGAGGATGAGGAAATGAAGAAATGGTTGAAAATTGAAGGGGTTCAGCTGAGTTAGAGGCTTAGGAGGGGTGGAAAAGTCAAAATTTACGTTTAAAACCACCGAAATCTCAAAAATTCCATTAATGAAACGGACTTGAATTCGGTCTGTCTGGGTCACACGGTCCGTGTAGCATCACACGGACCGTGAACAGTGTCGTGGTCCTGGACTTAGAACTCACAGGAGAAAATTTTCACAGACCTAGGTTGCACCACACGAACAAGCTCACGGACCATCTATTGTTACACGGGCCGTGACTTGGTCCGTGTAAAGGTAACTCCAAACCGTAAGCCAAGTGAAGGCCACACGGACTGTGTGAAGGTCCGTGAGCCATCACTTAGAAATTTTCCCACATCCCAAGTTTGCCCCTACAGGGAACTGATCAAGTGTCTCTCCACGAGAGGCCATACGAATCGTGTGGCTTCACACGGGCCGTGTAGGCTGCTCCGTGAAGTGACGCTTGGCAGTTTTCCTGGTGAAAAATCATTGGACCTCAAGATAATGCCAGTGAGAGAAAAAATTGGGTCTTTACATCATCTCCCCCTTGGGAACATTTGTCCCAGAATATGCAAGAATAATGCTTGAAAGGTTAGAGTTAGGGCAAGACACATCAGACACAAGATACAATGCATAATTCAAATAAAAATAAAAAGGTTTTGTACCAAAAGCATCATGCAAAAACTATAGTTCAAGACCCTTAAGCTCAATATCAAGATTGTATCAAAATCACTCGAAACACTTGTAGAAAAGAGAAAAAGGTCTTTTAGTGCACACATATGCATGTCATGTCATGAGACTTAAAAAGGCAAGAAATGGCACCAATAGACAAGGAAGATCCCTAGTATCAGGCTTGAGTAGATTGGAAAAGATGCGGGTATCATTTCACCATGTCCAGCTCTGCCTCCCAAGTAGCACTCTCCACCTGTTGGTTTCTCCAAAGTAGCTTCACCGAAGCCACATCCTTGTTACGAAGCCGCTTTACTTGCCTATCCAAGATTGCCAACGGCACTTCCTCATAAGACAAAATTTCTTCAACCTCAATTCCTTCCAAAGGCACAATGGTGCTAGGATCACCAATTAGCTTCCTCAACATAGACACATGGAAGACCGGATGAATGGAGCTCAAATCCGGAGGTAACTCCAACTTGGAAGCCGCACCTCCAATCCGCTCAACAATCTCGTAAGGACCAACATACCGGGGGCTTAGCTTGCCCTTCCTACCAAAACGCATCACACCCTTCATAGGAAAAACTTTTACATACACCTAATCCCCGACATGAAATTCAAGGTCGCTCCTCCTAAGATAGGAATAGGACTTTTGAAGACTTTGGGCCACTTTCAATCTCTCCCTAATCACCTTTACCTTCTCCATAGCATCCAATACCAAATTCGGGCCAACTAAAGCCATCTCTCCCAACTCAAACCACCCCACCGGTGACCTACACCTTCTCCCGTACAATGTTTCAAACGGCGCCACACTAATGCTAGCATGGAAGCTATTATTGTAAGCAAACTCGATGAGTAGAAGAGGGTCATCCCAACTCCCCTTAAACTCCAACACACACGCCCTCAACATATCCTCCAAGGTTTGAATAGTCCTCTCCGCTTGGACATCGATTTGAGGGTGAAAAGCAGAGCTCAACTTAACCTTAGTCCCAAGGCCCTTCAGAAAAGACCTCCAAAAGTGGGAAGTGAATTGAGCACCACGATCCGATATAATGGATCTAGGTACACCATGAAACCTCACCAACTCCTGGATATACAACCTTGCATAGTCGTCAGCACAGAAAGTAGCCTTGACCGGTAGAAAATGAGCCGATTTCATCATCCGATCCACAACAACCCAGATGGAGTCAAATTGCCTTCGGGTCCGAGGCAATCCAACCACAAACTCCATGTTCACATCCTCCCATTTCCACGTGGGAATCTCTATGTCCTACGCCAAACCTCCAGGCCTTTGGTGTTCCACCTTCACCTGCTAACAACTCGGGCATTCAGACACGAACTTAGCAATGTCCCTCTTCATACCATGCCGCCAGTACACCTCCTTCAGGTCCCGGTACATCTTGGTAGACCCCGGGTGAATAGGGTAGCGAGAGTTGTGAGTCTCACTCATAATTACTCTTTAAAGGTCATCCACATCAGGAACAAAAAGTTGGTCTTGGTACCGGAGTACACCATCTCCCCCTTGGGAGAATACCTCGATCTCCTTTGCAGCAACCAACTTCTTCAACTCAAGTAACGATGGGTCTAGATCTTGCTTAGCTTTTACCTCGTTCACCACAAAAGATTCTGCCCCATTCTGTACCCGAACACCACCCTCGCTGGAATCAGTCAACCTGACACCCAACCTAGCCAACCGGTGAGCATCCCTCGCCAATTCCTTCTTTCCATTACCAACATGCGCCACACTTCCTATAGACAACCTACTGAGAGCGTCAGCCACAACATTGGCCTTGCCCGGATGGTATAGAACACTTATATTGTAATCCTTTAAAAGCTCCAACAACCTCCTTTGCCTTAGGTCAAGATCCCTTTAGGTGAAAACATATTGCAAACTCTTGTGATCGGTGAACACATCAACATGAACCCCATACAAATAATGTCTCCAAATCTTCAAAGCAAAGACCACTGCTATCAGTTCAAGGTCATACGTGGCGTAGTTTTGTTCATGCACCTTCAACTTTATTGATGCATACGCTATCACCTAACCATTCTGCATAAGCACATAACCCAATCTGATCTGTGAGGCATCACAATACACTATGAACCCCTCTGAACAATTTGGCAAGGTCAAGATGGGAGCCGACGTAAGCCGATCCTTTAAAGTTTGGAAACTTCTCTCACATTCATTCGACCATATAAACTTAGCCTACTTCTGGGTCAACTTGGTCAATGGAGATGCAATAGATGAGAAACCTTCCACGAACCTTCTATAGTACCCAGCCAACCCAAGGAAACTGCAGATATCCGAAGGAGTCAGCGGTCTAGGCTAATTCCTCACCGCCTTGGTTTTTCTACCACCGCCGAACACCACATGACCGAGGAAGGCTACTTCGCCCAACCAGAATTCACACTTGCTAAACTTGGCATACAATTTCTTTTCCTTTAGAGTTTGGAGGGCCATCCTTAAGTGATTCTCATGCTCCCACTCACTTCGAGAGTAAATGAGAATATCGTCAATGAAGACCACCACAAAGTTGTCTAGGAATGGTTTAAACATCCTGTTTATGAAGTCCATAAATACGGCCGGAGCATTAGTTAGGCCAAACGATATCACCACAAATTCGAAATGCCCATACCTCATTCGAAAAGCTGTTTTGGGGATATCACATTCCCTAACCTTCAACTGATGATACCTAGAATAGAGATCAATTTTTGAGAAGTGAGTGGCCCCTTGAAGTTGATCAAATAAGTCATCAATCCTAGGCAATGGGTACTTGTTCTTAACAGTCACTTTATTTAGCTGCCTGTAGTCAATACATATACAGACGGACCCATCTTTCTTCCTTACAAACAACACGGGAGCACCCCATGGTGATGTACTGGGCCGTATAAAACCCTTCTCCAATAGGTCCTTAAACTGCTCCTTTAACTCTTTCAATTCTGTTAGTGCCATCCGATACGGAGGAAAAGAAATAGGTTGGGTATCTGGAAGAGGATCTATGCCAAAGTCTATCTCTCTCCGGAGGAATGCCTGGTAAGTCTTTGGGAAACACATTCGAAAATTCATTCACCACTGGGATTGACTTGAGAGTAGAAACTCCAAAATTTGTATCCTTGACCCTCACAATATGATTAATGCACCCTTTAGAAATTATTTTCCGCACCTTGAGGTAGGAAATAAACTGACCTTTAATAGAGGAGTCACCACCCTTCCATTCAAGAAATGGCTTATCGGGAGGTTGGAACTGGACCTTCCGGGTTCTATTATCTATGAGAGCATATGATGCATGCAGCCAATCCATTCCAAGAATCACATCAAAATCAAATATCTCTAGTTCCACAAGATCACATGGAAAACTTTTATGCAACACAACAATTGGGCATCCTTGATAGACTCTATGAGCAACAACAAATTCACCCACGAGGGTGTAGACTGAGAAAGGCTCCCTTAAAATCTAGGGGCTCAAATCGAACTTAACAGCTAACAGCGGATTCACAAAAGACAAATTTGCACCCGAGTCAAGCAAAACATAAGCATCAAAATAAAAGACTTTTAACATACCGGTCACGACATCTGGAGCTTCCTCGACATCCTGGCAGGCATGGAGTGCATAGAACCTGTTGTTCTTTGGGGCAATACCTTGGGGACCCCTTTGATGACCCTGCCTGCCTTTGGCTACCTGACCTTGGCCTCCGCACATTCCTAGGGCAATCATCAACTTTATGATCCTTACTTCTGCATCCAAAGCAAAGTCCCAAATCCCTCCAGTAGGCACCTATGTGGGGTTTCCCACACTTTTCATACATAGGATATCCTTGTCTGCCACCCACAGGTATCTCGGGAGGGGGTGCCCGAGCATTGACCACCCGAGCTCCCGAACCTTGGCCCTGCTAAAAGCAACCAAAACCAACAGTTTTAGCACCAGAGAACCTACCGTCAAAGTGAGCTCTCTTGGGATCATGTGTCCTTTTCTCTTTGAGTTTCTCCCCTTCGATCTGCTCAACATACACCATGATTCTGGCAATATCCATGTCCTAAATCAGTATAGCAATACGACATTCTTTCACAAGCAAGTCAGAAATACCCGAAACAAATTTGTGCATCCTTGCATGGGGATCGACAACTAGGGACGGAGCATATTTGGAAAGCTTGGTGAACTTGAGGGCGTAATCCCTCACACTCATACTCCCCTGCTTGAGGTTGATAAACTCAGTCATTCTGGCCTCTCTTAGCTCAAGTGGGAAGAAGCGATCAAGGAAGGCAAATTTGAACTCCCCCAATTTAACATCACCACCCAGACCCTCTCCAAAGCCCACTGAGTATACCACACTTGAGCTACATCCTTCAGCTAGTAAGTAGCCAGTCCTGCTTTTTCCTCAGAAGAGACGCCTATAATATTCAGTATCTTTGAGAGCTCATCAATGAACTCCTGAGCATCTTCATCAGCCCTTGACCCGTAGAACTCTAGTGGATTCATCCGGGTGAAATCCCTCACCCTAGATGCAAGTGTAGGGTCCCGTGGCAAGTTAGCTTACCTTCCTGAGCATTCACCACCTGTGCAAGCATGGCAAAAGCAGTGTGGAATGCACCGTTAGAGATGGGCTCCTCTATAGGCTCGTGAGGGGCCTGATCTTCATCAGCCGAAACCAGCCTAGGTAGAGGTGTCTTCCTCGAGGCATTTGTTAAAATGGATCAACGACATCAGTAAGTAAGGGAATTTTATAAACCAGTCACAGTATGACACAAGACATGAAGAAGTGAGGAATTTCCTAACATGTCTCCATATACTCCCATCATAGGTATGGTGCACTTCACACCCATGAATAGGACTCTACTCAACGGGGCATGTTGGACTCTGACCTACGGCTCTGATACCATCTTTTGTCATGACCCGGGGTTAGGGCCTTGATATGACATGCGAATAGGGACCCAAGGGTCCCAAAACAAGCCTCAATTATCAGAATCCACATTATTGGTTCAAAGGTATCTAAACACATATAATTAAATGGAAGAAATCAAATCTCAGGAATCCATTCATTTATAGATAAGAAACACGACAGTCGGAAACGCCATATCTAAGAAAGATTTACAGAGTGCCCAGCATTTGCCTCTAATTAAGGAACAGCGGCCAGGACAAGTTTCGGGCTCACCCTCAACAAAAGAACATACATAAAAACATAAGAATTAACTAGCTTGCCCTCGGAATAAGGGGCTCACCGCAAAAGTATTCAAGAACGGACTATTCGTCCAACGGCCGGTACCCAAACTGCTCGGTCCCTACATGGTAAAAATCATGTAGGTATAGAGTATGTGTTAGTACGTTTGAATGTACTAAGTATGCGGGCATGCAATGCATATTACTTACTGAACCTGCATACTGATGTTAGATGGCAAGGGCACATAATATACAAATATCATATAAGCAATGGAATTTGATATACAAGATTCCATGGAATTCATGATTCGTGTAATGTGATAATGCACCTATATACGGGGATGGACTATAATCGACAAACCAAATCCATGCGAACTATTACATGAGTTGGACCGATTCAGACCTCTCATCGGTAGGGAGAAGACTACTTGCCAAAGGTAACCTAAATCACACCTTACGACCATGCTTTTTGGTGGATGGTCACCTTCCTTACGACCACGCTTTTCAAAAGGATTTACAAGAATCGTGTCAAAACATATCATAGCATAAGTAAGATAGACGAATATCATCCGTCCCTATGTAGGCACATAGTTCAAGTAAAGGGGGAGGGCCCCCAACCCATCGGTGCTAAGTCAACCACATCCCACTAGAATACTTATATATATAAATATATGTGCTTTCAAGAGAGTCAAGTACTTATTTCAAAACGTTCAATGCACGTTTAGGCTCAAATGCCAAATCACAAGATCAAGATCAAAATCAAAATTCTCATGCAAGGAATAGCTCATCTACATGTACAAGATGGTAAAAGCACCCAAGATGCTCAAAGAGCCAAAGCATAAGACATACATGTGATCACATTGTTGTCATAACACATATTTTACCAAAATCCTATCACAAAACATAATTGGGTTTATCCCATTTTATAATTTTCATGTAAACCGATGATCATGAGTGCAATGCAATGCATGATGTAGGGATGGAATGGGTGATGTAGAGTAAATCTAAAATTTAGCAATATAATAGGAAATCTAGAAAAATAAAATTCATATGAAAATCGTAGTATAGATCACCCATGCATAATACCATCTTTAAGGGGACATGCATGTTCATAGTTGCATAACTCAAGGTTATTCATCATAATATAGCTTGACATAACTTAAAATTCGGAATAATGTACATTCCGTGCATTAATCGAAGTTAACAAGATCAAATAGTAAAAAATCACATTTAAGGTGACTAAAATTTCATGAATTTAATTGAAAGGAATATTGGGTTTTCTTGGTTGAAAGAGACCAAGAATCAATCCCACATACTTGACTTGAAGATGAACTTGAGGACAAAAGGGACTCCAAATTGAAGGTCTTGACATGAAGTTTTAGAGAAAAGTTGGAGAACTTGTAGGAGTAATTTTTAGAGAGAGGGTGAGGAAATGAAGAAATGGTCGAAAACTGAAGGGGTTCAGCTGAGTTAGAGGCTTAGGAGGGGTGGAAAAGTCAAAATTCATATTTAAAACCACTAAAATCTCAAAAATGCCATTAATGAAACGGGCTTGAATTTGGTCTGTCTAGGTCACATGGTTCGTTACAAGGTCCGTGTACCGTCACGTGGACTGCAAACAGTGCCGTGGTCCTGGACTTAGAACTCGCAGGAGAAAATTTTCACCAACCTAGGTGGCACCACACGGACAAACTCACGA
Source organism: Solanum rostratum (assembly GCA_029948455.1). Classification (NCBI taxonomy): domain Eukaryota; kingdom Viridiplantae; phylum Streptophyta; class Magnoliopsida; order Solanales; family Solanaceae; genus Solanum; species Solanum rostratum. Next base: position 47,841,026 of record CM057047.1, on the reverse strand, counting down.
ACCATCCATTGTCACACGGGCCATGACTTGGTCCGTGTAAAGGTTACTCCACACCGTAAGCCAAATGAAAGGCCACACGGACTGTGTGGCATCACGGACCATGTGGCGTCACACGGACTGTGTGAAGGTCCGTGTGCCTTCACTTGGAAATGTTTCCCACGTCCCAAGTTTGCCCCTACAGGGAACTGATCAAGTGTCACTCCACAGGAGGCCATACGGACCATGTGGCTTTACACAGGCCGTGTAGGCTCCTCCTTGAAGTGATGCCTTGCAATTTTCCTGGGGAAAAGTAATAGAACCTCAAGATAATGCCAGTGAGAGAAAAATCTGGATCTTTACATTGAGATGTTTGATTTTGACGTGATTCTTGGGATAGATTGGTTGCATGCATCATATGCCTCTATAGATTGTAGAACCCGGAAGGTCAAGTTCCAACCTCCCAGTGAGCCCATTCTTGTGTGGAAGGGTAGTGAGTCCTCTATTAAAGGTCGATTTATTTCCTACCTCAAGGCCCGAAAATCGATTTCCGAGGGGTGTATTTATGATATTGTGAGGGCCAAGGATAAAGAGTTCGAAACACCTACCTTGAGTCGGTACTAGTGGTGAATGAGTTTTTTGATGTGTTTCCCGAAGACTTGCCTGGTATTCCTCCCGAAAGGGATGTAGACTTTGGCATAGATCTTCTCCTATATATTCAACCTATCTTTATTCCTCCTTATTGTATGGCGCTGGAGGAGTTGAAAGAGTTAAAGGATTAATTAAAGGACTTGTTGGAGAAAGGTTTCATAAGGACAAGTATATCGTCGTGGGGGTGCTCCAGTAATATTTGTGAGGAAGAAGGATGGATCTCTTCGAATGTGTATTGATTATAGACAACTTAATACGGTGACCGTTAAAAATAAGTATTTGTTGCCCAAGATTGATGACATGTTCGACTAGCTTCAAGAGGCTACTCACTTCTCAAAGATTGACCTTCATTCCGCGTATCATAAGTTGAAGGTTAGGGAGTGTGATATTACCAAGATGGCCTTTCGAATAAGGTATAGGTACTTTGAGCTTATGGTGATGTCGTTCCACTTAACCAATGCTCCAGTCATGTTCATGGATCTGATGAATCGGGTGTTCAAGCCATTTCTTGACAGTTTTGTGGTGGTCTTCATTGATGACATTCTCATTTACTCTCGAAGTGAACAAGAACATGGGGATCATTTGAGAATAATGTTCTACAAACCCTGAGAGAGAAGAAGTTACATGCCAATTTAGCAAATGTGAATTCTGGTTGGATGATGTGGCCTTTCTTAGTCATGTGGTGTCCGATGATGGTATCAAGGTGGATCTGAAGAAGACCGAGGCCGTGAAGAATTGGCCTAGGTTTTTAACTCCTTCGAACATTGAAGCTTTCGAGGGTTGGCCGGCTATTATGGAAGGTTCATTGAAGGGTTCTCATCTATTGCTCTTTTTTGACTAAATTGACCCAAAATAAGGTTAAGTTTGTATGGTTAGATGAATACAAACAGAGTTTCCAAACCTTGAAGGATCAGCTTACATCGGCTCCCGTCTTGACCTTACCAAATAGCTTGGAGGGATTTGTGGTGTATTGTGATACCTCATGGATTGTGTTGGGTTTTGTGCATATGCAACATGGTAAGGTAAATCAAGGCAGTTGAAGGTGCATGAGCGTAATTACCCAATGCACGATCTTGAGTTGGCAGTGGTAGTCTTTTCCTTAACGATTTGGAGGCACTACTTGTATGGCATACGTGTTGATGTTTTCACCGATCACAAGAGTTTGCAATATGTATTCACTCAAAAAGACCTCAACTTGAGGCAGAGGAGATGGTTAGAGCTCCTAAAAGACTACGACATGAGAGTTCAATATCATCCCGGCAAGGCCAAAGTGCTAGCAGATGCTCTTAGTAGGCTATCTATGGGTAGTGTGGTGCATGTTGAAGGGGAGAGAAAGGAGTTAGCAAAGGATGTTCACCGGTTGGCTAGGTTGGGTGTTAGGCTGGCCGACTCGAATGATGGTGGTATCCATGTTCAAAGCGGAGCAGAATCTTTCATGGTGGTTGATGTAAAAGCTAAGCAAGATCTACATCCATCGTTGATTGAATTGAAGAAGTTTGTTACCAAAAAAGAGATTGAGGTGTTCTCCCAAGAGGGAGATGGTGTGCTCTGGTACCAAGACCAGCTTTGTGTTCCGGATATGGATGGTCTTAGAAGGTGATCATGAGTGAGGCTCACAACTCTCATTATTCTACTCACCCGGGGTATACTAAGATGTATCAGGATTTGAGGAAGTGTATTGGTGGCATGGTATGAAGAAGGACATAGCTAAGTTCGTATCTGAATGTCCAAGTTGTCAACAAGTGAAGGTAGAGCACCAAAGGCCCGGTGGCTTGGCTCAAGATATTGAAATTCCCACATGAAAGTAGAAAGAAGTGAACATGGACTTTGTGGTTGGCTCACTTCGGACCCAAAGGCAATTTGACTCCATTTGGATTATCGTGGATCGGATGACTAAGTCGGCTCATTTCCTATTGGTCAAGACTACCTATGGCACAGAGGATTATGCAAGATTGTACATCCAAAAATTGTTGAGATTGCATGGTGTGCCTAGGTCCATCATATCGGATTGTGGCACCCAATTCACTTCCCACTTTTGGAGATCATTTCAGAAGGGACTTGGAACTAAGATTAAGTGGAGCACCGCTTTTCATCATCAAATCGATGGGCAAGCTGAGATGACTATTCAAACATTGGAGGATATGTTGAGGGCTTGTGTGTTGGAATTCAAGAGTAATCTAGGATGATCACCTTCCACTTATTGAGTTTGCCTATAATAATAGCTTTCATGCTAGCATTGGTATGGCACCATTTAATGCCTTGTATGGGAGGAGGTGTAAGTCGCCGGTGGGGTGGTTTGAATTGGGAGAAATGGTGTTGATTGGCCCAGATTTAGTGTTGGAGGCTATGGAAAAGGTGAAAGTGATTAGAGAAAGGTTGAAGATGGAACAAAGTCGCAAAAGTCCTATTCGGATATTAGGAGGAGGAATTTTGAAATTCATATAGGTGATTGGGTGTATGTGAAGGTTACACCTATGAAGGGTTTGATGCGTTTTGGTAAGAAGGGCAAGCTAAGTCCCCGGTATGTTGGCCCTAATGAGATCGTTGAGTGAATTGGGAGTGTGGCTTATAGGTTGGAGTTGCCTTCGGACATGAGTTTTATTCACCCCATCTTCCATGTGTTTATGTTGAGGAAGTTAGTCGGTGATCCTAGCACTATTGTACCTTTGGAGGGCATCGAGATTGAGAAGAACTGGTCCTAGAAGGAAGTCCCAGTGGAGATTTTAATAGACAAGAGAAGCGGCTCCGTAACAAGGTGGTGGCTTCGGTGAAGGTGTTTTGGAGGAATCAACATGTGGAAAGTGCTACATGGGAGGCAGAATTGGACATGATGAGGCAATATCCCTATCTTTTCCAATCTACTCAAGCCTAAGGTACTAGGTTCTTCCTCTTCTAAATAAACCTGATTCTCTCACTCTTGAGTCTCATGACATGAACTGCATACATATGCACGAAAATGGTTTTCTTTATGATGTTTGAAATGAATTGAATACACGTCGATATGGGTTTTAAAGACTTTATGATCCTCAAATGATGAACTATGCATTGTACCTTGTGTTTGGATGTTTCATGTCTTAGGTCAAGCTTTCAAGCCTTTTCGTTGCACATTCGAGGACGAATGTTCCCAAAGGGGAGATGATGTAAGGACCCGGATCTTCGAATGACTTTATCAGACCTCATAATGTTGTCCCGAGAGAATATTTGACCAAGTGACGCTCTATGGGAGGCCCACACCGCCATTGTGAAGCCACACGGATTGTGTGGCCTCCAATGGAAAGGAACTTGGCAATAATTTCGATTACAGGGATTCGACAGAGAGTTTCAGGCTAAGTGTGGGCACACGGCCACCCACACGGTCCGTGTGGTGAGGTACGGATAGTATGGCCCACCGTATAAGCTCATGATGTGAAATTTTTCTAAGTACGAAATTACCGTCTCCTAACTTTTTCGTGCAAGATTTTTCTAAGTGTTGTCTCACGGCCCTTGACAGGACTTGTGTAGTGTTAAACGGGTCGTGTAGCCATCCCTATGGCACCCCTTTGCTTCAGAAAATTCTAAGTGTTGAACATTGCAAAAATTTGTTTAAGTGCCACTTCACGAACATTGTTCACGGGTCGTGAAGTGTCTCACGGACCGTGTAGGCGCCAGTGAAGCCGTAACGGCCCATTTTCCATCCATTTTATTAATAGCTTTTACATAAATATGACTTATTTTAATTGTGTTTTATGACATTTTTACCTATCCTAGGCCCCTAAATCAGTTGTTACCCTTCCATTCTAATTCATTCTCATTGAAAATACTTTCACCCTAAAATCATCCCTAAAGAATCCTTCTTAAGCTCTCCTCTCAAGACTCAAGCTAGGGTTCAATTGAGATTCAACTTCAAGCTAGATTCTTCTCAATTTCAGCCTCTCAGTCAAGGTATGTGGGATCGATTCTTGGTCCCTTTCAACCAAGAAGACCCAAACTCTTTTTAATTGATTTTCATGAACTTTAGCTTACTTTAAATGTGGGTTTTCATTATCTGATTTTATTAAATTCAATTGGTGTATGGGTTGTACTTTATTGATGATTTTAAGTTGATTTAAGCCCTTATATTATAGTTTGCAATGAGATTACGATGAATATGCATGTCCCCTTTAAAGCTTGATTTATGCATGGATGATTTATATTATAGTTTAAGTGTGGATTTAATTATGGATTTACTTCAATTTCATATTATAATGTTGATTTTAGCTTGAATCTATTTTACCGATGCTATTCTCACATCATACATGCATTTGCATTCATGAACATTGGTCTTTATGGAAATTATGAAGTGAGTTAAGCCCAATTATATTTTATGAAATGATTTTGATAATATATTAGTTATGACAAGAATGTGATCACATACATGTCTTATGAATATGGCTTTTGAGCATTTTGGGTGCTTTCACCATTCCATATTTGTAATCGAGCTAATCCTATATATGAATATTATAACTGCAAGCTATGATTTGGCATTTGAGCCTAAATGTGCATTGATTGGATTTGAAATGACTATTGCCTTTTTGAAAGTATGTATATATATACTATATGTATTCTTGTGGGATGTTGACTTAGCCTCGATGGATTGGGGGCGTCATATCCTCAAGGGTCTTCCTCCTTTCCTCGAATTATGTGCCTAACATATGTTATGAGAATCCTATACGAAATAGGTGATGTTCCCATAAGGTGAAGTATTATGTTGTGATATGAAAATCCTTTCCAAAATGGGTGATGTGCTTGTAAGGGGGTTTCTTCATACGAAATGGATGATGTACCCGTAAAGTGAAGTATGGTTTACCTTTGGCAAGTAGACCACCTCTGTACCGGTGAGGGGATTTTATCAGGATTCCAAGTACTAACTCGCTTGGTCTTACTCATGTCGGTTGAGGTCACATCCCCTCTATATATAAGCATTATTGCATTTCATGCATCACGATTTTATGGCATATTGTATACTTCTTCCTTGGATATATGATTCTTTCAATATTACGTGCCCTTGTCATCTAACATATGCATTGCATACCCGCATGCTTAGTACAATCAAACGTACTAATGCATATTCTATGCCTACATGATTTCACCATGTAGGGGCCGAGGGCTATAACTATCCACCGCTTGAAGAGTAGCTCGAATTCGGAGATTTAAACTTGTGGGGAGTCCCATCCTCCAAGGACAAGCAACCTTCTTTCTACCTATTTTATCATATGTCTACTTTCTTATTTGAGGGTGAGGCCGGGACATGTCTTTGCCCCCATTCCATCTGATGACTAAAGGTGTCGTTGGACATCTTGTAGACTCTTGTAGATTCTATATGTTATCTGTTGTATTTGAAGTTTATGATTTTGATTATCTACTGGAAATGGCTATAATGGATTGATTATGGGAATTATGATATATATGCATGGAGACACACCTTGGAGTCTAAAGAATTCAAACTGAGCAGGACCAAAACAGAGTACTTAGAGCGCAAATTCAGTGGAGCGAGGGATGAAGCAGACATTGATGTGAGGCTTTCCACTCAACCTATCCCCAAGAGGGAAAACTTTAGGTACTTGGGGTCCATCATCCAGAGTAATGGCGATATCGATGATAATGTCACATATCGTATTGGGTCAGCTTGGTCTAAATGGAGGCTTGCCTTTGGAGTATTGGGTGACAAGAAGATACCACCTAAACTCAAAGGTAAGTTTTACAGGATGGTGGTTAGACCATCTTTGTTGTATGGGGTGGAGTGTTGGCCAATAAAAAATGCACATGTCCAGAAGATGCAGGTTATAGAGATGACGATGCTGAGATGGATGTGTGGGCACACAAGAAGGGATAAGATTAGGAATGAGACCATTCGGGAGAAGCTAGAGGTGGCCCCGGTGGCTGATAAGATGAGGGAAGTGAGACTATGATGGCTTGGACATGTGCAGAGAAGAGGTACCAATGCTCCTATAAGGAAGTGCGAGAGGTTGGACTAGGAGGCACTAGGAGAAGTAGAGGTAGACCGAAAACGTACTGGGAAGAGGTGATTAGACAGGACATGGCAAGACTTGATCTAATTGAGGACATGACCTTAGATAGGAAGGAGTGGAAGTCGCGAATTAGAATAGAAAGTTAATAGGTTAGCAGGGTTAGGTTGTCTTTATCTGTATTAGGTGTGTTAAATTTATCGTATTTACATAATATTATGTGCTTCCTATTCTTTTTTTTTCTTTCATTTCTGTCGTATCTAATTTATTCCGCCTATGGGTTGTTGAGAAGAGGGTTCCCAGGAAACAGCCTCTCTACTTCTATAAGGTAGTGGTAATGTTTGCGTACATTCTACCCTCCCCAGACCCCACTTGTGGGATTCTACTATGTATGTTGTTGTTGTTGTTATGATATGTATGCATGTTTGGTCTGGAAATGTGGAAGATCTTAAGCCCCGTTTTCCCCCACAGAGTGAGTCGCACTTACCCGCCCCTTAGTTCTTATATGTTTTGTGCTATGTGAATCCATGTAAATCCCTTTCCCCTCGATCTCCCCATAGCGTGAGTCCTACTTTCCCATCCCTTAGTCTTATGTGTTTATTTCTTGAATGCGCTTCTGACTGATGATGTGGATTTGGATACTGCAACTCTTGTTTGGGGACTCTCAGGTTCCCATTCGTCGTGTCACTTTTAGGCCCTAGTCTCGGGTCGTGATAATATTTTAGGTTATTTTTCATAGGGAACGAAGGGAGAACAGTGGGGAAACATTAGAGAGTTTGAGAAACACTTGTAAAGCATTATTTTATCTTTGAATTTTATCTTGGAATTCTTATGAAGAGGTGGATTTCTTGTGCTTAATTCTATTGTGTAAGTGCTCAATTATGTTATTCAAATTCATAAGTCTTGCATCTACACTGATCATGAGTATCTAAATCCACAACTAAGGTTGTGGGAACCATGAAAAACTAACAATGTAAAATCGAATAATTCGTAATTCTTTAAAAGTGTACATGCATGTGTTAATTAATTCTCTCCGTATTAAATGATTTCTAATGGTGGCCAATATGAGAACTCGCCTACTGTTACTGACTGGATCAAGGTAGTAATGAATAGAAAAAGAGATTAATTAATAGGATTCGATCAATGTTTCTCGTCTAATCAACCTAACTGGGCCAAATGGAGGTTGTACGTGGATAATAGGCAAGTGTTAGTAATGTCACACTATGGGGGTGGGCCAAATCACGTAATGAAATTCGCCTCTCACCTAGACCAAAGGGTTTGGTGAACTTAACTTACCATTTGGCATGCTACATTCTGGAAACAAACTCAATTATCTAGTAATACCGAGTTAGAGAATCATGGGGAACACAATACCCTAGTTTCTCTTCATATTCGTTTAACTCTTATCTTAGCTTAGCATTACTTTTACTAGTTATTATAACCCCCCCCCCTTTAGGAGATAAGTTGGTTAATCAACCCAAATTGCAATTGAATTCTTCTAAGTTTACCATATTCCCTGTGGAATTCGATCCTAACCTTAATTAGGTTATATATCTTGACAATGATTGCTTTAGGCTTAAAAAGGAGGTGTATCTTGGGAGACATCAAGATTTTGGTGCCATTGCCGAGGAATACAACTAGACTTGTCTAATTCAAGTAATTTGGGAATTTATTCTTATTTCCCTCATTTTACATTTTTTGTTGTTTTTGTTTTCTTTCAGGGTATAGGTGTAGTATATGCCCAACACCCGAAGTCAAAGCATACCCTTGACTCCATTTGAACAAGAGATCCAGAGAAGAATGAGAAGAATGGCCTAAGATAGTATAAACAATATGGCAAATGCAACTCCGAATTAGATTGAGAATGAGAATGCCAACAATGACAACCCACCTCTGCTTGAGGATATTTCTCCACAGCCATAGGACTTTAATGTCGAAGATTATCAGTGGAATCAATATCCGTTGAACCCTATGGCTATGGAGGTTAATGGGCTATTATGTTACCACCACTACCGACTGACACAAAGTCCATGGTTTCGAGTGGGTTGCTTCCGATGTTGTAGAACCATAGGTTGTTCGCGGGCCTACCATCAGACGATTCACATAGCCATCTACACAATGTTGCATTTATCTGCAAGAGTGTGATAGGAACACAAAATCTGTCTATGGATACTGTTGGACTTCATGTCTTTCCATTATCTCTGACAGGCAATGTAGCGCTATGTGTAACTAAGCTCCCGAAGAGTTTGATCACCAGTTAGGCTGAGTTATAGAAGGTACTTCCCAAGATCGAAGAAGTTAAAGTTGAAGGACCAAATCAACAACTTTAAGCAACTTCTTGGTGACTCAATCAGTATTACATGGGAGCAATTGACAAAGTGCTTGAGGAGTGTCCCAGACCATAAAATTATTGATAGGGCCTTGGTAGAGATCTTCTACCATGCCCTGGACGCAAATAGCCAAGCATATGCTGACACCATCTTGGGGGCATATTCATAGATCAAGTATTCACAGAGATTACTGAGTAGCTAGATATGGCGGCTAAGTTGAATCGCGTATAGGGACCAAAGAATAAGCCTCTCAGAAAAAGCTTAGATACGGCCGGCATAAGCCCAGAGCAAGCAAGGATAAATGAAGAGATCATGCAAGTGCTTGCTCAGAATGATATCAGCATGGGGGTGCTAATAAAGCAGATGTGAGAACTAGTTAGTTCTAGAAGCAATTATGAAAGTTACCAATCTAGGCGAAGGGGACAGGAAAGATATGCAGAAGGGGACTGCAAAGATTGCTATAGGAGCGGTTAGTATGTGCCTCCCTACAATCGTGATATAGGTACCAGTAATGTCAGGGTTGAGGAGATAGTTGGCCAACTGTTAAGGAAGGCTGACACACTGGATGAGACCTTGAAGGGGATTGAGTTTGACATCTCCAGCATAAATCATTAAATCAAATCTCATTCTGTCGCTATCGAACGGCTGAAACTACAGTTTGGACAAGTATCAACTTAACTCAATCATTATCAAAAAGGCATACTTCCCATCAACATAGTGCAGAACCTAAAGAATACGGAATGGTGTAAGATGGTTATGACTAGTCTTAAGGAGAGCACCACCAATCCTTCCACAATAGTTAATAAGGAAGCATAGACACTTGGTGAAGTCTGAGACCCAAACTACTTATGTCATGTTGCGACAATAAATCAGGTGTTGCTTGGGAGGTAACCCAAGGTAGAGACTGACACTTAGGCACCCAGGTATGTCCCCTTTGACCCCAGTACTTTATTTTGTATTGTTGTATGCATTGAGGACAATGCACCTCTCTTTCAATGGGGTGTGGGTAGTTATAGGCCTCAGTGAAGTCTGAGTAGCCTTGACCTTTAACTACACCAATTTTTTAATCCAAGGGGTTTTCTTGCATGTGTTCTTTTTTCCCCATGGATATTTACTTTCTGGTAAACAGACATGTTTAGTATGTTTAGGTAGTATTGGTAGCATATAGTACTGATATTTGTGGCATATATGCATTTTTGTACTTTTATGTGAAAAACAATACCCAGCGAATTTTGTAATTGTTAGTCTAGATAGATATCATGCATGTTTAATTGTGTCAACAGTCTCTATTCTGATAAGTGAGGATAAAATTGAGATGAAAAGCATGATTTGAGAGTCCATGTTGATAGTGTAATTAGTGTCACATGAGTGTGAGCTTACTTTGCTAAATTCATGTATTGTGTATCAATTCAGAACTTGCCCTATTACTCTGATTTAGAGTTTAGGTTGGTTGGTTAGGAAAGGATCTTAGGATGTTGTTCATAAACAGTCCACTTAGCCTAAATAACCAAACAAATGTGTGAAAAATTCCTTGATCCAAATGTTTGAGCCTGACATGTACCTTTTCTTTGTAAAACCTAAGTAACCTAGCCTTTTTAGATATAAAATCTTGAAATTAGCCCTGGTTCTTCCTTGAACATTATGCACCTTGACTAAGGCAAAAAGCCTATGTTGAGGGTGGCTACCAAAAGTAGCCCTGGTTCCGAGGTTAGATAATGTGCTCCTCAACTCAGGCCAAAAGTCTAAGTTGAGGGTGGCTGGTGTAAGGGTAAAACACAAAATCAGGAAGGAAGGAAAGTTAGTGATACATGGGAAAGTAGAAAAAATGTGTACTGGGTGCAAGAAAAATAAGTGATGCCTTAGCTATGAAAGATGAAGTTTAAATACAAGGCAACAAGTTGAAAATGATGATAAAGCACCCAGAAAAGCTTGAGATAGGAGAAAGGAAGTATAGAATGAAAAGTAACATTGTTGGCAGGGCAAAAGTGTAGAGAAACGTAGTGTCAAGGAGGGTATTTAGTCACTATATTCCTGAAACATCATACCAAAGCCCCTTGAGCCTACGTTACAAGTCAATAAAGTCCTAAAGTGATCCTAGTCCAATTAGTCAAAGGTCTAAGTCATGAGTATAGGGGCAAGCATATGGTATTGAGCATGGTATTTGAATATCTTTTGTAAGAGCGAGTGAATTTGCAGAGTCCCAAAATTATACATTAAAACATCGTTGTGAGTGAGATGTGGGACTTATTTCTATAAGGGAACTTGCATTGCATTGTTAACATTGGACTCATTCAGTGATTGTAGCTTATTGATGGTTACCTCGCTTGTCATTGTTGTGCATTAATATGTGTTTGTTTGCTGGATAGCTATCTGATTGTGTTTTGAAAATAGGGTGTGGGTATTTGTGCTTAAGTTTGATGAGATATATACCATTGGATTGAGGTCTGTGTGTTACTGTGATGATTATGTAGATTGAGTCCGTCGCTTAAGGACAAGCAACAATTTTAAGTTGAGGGTGTTGATGTACTGTCAAAATACAACATTTTTTATGCTTAAAACTTAGAATTTTGTTTGTTCTCAATGCGATGTTAGTAGGTTTGATGTGTTTTTGTGTTTGTTTTGCTGGATTTCAGGGTTGGCACTACTTTTGGGGCAAAGTGTGCAGAAGTTGTTGCAGTTGATGATCCATGAGACCCTTTATGGACCATAGAGTATTCTACAAGCCTTAAAAGAGTTTAGTGTACAATTCCAGTGAAGGGTGTATTTCTGAAGTTGAGTCTACGAACATGCAGATGAGTCGTAGAAGACTTTACGAGTTGTAGACTGAGTATCGTACCCTGAGGATCAAAAAGTGAAGACTTCCAGAAATTCTATCAGACAAAACCCCCTATGGGCCATAGAAACTTATACGGAATCTTATACGGTCCTAGAGAGGTGTCGTAGAACACAAGTCCAAAATTGAAGCAACAGTTCACAAAAGCCCGACTACGAGCCATAATTTGTTATATGACCCATAGAGCACCTCGTAGAGCCTTCCCGCCGACCCAGTTTACCTATATCATTTTGGTTTTGTATTTTAAACACTATAAATAGGGTTTTATGTTATTTTTCATAGGGTAGCGAAGGGAGAATGGTAGAGAAACATTAGGGAGTTTGAGAAACACTTGTAAAACATTATTTCATCTTTGAATTTCAATCTTGGGATTCTTATTGAAGAGTTGGATTTCTTGTGCTTAATTCTATTGTGTGAGTGCTCAATTATGTTATTCAAATTCATAAGTCTTACATCTACACTGATCATGAGCAGCTAAATCGGTCCTAGAGAGGTGTCGTAGAACACAAGTCCAAAATTGAAGCAACAGTTCACAAAAGCCCGACTACGAGCCATAATTTGTTATATGACCCATAGAGCACCTCGTAGAGCCTTCCCGCCGACCCAGTTTACCTATATCATTTTGGTTTTGTATTTTAAACACTATAAATAGGGTTTTATGTTATTTTTCATAGGGTAGCGAAGGGAGAATGGTAGAGAAACATTAGGGAGTTTGAGAAACACTTGTAAAACATTATTTCATCTTTGAATTTCAATCTTGGGATTCTTATTGAAGAGTTGGATTTCTTGTGCTTAATTCTATTGTGTGAGTGCTCAATTATGTTATTCAAATTCATAAGTCTTACATCTACACTGATCATGAGCAGCTAAATCCACAACTAGGGTTGTGGGAACCTTGAAGAACTAACAAGGTAAAATCGGATAATTCATAATTCTTCAAAAGTATGAATGCATGTATTAATTAATTCTCTTCATATTGAATGCTTTCTAATGGTGGCAAATATTAGAATTCACCTAGTGTTACTGACTGGATTAAGGTAGTAATGAATAGGAAAAGAGATTAATTAACAGGATTCGATCGATGCTTCTCATCCAATCAACCGAACTGGGCCAAGGGGAGGTTGTACTGGGACAATAGGTAAGGGTTAGTAATTTCATACTTCGGGGATGGACCAAATCACTTAGCAAAAATTTCTTCTCGCTTGGACCAAAGGGTTTGGTGAACTTAACTTATTGTTCTGCATGCTACACATTGGAAAAGAATTTGATTATCTAGTAATATTGAGTTAGGGAATCATGGAGAATACAATACCATAGTTTCTCTTCATATTGGTTTAAATCTTGTCTTAGCTTAGCATTACTTTTACTAGTTATTATAATTCCCCCCCCCCTTGGGAGATACGTCGGCTTATCAACCCAAATTGCAATTGAATTCTTCTAAGTCTGCCATATTCCCTATGGGATTCGACCCTAACCTTTGCTAGGTTATATATCTTGACAACGATCACTTTAGCCTAAAAAAGGAGGTGTATCTTGGGCAAAATCACACATCAATCTAAATCTTACAATTACTACATAAACATGCTCAATAACTCAAATCTAGCCACCAAAGGGTTAGCTGAATCTACTTCAATGCTAAAATCACACTTGGACAAGCTTTCAATTAACTCAAATCCTCAAATCGAGCCTCCAAATGGATCAACCACTATCAACAATAGTTACTGATCATCAAGAGAAGCATTTTGATACCCATATTGGCATAGTTTAGGCTTAGGGGCAAATAATCAAAATTAGGGCTAAAATTTGAAATTTTCAAATCCGAAAATTAATCTCGGGATCATGTTCTACTCGAAAATATAGCTCATGGGAGAAAATCTTATAAAAATCAAGCTTAAATTGGTTGAGAAATCAATAGCTAAAGTTTGGAAAACATAGTCCAAAAACCCCCCCAATTTTGGATGATTAATATCATGAAACCAAGGATAAAATCAAAATAAAACTCATGAAAAATGATTAATTTAGTGTTAGAAACACTTACCCAACAAAAACCTTAGAAAACATTTCTTCAAAATCGGCCCAAAAAGCTTAAAAGCTCAAAAATAGATTAAAATGGTGTTTCCCGAGTTTAAAACTATCTAGGCAAAAAGAGATTATATTTATTTTCCATGCATATTTTGACTAAGATATTGATCATTCATGTCATATTGAGCTTATTGCCTTTGTATATGATTATGGATCTTGTCTATCATAGCTTATGGTTTCCTTGTTGCATTGCATCCCATATACTAGTACATTCAAAGTACTCACACATACATTTTTCTACTTGACTAACCATGGAGGGATTGGATCACTACCTCATCCACCTCCTCGTGGCTAGTTCGGTTCGTGAAGATCTTTGTTGTGGTAAGTGCTTTAGTTCAAGGGCGATACCCATTTTCTGTCTAGCTTGTTATGTTGAGACATTGTTACTTTCACTTCTTATTTTGAGGGTGAGCCCTAGACATGTCTTAGCCCCCATCTCATTCATGTATAGAGGTATTATTGGATACTTATGCTATGCATGTATTATGTGACGTTTACACTTCTATCGAGACTTTCCCCTTAGTCCCTATCCTATGTATGTTGATACTTGTGAGGTTGCTAATATGATGATGAACTTTCCTAAGTCCCTCTCCCCATAGAGTGCATCCCAGGTTCCCTTTCCCCTAGGATTGTATGAGGGGATTAAATGATGTGAAGTTCCCTATCCTTTTTCCCATAGCTTGTGTCCTAAGTCTCGAATCCCCTTAGTATGACTAAATGATGTTTGAATAATGTTTCGCAACCAAGAACGTCCTTATGTATGCTATGAGGCTTGTTTGGGGTACCTTTGGGTTCCCCATTCGCCATGTCGCACTTAAGCCCTAGGCTTGGGTCGTGACATGATACTAGTGATGAAAATAGTAAAATCCAGAAATAGTTACGGGCCATCTGTAATAGCCTCGAGCTCATCCATAATAAGATGAGAACCCGAAAATAATACTTTTAGGTCACTCCAAATAGCCTGGAGCGTATTGATTATAAATATAGTAAAATCTCAAAAATATGTCTATGGGCCGCTCAAAATTATCTTCGAGCTTCTCAATTATAAATGCAATAAAAGCCTAGTAATATGTCTATGAGCCGTCTAGAATCATGTTATGAGTTTATCAATTAGAAATATAATGAGAATTATTATTGTGTAGCCGAAACTACCTCTCTACTAAAATCTCATAATTACCGATAAAGTTCCTAAATTCTTGAAGTTTCACTTTTCTTCAATGATCACATTTTTATATCACTTTAAACCAAATTTCACCCAATTTACACATTCATGATGAAAGTTTCAACATTATCAAAAATTTACAATAATGGAGGAATTTCATGAAAATTTTGCAACAACTAACCGAAAACATACATTTATGGAAAGTAAACAATTTAGTAGCCCAACACATGTTGGCCTAAGTTTAAACAACCAAAAATCCACTTCTAAGGATTTCTACTACTCAAACAACAAGAATTACCCTAAACTAAGGCTTTCCAATCCAACACAATAAGAATCACAAGATTTGACCAAGGAATTCTCTCAAAAACCCAAACTACCAATTCCCATAATAGGACTTGGCTGCTGGAATCGGGCATTAATTTCACTAAATTGCCAACTGATTTGGCCTTTGTGAATGTGGGACCCCGTTTGCAATAGGAAGGTACTTGCCACTTACTCTTCTCGATCACGAATGTAAATCCCTCGATTTTAGTGTTCAACAAAATTGACCTTTGCAAATACGACATTTAAGCCCACAATCGCAGTGGTCACAAATGCTTGGTTTTCATGACCGCGGTGCTTCTTACGAACATGAAACACACTAAGGTGTTGCACCAACGGTCAGCTTGTTCTGATCTTAAGGGAATGGAAAATTCTTTTGGTGGAGGTTAGAAATTTATTCGAAACCCCATCAATGCAAACAGACTATGCCACCCAACTAAAAATGGCATTACAAACTCAATGTAATCAACGAATTTATCAATGGAGGTTGTTTTGTCAGATATT
The DNA here is from genome assembly GCA_029948455.1 of Solanum rostratum. Taxonomy (NCBI): domain Eukaryota; kingdom Viridiplantae; phylum Streptophyta; class Magnoliopsida; order Solanales; family Solanaceae; genus Solanum; species Solanum rostratum. The sequence goes on along the minus strand of CM057047.1, from coordinate 47,825,183 downwards.
GACCAAGTCAACCCTAATTCAATAATGAACCTTAAAATGCCCAAGGGCCAAAAACTAATTCTGAGCACCTCAGTAACCAAATTAAAGATCGTTCTAAACCAAACTCAGATTTTTAGAGCCAACCGCACTGATAAAAATTTCATCTAAGCAAGTTTACCTAAAATGTTGATCAACGTCAAACTTGATCAAAACTTGATTTTCTACACAAACTCAAAATGAAAGCCCCAAAACCCAATCTTTCTTCTAGAACAAAATAAACCTTATAGAGCTAATGAAACTGTCGAAATTTTCATACGATGCTCGGATCTCTAGATGTTGAATAAAGTCAACTCTTTTACTTAAGAAGGGCAAACTCGATATCTCGCTCAGTCTCCCAAGTGCCCTCCTCAACTAGGTAGCATCTCAAAAGGACCTTTATCGACATAATCTCCTTGGACCTCAACTTTCTAGCCTACTTGTATAAGATGGCCATAGGCTCTTCATCAAATGCTAAAGACTCATCAAGCTAATCTATATCTTACTGGAGCACATGAGACTTATTTGGAACATATCGTTGTAGTAAAGAGATGTAAAACACTGGATAAATACTAGATAGAGTTGGGGGCAAAGCTAACTTATAAGCTATCTCTCAAATCTGTCTCAAAAGGCCCAACGAATTGGGGGCTATGCTTACCCCTCCTCCCAAATCTCACCACGTCCTTCATAGACGATACCCGAAGAAATACCTAATCACCAACCATAAACTCACATGGTTAAACCCTCTAATTAGGATAGCTCTTCTACCTACTATGGGCAGTATAGAGTCTCTCCCGAATCACATGACTCTTATCTATCGAGTCACAAAGAAATTTTATACCCAATGTCCTAACCTTACAAGCATCAAACCAACCTATTGGGGAATAATACTTCCTACTATGATGTCCAAAAAGTTCCATATGGATGCTCGAATGGTAGTTGTTATTATATATAAACTTGGCCAATACCAAGGAATGATCCTACTAGCCCCCAAAATCAATAACATAAGCCCTAAGCATGTCCTCTAGGACTTGGATAGTCCTCACCTACTAGCCATTAATCTGAGGGTGAAAAGTTGTGGTAAGGTCAAATCAGGCCTAATTCTTTCTAATAGACCTCAAGAAATATGATGTCAACTTAGTCCCCTTGTCGGAAATGATGCATAGCGGCACCCTTTGTAATTAGATTATCTCTTGGATGTAAATCTAACAAACTTTTTGATATGTAGGTAGTTTGAACCAACAAGAAATGAGCAGACTTGGTCAATCGATCCATGATGATCCAAATAGGTCAAACCTTCGGGAGGTATGCATAGACCCACCATAAAGTCTATAGTTATTCGCTCTCATTTCTACTTCAAAATAGGTAGCCGCTGAGTTAAACCACCTGGACTCTGGTGCTCGAACTTTACCTGCTAACAGTATAAGCACTTACATATAAAGGTTGTAATATCTCTCTTCATCCCGTGCTACCAGTAGTGCTGTCATAGGTCACAATACTTCTTAGCCACCCTAAGATGAATATAGTATTTAGAACAGTGAGTCTCCTCAAGAATCAATCTGACCGAATCTCTAACTCTAGGAACACAAATACAACCCTTGGTCCTCAAGATGCTTGCTGGATCTAAGGTTTCCTTCCTAGCCTTTCCACTGAGAACCTTATCACAAATCACTCTCAGTTGTGAGTTATCAAATTGTTGTGCGTAAACCAACTCCAATAAGGATGATATGACTTCCACACAAGCAAGTACCCCACCCAGCTCAAAAATATCAAGTTGAACCATCTGGTTAGCTATGACTAGATTTCCAAAGCTAAAGGTCACTCCTCAATTGATAAGAAAGCCAAACTTCCCATAGTCATTACGTTTCGACTCAAGGCATTTGCTCTTACATTTGTCTTTCCTGAATGATAAAGAATAGTAATATCTTAGTTCTTTAGCAACTCTAACCACCTGTGTTATCTGAAATGAAGGTCTTTTTGGCTGAAGATGTAATGAAGGCTATAGTAATCGAATAGATCTTATGATGTGAACCATACAAATAATGCCTCTGAATTTCAATGCAAACACACTACCGCCAACTCAAGCTCATGTGTGGGATGGTTCTTCTTATATACCTTCAACTGCCAGGAAGTATATGTTATAACTCTCTCCTGCTGCATCAAAACATAATCCAAGCCAACACCGGAAGCATCACAATGAACTGTAAAACCATGGCCCTCAATAGGTAAAGTATAATTATGTTTGCATTAGTAATGCGTGTATTAGTTATGCTTGTATTAATTATACATAGAATGTTTTTATACATTATTTAGTTTGATGCATTTAAAATATCATGCATTGCATAAAAAAGTATTTACAAAAGTACCATTCTCATTTATGGTGGAAAAGATGTAAAAAGAATTTGAGGATAGGTCTTTAACTATGCTAATTCATACGTCAAATCTCCTTGCATTACTGTTTATTAATACCTAGAAATCTATGGTATTAGTAATGCGCACTTTAAATATACAATAGAGTGTGCAACACATTAGATATACATAACATGGAAAAGTGTACCAAGCATGGTACTATTAATACATCAAATTAATGCACACATTAGTTCTGCTAATACATTCTACCAAAGGATCCCTAATAGTTATATTAGGAAAAGGGTTAAAAAATGCATTTAAACTGTATGAAATGAACAAAAATGTCCTTCATTTATAGTTTGATCCAAAAATGTCTTTGCCTTCAATATTTTGGTCCAAAAATGCCCTTATTGCTATTTAATGGGTCAAAAATGTCCTTTTTCAAATACATTTGTTATTTATTTTATTTTTAAACACATTATTTTTCTAATAATATTTTTTTAATTAGCAAATATTTATCCTACTTCAATTCAAGAAAAAAATAAAAATAAAAATATGTCTTGTTTTATTACCATTACTATTTTTTATCATTATCTAAATAAAAATTAATGTTGAGTTTACTATGATTTTATATTTATGACACATATTATTTGTTACAAGGATACGATGTTAAATTTTAATTGATAATAAGAAAAACAATTATTTTCTTACATTTTTATTAGGTAAAGTGATTTTAAAAGAAACAAAACAAGAAAAGAGTTCTTCAAAAATAATATTTTTATTAGGAACACAATATGTTTAAAAAGAAAAAAATGTATATCTATTCAAAGAAGGATATTTGTGACCCATTTTGTGAAAGTAATGGTATTTTGGGACCAAAATATCAATAACAAAGACATTTTTGGATTAAAATATTGATAGTAAAAGTATTTGTGGACCACACTATAAGCAAAGACAATTTGTTTATTTCACATAAGGATATTTTTTATCTTTTTTCCTTGTTATATTCAATACAAATAATTTAAAAGTTAGTCAAACTAATAATATCAACTATAAAAACTGTTTATATATGAACTAATGGTAGGTAGAAGAATATAAAATAATTTTTTCAATAAATATAAACTTGTGTCAGTTTTGATCATAATATGAAATTCCTTAAACGAGATTAGAAAAAAAGGTGCATTGCAGAATAAAGGTATATTCAACTCCCCACGGCAAGATCCTCTACTTGTCACTCTTCTCCCACTCGGTGTATATATGCATTTTAGCTAGTGTTTGGGTGCATTGAACGCAAAATATTTCGACAATTGTCAATGGATTTCATATCCTGCTTGTCGTTCCCATCATCTATTGCGTCTAATGGAAACTATAGTAGCAATTACCCCTCATGCTACAATAATATCAGCAGTAATGGAAGCTCAGGTAACGAAATTCCATCTTCTTTTGTGTTGTGTTAAACATTTTTTTTATTTAGGCATACCCTTTTACTTGTTTCAGCTAGTGGACACTTGTATAAAGTTGAACAATTAGACACTTGTTTATCAATTCAACTTCTTTTATTTAGATATATTTTAGTATCATAGCTTCTACAGAAGTTTGTCAAAATACTTATTGCGGTGTTCTTATTGACAGTAATCTGTAGAAAATTTATGGTTTAGGGAAGTAGAGTGGCTTGAATTAAAAGTGCAAAGTTCGATATGGCTAACTTAAAGATTATTGGGAGCTAAAGATTTAGCAATGATACATCATACATCCGGTCTGTTGCTCTCTTCTTTATCCATAACTAGACTATGTGTGTATCCCTGTATCGGAGGAAAACGAAGGACTTAAGAATATCCTCTGTTAGTAATTCTTGAAAAGGAAAAAATGGTTTTTTTGTTTCCTTTTTGGTTAAGAAGCATGCCGTCAAGAATTTCTGTTATTTTTTCCAATTATCTCCGGGACTTCAGTTTGTTTCTTTCACAGTTGAAAGCTGAGCAGCTAGAAGGCTCAGAATCTGGTTGTGAATCTGATAGTCTTTAGTGGCCTTCTCCAAATGATGAAATTCCATTCTGGAAGGGAGTGTTTCCATCTTGGGACCTCAGCTCGGATGCTTCCGTCGGAGTGGAACAGGATTCTGATCGTTTGCACATTGTTCATGTGACAGATGAAATGGCACCTATAGCAAAAGTCGGTGGTTTAGGTGACGTTGTAACAGGACTTGGACGTGCCTGTTTAAAGCGGGGCCACAAAGTTGAGGTTATGATTCCTTTCTATGAATGTATTCCAAAGCATTGCATCACTGAGCTAGCCTTGATCAGAACTTACAACTCATATCATGATGGAAAATGGGTTGCCTGTAATGCATACCGAGGAGAAGTTTCAGGTGTTCCGGTGATACTTATTGAACCATCCAACCACTTCTTCAAGGGAACAAACATATATGGAGGGTCATACAATGAGTTAGATGCATACCTGTTTTTCAGCCGTGCTTGCCTTGAATGGATGCAGGTATTACACTACATGGGTTATAAATTGCTTCATGGTTGATGCATAGAAAGATTAAAACTAAATTTACTCCAATTTGACAATTCTGCTGAAACATTTCGGGTTAATTCCTTTAATCCCATGGCTTATTGAGCTATATCTGATAGCAGTAGTTATGTACACACTACAAGAAATGTGCTTTTTAACGACCATTTGTTAACGTCAGGACATATATACGGTCGTAGAAAATACATTTATAACGACGAAATATTTTTTTGGTCAGTAAAGTTAGCATTTAGATTATTATAAGCGAGGGGATAAATATTTAGTCGTTATAAATTATTATTCCGGTCGTTATTGATTTTACAAATAACATAAACAAAAAAAAGAAATTTGATGAAAAATTAAATCAACAAATAACATAAAACAAAAGGGGGTATTTTTCCCTCCATGTATTTTGGTACATGTTTTTTCCCTCCAGAGCAAATAAAATTATTGAGCATCTTTTATTTTCCCACAAAGAGATTCATCTTCTTCCCAAACTTCAACTTACAGAGAAATTCATCTTCTCCAAGATCAACAGTAAGTATTTATTCTCCTTTTCTCCGCTAAAATATCGTGAAGTAACTATTATATATCTAATTGAAAAATTATATAATATAAATTATATAAGTATAATTAATAATATATGCCCTGTTCTCTCTCTATGCTCGATCCTGTATATTGCACGAACAAACAGTAGGTCGCCGCCGTAAGCTGCCCTTTTCCGGCAGCGGCGTGTGATTTCCGGCTAGGGTTTCCACCACCACTATGATTTTCCTGTACCCATAATCCCCAATCGGCGGTTTTCTACCCTAAACATCCAAATACAGATGTTTTCCCCAATTTTTCAGTCCCTAAGTTCTGGCGACTGGAATTGTTCACGACTGCCGCCGGAGATGGTTTCAGGTTGAAGGGATTAGCCGTCACTGGCTTTCTCTGAAAGCAAAAGCTGAAATCATCCCGAATCTCGTTTCGATTTCGTCACCAAGCGCAGGCTGCCGAGATATCACCGGTGTGGGAATGGCTCGTTTGGTATAGAATTTTATGAAACTGAGGAAATTCTCTGGTGCGTCTTGTATGTTTGAGGCTAAAGTTATGAATGCTTTACTTAATTTGTGGTGTCAAGCGCAGGCTGCCGTCACTGCTGTTTGTTTCCTTAATTTGTGGTGTCAGTCGATGTTGTTACACATAGTGGCAAGTGATGGCTTCTGGGAAAATGGAAGTTTGTACAGAAATAAGTATAAAAAGACACACAACAGCTTAGCTCCTTAGTATGTTTAGAAATGGACAAGAGGTTGTAAGTGAAGTTAGAAATGAATATATTAGTAGTTGTTGTAGCTGAAAGTTATGTGTTTACCCGTTTTATGTCATTTGATCAGCCAAAGGTGGGATTACATCTTCATTTCATTCGTGATTATGTCCCTGCCACTACTTATGATGTTAGCAGTCACTTTAATCAGTTGAACCACTGGTTGCCTTTAATACTAGTGTAACTCTGCCCTAATAAACTCTTCCAGCCATTATCCTACATACATCCCCCTAGTAGAGTATGTTTTAGAGATATCTGCTTCTTTAGATGTGCTATGGTTCTGATTAAAGTATGACAAGATGTTAAAGAGGCAATAGGAGTAATGCCACTTTTCTTAAAATTTTCCAAAACTAGGATAGAGTTACAGTTTGCATCAGATCAGCTATGACATTTTCTTTGTCTTTTATTGCTGGATGGATTGTTGTCTATATACATTTACACTTATGACATTGCAGCATGTGGAAATTGCCAACACTCTTCTGATAATTAAGAATGTTGTGGATGAATTTCATTACTTGAACCTTGAGGACAAGGTTCTTAATTGGGATGGGAATATTGTTATCACATAAGGTGGCTTGTTTCTCCTGTTAGTTGCTAAGCGAGCAATATTGACCCAGGGCAACCTCATGAAATGGGGTAGACAGTTATGCTTTAGATGGTTTTTTATGTGTGAAATTGAAATAGAGACAAAAGCCATTTCTTCATACACTGTAGAATAACAGAGAAATTGTGTCCGATGTTCGTTAATTTCAGAGGTATTAGTGGGGTTATGTTAAGAGATATCTCAGAAGTGTTAGCAAGTGGGAACAATGAAGGCAATAGACCTAGGTCACAAGAAGAGATGAATGATTTTCCCTACAAGCATCTGATAGACAATTTTGGAAAGATAGGAACCAGATATGTTCTGAAAACAAGAACTACCCTTCCCAGTGTTTGGAGTAGAACTGTCTAGTGACCTTTTATTTTCGGTATAATCACATACTCCCCAGAGAGGCTGAGGATATTGCTTCTTTTTAAAAGAAATTTGTTGAATTGTAGGTATTAAAATTTGGTCTTTATTTCTATGTTTCTGGAGTAATTACTGCTGAAATATGCTATTGGTATATTCTCCAAAACTAGGATAGAGTTACAGTTTGCATCAGATCAGCTATGACATTTTCTTTGTCTTTTATTGCTGGATGGATTGTTGTCTTTTATTGCTGGATGGATCAGCTATGATGGTAGATAGATATTAAATAATTTGATTTTAAAAATTCAAAAATAGCTGCAATAGAAGAGAAGACCAAACAAAATGGGCAGTCACATCTGCAATTATTTCATTCATTTTTGGGGGAAAAAAAGAAGGGAATCTACCTAGGCATATTAGTTTTATCTATCCCCTTTCCTTGAGTCTAATCTTTTCATCTCCTCTTCTTCAATCTATCCTTTACTATTTCATTATTGTTCTACAAGTTCTTTATTAGTTCTATTTTTAGTTGTAACTTTGAATTTAGTGATTATAATATTTGAATATTTCTAATGTGAAATTGAGGTTGTCACAAAACAACAACAAATTTGTTGCAATCCTATTACTTTTGACTTTGTTGTGAATATGTACTGATATGGTAAAGACCTTTAGATATGAACATATGATTAGTGTTTAAGTGGAAACTTACTTCCTGCTGACTATGTTTGCTCTAACTTGTTTGTATGCATATTCTATTATCAAGACTATGGCACCTGATAAGCAGTGGATGCAACTTATTCATAATAGACTTGATGATGCTTATATACATGGGGTAGAAAGCTTTTTGGAGTACACTTTTTCAAGATTGAGGGAAGCGAATGAAATAAGATGTCCATGTGTTAGATGTTGTAATGCAGTTTCTAGAACACGAGAGATGGTTAGATCACATTTGATAGTGCATGGAATAATTCAAAGTTATACTTTTTGGTATCACCACGGAGAGAGGGCAGGGGAGATAGAAGAATCTGATTCAGAATCTATAAATGATGATAATGAAATTAGCGAGGACGAGGAGGAGGATGAAATACGGGAGATTCTTACAGATTTACATCCTACTTGTAATATGGATAATATAAATACAAATGGTGATGATTATCTAGAGGAGGAACCAAATCCTGATGCAAAAAAATTCTATAGTCTTTTAAAGGATTTTGACCAACCACTATATGAAGGTTCAAAACTTTCAAGACTTTCTACTTTGGTGAAATTGCTTCATATTAAAAGTATTGGTCGTTGGAGTAATGCTTCTTTTAATATGCTACTGAAGTTGCTAAAGAAAGATTTATTGCCTGATGATTCAAATTTGCCAGATTCATATTGCGAAGCAAGGAAGCTAATTCGAAGCCTAGGGCTTTCATATGAAAAGATTGATGTTTGTAAGAATGATTGCATGTTATACTGGAAGAATGACAAGTTTATTGATTCTTGCAAAATTTGTGGTGCATCTAGATGGAAAGAAGATAAATCTAATGGGGAAACCAAGTTCAAAAATGGAAAAAAGATACCAAACAAGATCTTACGCTATTTTCCTCTAAAGCCAAGGCTTCAAAGATTGTTTATGTGCTCAAAAACATCTTCTTTAATGAGATGGCATCATGAAAACAAAGCTAATGATGGAAGTATGAGGCACCCGACTGATTCTAAAGCATGGAAAAAGTTTGATGAACTTCATCAATCATTTGCTGTAGAGCCTCGTAATGTTAGACTTGGACTTGCTAGTGATGGTTTTCAACCATTTGGAAGTTCTAGAAATCCATACAGTATTTGGCCTGTGGTACTTATTCCTTATAATTTACCACCTTGGTTCTGCATGAAGCAGGAAAATTTTATTTTGTCAATGCTTATTCCCGGTCCTGGAAGTCCTGGAGATGCAATTGATGTTTATCTCCAACCTTTAATTGATGAATTAAAGGAATTATGGGAAACTGGAGTTGGTACCTTTGATGCATCCACAAAACAGAACTTTATATTGCATGCTGCTTTGTTATGGACTATTAATGACTTTCCAGCTTATGGGAATTTATCTGGTTGGAGTACAAAAGGAAAATTGGCTTGCCCAATTTGCAATAAAGAAACTTCCTCAAATAGGTTGGAAAATGGTAAAAAACAATGCTATATGGGTCATAGACGCTTTCTTCCTCTTAATCACAAATGGAGGAATGATAAAAAGTCATTCGATGGTACCAAAGAGTGGAGATTACCTCCAAATACATTGTCTGGTGATGACATACTCGATCAAGTGGCTGATTTGCATGGGCTACCTCTAACAAATGATCAAAAGAAGAAGATTAAGGTGTCACATGAGAGTAGAGGTGATAATTGGAATAAGAAAAGCATATTTTTTGATCTTCCATATTGGAAAACTCTATTGTTGCGGCATAATTTAGATGTGATGCACATTGAAAAGAATATATGTGATAATATAATGGGAACAATCTTAAATATCAAAGGTAAAACAAAAGATACCTTGAACAGTCGATTGGATTTGCAAGCAATGAATATCAGGAGAGAATTACATCCAAAAATAAATGGAGATAAATATGAGTTACCAGCAGCATGTTTCACGTTATCTCCTGAAGAGAATCACAAGTTTTTAAAATTCTTGAAGGATTTGAAGGTTCCAGATGGATTTTCGTCGAATATTTCTCATTGTATCAATCTGAAAGATCACAAAATCTCTGGATTAAAAAGTCATGATTGTCATGTTCTTCTACAACATTTAATTCCACTTGCCATACGTAGTTTGCTTTGTAAAGAGGTGCGAGAGGCACTAATTGAGTTGTCGATATTTTTCAATCGACTTGGGGCAAAGTGTTTAAAACTTGAGGAGTTGGAACAATTAGATGCACAAATTCCTATAACTCAATGCAAGCTGGAGAAGATTTTTATTCCTGCTTTTTTTGATGTTATGGAGCACCTGCCAATTCATTTAGCTAATGAGGCTATGATTGCTGGACCTGTTCAATACAGATCAATGTATCCGATAGAGCGGTGGTTATATTTTTTGAAGCTATTTATTCGTAGCAGATCTTGCGTTGAAGGTTCTATTGCAGAGGGATACATAGCAAATGAATTTACCACTTTATGTTCAAGGTATTTGCATACAATGGAGACAAAATTTAATCGCCTTGAACGAAATTATGATGGGGGTGCTGTAGAATTTGATGGAGATTTAACAATTTTTTGTCAACCTGGAAAAGCTTTAAGAGGTGGCAAGCCACATCGACTTGGTATAAAAGAAAGGGAGCAAGCCCATATTTATATTTTGAAGAACTGTTATGAAGTTCAACCATTTCTCGAGTAAGTACTAATTTTTTCAAATGATTATCTTAGAACTCCTCCAAAATGATTATTAGATCCTAATTATTTATTATCGTTTAATCTTCTGTAGAGAGTTTTCTCAAATTCCAGGTGATTCCTCTCAAAGGAATTCGGATAGGCAATTCATCAATTGGTTTAAAGAAAAGGTAAATACTAAACAAAACATATGATTTTCAACTCATATAAATAATACTTGTTAAATTATGTTCTTAATGATAATAGGTTGCAAGATTATACAAACATGACAAGAGTAAGAAGATGGCAGATTTTCTTGCATTGTCGCGTGGTCCCATGAAATATGTGACAAGTTTCAAAGGCTACATTATTAATGGATATAGATTTCATGTACAAGATTATGATAAAGGTTTGAAGACTCAAAATTGTGGAGTCGTTGTTGCTGGTGAGACGGATGAAGAAGATAGAATTATTGATTACTATGGAGAACTAACAGAGATTCTTGAGTTGCAATTTGTTGGGGGGAGAAGATTGGTTTTGTTTAGATGTATTTGGTTTGATGTGTATGACAAAGAAAGGGGAGTTAAAATAGATGAATATGATTTTGTAAGCGTTAATCCCCAACGATTTTTGAAAACCAATGAGCCTTTTATATTAGCCAATCAAGCATCACAAGTATTTTATGCTAGCGATCATTCTAATAAAGGGTGGAATGTGGTGCGAAAGGTTACGCCTCGTGATTCTTTTGATGATGTGCAAATTAATGATATTGATCCCGAGGATTTACTTGATTCAAGTGAAAGGAAAAGAAAAAAAACTCCTACAGGTTTGGAACTTTATGTAACTTTTGTGATGGTCTCATAGCTTTGACTAGTAACATTTTAATTTTTGTTTATTTATTCTAGATATTTTATATTTGTTGTATGTTAATATGCGTACTAAAAGATAATTAACTAAATGTGTTCTACTATTGAATTTTATGACAGGATGAGATGGATCCTTCAAATTTTAAGAAGTCTGAAATGGGATCAAGTTCAAACAACTTAAAGCAATCATACCTTCCACCTGGTGCCTTAGCTAGAGGACGAGGGAAAAGCTTCAAAAGTTTGGGATCTATAAGAGTAATTGCTGAAAAGAGACCCTTGATTGGTCCACCAGATATTATGCAAGAGACCCTGAGAAACACATCTGGTATTGTGTTTTATTTTCTCATGCTCTAACTTTATAGAATCCTGTATTGAGAAACATCAAAGAGGAATTTAGGTTGTTGCTTGTACTGATTAAAGATTTATAATTGGAAATAAAACAGGTTTAAATTCTGCATCATATGATAAGAATATCATAGCACAGAAGACTAATGTCATCCCTCGTCATTTTGATTCAATGGAAGATCACACTTTATCTCCTCATGAGGATTTTGAAGTAATGCAAAAGACAGGGAAAAGCAAACCAGGTTTCTAATCTTATTTTTTTTCTCAATCTATAATCTTTTTAGTGGACTGAACTTGTTTTAATGTTTTATTAGCAAATGAGCAAGCACAAAACTTCACATCTGTGAACTCTGTGAGAAAGTGTGCTGTAAAGAGAACTTTGAATGGCAAAAGAAAAGATTCTGAAACTGCAACTCACGATCTGAATGAACTCTCACACAATAATAATCTTGTTCCCTCGTGGTTGGATCAAATGGAGGATGATCTTACTCTCCCTCGAGATGAAGTTGAAGTGGTGCAAGACCCCAGTAGAAGCAAAACTAGTAATTAGCTGATATCTTAATTTGCATAAATTATTCATTGTTTACATATTTAAAACTTTTATGTTTGACTTGTATCAAAATTTGTAGGTCCTTGTGAATTCAACAAGGTAAAAAAGGTTAGAGGACCAAATTTATGTAAAGTTGTTACAGGACTCAAACCTGGAGAAAAGCTTAGAGTCACTTTTTATCATAATCGAGTTGTTGGGGATCATCATGCTTTATTTTCAAGACACTTGGGTTCCTTAGTTCGTGATCGTAATATGTGTCCTTTGCGGGTACACTCATGGACAGACATCGAAGAAGCTAAATTGGAACACATGTGGGGAGCTGTCACTGTAAGTATTTTCCAGTAACCAACTATTTTTGCTATTTGTTCTGGCTGGCTGCTCTGGCTGTACTGCTTTGTATCACTGGTTGTAAGCAACTATTTTTGCTACTGCTCTCTCTGGCTGCTCTGGCTGTACATGTGTGCAAAAGTACTCTTTTTATTTTGGAATTCACTCTCTTTTAGACTTGTATTAAAAAAAGATGTATTATGTAGAAGAACCAAGACTTTTTTACTTTTTCTTGCACTTGCCGTTGTTCTTGACAACTGCTATTCAACCATATATGCTGTGACTGAAATGCCTTCTGTTTGGTGTGTAATGTAGTCTGTTTGGTCAGGCATTGTTTTGAGTTGAACACTTGAAATGCCTTCTGTTTGGTGTGTAATGTAGTCTCAGTGCTGGGCCATCTCCTGAACTTTAGTGGATGATGCGAGTAAAGTATGACTTGGTTGTTTCCTGTTGCGATAGTCTGGTTGTATTTCTCAAACAATCGGAATCAGTTAGGAGTTCTATAGTAGAGTTGTCCATTTTTTATGCTTGGTGATATTTTATTTTGGGTTTGTGTTCTCCTGAATTCATTGTGTTTTCTCTAAGGATTTTGACATCACTTTGGAAGTTTGTATGCTAATTTTTATGCTTATTATAGTAAATCTGCTTTCTTACATTTTAGCCTTGTGGTTGTTTGAGAAACAAGGACGTGTGGTGGATTATTTTTTCTGATGAACAAGTTTCTGTATTGATTCTGCGCCTTTTTCCCCCTATGTTTTTCTTTAGATATTGGATGGGCTTTTAACAGTTGATTCTGCCTTTTGTTGCTCTTTCATGTTAACAGACATGTGGATCACCTCTTTCTATTGTACTTATGACACTGGAAAATAACAACGAAACCTGTTTCTCGTGTATTATTTTGGTGACAAAATTTAACTGGTACTGTGTTGGTAATTACTGCTAAAATTGTCAGTATCCAATGCTTAACTAACCTTTTATTTTGGTTGTTTTCTTTTCCGACTTTCGTTGCTAATAAAGGCTTCTTCATTCATCTGTACAAGTTTATGTCTTATGTAGCTTTTGATTTTCCTATTTTTAAGATTGGGTGTGCTGGTTTGTATTTTGATAATTTGATATAACTGCTTGCTTACTATATAAGGATATTGGGATCACTTTCTGTTATTTTATGTGTGCAAAATGATAACATAGTCTATGTTGATGGTTGGTACTACTTGAGATGTGGAACTTGATTTCTTGTTTATTGCACTTGTGGTAATAACAGCTGAACTCTTTTTCATCTGTACGTATAACTGTACGTATATCATTTTGTTCATTTCGATTACTTGATCTGGTTGATGAAAGATATGAATAGGCACTGCTTTTTATGCCTTGCATCTACTATTGATATGTTTTGTCACAGTGAGATGGTTCATCTTCCTCTCTAAAGATTGGCCTTGCAATAACAGTGCGTGTTGTGCTTTCTATAAATGTGTTGTCTCTCCTTGTCCTTTAGGATCCTGTGGGAACTTTACTTAACTAGAAACTAGTTGTTGCATCTTCGTTTACCAGAAACAAATGTTCTTGTCTTCTATCCACATAGGTAGTTCTAGCATTAGCATTATTCCAGTATGCTAGTTAACCAGAAACAAATGTTCTTGTCTTCTTCTGAGCATTAGCATTATTCCGGTATGCTACACTGTTGTTTGTCTATTACTTAAAATTATATTTCTGTTTTTGTCCATAATCTACAACTGTTCCTCTGCTTATAGACCATCCCTTCAAGTGTATAAATAATGTTCTAATTACCATTTCAAAACCTTGCTGACTACACATTATTTTTCAGCTTTCTTTTAAAATTGTGAGTCTCTTATTCAGTGACATATGTAAAATTTATCAGGAAAAATTTGATAGTGATAACATGAATAGTCATAAAGAAGATGTGTTGAAACATATGAAAAGGTTATGGAATAATTGGCGAGGATCGCTACACATGAAAGCAAAGTCTAAACCACTGCAAGAGGTTCTAAAAGATGTGCCTCAAGGGGTCGATAAAAGCGATTGGGAATGGTTGGTCAAAGAGCATTTTTTATCTGAAAAATTTAAGGTAAGATACTTATTATCTACTAGTCATGTCAATTATCTATCATAATTTTGCTAATGTGTTGTTTATATAGGAAACAAGCATGCGAAACGCAATGAATAGGTCTAAGTTGAGTATGCCTCATCGTACGGGTAGCAAACCAATTAGAGAGATAATTTATGAATTGGTACATATGTGGTTTTGTTAATTTAGTTAAGAGAACTCCCCTTCATTTCAAATATGTGACTATTTTTTTAATTTTGAAGGGAGGTAAGCATGGTAATCCACCAGACATGGCGACTATCTTCTTTGAGACTCGTAAGAAGGACAACAAACTTCTTGAACCTGAAACCAATCAAAAATATGTATGTTCATTAAAAAAAATTATTTCAGGTACTTTTACTTAATATATTGCATTATCTATAAATGTGTTGTATTTTATAGATAGAAATTCAAGATGTACTACAAGCTGAGCCATCTCTTACTAATATTGAGGTAGTAGAGAGATGCTTTGGACCTCAGAAAAAGAGCCATGTGATTGGATTTGGTGGTGGAATAACTAGTAAGGACTTGAAAGGAGGTAGCTCCGCAAAGAGTGCACTGTTAGAAGAGCTAAATGTGAGTCGAAAGGAAAAGGCTGCACTACTAGAAGAATTAAATGCAAGTCGAAAAGAAAATGAATCCATGAAAAAACGCATGGATATCATAGAAAAGAAATGTGAAATGTTTGAAAGTACAATGTTCAGAGACCCTTCATCAACCTCGCCATCATGTGAACAAAATACTGATTGAATTACATTACAGGTTAGTAATATTTCTACTACTCATTTGCCTCGAAATATTCCTTGTATATCATGTTTCTTGTTTTTCTTTTTTTTTTCCAAAATAAAATGAATAGATGAACTGGGATTTCGAAAATAGATACAAGATAGAAGGTGAAAGGAATGGCACCAAATTAGATAGAAACATACACTCAAATGAGAAATCTTGGAAGCAATTAGCACTGGAAACTGCACATTGTTGTTGCCTGAATTAATTTTTTCAACAGCACATTGTTGCCTGAATCAAGTTTTCCTCATTTCTGTTGTTGGCTGAATCAAGTTTTCAGCAGCACATACATTATGAATGCCTGAATCAAGTTTTTTTGTTCCTTTGCATAGTATACGTTTCTCTTTTGTTTTTTTATCATAGTAAAATCATCAATTGTGTCTGTGCAACATATCAATTGAACTATTCAATTTATGTAAACTTTTATCCTTGCAACAGGTGATCAAGAATTGAAAGTCACGATGGATCGGATCTTCAAGTGGGAAACTAGTTGAATTAACTAAAATAATTGAAGATGTTAGCAGATGATGAGTTGAAGTGCAGAAATTAAATTTATTTTACTTATTAATTATCAAGGCTATGTGCTTACAAATATTAACTACCATCTCGACATATATATTCTGGATTATTATTTTTATTCTTGTAGGATTTTTAAAACATCTTTGTTCTTAGTAATGGATTGCGTATAATGCTTAAATTATTATGAACAATTTATTATACTATTTTATGAGTTTGAAATATTTGTTTAATACATATGAAATAATTACTTTTATTTGTCAATTATGAAAGGGAAAAAATGTTACTTTTTATATAATAATATTTATTTTTAAAAAATCATCAACAAATTAAGAAAAAATTGGTTGTTAAAAATTATTGATGTTACATAATATTAATGACCAAATTTTGGTCACTAAAAGAGCTTATAATATCACTTTTTGAAGTTATCTAGCGACCAAGATAAAACTTAACGACGGGAAAATGTGATCGCAAAAAGAGATCTAATGACTAAAGTTTTTGTCGTCACTAATGATTTATTAACGACGGGATTAGAATTTGGTCGCCTACTTTTAACGTCGGGGCTACTAACGACGGGCGACGACCAATTTTTTTCCAGTCGTAAATGATCATTAACGACTGGATTGTCACTTTTAACGACTAAATTTCCTTTCGCTATAGGCTCATTCTCTTGTAGTGACATTTGTGCACATCTTGGGACAAGTCTAGATTTTTTTTGTTTGTGATGATGGCATGTGAATATGGTTTGCTGCCTTGATCAAATGTAGTCCTAAGTTTAGTTGATTAGTTGCAGCTTCTATTCTGTAGGTTCTTGATGTCCAAATGTTTCAAACCTGCTCCTGTTTTGTGAGTTGATGTCTTCCTGCAGATTTCATGCAAACAACATTATGACTGGCTTTTCTGGTCAACATCCTGTTACAGGTAATTGGAACACAACCAGATATCATTCATGTGCATGAATGGCAGACAGGTGCTTTACCTCTGTTCTACTGGGATATGTACCATTTTCTCTCACTCCAGGTATGATATAGGGGCTTCTGTTTTACATTCCGTTAATTGCTCTGAAGCAGATCTATCTGTCTGTTTTTTGCATTGACATTTCGTGCAGAAACCAAGAGTTGTATTGACTTTTCACAACATGGGGCATTATGGAGAATGCAGGGAAACTTTTACACTGCAAACGAAAGAAGAAATGTGGGATCAATTTTTCTAATATATTTATGCTCTGTATATATCTAACCTTTTTAAGGATGTGTAGTCTAGTGCTAGGAGACCATTGTACACTATAAATTATTCCCTTAAGCATTTAACCAGATGCAACAATAAAGAAACTACAGAAACAACAAATTAAAGGAGACCGTATCTAGGATGATCTTTTATCCTACTTGTGATTTTTCAAATCTCAGTTTGCAGTTGTCTGAATTATGTCTATTCTGTATTGTCTTTTAGTATGGGCGAAATATGTTAATTGCTGATTATGCCTTGGGGAATAACTTTGGAAGGTATCCAATTTAGAGAAAGGTCGGTTAATAATCTCCAGATCACTTTCCTTCTTAAAAAAAAAATACCCATATCAACTTGAAATGTAAAACAATGTGTACATTCGGGGAATATTCTGTGTTCTAAAATTCCCATTGTCAATGGGTGATACTGTGCAAGCATTCTGAATAACTTTTATTCATTTCTGCAATTATAACAAGGGAAAATTTTATAGTATGGAATTTTCCAATTGCCTTCTTCTAATTGGTTTTCAACTAGGGATGTCTTCAGTATTAATATTGTAATGGAAGACAAGACTGATATGTTCATTTGCTGAAAAAAGAGTTGTTTTATTGGTGTCCCAATCTCTCATGGGTTTAGTGATATATCCGGAAAGCCTCAATTTGTCAGCAGTAGAAGTTAATTCAACAGTGAGGGAACGTTTGAAACTTGAAAGTTATTTTTGCAATCTAGAGATGGAAATGGGTCATGGCGGGTCGGGAAAGAGTGGGTTAAGTTTTTCCCTGTGTTGATTGATACCGACAGCTCAATTATAGGAGTAAAATCATATTGCATTGGATGTAATTGATTGTACTGATCATATGATATTGTCTTTCCTTATTTAGTCTTAGGGCTCATTGTATAAGTACCCATTCTCATGGGTTGTATAATCATCAAGAAATGCAAATAACTTTTTCTTCTTCTTGAAATCTTCATGGTATCAGAGCCATTGCTTCCTTTTTGAGGTGAGTTATCTCCCTCGCTTGCTTTAGGGTTTTGTTTCTATCTAAGAGGTCAAGTTTTTTCTTTCCAGGTTGGTTGTTCACAATACAATCTCCTTCCAGACAGGTCCTCATGGAAATTTTATTCTCCGTTGGGGTTGTTGGAACATTTTGAGCCTAGTTCAACCAGTTTTTTATTTTTTTCGATCACTGAAATTCGGATTCCACTGTGGCAGCTAACTCTCCGGCAACTTTTCCAAATTTTTTTCTCCGATCTCGGGTCGTAGGCCTCTTCCGATCCTTCCCATCCAAGTTTCGGCAGATTCCATCTGGGCAGAATTTTTTCAGCTAGTTTTCAGGTCAGACGAGGTGGATTATATCTCCAGAAGGCTATTTCTGTATTTCTGAATACCCCTATTCAATTTTTGACACTGAGGATTATTGCTTGTTCAAACTATTGGTGATGTAATCTAATGGAAGAAGTTGTTCTTCCATTCATGAATATGCAAGGTATTTATACAATTACAAGAAATCTTATAAAAGGAAATCAATCAAAACAAATAAAAGAAAATATTTTACAATCACTCTTATTATCCTGTAATATTCTGAAATCTCTCTCTGATTTGTTACCATATTTTGTAATACTCTCCCTCAAGCTGAAGCATAGATATTGATCATGCCCAACTTGTCACAAAGATAACTAACTCGTGTACCATTCAATGCCTTGGCGAGCAAATTAGCTAATTGTTCTCCTGTCTTCACATAGCTAGTGGAAATCAAATTTTCCTAAATCTTCTCATGAATAAAATGACAGTCAACCTCACTGTGTTTAGTTCTTTCATGATACTATGATACACCGGATTTGAGGCTATATGAAGAGCTGCTTGATTATCATAACAGAGTTTTGCTGGTGTATGATACTACACTCCGATTTCATATAACAGATGATGTGTCCACATAATCTCACACGTAGATTTTGTCATAGCTCTATATTCGGATTCTGCA
The DNA here is from genome assembly GCA_029948455.1 of Solanum rostratum. Classification (NCBI taxonomy): domain Eukaryota; kingdom Viridiplantae; phylum Streptophyta; class Magnoliopsida; order Solanales; family Solanaceae; genus Solanum; species Solanum rostratum. The sequence goes on along the minus strand of CM057047.1, from coordinate 47,806,023 downwards.
CTAGATCAAGATACAATATTTGTTTCTTACTCCTCCATGATACTTGGTTTCCTCCAATAAAAACACAATAGTGTATTATAGATCTTGTATCTATTTTGGATCTTGCCCAATCAGTATTAGCAAAACACTCAATACAAATGTGACCATGATTGTTATACAATATGCCACGTCCAGGATCTCCTTTCAAGTGACAAAGAATTTGTTCTAAAGCTCCCCAGTGCTTGACCGTAGGCATTGACATAAATTGCCTAACAATACTTACCGGAAAGGAAATATTTGGACGAGTCACAGTAAGGTAGTTTAACTTCCCAACTAACCTCTTATATCTCTCTGGATCATCAAAAGGATTGCCCTCATATTTCATAAGATGCACATTGGGGTCCGTTGAAGTACTGCAAGGTTTGGCAGCTAACTTTCCAGTGTTTGCAAGCAGGTCAAGAACATAATTTTTCTGAGACAGAAAAATTCCCTTCTTACTTCTATTTCTAAGAAGTACTTTAGCTGACTCAAGTCCTTTGTATGAAATCTAGCATGCAGGATAGACTTGAGTGAAGAGATTCTCGCATAATCACTTCCGGTGATGACAATGTCATCAACATATGCAACAAGTAGGATGGTTCAAGCTACAAATAGTCAGTGGAATTCATAATTATCACATTTTCTCATTTTTAGTCCAAACTCCTAAACTACCTCACTGAACTTGCCAAACCAAGCTCGGGGACTCTACTTCAAGCCACACAAATACTTCATCAAGTGATAGACTTTTCTATACTCCCCTTGAGCAACAAAACAGGGTGGTTGTTCTATATACACTTCCTCTTGAAGATCACCATAAAGAAATGCCTTCTTCATATCCCATTGATGTAAAGGTCAATTCGCAGAAGCAACTAAGGAAATGAAAAGGCAAAAGGAGTGAGTTTGGCAACTGGAGAGGTGTCTGGATAATCTACCCCATAAGTTTGGGCATAGCCTTTGCCACAAAACCATCTGGATTGAATTTAACTGTGAAGAACCACTTACATCCCACTAATTTTTTTCCCATAGGAAAATCCACCAAATCCCACGTGTGATTTCCCTCTAAGTCATGTATTTTCTCAAGCATTTCCTTAGACCATTTAGGATGATCCAAAACCTCCTTAACTATTTTAGGTACAGAGATAGAGTCTAGAGAGACAATCAAAGATCTTGACTCAGAGGATAAGTGGTCATAGGAAACAAAATTAGCAATGGAATATGCAGATTTGCAAGTATGAGTACCTTTGCGAAAAGCAATAGGGAAGTTAGAATTTTCTGAAGGATCAAGTGGCAGAAGAGATGACGATGAAGGAACTAGCGCATGACATTTTTGATTGGTTTCTCTCTTCCTTGAATAAACTTGAACAATTTGTGGTCTTGCTAGCATCTACGAAGTAGGTTCTGAAGGCACAATAGTTGATTGGTTCTTAATAGAAAAACTGGGAGATGAAGGAACATCATTTAATTGTTCTTTCAAGGGTGGATAATTTGATAAACTAACCACTCATCTTCCTCCTTCGGACTAGTAGAATTGGGAGGTGCATAGAAAAAATGGTGTAGTCTCTAAAAATAAAACATCATTTGGCACCAAATATTTGCCAAGTTCAGTAGAATAACACCGATATCCCTTTTGAAGTTGAGAATAGCCAAGGAAAACACATTTCAATGCCTCAGAACCAACTTGATAACAAATGGTCGAACATCTCAAACATAGCATGTACTTCCAAATACCTTATGTTCCACCGGAAATAGGGACTTGTTTGGAAAAAGAATATCATAAGACATGTTACCAGCAAGCACACTAGATAGCATCCGATTAATCAAAAAACAAGTTGTAGAGATCCCATCTGCCCAAAATTGTTTAGAACCTTCATTTGGAACAAAAATGCTCGAGTTGTCTTAAGTAAATGCATATTCTTCCTCTTAGCAACTCCATTTTGAAAGGGTGTATCAATACATGAAGACTAATGGAGAATACCGTGTTATCTCATGAATGACTATAACAATTTTGACATATATTCCTTGGCATTATCACTTCTTAGAATACATTTAAAGCACTGAATTGAGTTTTCACTTTAACATGGAATGCACAAAAGTGAGTAAACACTTCAGAACGATTCTTCATAAAATGAATACAAGTCATTCAAGAGAAATCATCCAAAAAGTAACAAAATACTTATGTCAGTTTTGGAAATAATAGGACATGGCCACCAAACATTAGAATGAACTAAGTCCAAAGCTGACCCAACCCGCGTATTAACCCTTGGACCTACCGATGTGCGATGATGTTTTGCAAACTGACATGACTCATAGTCTAAGGAAGAAATGTTTTGAAATCGAGGACAGAGTTTCTTTAACATAAGTAAAGAAGGATATCCCAGTCGACAATGTGCTTTGAATGGAACGCAGAATTAGGTACTAAATCGAGGCTCCCATTCATCAATAATATAGAGATCATCAGATGTATGTCCCTTATCAATTACTTGATTTGTTGTAAGATCAAAAAACAAACAATGATCAGGAAAGAATGAGATATAACAATTAAGGTCTCTGGAAATGTTACTGACCGAGATCAAATTAAGGGCCAACTTTGGTAGATTTAATATAGATGACATGATAATAGTTGAGATTGGTTTAACGGTCCATGATCCCATTACCATCGTAGGAGAAGGTTCTTTATGTGTGTGAAAGCTAGAAAACATATTAGAATTACATGTCATGTGATTTGTGTCACCTAAATCAATCATCCATTTGTTCATTAAGGAGAAAAGACATGTTTTTCTTGGCTCCGCAAATGTAATAACTGAAATGGGTTTCTTAGGTGATTTATGAAATTTAGAGAATTTTGCATACTCATCCATCGAAGCAAGAATTGACTTCTTAGTCATTTTTCTGAGAAGATGTCGGAGCAGTATGCCAAAAAATTAGATATGCTAGACCACGTGTCGGTGAGTGAAAGACTAATGCGAGGTGCAAGTGGCGTGTGAGGTTCACTCGCTGCCATTGAGACCAGAGGTGTCCTTTCGGCCAGAACTCTCCTTCCATATCTTCTTTCTTATGATGTTGGTGAGGTAAATTTGCCACTCCTAATGAGTGACCCGTACATTTCTTAGGCTGCCAGGAAAAGAATTGAACTTTTAAACAAAAAGTTTGAGCCCTAGGCTCTGATACCACGTAATCTAATGGAAGAAATTGTTCTTCTATTCATGAATATACGAGGTATTTATACAATTACAAGGAATCATATAAAAGAAAATCATTCAAAACAAATAAAAGAAAATATTCTACAATCACTATTATTATTCCGAAAACAACCTCTCTATCTCTATGAGGTAGTGGTAAGATCTGTGTACATTCAACTCTCCCCAGACTCCACTTATGGGATTTCACTGGGTATGTTTACTCTTATTATTCTGTAATATTTTAAAATCTTTCTGTGATTTGTTACCATATTTTGTAACAATACAAAAAGATAATAATTTTGTGTCTCAAATTAATATTGTAGAAATTGGATGGTACTGGTACATATCTTTCTTGGTCAAGATCTTGGTTGCTTTTTACTAAATCTTAGAAATTGATTGACATATCACTTGAGAAATGAAAGCTCCTCTTATGGCATACTCTAGCTACAGTCAAATCATAAGGAAATTAATTAGGTTTATTACTTGAGGAAAGATAACAGATATTATGACAGATCTAGTTATAGTCAATCGATTCAGATTTGACTATAGCTAGAGTCTGTCCCGATTACAAAATGTCTAGTCATATCTAGTTTTTATAGCATTATCATAGGTAGAAATATTTAGGGATCTTAGAGATATTTAGGGATTTTTTTATTTTATTTCCTTAGATAGATTTACTTGTACACCTACAAATAACTCTTATTCTTGGAATAATACAACTAGGAAATTGATCCATTGGCTCTATATTTTACATGGTATTAGAACGGGCTATCCTTCCTCCTTCGATATACAAAACGACAGGTAATCCTAATATTTTTTTCTAGTTTTGAACCGCACAAAACACCTTATCCGGTTACAATAGCTGATGGATCAACCTGGATCTTGAACCGTTAAACTTACCTTTTCTATTACCCTGTCATTTGTATTAAGTCTACCAAAGTTGACCTTTAATCTGATTTCTGTTAGTAAAGTTACTAAAGAGCTTCATTGTTGTATCTCTTTCTTTTCCGTCATTGTTTGTTTCGTGATCTTACGATAAATCAAGTTGTTGGTAAAGGACATGTATATGATGATCTCTATATACTTGATGAATGGGAATCTCGATTTGTTGCATGCTCAAGTGTCGTGTCTCCATTTGAAGCACATTGTCGATTAGGCTATCTTTCTCTACCACTATTGAAAAATCTTTGTCCTCAATTTTAGAATATTCCCTCATTGAAATGTGAGTCATGTAAATCGCAAAACACCATCGTATCCCAGTAGGTCCAAGGATTAATAAGCGAGTTGAGTTTTCTTTTGAGTTAATGTATTCATATGTTTAGGGACTATGTCTAATTGTTTCTAAAACTGCGCATAAATATTTTGTCACTTCTGTGGATGATTTTTCTCAAATGATTTGGATTTACTTTATGAAGAGTCGATCTGAAGTGTTTACTCACTTTACTGCCTTCTGTGCTAAAGTCAAGACTCAATTTAATGCCTCAGTGCGGATTTGAAGGAGTGATAATGCTAAAGAATATATGTCAGAATTATTTCGATGTTTTACATGAGAAACCATGGTATTCTTCGTCAATCTTCATGCATCTTCTCAAAATGGAGTTGTTGAGAAGAAAGAATAGGCATATACTTGAGATAGCTCGGGCACTTTTGTTCCAAATGAAAGTCCCAAAATAATTTTGGGTTGATGCAGTCTCTACAGCTTGTTTTCTGATAAATCGCATGCTATCGGCTATGTTGGCAAGTAATATGTCTTATAGCGTTCTTCCAAATATTCCATTACTAACTTTGTTTCTTATGATCACTTATCTCCTGAATCTAGTTGTTTGATTGGCTCTCTAGACTCTATCTCTATTCCTAAAACAGTGAAAGAAGCCTTGACTAATCCTGGATGGCATGGTGCAATGCTTGAAGAGATACATGCTCTAGATGAAAATCACACTTGAGATTTGGTGGATTTACCCAAGGCAAAGAAAGTTGTAGGACGCAAATAGGTCTTTACCGTCAAAGTCAATCCTGATGGTTCTGTTGCAAGACTTAAGGCTAGACCTGTGGCTAAAGACTATGCTCAGAGTTATGGGGTAGATTATGCAGACACTTTCTCCCTCCTAACTAAGCTCACCTCTGTTCGTTTGTTTATTTCCTTGGCTGCTTCTCAACATTGGCCTTTACACAAGCTAGATACCGAAAATGCTTTCCTTCATGGCAATCTCCATGAAGAGGTGTATATAGAGCAACCGCCTGGATTTGTTGCTCAGGGGGAGTATGGAAAAGTTTGTCATCGGAGAAAATCTCTATATAGTTTAAAGCAGAGTCCTCGTGCATGGTTTGAAAATTTGGAAATATAGTTTAGGAGTTCGGGTTGAAGAAGAGCAAATGTGATCACGCAGTCTTCTATAGACAGGCAGTGACTGGTATTATTCTCCTAGTTGTTTATGTTGACGATATCGTTTTTATTACATGAGATGATTGTACTGAAATTTCTTTTCTCAAGCATTTTTTACGTGCCAAATTTCATACCAAAGACTTGGGACAGTTGAAATACTTCTTAGGTGTAGAAGTAGCTAGAAGCAAGTATGGGATTTTCTTATCTCAAAGAAAGTATGTAATTACCTACTTGCGGAAATTGGAAAGTTGGGAGCAAAACCATGTGGCACACCAATGGATCCTAATGTACATCTTACTAAGGATGATGCTGACCCTTTTGATGCTCCGAAAAGATATATAAGATTAGTTGGGAAATTGAACTACCTTATTGTGACTCGTCCAGATATTGCCTATGCAGTCAGTATTGTTAGTCAATTCATGTTTGTACCAATAGTCAAACATTGGGCTGCCTTGAAACAAATTTTATGTTATTTGAAAGGAGCTCCTAGCCTTGGCAAATTGTATAGCAACCATAGACATACTCGCGCCAAATATTTTGTAGATGCAGATTGGGTTGGATCCAGAATTAATAAAAGACCGACTAGTGGCTATTGCATCTTTGTTGGTGGAAATCTAGTATCTTGGAGGAGTAAGAAACAAAATGTTGTATCTTGATCTAGTGCAGAGTCCGAGTATAGGGTTGTGGCTCAGTCCACATATGAAATACTATGGATATAACACCTTTTAGCTAAGGTTGGTTTGAATCCTTCTTTTCTGGCAAAACTTGGTGTGATAATCAAGTTTCTCTACACATTGCCTCAAATCCAGTGTATTATGAATGGACAAAACATATTGAGGTTGATTGTTACTTTGTCCGTGAGAAGATTCAAGAGAATGTGATTTCTACAGGTTATCTGAAGACAGGGGAGCAACTGGGTGATATATCCACGAAGCCTTTGAATGGAACTCGGATGGAATATCTTTGTAACAAGTTGGGCATGATCAATATCTATGCTCAAACTTGAGTGGGAGTGTTACATAATATGCAGTCATATCTAGTATTTATAGCATAATCATAGGTAGAGATATTTAGGGATCTTTTTTTATTTTATTTCCTTAGATGTACTTGTACACCTACAAATAGCTCTTATTCTTGGAATAATACAACAAAGAAATTGATCCATTGGCTATAATTTAGGTAGAGATATTTAGGGATTTATTTTATTTTATTTCCTTAGATTTACTTGTACACCTACAAATAGCTCTTATTCTTGAAATAATACAACAAAGAAATTGATTCATTGGCTATAATTTACAGCCCCAAAGGGTGCTTTCTTTTCTCCAATGAGATTATGAGATACCTAATCAATTTCTTAGATTTGATAAAAAGCAAGGTCTTGACCAAGCAATATATGTGCACCCACCATCTAGTTCGAACAACTAATAATCCCAGTGTCAAAATAGTGACATTCAGAAATAACCTTCCAGAAATAGAATCTGCCTGATCTCACTGGAAAAACTCATTGGAAAATTCTTCCTGGTCAGAGTTTGCCAGAACTTGAATGAGAAGGGTTGGAATAGCCTGCAACCTGAGATGTGAAATAAGTTTGCTTGAAGAGTTGTTGGAGAGCTGTAGGTCTGCCCGGAGAGTTAGCTGCCATGCCGGAACCCTAATTTGGTGATTGAAAAAAACATGGTAGGGGTACACTTGCAACAAGCTTGCGACCCAAGATCTGAAAAATTTGCTGAAAAACTGTAGATCTGGCTGGAGAGCTAATTCCTGTGATCGGAGGAATAGGCTTGGAATGTTCCACAACCCCAATGGAAAAAAGAGGCTCAAAAAGTATTTGTCGGAAGGAGTTTGCGTTGCAGACAACCACCAAGAGAGAAAATTTGACCTCTTTGATAAGAATTGGAACCTTAGTGCTCCACCTCGCAAAAAAGGCAACAATGCGGATCTCATACCATGAAGATTCAATAAGAAGAAAAAGTTTCTTTGTATTTCTTGATGAATATATATCCAATGACGATGGATACTCAATAAATCCAACAACTAAACAAGGAATGAAAATATTAAATAATCAATACTATATAAATTTGCTCCTATAATTATGCTAGGAAATCAATATCAAGTCAACAAGAAGACTTGCTTGGACAAATAACCCATGAAATTAGTCGAGATGCGCTATAGTTGGCTCCTTAGACACCACGATTATAAAAAAAGAGGACTTCCTTAGACACCACAGTTATAAAAAAGAAGACTTACAAAGCCTGACTTCTTAGTGTGTTCAATGTCGTTCTTATTCCAGTTATCAATGACAAGATCTATTGATATACAGGGAAGGACTCAACTGTCTCATCGCCTTCTCTTGCACCCCTTTGACCCTCAATCATGCCTCTGATAGATGATCTCCTATTGCTGTAGCAAATGTTTTTGCTCCACTCAAAATTGTCATCCATTTGTAATTTCCTTGAGTTATCATCATTTATCTGCATATCAGTGCATTTCTTTTCTCAATGATCTTCTGTATTTATTCCTAAGTTTTCTAGGAAGACGTTAGCCGATCCTTGTTGGAGATCAACAATGGTCAGTGAAGTGCTTACATCTATTCCAGTGGGGCTTATGAGTTACTATCATTGTCAATTGATCACTCCACAATTGGTTACCTCTAGGTGTATGTGGTAAAAGGTTGTGCAGCTAACTAAAGGCCACTTTGTTGTCAAAGGATGAACTCAAGTTTAAAGATTTTTAGATTAGGGTAATGTCTTATCTCTTTTTTAATTAGGCTCGCCATTGTGAGATTATTCTTATCTATGGTTTCCATGAAACATTGGCATTTTCATCAACACTAAACATGCATTTCTCTGTTGAAAGTAGGAGGAGGATGTCTATATGAAATAATCATCCGATTTTGTTGCTTACGAAGATTTCAATCTAGTATGTCGTTGTTGGCATCAAGGTCTGAAGCAGTCATTGTTGCTTTGTTGGAAGTTTTTAATGTGTAACTCAACAACTTGGATTAATTTGTAGCGAGTCAAACCATTATATCATCTATTTATATTTTGCAACATACTTTGTGTATTGACTTTTTCTTTTGATCAAGTAAATGTAGTTTCATTCATAAACATGACCAAATACTTGGATATATACAAGGTTTATACCCAAAGGTAAAGAATATATAAAAAGAAATGATTCTCTACAAATTCCACTCAATCTCTACAACTGGGAACTTTATGGATGCATCAAAAGAAAATAAAGGATTGGAGGCTACTTCTCAACTTTGAAAACTCTACTCTACCCTTCAAAAGTTCTTTTATTTCTCTCTCACCACACCACCCACATTATCTTTTCGCCTATGAAAGGTGTCATGAGATTCGGAAAGAAGGAAAAACTTAGTCCATGTTATATTGGTCCTTACCAAATTATAAAGGGAGTTAGGAATGTGGCTTACGAGTTAGAGTTAGCTTCTATTCATCCCGTGTTTCACATCTCGATGTTGAAGAAGTGTTTGGAATATCCTTCATTGGTGGTTCCTACTGAGAATGTTGGGGTAATGATAATTTGTCCTATGAGGAGATTCTGGTTCAAATTCTTGATTGCCAAGTTCGCTAGTTGAGGACCAAAAAGGTTGCGTCTGTTAAGGTTCTATGGAGAAATCAATTTGTTGAAGAAGCTACATGGGAATCTGAAGAAGATATGAAGGCCGAATACCCACATCTATTCGTGCCCATTAGTGATGACGCTGAAGGCACAAAACATCAATTCTTTCAAAGTTCTTTGCATAGTCCAAGAAGTACCTAACCACCTAAATATATCCCACCGTAACCTCATGGAAAGACCACAATGAAGAAGAAGATGATCCATGTCCTCTCCTGTCTCCTTACACATATAACACCAGCTAATGCAGACAACCCTCGGCTTTCTAAGATCCCCGTCAAGATCAACCCTATAGTAGCTAGCCAATGAAAACACACACCTTTTGCACCTTAGGTACCCAATTTGTGTTACAAGGAAAATTACCTCTATCCTAATTAACATTTTCTCAAAAAAGGCTTAATATGGAACAATATCATTCTTCCCCAAACCCTACCGCAAAGCATCAGGAATATCAACTGCTATATCTTTCTTATGGAGTAGAGCTGAAACTCAGTCAGTTCCCAATCGTAGAAGTTCCTCTTAAATTGTAAGTCCCAAAAAGTCTCTCCACCTTGTGCCTCCCTATTTTTGTTGTATTATCAGTTCCTTTGGCAAGATATTCTAAGTAAGCTAGAAGAATCATCTTTCAATAAGATATTCTCATACCACTTGTGTCCCCAAAATTTAACTCTCCTCCCATCTGATACCTTGAATGAGATATTTGCTCCGAAATCATCCCCTCCCTTCATGATATTCTTCCACTCAAGAGGCATAGTTACATCTCTAGTTCTCCCCACTCTCCTTCCAGTGTCCCATATTTATTAACTGTCACCCCCTCCAAAAAGCATTTATCTCCACCCCGAATATCCACAACAATTTGCCAAGCAATGAACACCTTTAAGTCTTTGATACCAAGCCGTCCCCACTTATTTGGAGATGTGACACTCTCCCACCTAATTAAGTGAAACTTCCTTGCCCCGTCCTCTGCGTCATAAAGAAAATTTCTTTGAAGCTTTTCCAACTTTTCTGTCACTGAAGCTGGAGCATGAAACAAAGACAAGAAATAGGTAGGAATATTCAATAAAGTGCTCTTGATAAGCACTTCCTCCTCACCTTTGGACAAATGTTTCTTCTGCCACCCTAGTAATCTCTTCTCGTCCCTCTCAAGAACCAGATTTCACACCCTAAGATCCTTGTCCGAAGCAGCTAGCAATAATTCAAGATAAGTACTTGGAACTTGGAAGAACCTCAACTATATAATTCAAAACTTGAGCAAGCGATTCAATGTCGTCCACCTCCAGACAGGTATAATTTCACACTTTCTTAAATTGATTTCAAGGCTTGACACCACCTGGAATCAAGCGAGCCCTTGGCCTAGATAATATAATTGGGATGCGTCTCTGTCACAAAAATACAAGGTATCATCTGCAAACAAGTGAGAAACTGAGACTGTCCAAACACCCCAACTGCTGCAATGAAAACCTTCAAGAATCCTCCTATAACAACTTATCCATCATCCTACTCGGTGCTTCCATTATTAAAATGAACAACATCAGAGATAGAGGGTACCCTTGTCGACCCCTCAAACTCCCAATGAAGCCGCAAGGATTGCCATTCAGCAACATTGAATATCTCACTGAAGAGATGCAAAATCTTATCCATCTTCTCCATTTAACCTCAAATCCCTAATGTAAAATGATGGAGTCAAGGAAGCTCCAATTTACATGATCATATACCTTATCAATATCTAACTTGCAGAACACGCCTTTATTATATTTATCTTGACAATTATTTGGATGCTTTTTGATTGATCAAGATTATTCAGGTTAGGGACTTATTTACGAAGATTGCTTAGATTTTTTAGTATGGAGAATAATTCGTAATATCTCATGTATATATTCATATTCTAACTATTTATCAGTTTGTACGTAACCTACGTTCTATCGAAGGAGTTGTTCTTCTATAGTGTTAATCAATCAATTGAATATCGTCTCTCCTCTATTCACTTACTCTTCAACTATTTTTCATTCTCTCCTTCCCTTCTACCTTGAAGCAGTTGTCCTACAAAAGAATATGTGATGCATGCATGCAAGCAATGCACATATACATATACTTTCTGTTATTTGCTCACTTTGGAACTTTTGGTTTGCTTGAGTGGTGGTTTCTGTTGTCACATTTTGTGAGAATCGGTCTCTTTCTAACTCACATGCACTTCAGAACTTGGTTGGTTCTCTTGCATGGTGGTTTTTGTTGTCATATTCTTTTAAGAACTCAGTTTCTTTCTAACGGAAAAGCTCTTTTGTGTGTTTTTTTGGTTTTGTTTTACGACTGTAACTGCAAACTGACTCACTGCAATGTAACTGCAGCTGAACTCCTAGAACTGTCTCGTCAATTTGTTAATATAAGAGGCTAAAGAAATTCTTAGTTCTATTAAAAGCTGCAGGGATTTGATCTGTCAAATATACATGCTCCTTCTTTAACCTTTTTTTTTGCTCCAGATCATTGCTGGATAATACTTTGAACTCAACTATGTAACGGATTAAATTGTTGTAGTTTTTATTTTTCCTTTGCTTTGTTAAAAAACCCATGATTCAATCTGCTGCTAAGCTAAAACTAGAAGGATGTGAAGCTAATAGTTGGTAGCTGAGATGGGAATTCATCAACGATCTATGCTTAGCCTTTTTCTTTTTGCCTTACTGAGGATGAGTCGACATAGTCTTTTCAGGAGGAGGTTCCATGGTGTATGCTATTTGCGGACCAATGAGACTAGGGATAAAGTTAATGATAAGTTGGGGGCCTGGAGACATACTTTGGAATCCAAAGGGTTCAATTAGCAAAACCAAGACAGAATACCTAGAGTGCAAATTTAGTGCTATGAGGGATGAAGTGGACATTGAAGTGAGGCTTGCCACTCTATCTATTCCTAAAAGAGAAAGCTTAAATATCTCGGGTCCATCATCCAAAATAGTGGTGATATCGATGATAATGTCGTACATCGCATTGGGGCAGCATAGATGAAATGGAGGCTTGCCTCTGGAGTATTGTGTGATAAGGAACCACTTAAACTTAAAGGAAAGGTGTAAAGAATGGTGATTAGACTGCCTTTGCTATATGGGGTGGAGTGTTGGCTAGTAATAAACTCACATGTTCAGAAGATGCAGGTTGCGGAGATGAAGATGTTGAGATGGATGTGTGGACATACTAGGCTGACAAGATTAGGAATGAGACCATTAGGGAGAAGTTAGGAGTGACCTCTGTGGCATACAAGATGAGAGAAGCGAGACTACGATGGTTTGGGCATGTGCAGAGAAGTAGTGCTAACGCTCCTGTTAGAAGGTGCGAGAGGTTAGAGTTGGGGATTACGGGGAGGATAAAGGTAGACCGAAAAAGTCTTGGGAGGAGGTGATTGGACATGATATATAGCAACTTCATATCACCGAGGACATGACCTTAGATAGAAAGGAATGAGAGTCGCGCGTTAGGGTAGAAGGCTAGTAGGCTAGTAACGGGAGGTTGATGTTTTGCCTTGTGATACAATAGGTTTGTAGGATTAATCGTGTTATTATATTTTGTGTTGTTATTGACTGTTATTTATTTTACTATTTGTATTGTATTTATGAGTTTCTAACTGCTTTCCACTAGTCATTTTTGTATCTAGCATTTTCTGCTTTTGGGCTTAATATATTGAGTTGAGGGCCTTCTAGAAAAACCTCTCTATTTCTATGAGGTAGCAGTAAGGTCTGCGTACATTTTACCCTCCCCAAACCCCACTTGTGAGATTTTATTGGGTATGTTGTTATTGTTGTTGTTGTCTTCCTCTAATTTCTTTGACAGACAAGAGCAACTGAGTAAGTTTGGTCTTGATGGATCTGCCTATGCAACTGAAGACAAGGTGCCCGCATTTATTGAAGATTTAGTTAATCATAAGTAGTGCAGTCTATGTTGTTTTTCAGTTTAAGGTATTATCAGGAATCTAGTGCTTCTGTGAAGTGGTTTAGAGATCTGAATGTGTTATATTATAGTCTTGCAGCCACTTATTTGTGTGTTTCTTTTATCTTTAGGGCACTATTCTCCTTTACCCTGAATAAATTGCTTATTCTCAATGTGGCAGGTTGTAGATGAACGTGCAGTTGGCCATAATCCAGAGAGGTTAAGTTTGTTGACAGGTGGCATAGTATACAGCAATGCTGTAGTGTAAGTTAGCTAAATCTAGTGCAGCTGCTTAGTTTGCCTACAAGATTTGCTCTTTCTGGTGTGAAATTAACTTTCCCCAATTGATGTTGGTCACAGTTCAGCCAATTTCCCTTTTCATTTCTCCCTACTCTAACTGTTTTCTTCATAAATTAAATTAATCAGTCCAGTTGTTACATATCTTCCCTTTTCTTCTAACAAGAACTTTAACCTCGCTAGTCATGTTCTTACTTCTCCTGTTTTGCTTCTTGTGTCATCTCAATTGTACCACCTCTTTTGCACAAGCAAAATTAGAGATTATTCTCCAGTTGCAACTTTATACTTTTAATATGGTGAATCGCCAAATCACCTGAATCACAACCTGACGGGATTAACTATCGAAGTCTTGCCTAGTTGCCATCCTTGTAGAAGCACTGGAAGATGTTTTAAAACGAGTTACAAATTGTTTGACTTATTCAACTTAGCAAGAGAACAATCTTTGCTTACTCGGGGTAGGAAATTTTACGTTGTTGCATACATTGACTTCTTCAGCAAGTTCTCCATAAAGGAAGGTATTTTTTTATCCTAACTGATAGAGAGATCAATGGAAAATGGTGCCTTCGAAACACGTGCAATTTTGGCCAACTGGAAATGACCCATAAAACTGATTATATTCTTTCGTAAACAGTTAAGCTTTAAGACTATCAATCTTCTTATCTGGTCCTACCTTAACTGTCAACTTTCAATAAAATCCTACTATAGCTTTTCTCTATGAGAAAGAAACTATGTCCTCAAGTACCCATTTCCATGTAAAGTACCCATCTCCATGTAAATGAGTCATTTGCTTCTGAGACAATTTTGGTTATCTGGAAAGTGGATAAGTTTGTAACAAGAACATGATATGAAGGTGAGAAATTGTGCTAACTTATGAAATTGAAATAGTATGAGGATTGGGAATAGACTGGATACTCTGCAAAGAGGAACTGTACAAAATCGATTGATTTTTCTTCTCATGGTATATGTCTGCAAAATGCACTTAATGAGTAGTGACTCATCCTACAAAAAAAAAAAAAATCAGTAAGCTGAATGAGCTTGACCTAGATATAGAATCAAATGAGTACGAAATAAGGAAAAGTCCTACAGAAGTGACATCGATTAAGATGAAGTATTTGTTTGTAGTGGGATCGTAGCGTCCATAAGATTTTGAAAATGGGAATGCCTAAATTAACATAGACTTGCCTTATTCATGTCCAAAGGTGAGATTCTGCAAAGATTGTACAGCTATACAGATCATGAAAGCTGAAATTGAGTTTGATCTTGATATAGAATCAACTGAGTTCTTCAGTGCTGCAAAACAAAGGAAGTCTTCCAATTGATTATGTAACAATTAGTGGGAATATCAAAACGAAAAAGAAAGGAACATAAAGATGGATAAGTTATTTGCAACCAGTTCTATTCAAAGTCTACTTTTTGTTTAATGACTCCATTTTGTCAAGAAATATGCGAACATGCTAGATGCAGGATGACTTGGAAAGAGATAAAAGATGAGAAGGATGTGGAAAATATTAAATATTCTATAAAGCGCCACACTGATCACAAATGTTATCACAAAAGGCTTGAAAGATAAAAATGTTCTGATCTATTTCTACAACAGATACCAAGTGCAACAGGAATAGCTATCAAATAGAACTAACACAATTTAGTGTAAACAACTTCACATGTCAGTGTTCCCTATTCTGGATTAACTTTGGGAAGACGTACAGTGTGCTTAGCAAACTAAGATGACTCACACTCTAAATAAGACATTTTAGACTGATTTGGGAGTATTTTTTTGTAACTTGGAGATATAAGCATGTTTCAAATGGATATGAAGTAGATAAGAGGCACCAAAAGTAAAAACAGCGGGGGTTTTTTGGACTGAATAACTAATACAAGTCTTGTTGACTTGTGTCCTTTCTAATTATTTGCCCCTTACTGAAGTCGTGCAGATTGACAGAATTAACTAAACAAATTATCAAACAATTTAGGTTTTTGGTTAGTTTATTAACAGATACAGGATTTTATGGACAATCAGATGCAAAAATCATTGAAGTTAAAGGAAATGAAGGAAAAGGTGATCTGTACCTAATAACTACAATTTGCGTGTACTAACTTTTTTTCTTACTTGTGTCTGGTTTTAAGTCCGAAACTTGGGAAAAATTCTGAAGTTTTCACTCGTAAATCTACTACAGGCTGTCCTGAGCTTGTAACAGCTATTGGAATTGCATTCTCCTGCTACTAAATACATGAACTATCCAAAAAGTACTTTGGTCCTCCCCCCCAAAAAAAAAAAGAAAAAGGATACATGAACTATCTTCATTCATTATGCCATTAAAAACAAAATAACTATCTTCTTACTTAATTTCAGTACAGTTTCACCAACCTATCTCAAGGAGACACTCTGTTCTGGATGGCTTTCTGGTGCTTTGATGAGAAACCGTGATAAGTAATGTCTTCAGCACTTACCATTAATAATATTTCCTTGTCACATTAATCTCTGTTTCACTAATACTGCTTCAGCCTCTCTTTCTGAATCTCTGTAGAAATTAGCATGTGACATATTTAATATCATACCAATTACCATTAAATTTTCTCTCTCTTTTACTTTGCTTCTTTCTTTTTTGGGTACCTGTTATCCCAATAAAGCTGTTTAAACGAGTTATCTTATCATTCAGGTATTCTGGCATTTTAAATGGGATTGATACTGAAATGTGGAATCCAGCAATAGATGTTTATTTGCCTGCTAAATTTGATGGTAACTATTTCTGAGATGTTGTAGAAGTACTTAGACATCACTTGCTTTGAGCTACCATTGCATATGTTTTCCATGTATGAGGGGATGCTAATGTTGGTATAGATTCAAACAGATTAAGTCTTAATCCAAGGAAATATTAAAAAAGATCACCTCACCCACCTAGGACATGTGGCAGCACAATGGAGTTTATGAGATTGACTTCCTTTTTTCTTTTTCATTTGTTTGAGCAATGTAGCCACAAGGTTCATGCAGAAGAGTTGACCCGAAAATCGTCACAATCAGTATTGTCTATCAACTGCCCCAGGGATAATAGCATAGGTAGAATTCACATTATTTCGTGATACTCATACGATCCAATGTATCTAAATAAAGACAACTGCAGGAAAAGACTTCAATTAAAACCCACGACACAAGGTTCATTCAGCAGATATATGGTTATTTCGTGATGCATAGGATAAGATAGTTGTAGTTGTTTCAAGACAAATCATCGCTACTGCAGGAATTTCCATTCTCTTAGAGATGTCAAAATTTACTGATATTATTGCCTTGCTCTGAAAGATGCTAGGAACTTACACTTAATAGACTTGCTGTTCAATCAGGTAAGATGGAAGAGCTGTCAATTAGTTTTCATTACTTAGTTGTTTGATTGGATAAATGCAGTATATAGCTCAAAGTGCAGAAATGGGATGAACATTGTATAACAATCTTTATCTAATTCAAAATAAAGGTAGGACAATTTTAATGAAATTCTTTTGGCTTGTGAATAAGAATTAATCCTGAGCAAGTATTTGGGAATTTCAAAAGCTCTTTGATCATAGCTTAGGGGCTTGTCATTAAGCTCTATACTCTAGTTATACCAGCTTGCTGCTTTGTTGATCCGATTTCCATGGTCACAGGAAATTACCAAACTCTTTATGTGTTCCTAAAAGCCTCATGATCCACTCTGTTAATATCGGTTATGATAGTAATGTCATAGGTAATCTAGTCATTGGTTATTGAATCTCATTGAGTTACCAAAGTGCGGCACGATGTGAATTTGCCAGCAGAAGGGAAACATATGTATCTTGAGTTCACTCCAATATTTCTAAGCTTAATACGTAAAGAGACACCTAAACTTGTCCTCATTTTTCACTTAGACACCTAAACTAAGACAAGTTCCTAATAGACAACTCAACTGCTCAGATTTGATCCCATTAAACACTTTTATCCTACTTGGCACTTTCCGGTACTGTTTTTCTAATTTTTCAGCCAAAAATAAATAGTTGCGGTCCAAAAAAAATTTTTTTTTTCATAAAAGTAGGTTCTCAAAATTCTCAGTTATCCAATTTTTTTTTTTCCATAAAAGTAGGTTTTCAAAATTCTCCGTTAACCATATGCAAAACAAAATTATTACAATTTTAAATAAAATATTTTTGCACATGGTTAACTGAGAATTTTGAGAATCTACTTTTATGGAAATTTTTTTTTTTTTGACCGCAACTATTTATTTTTGGCTGAAAAATTTAAAAAAAAGTACCGGAGAGTGCCAAGTAGGATAAAAGTATTTAATGGGATCAAATCTGAGCAGTTGAGGTGTCTATTAGGAACTTGTCTTAGTTTAGGTGTCTAAGTGAAAAATGAGGACAAGTTTAGGTGTCTCTGTATGTATTTGGCCATATTTCTACTAAGTCTTCCAGAATGCTCCCCATGTAGACATCTGATCCAACTTTGATCTTTTCAGTTAGAATAATCCATGATTCAGTATTTCTGGTATTTGGATGCTCTCTTTACACATTTTTCCTGCTTAGGAATATAATAGTCCTTTCATATTTTTCAGCTTTGGGAAGCGCTTACTCCTTTTAAGTATATTGCTTCAGATTCTAAGAGCAGTCACACGCATCAGACCTCTCTGTTGTTAGGAGTTAATTTTCATCAGTGGATTCACTTAACTTGACTTGGACTGCTTCACTTGTACATTTTGCATAAAATGTGCAACCTATTTACAGTCAAGAACTTGATGTCCTCATGGTTCCTGCTTTGCCCTTAATCTGCTCGTTTCTTCATTACTTATGCTAAGCCTTTCTTTCCAAACAAGAGCTTAGGAAGTTTGGTTTTTATTATGTTTATAGAGATAATGCAAAAGAATGAGCTCTGCATGTTTGATGCAATGATGAGCCAAAAGGTTTTGTCCATCTGGTCATCCTCTCTATGTCCACGAGTTTACCGTTGGTGTTCCTTTGACCCTAACCTTTATGCAAAAAGGGATGCACAATCAACTGAAAGGTTCCTCCTTTTTGGCACAAGGAGAATGTGGTCTTCTCATGGTTAACTTCTCTTGTGAACTTCTAGCTCTGGTCCTTTTCTCCTTTGGTAAATACTTCTTTGGTTTTGGTACACAATGTGGATATTACCATAATCAACAAAGCTAGCATCCAATACACCTAAGGGAGCACCTAATCTCACAACCACCCACTAGGAAAGGTATTATGAGAAATGTTAGGCCTCCAGAATTTGACTAGTTACAAATGATCTTATGAATCAAACCGCTACAACTAAAGCTCTCCTACTAGCTTTTAACAGATCTAGTCTTTCTACAATGTTCTTCTTTACCTATATCAAAACTGTCTCAGACTGTACACTTTGACGCTTTAAAGTAGTCCAGTTTCTAGCTTTCCAAGTATAGTAGACAATTGCTACCCAAGTAGCTGCTACAATATGTGTTGAGATGGGACTCCATCAAGGATCTGTGTTGAGCCCTTTCCTGTTTTCCCTAGTGATGGATGAGTTGACACGATCTATCCAGGAGGAGGTTCTATGGTGATGACATAGTATTGATTGATGAGACTCGAACTAAAGTTAATGATAGGTTGGAGGCATGGAGACACGCCTTGGAGTTCAAAGGATTCAAACTGAGCAAGACCAAAACAGAATACTTGGAGTGCAAATTCAGTGTTGCGAGGGATGAAGCAGACATTGATGTGACGCTTGCCACTCAACCTATCCCCAAGAGGGAAAACTTTAAGTATGTGGGGTCCATCATCCAGAGTAGTGACGATATCGATGATGATGTCACACATCGTATTGGGGCAGCATGGTCTAAATGGAGGCTTGCCTTTGGAGTATTGTGTGACAAGAAGATACAACCTAAACTCAAAGGTAAGTTTTACAGAATGGTAGTTAGACCATCTTTGTTGTATGGGGTGGAATGTTGGCCAATAAAAAAGGCACATGTTCAAAAGATGCATGCCGTAGAGATGAGAATGTTGAGATGGATGTGTGGGTACACAAGGAGGGATAAGATTAGGAATGAGACCATTCGGGAGAAGCTAGAGGTGGCCTCGGTGGCTGATAAGATGAGGGAAGTGAGATTGCGATGGTTTGTACATGTGCAGAGTAGAGGCACCAATGCTCCTGTAAGGAGGTGCGAGAGGTTGGATTTAGGAGTCACTAGGAGAAGTAGAGGGAGAGCGAAGAAGTATTGAGGAGAGGTGATTATACAGGATATGGTGAAACTTGATCTCACCGAGGACATGACCTTGGATAGGAAGGAGCGGAGGTCGCGAATTAGAGTAGAAGGTTAATAGGTTAGCAAGGTTAGGTTGATGTTTAGCCGTGGAGTATTGTAGGGGGAGTAGGTTTTGTCGAGTCCATATATTATGTGTTGTCTTTATCTATATTATATGTGTTAAGTTATCGTATTTACATAATATCACGTGCTTTTCATTAGTAATCGCTCTTCCTATTCCTTTCTTTTCCTTTCCTTTTTGTCATATCTAGTTTATTCTGCTTATGGGTTGTTGAGATAAGGGTTCC
Source organism: Solanum rostratum (assembly GCA_029948455.1). Classification (NCBI taxonomy): domain Eukaryota; kingdom Viridiplantae; phylum Streptophyta; class Magnoliopsida; order Solanales; family Solanaceae; genus Solanum; species Solanum rostratum. The sequence continues at coordinate 47,786,069 of CM057047.1, read as the reverse complement.
CAGGAAACAACCTCTCTATTTCTATGAGGTAGTGGTAAGGTCTGTGTACATTCTACCCTCCCCAGACCCCACTTGTGGGATTCCACTGGGTATGTTGTTGTTGTTGTTAGCTGCTACAATCTCCTTTTTGAAATGCATCCTGTGCTTCCTTCGAATTCTCTTCAACACAGTTTTCACTTCACCAGCTTGAAGTTGTATGCCTAGCCAGTTTGATAAATCAGTTCTCAGCTATTTGGCCCAAGCACAATCTACAAATAGGTGCAGGGGTGTTTCTGTAGTCTTCATGTCACATAAGCAACATTCATCACTGTTGATGGATATGTTCAAATGTCTCAGTCTCGCTTTTGTAAGTAGTCTCCCCAGGACAGCTAACCAAAGAACAAATCTATGTTTAGGTTGGGCTACTGCTGTCCACACAAGGTCATCTATTCTCCATCTGCTGTGAGCGCCAATGAGTGTATTATAGCTATTTGTTATAGAATAGCTTCCACTAGAGTAGCTACTTTTTTTATTTGTTATATAACAAATTTTAGCTGTATGGATATTTTCTTCAACTTCCTTCTTATTTCATGTTTGTGTTTTTGAAGCCAGCAAAACTGAAGGGAATAGGATATGCAAACAATTTGTTCAAAGGGGACTTGGTCTTCCTTTTGAAGGCATCAAACGTTGTACTTGTTCGGCTGATCAAAATACCTTTGGTTGTCTGCATTACTAGATTGGTTGCTCAAAAAGGTCTCCATCTCATTACTCATGCGATCAAGCACTTTGAAGAACTCGTAAGTGGTTATTCCCATTTCGTCTGTTTTACCAAAAGTGCACTAAAACACAGGAAAACGGACATCCGATCAGTTAAATTTATACATAAATAGCACATAGAATACATTTTCGTTATGAAAGATTCAATTGGCTGACCGTTTATCATTTTATGAGTAAAAGAGAGTCATTGAGATGATGTGAGCTTGACTTCTCCATCATAAGCACAAAACTTGTAAACTACTCTAGCCACATCCTAAGACATTCCCATGTTCCAACTATGACAAATGTGAAGTATCCCGAGTAGTGTATCCAGTTCCAGATTCTGATATTAAAGCTCATGAGTTTCCACCCTGGGGATAATAGGGTCACCTGAACAGGGGGAGTCAGAGAATGGATACACGCTGTTTGGTGCAAACAATGTTATCCTACTCAACTGAGATAAGCATGCATATAGTAGTGTTTTATTATTGTCGCTTTATCGTGTCAACTATAAAACTTTTTTTTTTTGAAAGGTAACATTCGTTGTATATATAAAGACTGCACAAAGCACGTGCAGTCACCATATTTACAGTGTAGAGTACAGAAGGTCCCTAATCCTTTGTCTTATAGGGATTTTAAAACATCAAAATAGATTCAAGATCTTCTAGGTACTCTTGTTTACACCAAAAATAAATAAGACCTAGATACTTCATCTTCAATTTCTGCATAGTATTGCGTTTGTCTTGAAGTACATTTGATTTCTCTCTTTCTAGATTGTCCAAATAAAACCTGGGACAGTCCTCTATCTCTCTTTCTGACTTGATGAGCTACCATATTTGTTCCAACTTGTTATAGCTTCAAGTATTCCCTTTAGCATAGCCCTTATAACATAATACCTTTCAGGTTAATGAATATCTTCCAGAAATGATCCGTCATCTTGCAGTATAAAAGAGATGATGATTGTCTCTGCCTCTGCTCCACATAAGTAACATATGGAATATAATTGGTATATTACCTTTCAATAAGATTGTCCTATGTCAGGACTGCCTCTTTTGCCCAAAGCCATATAAAGCTAGCCACACTGTGTGGAACGTTGACTTTCCATATCATCTTCCAGAGCCAATAGCTAATCTGATTGTTTGTTAGGTTGAACTTTATGTAAACAGATTTTACGGAGAGCTGCCTACAGACAACATGCATATGGTAGACAGTTTGGGGGAGAGAGATCTTAGATTCTTTGAGGACAAAGGAGAGCCCATTGAGAAGATTAAATGAGCTGTTCACTTTATTTTTGGTGCAAACAGAGTAATGTTAGTGATGCTGAAGCAGTGATAGAATCTATATAATCCCTTTAACAATAGCAAGGGCTGCACTTTTGGTAATTTGAAAATACTTTTGACAACACATTTTTGGTGCGATATTTGTAATACACTTACCTTATCTCAAAAAAGACCGTACAACTTTGCAACTATTTGTGGGATTGTCTTCTAACTTGTGGCCAACTGATAGGGTGTTGTTTTGACCATTGTAATTGAAGTCTGATGCTGACATTGTTTTGCAGGGTGGACAGATGGTTGTTTTGGGGAGTGCCTCAGATGGTCGAGTTGAGAGAGAATTTGAAGGTTTAGCAGAACTGGTAACCACAATTTCTAGACTAGAATTATTCTTCGTGCTGGCTTATTGGTACAGACGGTTCTTTCTCCATCATGAGATGTAAAATGGGAGCATTCACCACTGACAATACAGTTCATTATGACCATTTTAGTTTTCCTTCTCTTTATCAGTGTTCTATTATGATTTTAGAATGGAATCATTTAATGACTAAGATGTCAGGTTCCAGACCAAAGTGCTGGATTTTGACCTCAAAGAAATGCCAATTCATAAACGAAAAAGAAAAATGAACAGGAAAGAACAAGAGTGATAGAATAAGCTAAAGTAAAATTTACTGCACTAATTGCTTATTAATGCATATTTCCAAATTTTCCTCCGGAATAAGCTACAAGTAATAAGGGACTAATCATTTCATATGTTAACAAATGTAATTTCATCCTGCTGATAAGTTTCATCACTACTTACACATTTGAGAGAACATAGTGTTTTATTTGAAGGAGTCCAATAATCTGCTTGTGTTTATTAACCTTTTTGAATGACCATACAATGGTGATATCTGTTACTTGTCCTCTTTGTAGCATAACAAGGGAAGCAATATCCGTATCCTTTTGACGTACAGGTAACTATTATTTAAAACCAATTGATTATCTAATATTCCTAACCTTATATTAGTGGTAATGTTTATGGATTTATCTGTAGCTTCAACAGAAATCTACTTTCTTATCTGATTAAGTGAACCTCAAAATGATGTGAATCGCTTGTAGATATCAATTCTTTTTTATATGAATCACCTGTATACTCTGAATGCATGATGGAAATTCTGTATCTCGAATGGTATCAATCATGAAGCGAACATTGTATGTTCACATGTTCGAGGACGAACATTGTTTTTACTAGTGGATAATATAATAACCTTGAAGGTTAATTTTTGGAATTTATGACAAAATTATTTGCCTTTCTCGAAAGCTGTCTTGGGTCATTTTTGGTGGAGTCTAAAAGTCAAGTTTTGAAAACCATGTAAAAATTTGGAGTTTTGCTGAAGAAAGTTTTAAAAGCCTTAAAGTTGGAAATTTCGAGTTTCATGATCATCTTGAGTTTTGAGTGTTAAAATTTAATTCCATCAATTCCATGGGCTTCAGAATGCCGAATCTAGTCTAGGAGAACTTGCAAAACTGAATTTAGAGTTAAAATAGAGATTTTAGACCGAAAATTGCATTTTCAGTTCATTTTGGATCATACTTTGACTGTGGTCAACATTCAGAGTTTCGAAGCTCGAATAAAAATTCTGACAATTCCAGTGGTTCTGGATGGTGAAACTAATGCTAGAAATGGTCTCTTTGTAATTTTTAGAGTTCCGAAGGTTATTTTAAGTATTTGAGTCCTAAACTAGTCTAAAGGATCTTTCTCGGGTTTTGGGCGAAGGAGGTTTGGAATTTGAATTACGATGGTTCCATTGAGTCTGAAATGTCGTTTATGGTAGGGTTTCATTTTTAGTTTGTGTTCATGGGGTTCCAAGCAAACCCCAAGGGTCAATTTCGTGATTGTGTTGTGTTATGTTAGGTGTAATTAACTTTGTTCTCTGCGTTCGCGGAGCATTGAGGCACCAGACTTCGGCGTTCGTGGGGTGGGCCACCGCGTTTGCGGAGGGTCAACTATGTAACCTATGCATTCGTGGATTGGGTCTCCCCGTTTGTGGAGGGTTAGGTAGCTCTGACCTCCAATTTGCGGAGAGTAAATCGTGCTTCAACAGTGTAACCTTTTAAATGAAGGGTTTTATCACTTTTCCACCATTTTCAATCTTCCAAGCTTTGTTTTATAGAGGATCTTCAAGGTTTTTCAAGGCAAATCTCTTGGGTAACTATTTTCTAGCCTATTTCTTCAATTTTCATTGATTAAATTCTATTTTTAACTTATACTTTGGGATTTTTAATTGGGGAATTTGGGGATTTTTCAGGCTTTGATTCCTAATACTAAATTGATTCCTACCTCATTTTAACTCCATTTTGGAAATTGCTTACACCGTTGAATTCCTTATTACTTGGAGAATGTTTTCATGTATTAAACTTCAGATTCTAGCACTTTTTCCGGCATGGGATTCTTGACCATTTTATCTTTCTCACCCGAATTGATTGATTTTAGTGTCATTAGATTCCTTATGTGATTGTGATGCTACATTTAAATAGATTTTGATGATTTGGAGTATCATAGAAAGGGGAAAGATTTGAATATGACTTTATTCGAGACTTTTTCTTAGGCAAGTGGACTTCTAACCTTTTGTTAAGTATGACTAAACCATGTATGCTCCTATGTGTATGAATTGAGTAATTTGGGGTAGATGTCACACCCCGGGAGGGTACTTTTGGCGTGGCCGGCACTCAGAGACTAGTGATATTCCTCGAGCGACCCTTAGTCTCATCGCCACATCATACTCAACAACGAAAGAATAATACTCAAAGAAAAGACTGTAATATAATGGAATCACCAAGTATTGATGAAAAAAGTTAATTTCCAATAAACAAGAGTTGGAAAAGTACAATTCTCAACATCCTCTACTCAATGCCTATGAAGCCTTTACCTCTAACATCTAGATGGTACCATGACAGACCATGGCTACCCAATCAAGGAAAACAAAATACATAGTGAAAGAAAGAAAAGGCTCCTCCGAAGGTAGGAAGGGCTCACCATCTCTGGAATCATGGATTTGAACTTTAACGGTGCGTCTGTTGAAGTCCTCTAATACCTGTCTCTGCATCATTAAACGATGCAGGCCTAAATAGGCGTCAGTACATGAAATATACTGGTATGTAAGAATGGCTAAAGTAAACATATAGGACTTAACTCAACTCCGTAGACTCTACTCGGAACCCAACTCATTCAACTTATGACTCGACTCAGTGAATATGTGAGTTTAATGTTTGAAATCATGCTTTAAAATTAGACAATGTTTTTATACAACTCAGTTTGAAAATCATGATATGTTTACTCAAGTGTTGCTTGGAAGTTTCTCTAACCGACATAACTCACCACCATGAGCTTTGGTGATGCACAATGAAAAGACGTTGTTTCCACGCCCTTTCTAAACTTTCCACGATAAAGGCTGTCAACCTCTCCTCTCTCTCGGATCCAAAGAGAATGTCCATCTATTGGGACGTGAGCCGCCAGAGTTAACTGCACGACTATCCTACGCTAGCAATGTAGTTCTGGAGTGTTTCCTCTTACCCAATTCAGTGCTCAATACTCCTTCCAAGACTTAAAAGATGCTAAAAAAGATTAACTCAAACTCATCTCAATTAATTCAACTCAGTTCTCAATAGTTCAACTCAATTACTCGACAACACAATAATTCAAGACCATCATTCATGCAATGCAACTCAACACTTAACTAACTCCATGCAAGACTCCAACTCATACGGTTAGCTAAATCACATAGAAATCACACTTAGCACATATGACATAATAAATGCTCATCTCATGCAAATAGAAGAACATGTACTCCTCATCCTCAACTCACTCAATCTCATTAAAACACGCATCATCTCATCAAAATATTTTCCTCAAAATATAAGTCTTTGAACTCAATAATATATATATGTAACATTAGTTCAAATTACTTTTTCATCACTGCATAGAAAAGTCATCATTTTTATTCTCGATTATTCAAAACTTTGATTGTTTTTTTTTAAAAAAAAGAATACTATTTTTCTTTGATACTTGAAAACCCATCAATCTCAACATCAAACAATGCATAGAATAACCATGATCATTAACTTCATTAGGGCTCATGGGAAAGTATCCACGAATGATGACTCCAATAATATAAGAATTAGAATTGACAATAATCTCAATTTCTTAAATATTTCTACCTCAATAGAAGAGAAATTTACTCATTTAGAATTCAAGAATTTGGGTAAAACTCTAATCGAACACAACTATGGAGAGTTAGAATGTGAGATTCGTGGATGAACCCAATCCAACGCTATAGATAGCCTTACATACCTGGGTGTGAAGCCTTTGACAATCAATCCTCAACAATCCTCCTCGAACTCCTCAATTTTATGCTTCGCTTCTCTTCTCTTTAGCCCTGGTCTTTTTCAAGGACTTAGAAAGGCTTAAGAATGGGTTTAAACCCTTTTTATACTTAAAATGACCTATTTTGATCATGGTTTGGGTCTAGGAGGGGTTTAGAAAGGTCTGGAATGCCCCTCATGAAATTAAAAAAAAATTCCTCTCGAGACATGGGGTCCGCGACGCAAATAATGTCAAATTTTGGGATTTTCTCTCCAAAAATTCTCTGAATGAATTTTTTGATCCCGTAGAAAATTTTTAGAATAAAATTAAGTGTTGGTCCACGCAGGTGCACGTCGCACACCTGTCGCACATCCTCATTAGAAATCGTTTTTGCATCGAAAAATTATCTTTTGATCTGGTTGCTCTAAAAATCAATCAAAACCACTTTCTACTCAATTTTTCATGCTGATCACATATTCTGCCTTAGATTTTCCATCAAAGAATGGGAAGATGCGTTATGTGCATATCTCTCCTCTAGGGTTATTTTAGGTAATTTTGTCGGGTGTTACATGATCTACCCCTTTAAATCCTTCGTCCTCGAATGATGAGTAAAGGTAGATATCAAGGCACAAATATACTCGAGACTCATCTCAATGCTCAATCAACAACTCAAATTCTCGACTCCTCATTAACCTCAACAATCTCTACTCAGACTCCAGAATAGACACATCAATTCAAGAATAGAAACATCAATTAAGTCAAGGGTAAGAACATTTACTTTACCATTCTCATCCTCAGGCACGAATGGAACATCGAAACTCAATCAATTCGAATCATTTAAATGCCTCAACAATCCATCGAAGGAAGTCATCAACTCTAATCGCGAATGAGGCCATCATGATATACAAGACTCTGCGGACCTTGTCAAGCTCAACTCCCCACCTCAATTGTGCTCCCGTCATGACAGTTTACTCCATCAATGCAAGCTCATAGCTCTCATTCAAATCTTCACCTAAACACCTCTTCCTCTCCCATTCAAGCCTAATTCTAAGCCTCAAAGTGCTACTCCTAAGATGATCATATTCGTACAAAGCTAACCCTCAACTCAAGCTCTATACCTCCTAGGGATTTTCATTTGGCGAATGTTACTCTCTCTCACTACTCTAATGCATCTACTTGGAACTCTCACTCAAAAGTCATTAATAGCCTTCTCTAACCACTTCAACTATATCTAAGAATTTTCAAGCCTACTTAGCACTTCTACCTCCACGATTCAATGAGATCCCACTCAAAGACGTACGTACATGCTCTTACCTATCTATTGCACATCATAAGGTTTCATTTCTCCCCTCTTTCCTATGTCTATCCCCACATAATACAAGTACAACACCAATGTCACAATAAGGATACATTTACTCCTCATTTTCTCCCATCAACCATCATTCATCTACTATCATCAACACTTCTACCTATATTGGAAAGCAGGATTATCGGAAAGCTTTAGAGAGAAAGATCATAAGCACGACTTTGCACTATCATGAATACACATCTTAAGTCTCTTCTTATCTAGTATTTTTTCCTCAATTTACTATCTCCATCTAAGGGGTACCTCTACCATACTCATAGCATCACGTTTCTTGCAAGTCAACATCTTATCATTGCGCACTATAGCAAGACTCTTAGGGCAAATCTCCAACAAAGACTATCACTATCATCATGCTATCTCCCTCTTCACATCACTCCCCAAAATTCAAGCTTAGGGATTAGTGCTACCATGTGCATCATACAATTCCCTCATATTATATCAACCTATAACTACTAGGTAGCGATTTAGAAATATAGGCCTACTAAAGTCTCATAGCAAATACTCGATCAACACATCTCCTCTTCACAATTCAAGTACCATTTTTCCATTCACTACACCTCCTTACTAGCTAAAGCTCATAACTCTATGAATTTTATGGGGCTCTCACTATGGAAGCATAAGCCTATTTTAGATCCATCACATTGAAATCACTCTATTTCCCTATTCAACATCTACGCTTGACCCTCACTATCACTGTGACACATTGACATAAACCCCCTTCTATGTTGAGCACACTCCAACTTATCCTAACAATAACTCTTTCTCTATACCTCATCATAGACATCAAATGGTACTTACTAATTTTTTGTGAAAACTTAGGGGGATAAAATCATTACTACATTACTTACCTGAGGGACACATAACTCTAGTTACAAGCCCTAATCAACCATCACTGTCACTATTTGGTCTCCTTCTCTCCTTCGTTGTCCTTCTAGCTCAGGGATAACAACTCCACTTATGGTCTATAAGATCTCAAATCACACACTTAGGTGGTAACATTAAACTTCTAGAGACATAATTTTCTCTGTTTCATGGATAATATCAAAGGCAAGCTTCGGACAAGAGGGCCTGGGGTGTATCTTGATTAGCTCAACTAAGTCACCATGATATCTCCGTGGTAGGTTGGCACAGAACAATATCTGTTAGGTTTTGCACCCCCTACGGTTTTGCCTAATCGTTAGAACAGGTTAACCGACGTGTTTCAATGATGCAGAAATAAACTGAAATGCAGCAATTTTACGTGGAAACACCCAGCTCACAAAAGGTGAAAAACCACGACCTGTACCTCTACAGGATTTACTCCAACTTCACTACTTCAATATGAGCCTTCAACAAACGATTACAATTCCTAGTAATCTAAACTTCAAAACTACTTCAACAACTTCCTAACTTCACATAAACCTCCCTAGGCTTATGTTCCCAACGTCTTCGAGTTGTCCCCAACTTGAAGACTAGAATCTAATCTCAGTTATAGACTCTGAGAGATTACACAATTGTTCAGAATTACAAAGAGAAAAAAAAATTGCCTAAGCCCTATGCTATGTCGCCGCGTTTCTCTTCTTCTTCGTCTCTCTCTTTTTTCTCTCCGCTTCTTTCTTTTTTCTGCGCCACTCTTTCTGCTGTCATGTCCTCTAGCTTTATAGTAATCAATTGGAGTTTTATTTGCTCTAGACCTCTTTTATTGATAACCACCAGTGGAGTCCTTTTTCACATAGAAGTTCTTCTTCACATAGAATCATAGAATTCCTCTTTTTAAGCATCCTATTGAATTATCTTTTGTCAGCCATCAAAACTTTACCACTCCAACAAATTTCCCCTTTTTGATGATGACAAACTTTCTGAGTGTCAGGCCTATTCATCTTTTCTTATTTATTTTCAGCTTTCCATAGTTCCCCCTGACTGTGTGCCCTCTGCTTGTCCTGTGGATAGACCAGGGTGCCTGACTTGTTCCTCTGATCCAACTTTCCATAGTTCCCCCTGACTGTGTGCCCTCTGCTTGTCCAGTAGATGGACCAGGTAACCTGACTTGTTCCTCTAATCCAGCTCATAGTCATCCTGTCCTCCCCTTTTTAAAAGGTGCAAGTGAAAGAAACATGTGCTTATAACCAGTCATGTGCCTTGAGCAAGCGCTATCCATGTACCAATGCTTGCTTTCTTTCACTGCAACCTGTAAAACAGATCAAGGATTAGTTTTAGGAACCCAGACTAGCTTGGGTCCTTTCCAGTTGTAAAACGGATGAATGAGATCCCTTCTTGCCCAAGTAGGCAACATGTTCCTTGACCTGTTTCTTTTATCATTTTCATGCCTCCTTTTGTGCACATGATATGTGTTTCTACTCCTAACATTGTTTGCAATTGGACATTCAGTAGTTGGATGTCCAATTTTTCCACAGAGGTAGCACAAATCAGTAGTAGTAACATTCTCCTAAAAGAACCCTATTCCAGCTTTCTCAATGTGACTCCTGCTTCCTAGATGGTTCACTATTCTTGATGACTGAGTCCATCTGTTTGCCTTTTCTAAATCCAGTTTTAAAATGGAGTTTTCCTGGGTCAATTTTCTCACTTTTTCTTTCTCACACAACAACTCAATTTTGCATTCTTTCAACTCAGCTTCTACCTTCTGATACTCTTCACTCATCGTACTTTCACCCTTATTAGCAACAGTTAACTTTTGGATTTCTGACTTTAGGCTCAACACAAGTGAATCAAGTTGTTTAACCTGTTTCTTCAACTTGTCATTTATTTCTTTTGCTTTATACAAACAGTTTTTTATCTCAAGATTTTCAAATTTTTGATTTGAAAAATCTTTAATTAGTTGATCCTTTCCATTTGCTTCTTCTTAAAAATCGTCTATCAATCCATTTATCAGCAAGATTAGCTTCCTTTTTGAAAAGAGATACAACTTTTCTTTCAATTAAGAAATACTCACCTCAGATCTGTCATCTTCTTCTATATCTGAATCTCTAGTAGCCATGAAAGCAGTTTCATCAATATTTTCAGTATCAAAATCTTCCAGACCTGATCCCCAAGCGGCCATCATGGCATAGGTTTCCTTTTCCTTTTGCTTAGCAGCTTTTTCTTTGATTTCTCTTTCAACCCTTTCTTTTCTCCACTCAATCTCCCATAGAGGACACTGTTTGATGTGATGATCAGTTTTTCCACATTTGTAACATCCAGAGTTGCTTTTGTCATCGGACCACTTTCTGTTACCAGTGTCATCGGACCACTTCCTGTTACCTGTTTCTTTCTTATCCTTCCCTTTCCTGTTCCTTAGAAACTTTTTGAATTTTTTAGCTAAAAATAATATCTGATCTTCATCAAGATCTGATCCCTCATCATCAGAAACTACTCTAAGAGTGAGTGATTTTTCATACATTCCCACTTCTTCCTTTTGCTCTTCTATGTTCATCTCATATGTTCTGCGATTTCCAACCAGCTCATTCAATGTCATGGTTTCAATATCCTTAGCTTCCCTAATGGCTGTAACTTTTACATCCCACTTAGCTTTTGGTAAAATTCTCAGAACCTTGTCTACCTGTTCTTCAGAGGTAAGCACTTTTCCTAGAGAAGCCAGTTCATTAATAAGTAGTGTGAGCCTTGTCATCATCTCTTGCAATGTCTCATTCTCTTTCATCTTGAAGGTCTCATATTCCGTAAATAGCATGGCAACCATGAACTTCCTGACCTGAGCAGTTCCCTCGTGAGCAATTGTAAGAGCATCCCAGATTTCTTTTGCAGTGGAGCAATTTGAAATTCTGTTATAATCTTGTGGACCAAGACCACAAATCAAAAGATTATTAGCTTTTGCATTTTTCCTCATGGCCACCAAATCCTTAGCGTTGAACTCCCTTCTCTCTTTCGGCACTTGTTGGTTCTCCACTTCTTTCATAGGAATAGTAGGCCCTATAATAATTCTATCCCAGAGTTCGTAGTCTTCTCCTTGAATGAAGTCCTCCATCCTAGCCTTCCACCAACCGAAATGTGTTCCATTGAAAAGAGGAGGCCTCACAGATGATTGTCCTTCTCCATGTCCAAAAGGTGGTGCAGTATTCATCTAGATCAATTCTTAGGTACTAGCCTTTAATAAGAAAACCTGCTCTAATACCAATTGTTAGGTTTTGCAGCCCCTATGGTTTTGCCTTATCGATGGAACAGGTTAACCGACGTGTTTCAATGATGCAGAAATAAACTGAAACGCAGCAATTTTACGTGGAAACACCCGGCTCACAAAAGGTGAAAAACCACGACCTGTACCTTTACAGGATTTACTCCAACTTCACTACTTCAATATGAGCCTTCAACAAACGATTACAATTCCTAGTAATCTAAACTTCAAAACTACTTCAACAACTTCCTAACTTCACATAAACCTCCCTAGGCTTATGTTCCCAACGTCTTCGAGTTGCCCCCAACTTGAAGACTAGAATCTAATCTCAGTTATAGACTCTAAGAGATTACACAATTGTTCAGAATTACAAAGAGAAAACAAAACTGCCTAAGCCCTATGCTATATTGCCGCGTTTCTCTTCTTCTTCGTCTCTCTCTTTTTTCTCTCCGCTTCTTTCTTTTTTCTGCGCCACTTTTTCTGCTGTCATGTCCTCTAGCTTTTATTTGCTTTAGACCTCTTTTAATGATAACCACCTTTGGAGTCCTTTTTCACATAGAGCTTCTTCTTCACATAGAATTCCTCTTTTTAAGCATCCTGTTGAATTAGAACTCCTTCTTCTTATTAAACTCCTTCTTCTCATAGAATTCCTCTTTTTAAGCATCCTGTTGAATTAGAACTCCTTCTTCTTATTAAACTCCTTCTTCTCATAGAATTCCTCTTTTTAAGCATCCTGTTGAATTATCTTTTGTCAGCCATCAAAACTTTACACTCCAACAATATCTATAGACCCTTTTAGCTAGAATAGTATCACCAATTTGAGAAGATACATTGAAAGGTTTAGGAAAACACTCAGGAGTTTAATCAACTTACTAGCCACATATGGGGACACAACTGATGGAATAGCACTAGGATCTACCAACACAAAACAATCAAGAGTAAGGACTCAATTCATACCCGTCACAATATCCTGGAGTTTGTTTTGATTTAGGTGACTACCCCGGCACACAATTGGTCTATGGCCTCGCTCATGCTAGATATAGCATCTCTCTTATTTCCTCTAACTAGTGGTATAGATGTAGTGGGTTGAGCGTTGTTGGCCCGCATTGGGCAATCCCTCCAAAGGTGACCCACTTGGCCACATTTATAGTAGCCATCAATGCCCATTCGACACTTCCCCAAATGGAGTTTGCCACACTCTCTACATGGTGTCTTTCCTTTACGTCCTCGAGCCACACTTCCTCGGGATTCAGGGTTTCGAACCATGAAGGGCTTATTTCTCTATGGCCTCAAATTGTATTTTTTATAGATATGGGTGCACTCATTAGTGGTGACGCATAACTCCAGGGTCTCTGTAGAAAGGGAGACTTATTCCCATTCTCTAGATCATGCTTACTATGCTCATATCTATTGACTCAGCCTTCATGCTCCATGGTTCTTATATATCATTCCCTTTGTCCTCCTCTACCCATTGAGCATGTGCAGCAAGCTGAGCAGTAAGCTCAAGCCCCTCTGTGATGAAGAATTCCTCAAGTTCACAAAGTATTTGGAAGGCATGGTCTGCAAATGTGTAACACACTATTCAGAAAGATATTTTCTAGAGTTTAACTCTATAGCACGAATCAAAATAAGAAAGAAGTGTAACCATTCCTAATATTCCATAGCCTCCCTATTATGGATGTGGTGCGCTTTACACCAATAATAAAGAATCTACTAGACACGACTTCATAGACTCCCTAGAACTTTTGAACTCTGTGCTCTGATACCAAGTTTGTCACGCCTTAGGAGGGTACCCTTGGCGTGACCGACACTCAGAGACTATTGCTAGTCCCTAAGTGAACCACTTGGTCTTATCGTCATATCATACTCAACAGCGGAAGAATAACACACAAAGAAAAGACTATAATATAATGAAATCACCAAGTCTTGATGTAAAAAGTTAATTTCCAATATACAAGAGTTGGAAAAGAACAATACTCAACATCCTCTACTCAATGTCTATGAAACCTCTACCTCTAACATCTAGATGGTACCATGACAGGCCATGGATACCCAACTCAAGGAAAACAAAATACATAGTGAAAGAAAAAAAAAAGGCTCCTCCGAAGATGAGGAGGGCTCACCATCTCTGGAATTATGGATCAGAACTTTAATGGTGTATCTGCTAAAGTCCCCTAATACTTCATGATGCAGGCCCAATAGGCGTCAGTACATGGAATATACTGGTATGCAAGAATGGCTAAAGTAAACACACAGGGCTCGACTCAACCTCGTAAACTCAACTCAGAACTCAGCTCTATCAACTCATGACTAGACTCAGTGAATATGTAAGTTTAAGGTTTGAAATCATACTTTAAAATTAGACTCAATGTTTATATGCAACTCAGTTTCAAAATCATGATATGTTTACTCAAGTGTTGCTTGGAAGTTTCTCTAACCGACATAACTCTCCACCACCATGAGTTTTGGTGATGCACAACGAAAAGACGTCGTTGCCATGCCCATCCTAGACTTCTCACGGTAAAGAACGTTAACCTCTCCTCTCTCTTGGATCCAAAGAGAATGTCCATCTATTGGGACGTGAGCCGCCATAGTTAACTGCATGACTATCCTACGCTAACAATGTAATTCTGGGGTGTTTTCTTTTACCCAACTCGGTGCTCAATACTCCTTCCAAGACTAAAATGATGCTAAAAAAAAGTAACTCAAACTCACCTTTTTGACTCAACTCAATCAAGTCAACATAGTTCTCAATAGCTCAACGCAATTACTCAACAACTCAATAATTTAGGACCATCATTCATGCAATGCAACTCAAGACTTAAACTAACTCCATGCAAGACTCCAACTCATACGGTCAGTTAAATTACATAGAAATCACACTTAGCACATATGACACAGTAAATGCTTGCCTCATGCAAATAGAAGAACATGTACTCCTCATCCTTAACTCACTCAAGCTCATCAACTCACGCATCATCTCCTCAAAATATAAGTCTTTAGACTCAATAAAAACATATATAACATTAGTTCAAATCACTTTTTCATCAATGCATAGAAAAGTCATCATATTTATTCTGGATTATGTAATACTTTGATTTTCTTTTAAAAAAAAGAATAGTATTTTTCTTTAATACTTGAAAACCATCTATCTCAACATCAAACAATGCACAGAATAACCATGGTCATCAACTTCATTAGGGTTCATGGGAAAGTATCCATGAATGATGACCCCAATAATATAAGAATTAGAATTAACAATAATTTAAATTTCATAAATATTTCTAACTCAATAGAAGAGGAATTTACTCATTTAGAATTCAAGAATTTGGGTAAAACTCTACTCGAACACAACTATGGAGAATTAACATGTAGGGCGCGTGGATGGACTCAATCCAGTGCTTTAGGTAGCCTTACATACCTGAGTGTGAAGCCTTTGACAATCAATCCTCAAGAATCCTCCTCAAACTCCTCAATTTTATGCTTCTTTTCTCTTCTCTTTAGCCCTGGTCTTTTTCAAGGACTTCGAAAGGCTTGAGAATGGGTTAGAAACACTTTTTATACTTAAAACAACCTATTTTTATCATGGTTTGGGTCTAGGAGGGATTTGGAAAGGTCTGGAATGTCCCTCATGAAATTCGAAAAAAAGTCTGTCTTGGGACACGAGGTCCGCAACGCGAACAGTGTCAAGTTTTGGGAGTTTTTTGCCAAAAATTCTCTGAATGATTTTCTAATCGTGTAAAAAAAATTTAGAAAAAATTAAAGTGTTGGTCCGAGGTAGGTGCCCGTCGCACACTTGTCGTGCACCCCCACTGGAAATTGTTCTCGCATCGAAAAATTATCTTTTGATCTGGTTGCTTTAAAAATTGATCGAGATTACTTTCCTACTTAATTTTTCATGCTGATCACATATCCGGTCTCGAATTTACCATCGAAACATGGGAAGACGCATTATGCCCACATCTCTCCTCTAGGGGTGTTTTGGGTAATTTTGTCGGGTATTATAGTAGAATTGTATCATCATAGACTTTGAACATGAGATTTCAGATTGAGTAATTTTTCACATGGTGATATCTTAACTTGTGAATTAATTGTGGATTCATGATACATGTGATCTTGTGAATTATATGATATTGATATTGACATGGTATTTATATTGAGATGTGATTATAATTAAGACTGAGATGATATTGAAATCATTATGATATTGACATTGTGATGAAACTGAGATCAGGCACTTCGCATTTACTATTATTTGTGCATTGGTACTTGTGATGGCTACGACCAAGAGATGAGTAAGGTAGCATGCAGATTAGTGGATGAGGTCTTTACTGGTTGATATTTAGATGAGGTTTCTGCCGATGAGTGGACGTAATACGCTGGCTAATTATTTTGTGGCCGAGGCCATTTCTGATCTAGTGAGCATTGGCCAAGGGCATTGCTAGCAATGTTCACTGATACATGGTCCTTGCGTGGTCTCCACAGATTCCAATCTGAGTTTATCAGTGGATGTGTAATGTAGGATAGACATGCATCACGATTATTTGATATTGTATCACATTATTTACATCTTATGGCATACACTCCATCTCATATCCTTCCTACTTTGATATTATTATATGTATGGCTTATGAGATTGGATATTTGTTGTATCTTTTGACTTGAGTATTTTTGAGATATGATGTTATGTGATGAGTATATCCATATTCTTGCAATTTATATATTGTATTGTGTTGGAACTTTTCTAAGTGCAGGTGTGTAGTTGTAATGACCCATTAGAGTATTTTGAAAATTAGTCCTTTTGCTTTCTTGAAATATCATTCTCGTGAATTTTGAATGGGTCTTTTTTGACTATTTGATAACAATGGGTGCTTAACTTATGGGTAAAATTAGACAATGAAATTAATTCATGGACCAAAGAGTTAAGTTATTTAAGTACCACTTAGCCTATATATTAAAAATAAATTAGTAGATTTATTATTTTTCAAACCTAATCAAGTCAAGAAAACAAAAGATTAAGAGAAAACCTACCTGCATCATGACGGGAAGCGGCTGAAACTGCCTCCAGGTAAACAATTTTCCTCCAAATTCCACCTTGAAGTTGTTAAATGTAGTTTGCTTAGGAACAAGGGTCGTGAGCTTTAGGATAAACAAAAAATAATAATTTTAAATCATTGGTACCACTTAGAGGGGCAACTATCACACGTAACAGAAGCCAGGGGATGAATTCATCCTCTTGATTCTTTATTTAATCCAAGCTTTAGTGCTTGTTTGGAAGGTTGTTACATATACATACATACATACATATATATATATATCATTATTATATTGGATACTCAATATGAAAGAAAAGTTTGTTTTATGATGAGTTTGTCAGTATTTGGTTATTAATGTAAGCCTCTGAAAAAGAAAAGTTGGAGAAATTGTCTTGTGAAAACTAAGATTTAACCCTAGTCTAAATTATCGAGTTAGATGAAATTTTGGGTATGAATTAGACACATAGTAATATGGGTGTTATTGGACTCCTTATGACGCGTATATTTCATTCTTGATAGACAATTGTCATTTCGAGAGTTGAATTCAAGATTCGTCTATTCGGTAGAAGTGTTCGAGTGTAGTCCCGGCATTGAGGTAGGTTTGGCTATCCTTCTTTGAGACTGAGATTGAGTTATTGAATATCCTTATGTGGTAATCTATGGGATGAGATTGCATCATGTGTTGGGTTGCTAATTCTTATTCTGATGCTAGTGTGAGTGTGTTAATTTCCTATGTGTTGCTTTGAGAGCATGTGAAATCTAAATTGAGAATAGTGTGAACATGACATGTTGAAAAAGGGAGATATTTGTGATATGATATTGAGGATCATGGGTTACTTGAGGAAATAAGGTTACGAAAATTAGGTGAAATAATTTAAAGGAGAATTGTATCCAAATAGGTATAAAAGAGGATGAATATTATAATTGATAAACTTTGAGAACTTTGATATTTATTGTGCTTATTGAGAGGAGTATTGTTTCCATAATTGTGTCTTGGTTGCATGCATCCTCATACTACATGTCATGATATTTTGGGAAGTTGCGAGTGGTGATTCTTATCATGAGTCCTTGACCACGGACACTTGGGTGGCAAGATAGTTGATATATTATGATTGAGGTATATGGTTTGTGAGATCCCCATGGGTCCCCTTAGTCTTGGAGCCGTAGCTCGACGGGGGTATATACGACAGGTTGTGCGCCGGTCTTGATACTACCTTGCATTGCATACCATCTCATTATACTACTTGTGGTTGTTTTGGATTGACTATGTGAGATTATATGTCTACTTTATTCGCGTCATTCTATACAAATTGGCGGCATTGATGTTGGGCTGGTTTTCTTGTTGCAGGTGGAAGCAATCCTAGATTATTTCATAGTTTATTCAATTTTTTATTCCCAGTCGGTTAAACCTACTGGGTACATATTATGTGTACTCACCTCTACTCCTTTCTCCCCCGCAGATTCTCATCAGGATTATCCACGTGGTAGTTGATTTGTTCGTGCACTTGGTTCATACCAGATCTAGTAGTGAGACTCAGGGCTTCGAGTTTCTATTGGATTTTATCTTAGTCGTTTAGTCTTTATTTCTATTCGAAGACTGAGATGCACTTATATCACTAGTTATGTATTAGATGCTCTTTATACTCGTGATACCAGGTATTGGGATATCATTTTTATGTGGTGACTGCTTATTTATTGGAATTTTTCTCCTTCTAGTGTACATTCATTGCCGGGGTAGGAATTAAATGGTCCTTTAGTGATGATCCCATTTTGGGTCATGACAATAATTCGGCGGTAGGTGTTTGGATGTTAAAAAGTGCTTGTGTTCTTCATTGCTTAACTTTAGGTTAGTTGTAACACCTCAACTTTTTTTAACTAAGATTGAGCCATCCTTCATATGATAGGATCAATTCATAAGTATTTAAAGCATATTAGATGTGATTTAGAGTTGTAAATGATCTTTTACATCAAGTCAAGTCCAAAGAATTTCTAGCGACTAAGTTTTCATATGAGTTGATGGAAGGGTCAACTTCGAATGACCATATCTCCTATAAAGTATAATGACTTAGGTGACCCATAATATATCAAATTAAAGGTCTTTGAATTGCTTTCCAACACATCTTATTTTGCCTTAATTAGAGTTCGGAGTAGAAAGTTATGACCATTTTATTGAAGACTTGCAGAGATGTCCGAAGATCGCGGACATATCGCCGACCCTTTCTGGATAAGCTAAGCGACGTCCCTTTATTTTATTTTGAGGGTAATTTTATCCTAAAGCCTTTGGGGGTCTATTTAAAGTCCCAAAACGCATAAAACATCAATTTCATGAGTCAAAACCTCTCCTAAACATAAAACGCTCAAGAATCATCAAGAAAGTCATCAAGTTAGGATTAACTTTCAAGATTCATCATCAAGGTGAGTTATTCTTCATAAGGTTTAAGCTAATTTCTCTATCTATTCATGAATCCCTAATAGAATCTTAAATTATAACCTAGGGTTTCAAGAAAGTGAATTCAAGAATCCCAAGAAAGGATTCCTTGATTCTTCTTTCCATGAATCAGGGTTCTTCATCAAGAACTCTAAAGATTCTAAGTCAAGAATTCAAGAATAAAAAAGAAGCTCTTCAAACAATGTCTTTCCAAGTTCTTCCACTATAAAAGAACTACCGAGATCGAGGATTTTCTCCAAGCAATGAGTATTCATCAAATTTTGATTATCATATCAAATTTTCAGGTATGTAAGGCTAAACTAAAAGCATGAGATTGTTCTCTCATGTACCCCATAAAGGTCATAGATGAGTTGATGACTGAAGAGGCTACATACATAAATTCTTGAGAGTTTTTCATTGAAAAATTGATTTGAAATTCCATGTTTTCCATGCTGATGATCATCATACTATTTGTTTTCTTAAAGTTAATATTTTTCATGAGATTCTGCATAACCTTACATGATTATTTGAAAAGCATGTATGATGAACTTAGGGGGATGAGTCTAGAGCCTTAACGACAATGATGTCTGTGATGTTGTGATTGTGTTTCAAATTGATTAGAGTTTTGATGATGATGTTGATGAGAATGATGTTCATGAGTCTTAAAACTTGAAACTAAATTCTAAAAAGAGTGTTTCGAGTCCATAATGTTGATTTTGATGTTGATGTTGATGAGACGAGTTGATGTTGATGTTGATGTTGAGGTACTATGTCCCTATGGGATTGATGATGATGTATTATGTCCCTATGGGACTGATGATGAGGTATTATGTCCCTATGGAACTGATGAGGTTGATGTTTTATGAGCATGTCGAGTTCTAGGAGGAGTATTGAGCACCGAAATGGGTGAGAGTGAGTCCCACTTGAACCCATTAACTATGTGGCCCGCGTAGGAAAAGAGGATTGAACCATAATGCGAATGGCTCCTTTTTTGTCCGAAAAGAGGATTGAGGTTTTTTTCTTGTGGATCCACTGAGGTTGATGTCCTTTATCCCGAGCAGGGTACTAGATCGATGTGGTAATGACATCACTTTGTTGTATCATCACCGGCTCATAGGTGATGGTTGTCGGTTAGAGAAACTCCCAGTGAGGTCTTACTTTGATAGTACTCTGATGTTGATGTTGATGGGATGGTATGAGTCAAGTTTCCTTGAGTTGAGTTGAATTTCCTTGAGTTGAGTTGAGTTGAGTTGAGTCGAGTTTCCTTGAGTTGAGTTGAGTTCCCTTGAGTTGAGTTAAGTTGAGTTGAGTTTCCTTGAGGTGAGTCTGATGTATTAATGATGTATTGATAAGATGTTGATGGGTCATTGTCTACTCTTTATTCTTTCTTTAGAAAGACATTTGACGTTCTGATGGAGTATGATGTTGAGTTGATGTTATTCCTGAATTATTCGCATTGAGGGTCATTGAGGCTCTATTCGCATTCAGCTGATTGGTGAGATCTCCTTGTTTTTGGAGGATTTCCATATTATTATCATCTCGTTTGAGTAGTACTTTATTTTTCTTGAGTTGGGTAACCATGGCCTGTCATGGTACAATCTAGATGTTTGAGTTAGAGGCTTCATAGACACTGAGTAGAGGATGTTTTGTATTGTTTTTTTTCAACTCTTCTTTGTTGAAAATTAACATGTTGTATAAAGACTTGATTACTTTAATTATATTAAAGTCTTTTCCTTGAGGATGTTCCTTCTGTTGTTGAGTATGAGGTGATGATGAGGCCAAGTGGTTCGCTCGGGGACTAGCAATAGCCTCTGAGTGCCGGCCACGCGAAGGGTACCCTCCCGGGGTGTGACAAACAGCTCAATTGGTGAAGGCGATCCTCCTTGAGAGGATGTAAAGGGCCATAGGTTCCGGGTTCGAATCCCACGAAGCGTTGCAGCGTGAAGGGTGGATTTAACTGCCTATACCCTGGCCACACAATACCTGAGTATGTGATGGAGGTTAAGTGATGTCGTGAGGGGGTGAGCCCCAAGACTGGTGCCGTGAGAGGGTGAGCCCCAAGACCGAGGGAGGGAGGATCGTCACATTAGTTCTATATGTTAAGTACCTTGTTATTTGGTGCTCACCCTTTGCTACATTTTTGTTGGTTGTGAGCATAGTCCTTCTTGCTAGCATTCTTCATTATCGGATCGAGTTTTTTTATCGCTTGTGAGGTAATTGTTTATATCTCTAGTAGGCCTTCGAGAATTTCATTTTTATGTTTTGTTCAATTGTAGAACTAGACATCGAGACTTGTATTTTATTGAGTATTCTATATTTAGAGGCTTGTACATCTGGAATGGTTGTAGTTTTTGATTTCCCATGCCTATCTATCTTATTAGACTGTTTATCTTCCGGTCTTATTATTATGTTGAGTTGCTTAGGTTTTGGGCTAACTCGCCTTGGTGGGTTAGGTGAGTGCCATCACACTTAGATTTCAGGTCATGAAAATTTCATTGTAAAATAGTTACAAGGCTAGAATATCATAAAATACTTCATAATATCAACATATGAAAAGAGTTCATGCAATTTCATAAATCACCCATAACTTGAGAATAAATAGAGAAAAGGAATACTTGAGCTTTGTGGAGGGAAGGTCCCCACAAATCCAAACCGCATACCTTAATGTGATTTAGTGGAAGAAATCTAGTTTGGAAGTGAAGGAATCCAAAATCCTAGCTTGAACTCTTCACTTGGATGTCTTGGGGGAACTTGAGAGTGTTCTAAGGGAGTTTAGACTTAGGTTATTTTGAAATGAGTTAGAAAAAAAGGTGTTTAGATAATATAAGGCTAGAAAGGGCTAATTTTAGGGCCTAAACAATGTAGCATAGGCATCAAATTCTAGGAATGGTAAAAAATGCTCCTTATAAAAATCTGTCAGACCAGACCACAAACCCCCGATTACGGGTCGTAGTCTAGTCCACGGGTCATAGAAAGGGAGTTTCATCCTATTGTATACGACTCTTAAAAGAGTCTATGGGGCCATCTTGTTGTTCGTGCTTCGAACGTTAGAAACCTATCTTCCATCAAGTTAGGCTACCATTCCATGAGCATAACATGCGGCTCAATATCATCTATGACTCATGAAAAACCCTCGTGTCTTGAAGGTGCCCAAACTTAGGCTACTGAAATTTGCACCCTTGAACTACGAACACTTAGTACGGTACGTAGTTCATTCTATGGACCATAAAGCCCAATTAAAAAACTCACTTACACTTGGTAAAATTTCCAACTTTGTGCCCCAATCCACGAGCCTGGTCTATGACTCGTGAAATGGACTAAGAGCCGTAAACTTGGCTCGTACATTGCCTTTGGAATTTCTGGATTCCTTTCCACCTGCAATTTTCATACCTTCTAACATGTGGGGCCTTACAGGTTAGGTGTCTTATTTTGGGAGATTTTGTTTTAGGTTATTTGAAGGGTGATTGGGGCGAGTTAGGTATTTTATTTGGGAGATCTGTGGTTGGGGCAGCTTAAGGGTCGGTCTAAATCTGGGGCGAGTCTTCTCTAGTTTAAAATTAATTTTAAATAATTAAATTGCAACCAATAGGTGATCACCACGTGTTCTAAAAAATTATTTGAAATAATTTAATTTCTATCCTATTAAAAGAAAGTACAATTTGGAACCAAAGGTGGATGGCAAGGAATTTTAGGAAAAAAGGTGGATGAAGGACATTTTTGTATCAATATCAATAGTTCGAGGACATTTAGGCCCTTTTTCAATAAAAAAATATTATCAAATAGTATCTCTATAAAGGATAAAGATAAAATAAGAATAAAAATAATAAATGAGAAAAGACTAAAAGAAAATAAAATAATAAATGAAGAAAGAAAAATATAATTAATAATAGGGAAAACTAATAAATTAGAAAAGAAAAAAATAATTAATAATAGGATAAAAAACTTGGGTTGGAAAAAATAGGGCCTGAATTTAAAGGGGGTGGGACAAAATTGGGCCTACATCAAAGGGGGTATGGGTTGTAAATGTTTTGGACTGAATTGGTATTCAGGAAAGAGAATTTTTTTTAAAATAGCCATATTTTAACGAGTTTACATTCTATGCACTGTCAGTGTAGAAGATTTTTTACACCATTAGGTAACTTTACTTGTTAAATTCTTCAATTATATTTTTGTATAGAAGAAGGACTGATTTTGAATACTACATTCCCTTTGCATTCTACATTTATTTTAACGGCACTATACCAAGAAGAGAAACGCCTCGAACATATGACTAGGTAGCCGGAAAACCGACAAAATGATATATAGAAATTGAATGTCTCGTTTAAGAGAATGAATGTAATTTCAACCTAATACCATCGTGAATATAATTCATTTGCAATCCCAATGCCTTTCACAGAAGGTCTTTCTAGCAACAGAATAGTAAGATATCACATTTGACGTTTTGGGAAACTTCAAGGATTTCGTGCTAACAGGAGGGACAGAACTTAGCCTTAACATACCTTTCCAACGAACGTCCAATTGCCAAAAGTTCCCTCATGCAAGTTGTTCCTTACGTCCTAAGCTTCACAATGACTATATATACGCAGCTTAAAGACACCTATAAATAGTCAAAAAATCAGCATTAATGACCAGATTTGGCAAGGAGCATTTACGCGAGGAAATATCCGTAAAACTTCATTAAAATGACCATAAAAGAGCTCCAAAATTATTACATAAACACTCCAGCTGCAAAACAACAATACCAGCAACAACACCACTTTTTTTACAGCCCAAAAATAGCTCCAAACATAGTTAATACGAGGGAAAAACAATTGCAAAGCGTAAGACACACATTTCTAGGCACGGGGACGAATTTTATCGGTAAAAATGCGAAAAACTTACCTAAATGACTTAGAGAACCCTTGGGAGCTTTATCTTCAGTTTCACACTGGTTTGGGACGAAAATGGCTTATTTTTGAGCTTTAAAATGTCAAAATAGCCGACATTAAGTTGGGTTAACCGACCGACCCATGACCCGATTTCTAGCTCGGGCAGTCTTGGTAAAATGGTCGTAACTCTTTATTCGGAGGTCCGTTTGATTCGCGATTTTATGTGTTGCAAACTAGACTCATAGATCTTCAATTTGATAGGTCATAGACCTTCTAACTCTTTATAGTTTGTGAGATATGAGCTGATACATTTGATCCAAATTTAAGAAGGATTTCATAAAGAAACTTACGGTAACTTTGGCCAACCTTTATCTTGCAACTTTCTTGATTCCAAAACTTAATGTATGACCTTTGTGCTATTAAAATAGCTTAAAGAAAACCATTATTAGCAAATTATAAACTTTTACTCCCATCCGAACAGTTAAACCTAATTTAAACCTTTCGAAAAGGGCGAGGTGTCACTCGGGCCATTTCTTTAATCCTGAACGTGCATTTAGGGTATTCCTTTGGCTTAAAAATTTAGTTCCTTGACATTACCACTTATTGGCAGCCTTATTATCCTTAGGTTTTATCCAAAGTCATATATATCTTATATGACACGCCACCCTATATATATATGGAAGACGAGGAACACAGGGTTTCACACATTGCAGTACATACAATAAACAGAGAGTGTGTGTGGAGGACTAGAAAAGGCAATGGTCTAAGATTTATGAAGGAATTTGGATTACACTATAATTAGGATTTAAATTACCTTTAATGTTTTTCTAAACTTATAATTATATTCTTTTAAAAAGGTGTAAATATTACTTGAAGAAATTATGGTAATTATCTTTGTGATTGTGTTCATCGACGACATCCTGGTGTATTCAATGTTGACACCCAATTTTGACCCCCCTTAACGTTTCTTTTTGTTGTATGTTATTCAATTATTTAAGTATTTTAAAAAAAAAAATTGTACAAGTTTCTATTTTAATTTGAACCCGAAAATTCGTACAATTTTTGCATTCATAATTTACAAAATTATTATTATTATTATTATTACTATTATTATTTACTCACTTTTGGGCATTTATCCTTTGTGTTATTTTATAAATATTTGCATGAGAATTTTTTTTTAAGTTATTAGTTTCTCGTAAATAACATTGATTTGTTTTATTTAATAATAAGCATAATTTGTGATTTAATAAATTTATTACGTAGTATTTTAATGGCTATTTATATTATGATAGAATTTTATTTGGCCCCAAATATATTCAAATTTCAAAATTTTAACATGACCAAATCTTTTCATATTTGGAAGAATTCTCATCAATTTATTTTCCTTTATATGTAAAATATTATCTTTCCAAAAATCACTCCATAATTTTCTTACTTTGGCAAATATTGCTCACCATGGATTTTTTTTTTCCCAAGTTTTTTTGACTTCCCCAACGTCCTTTTTTGCTCCATCATCAACATAGCCTTGAAAAAAGAGACTATTGATTCCTAAGGGAAAATAAGTTATGGGGAGCCAAAGAAAAAAAAAAGAGAGAGAGAGATATATAGAATTGAAAAAAGGAGATGGAGCCACCAAGTAAAAAGAGAATGTCACAATTGTCACTTGTTTTCATTGCCTTTTAATTCAAAATCACCCCTGCTTTCCTCTCGATTCAAAAAAAAAAAATAGCAAGGACATCCGAATCGTGGTTCAATGTTCCGGGTAATACTTATAGTTTGTTGGAGTAATCTAGAGCTTGAAGTTCCATTCAAATATTGAAAATGTTATTCCCTGTCAAAGGTCTTATCTTAACTATGAACATTCTCTTATCCTTTAATTATTGTTTTTCATTTATATGGATACATTTGTTTGTCTGTTTTTTTCTATTTATCCATGAGTGAAGTGTATCTCTGCATATCTTGTTGGTGATTAATTTTTTTTTACTATTTGATGTGTTTGTTTAGCCAGTTAATAAAAAAAAATTTATATAATTTATTGCTACATTTGAGTGCACTTTTGTTTTTCTTTTTGTGTTTTTTTGATCATGCTTAGTTCATAGCCTGACCATTTATTCTTTTTAAAACTGTTTAATTATTTGATTTGTAATTTGAAGGCATGAAACTTTTAATATGAATTGAGTTTATTCTCTTTAATAAGTTGAATAATTAGTTGTTGGTAGTAATAATCTTTTAGCTACTAATAGATAGTGAAAAGTTATTTAGGAAGTTATTAGGTCATCAATATTTGGAATAAATAATATAGAAAATAGATTTTATAATATCATTGGAATGTCTATATGCTTTTTTTTTTAATTCTTCAGATTCACATACTTAATAGAGGAGTTGTATTTGAGTTGGTTGGATTTGAGGATATATGATTTGCTTCAACTCGAATCTTCTTATGTGCTTAATTTGATATGCGTAATCATTTTTTAAAACCCTTTTCCTTCACACATCTTTAATTTAATTGAGATTTTTTCTTTAATCATTTTATCATTATTTTATTTTCTGTTTGAATATTCATATTCTAAGAGCAAACATACTCTCCTCCCTTTTTTTTTATATTCTTGTATGTGCACCCTACTGGATTTATGTTTGTTGGAGTTCCAACTATGACGAGTGAAGGAGTCAAAGCATGAAGCAGAGCTTAGGTGGAATCGCCACCCCCAAGGAAGCCAGTTCAATTGCAATGAGTGGAGGGTCAATGCAGGAAACAAAGGCCCATTCGAGTCGTCTCCTCAAGAGGGATCCAGGTACATAATGGGAAATGATGACAGACAAATAGGCTATAACTGACTTCTTATATGAAGTGTGCATGTAGCTTTATCAAATTAAAGCAACTCGTTACTCCCTCCTATTCTAATTTTATCTGTCACTCTTTTAAATGTTTCAAAAACTTGACAAATCTTACTATTATGATCAATTGTTGATACACTTTCTTTAAATCCAAACATCAAAATATAAATATTTTTAGTTTTACATGACTTGTAAAAATATGGAATAATTTAATTTGGTACTCTTGAATAATTTCTTTTAATCTTTTTTTTTAAGACATCTAAAAGGGCCAATTTATAAAAAATAGAATTGAGGGAGTAACATCGCATTGGGCCCGTCTCTAGCCTTGTCGTATACTGATCCCAGTCTCTCTCTCAATTTTAACTTTATGGGTTTTCAAGTTATTTAAATTCCTATGTTGCACGATATACTTTAAGTATTTGATTTGGAAAGGATCAGGCTAGTTCTTTTATTCTTCTTGTCCTTATTTTATCTTATTTATTTTATTTTTGGATTAGCCTTTTTTGTTCATATTATTCAAATATTTTAAGTATTCTATGGAGAGCAATCAAGTTAGTCTCCTCTTCTTTTGTCGTTAATATTATTATTATTTTTAGACAACTTGAAAATATGTTTTGCATGGTTGAATTAGTAAATTATTGTTATTTGAGTATTTGTATTTTACTTATTGTAATATATGCTAGAAATCTCATATCTAAACTTGTCTTTAAATGTTATTTGTTTGAAATATAGATTTGATGATTAATAAATTTTTAAGTTTTAAATGATATATATTTTTAACTATGGTAATATATGAGATGTATGTGATTTATTTTGAAGTGTAGAATAAAATATTTTCTTTCATATTTCCTTTACTTTATTTCATTCACTTAGTTACTACCTTTCTTGTATTTATCTTATTATATTACATGTAACTTTGTCATTTTAGAATGTTGTAAGAATGAGCTTTTTATGCTAATAATATGTCTATTTTTATTATTCTAATTATAAGTAGAAAATTTTATGTGTTTAATATTTTATATTTAGCCTGAAAAATATTCGATTATTTCATTGACCTCGTTTGTAATGTTTCACCCCCACATAAATGCGAGATACGGTCGGGACCCGCCTTTGCGGACCTCGAAGGGTGCCTAACACCTTCCCTTCGAGGTAACTAGAACCCTTACCCGATCTCTGGTGATCTTGTCCCTTAGATTAGATTTAGATCTTAGAATAGGTGTCCTAATGCACCTCAAATCCATTAGGTGGCGACTCTTCAACAATCAAAAATCCCAAAAGAATCGTTGCCACGACGTCGTACAGGTTCCCGTTTCTCCGTGAGGAAAAATGGGGCGCGACAGAATGGCGACTTCACTGGGGATTCTAGGTTCTAACCATTACGTGTTTTGTGTTTTATGTGGGATTATTGTCTTTAAGTGCCTCTATTTGCGTATTTAATATTTATTTATTTTTTTATGTATAATCTCTTTCCTTCCTCTTTATATCGGCAAAGTTTCTTTTTATTCAATTTCTCTAGTGTTTATGAACTACGTCGGACCTGATTCCCGTTTAAGAGGGATACGTAGGCGCTCCTATGGAGTTCGGTCTTACCCTAAATAAAATCTTATTTCCCCTTTTAATCATGGACTGGGGCAAAATTTTTGAGAGGATCTCAAAAATTCTTCTAGAAAAGTATATCCCTTATAGGACTATAGCTGGGGCAGAATTTTTGAGAATCTCAAAAATTCTCTTGAAGCATTCTCTACCAAAATACTTATCTAGAAAGGATAAGTATGCACATTAGAAGTGGCCTCTTCGCGTCATGCATGAATCAACTATTTTTTTTTTTTTTTTTTTTTTACAAAGGACAAATGTTAAACTATCTTATTTCCTTTTGTACCGGCCTACTTTTCGCTACTTACTAAAATTGCATTCGGCCTACAAAAATTGCATAACAAAAATTGCATGAAATTTCAACTTTGCATTTGGCCTACTCAAATTGCATTTTTGTTGCACCGGCCTACTTAAAATTGCACAAAATTTGCATGAAATTGAATTTACATTCAGCCTACCAAAGTTTGCATAAAATTGAATTTGCATTTGCATTTGCATTTGGCCTACCGAAATTACAAATTTCGTGAAAATTGCATTGCATTGGCCCGAAAGTTACATTGCATGTGCTTGATTTTGCATTATAAGAGCCCGAGATTTGCATTCATATTGTGTCCGATATTTGCAGTATAAATGCATTTGCATTCGCATTGTGCTCGATACTTGCATTATAAGAGCCCGAGATTTGCATTCGCATTGTGCCCGATATTTGCATTCGCGTTGTGCCCGATACTTGCATTATAAATGCCCCGAGATCTGCATTCACATGTGCCCGATATTTGCATTGCATGTGCCCGAGAAAATTGCATTGGCCCGAGAATTTGCATGTGCCCGAAGAATTGCATTGACTTGAGAATTTGCATGTGCACGAGAAACTTACATGTGCTCGATGTTTGCATTGCATGTGCCCGAGAAAATTGCACTTTTTGGCCCAAAGTTAGACTGCATATGCTTGAAATAATATTTTGATTTTGGCCCGAGATTGCATTTGCATTACATTATGCCCACGAACTACATTTTTGCATAATATTGGCCTGAGAACTCACATATGATCAAAGCTCCATCTGCATTGGCCCGAAGATAGCATAATATATTACACCCCTAAGGCGTCATAGTCCAAAGGCACCATTTTCATGGCCTACGGACATCATTTCATGGCCTAGGGATTTAATTTCTGCTTATCATGCCCCTAAGGCGTCATAGTCCAAAGGCACCATTTTCATGGCCTACGGACATCATTTCATGGCCTAGGGATTTAATTTCTGCTTATCATGCCCGTAAGGCGTCATGGTCCAAAGACATCATTTTCATGGTCTAAGGACATCATTTCATGGCCTAGGGATTTAATTATGTTTATCATGATCCGAAGGTATCATCGTCCAAAGGCATCATCTTTCATGGCCTACGGACATCATTTCATGACCTGAGGATATAATTTATTATTAGCATGGCCCAAGACATCATAGCCTAAGACATCATCCTTATCGTCTTATGGCAAATTGCATGGTCTAAAAGGGAATTGCATCATGTTTACGAATTATTTTTTCATTCAATATGTGCGCTCTAACTATTTTATCTAGTATTATTTTTAGTTACAAGCTGTAGAATCCTGCAATTTGGTGTATTCCGTCATTCGCTTCTAAGATATACTTTTCATTTTGTATGCCAATTACGATGAGCCCTTTTGCTTTTCATACTATCTCCTATCCTCTTCTATCGATATCTTAATCATTCCCGATACTTTCACATTCTTGTACTATCTTATCCTTCTAATTCAAGCCGCTATTGTTTCTACCTCAATCCCCATACAGTTAATATTATTTTAGGAATTTCATCCATTCCTAATCCAGAACTACACACGGCCTGATTCTCGTATAACCAGAGATATGTAGGCGACTTTAAACCAAAGTCTCGGCCGTAATATTTTAACAACCCCTCATGTTTTGGTCCCTCCGATAATATTTCATCGGTCGGACAAAATTGGCTACTCCGTCAACTTTCTTTGCTCGACAATTCATCCTTCATTCCCGAGCAAAGAAGGGGCAGCTGTTGACACCCAATTTTGATCCCCCTTAACGTTTCTTTTTGTTGTATGTTATTCAATTATTTAAGTATTTTAAAAAAAAAAATTGTACAAGTTTCTATTTTAATTTGTACCCGAAAATTCGTACAATTTTTGCATTCATAATTTACAAAATTATTATTATTATTATTATTATTATTTACTCACTTTTGGGCATTTATCCTTTGTGTTATTTTATAAATATTTGCATGAGAATTTTTTTTTAAGTTATTAGTTTCTCGTAAATAACATTGATTTGTTTTATTTAATAATAAGCATAATTTGTGATTTAATAAATTTATTACGTAGTATTCTAATGGCTATTTATATTATGATAGAATTTTATTTGGCCCCAAATATATTCAAATTTCAAAATTTTAACATGACCAAATCTTTTCATATTTGGAAGAATTCTCATCAATTTATTTTCCTTTATATGTAAAATATTATCTTTCCAAAAATCACTCCATAATTTTCTTACTTTGGCAAATATTGCTCACCATGGATTTTTTTTTTCCCAAGTTTTTTGACTTCCCCAACGTCCTTTTTTGCTCCATCATCAACATAGCCTTGTAAAAAGAGACTATTGATTCCTAAGGGAAAATAAGTTATGGGGAGCCAAAGAAAAAAAAAAGAGAGAGAGAGATATATAGAATTGAAAAAAGGAGATGGAGCCACCAAGTAAAAAGAGAATGTCACAATTGTCACTTGTTTTCATTGCCTTTTAATTCAAAATCACCCCTGCTTTCCTCTCGATTCAAAAAAAAAAAAATAGCAAGGACATCCGAATCGTGGTTCAATGTTCCGGGTAATACTTATAGTTTGTTGGAGTAATCTAGAGCTTGAAGTTCCATTCAAATATTGAAAATGTTATTCCCTGTCAAAGGTCTTATCTTAACTATGAACATTCTCTTATCCTTTAATTATTGTTTTTCATTTATATGGATACATTTGTTTGTCTGTTTTTTTCTATTTATCCATGAGTGAAGTGTATCTCTGCATATCTTGTTGGTGATTAATTTTTTTTTACTATTTGATGTGTTTGTTTAGCCAGTTAATAAAAAAAAAATTTATATAATTTATTGCTACATTTGAGTGCACTTTTGTTTTTCTTTTTGTGTTTTTTTGATCATGCTTAGTTCATGGCCTGACCATTTATTCTTTTTAAAACTGTTTAATTATTTGATTTGTAATTTGAAGGCATGAAACTTTTAATATGAATTGAGTTTATTCTCTTTAATAAGTTGAATAATTAGTTGTTGGTAGTAATAATCTTTTAGCTACTAATAGATAGTGAAAAGTCATTTAGGAAGTTATTAGGTCATCAATATTTGGAATAAATAATATAGAAAATAGATTTTATAATATCATTGGAATGTCTATATGCTTTTTTTTTTAATTCTTCAGATTCACATATTTAATAGAGGAGTTGTATTTGAGTTGGTTGGATTTGAGGATATATGATTTGCTTCAACTCGAATCTTCTTATGTGCTTAATTTGATATGCGTAATCATTTTTTAAAACCCTTTTCCTTCACACATCTTTAATTTAATTGAGATTTTTTCTTTAATCATTTTATCATTATTTTATTTTCTGTTTGAATATTCATATTCTAAGAGCAAACATACTCTCCTCCCTTTTTTTTATATTCTTGTATGTGCACCCTACTGGATTTATGTTTGTTGGAGTTCCAACTATGACGAGTGAAGGAGTCAAAGCATGAAGCAGAGCTTAGGTGGAATCGCCACCCCCAAGGAAGCCAGTTCAATTGCAATGAGTGGAGGGTCAATGCAGGAAACAAAGGCCCATTCGAGTCGTCTCCTCAAGAGGGATCCAGGTACATAATGGGAAATGATGACAGACAAATAGGCTATAACTGACTTCTTATATGAAGTGTGCATGTAGCTTTATCAAATTAAAGCAACTCGTTACTCCCTCCTATTCTAATTTTATCTGTCACTCTTTTAAATGTTTCAAAAACTTGACAAATCTTACTATTATGATCAATTGTTGATACACTTTCTTTAAATCCAAACATCAAAATATAAATATTTTTAGTTTTACATGACTTGTAAAAATATGGAATAATTTAATTTGGTACTCTTGAATAATTTCTTTTAATCTTTTTTTTTAAGACATCTAAAAGGGCCAATTTATAAAAAATAGAATTGAGGGAGTAACATCGCATTGGGCCCGTCTCTAGCCTTGTCGTATACTGATCCCAGTCTCTCTCTCAATTTTAACTTTATGGGTTTTCAAGTTATTTAAATTCCTATGTTGCACGATATACTTTAAGTATTTGATTTGGAAAGGATCAGGCTAGTTCTTTTATTCTTCTTGTCCTTATTTTATCTTATTTATTTTATTTTTGGATTAGCCTTTTTTGTTCATATTATTCAAATATTTTAAGTATTCTATGGAGAGCAATCAGGTTAGACTCCTCTTCTTTTGTCGTTAATATTATTATTATTTTTAGACAACTTGAAAATATGTTTTGCATGGTTGAATTAGTAAATTATTGTTATTTGAGTATTTGTATTTTACTTATTGTAATATATGCTAGAAATCTCATATCTAAACTTGTCTTTAAATGTTATTTGTTTGAAATATAGATTTGATGATTAATAAATTTTTAAGTTTTAAATGATATATATTTTTAACTATGGTAATATATGAGATGTATGTGATTTATTTTGAAGTGTAGAATAAAATATTTTCTTTCATATTTCCTTTACTTTATTTCATTCACTTAGTTACTACCTTTCTTGTATTTATCTTATTATATTACATGTAACTTTGTCATTTTAGAATGTTGTAAGAATGAGCTTTTTATGCTAATAATATGTCTATTTTTATTATTCTAATTATAAGTAGAAAATTTTATGTGTTTAATATTTTATATTTAGCCTGAAAAATATTCGATTATTTCATTGACCTCGTTTGTAATGTTTCACCCCCACATAAATGCGAGATACGGTCGGGACCCGCCTTTGCGGACCTCGAAGGGTGCCTAACACCTTCCCTTCGAGGTAACTAGAACCCTTACCCGATCTCTGGTGATCTTGTCCCTTAGATTAGATTTAGATCTTAGAATAGGTGTCCTAATGCACCTCAAATCCATTAGGTGGCGACTCTTCAACAATCAAAAATCCCAAAAGAATCGTTGCCACGACGTCGTACAGGTTCCCGTTTCTCCGTGAGGAAAAATGGGGCGCGACATTCAAGGAGTGAGGAGGAGCATGCTAACCACCTCAGAGTGGTCCTCCAAACTCTTAAGGACCATGAGTTGTATGCAAAGTTCTCCAAATGTGAATTCTAGCATGAGTCAACGGCCTTCCTAGGCCACGTTGTTTCCGATGACGGTATTCGAGTGGATGCTTAAAAGATTGAGGCGGTCAAGAACTGGCCCCGACCGACCACTCCAACTGATATCAGAAGTTTCATGGGGCTGGCAGGCTACTACCGCAGGTTTGTGGAGGGATTTTCTTCCCTATCCGCGCCACTGACCAAATTGACTCAGAAAAAGGTCAAGTTCCAGTGGTCCGAAAAATGTGAAAAGAGTTTCCAGGAATTGAAAACAAGGTTAACTACTGCACCAGTCCTAACTCTACCCGACGGGACCGAAGACTTTGTAATTTATTGTGATGCCTCGATGGTTGGATTGGGATGTGTATTAATGCAAAGGAGGAAAGTGATAGCTTATGCTTCCAAACAACTCAAGGTTCACGAGAGGAACTACCCAACCCATGACCTCGAATTGGCAGCAGTAGTGTTTGCACTTAAAATTTGGCGGCACTACTTGTACGGAGTGCATGTGGATGTGTTCACTGACCACAAGAGCTTGCAGTATGTTTTTAGCCAGAAAGAACTCAACTTGCGACAGAGGAGATGGTTAGAATTGCTCAAGGATTATGACATGAGCATACACTACCACCCAAGTAAAGCTAACGTCGTGGCTGATACTCTTAGCAGGTTATCAATGGGTAGCATAGCCAAGGACATGCTCCGGTTGGCTTGATTAGGAGTCCGACTCGAGAAGAACAACGAAGGAGGAGTTAATGTTCGGGACGGGTCTGCTTCCTCGTTAATGGTGGAGGTGAAGGAAAAGCAAGACCAAGACCCTGTCATACTCCAATTGAAGGAGGATGTCCAAAATCAGAGGGTGATGGTCTTCTCCAAAGGGGGAGATGGAGTGTTAAGATATCAAAGTCGATTGTGTGTCCCAGATGTTGATGGCATACGAGACAGAATCATGGCAGAAGCTCATAACACTAGATATTCCATTCATCCTGGCTCCACCAAAATGTACCATAACTTAAGGGAGGTCTATTGATGGAACAGAATGAAGAGGGACATCGCGGAGTTTGTCTCGAAATGCCCAAATTGCCAACAAGTGAAGGTTGAGCATCAAAGGCCATGTAGATTGGCTCAGAACTTTGAAATTCCATAATGGAAATGGGAGATGATTAATATGGACTTTATCACTGGTCTGCCAAGGTCTCGAAAGCAACATGATTCGATATGGGTGATCGTGGACAGAATGACTAAGTCAGCTCACTTCCTGGCAGTCAAAACAACGAACACTGTGGAAGAGTATGCCAAGTTGTACATCCTGGAGATTGTGAGGTTGCATGGAGTCCCCTTGTCCATCATCTCGGACAGAGGAGCTCAATTTACCTCCCAGTTCTGGAGGTCATTTCAGAAAAGCTTGGGTACTAAGGTGAACCTGAGTACGGCTTTCTATCCACAGACGGATGGTCAGGCGGAGCATACAATCCAAACACTGGAGGATATGTTAAGAGCTTGTGTCCTTGACTTCAAAGGGAATTGGGATGACCATTTGCCACTGACTGAATTTGCATATAACAATAGTTATCACGCAAGCATTCAAATGGCTTCTTATGAAGCCTTGTACGGAAGGAGGTGTAGATCGCCTATTGGGTGGTTTGAGGTTGGAGAAGCGGAGCTCATTGGACCTGATCTCGTTCACCAGTCGATGGAGAAGGTCAAGGTCATTAGAGAGAGGTTAAAAATTGCCCAAAGTCACCAAAAATCTTACACCGACGTGAGAAGGAGAGACATAGAGTTCGAAGTGGACGATTGGGTGTACTTGAAAGTGTCACCTATGAAGGGTGTCCTAAGGTTTGGGAAGAAGGGAAAGTTGAGTCCACGTTATGTTGGACCCTATCAAATCGTAAAAAAGAATTGAAAAGGTGGCTTACGAGTTAGAGTTGCCTTCCGAGTTAGATGGGGTGCACCCGGTGTTCCATGTGTCAATGCTAAAGAAATGCTTGGGAAATCTGGCCTTGGTGATCCCGCTGATAGCATTGCGGTGAAGGATAACCTATCTTACGAAGAGGTTCCGATTCTAATTCTGGATCGTCAGATTTGTAAATTAAGGAACAAAGAAATAGCCTCAGTCAAAGTCCTGTGGAGGAATCAATTCGTTGAAGAAGCCACATGGGAAGCTGAGGAGGAGATGAAGGCAAAGTATCCGCACCTGTTCGTGCCAACTGATAGCGAAAGTACTGAAGGTAAAACAAATCCTTACTCTTCACTAAGCTAAGTGTTGTATTGTTTTATGTGAATTGCTATCATTGAGTCGAGGGTTGATTTATTGAATTGAGTGGGGGAATGAGTCTTGAGTCTATTCATGCTTTAATCCCCATCTCCACTCCCCATTCGAGGATGAATGATCCCAAGGGGGAGATGATGTGACGCTCGGTAAAATTACCAAAATGCCCCCAGAGTGAGGGTACGCGCGTAACGCATTTTCCGGGGCTCGTATGGCAAATCCGAGACCAGATTCGTGATCAGCATGAAAAATGGAGTGGAAAAATGGTCTGGGTCGAATTTCAGGACGATTCGATCGAAAGATAAATTCTTTATCCAAGTCACAAAATAGTGATTGTCCGCGACAGAGGCACGACGCACACCTGCCGCGGAGAGACACATATATTTTTCCAGATTTTCGACAGGATGGAGAAAACTCGTTTAAAAACACTTTTCCAAAAATACATAGTTCGCGATAGGTCTGCATCGCGGACCGTGTATATTTCGAACTGGAAATTTCTAATTTATTTCGAGGGGCATTGTCAATCCCTAACCCCTCCTAAACACTAATACACGGCTAGTAAGGTCGTTTCTACACGAAAAGAGTCTAACAAAACCTATTCTAAGTCCTATTCCAAAATCTAACAAGGCTAGGGCTTGAGGAGAGGAGAGAAAGGCTTGGGGTGAGAAATACGAGAAGAGATCCTCGACATCACCCGGTCGGACAGTTGCATCACAGGTATGTAAAGCTAAACTAAAACATGGGATTGTTCTCTCATGTGCCCCATAGAGGTCATAGTGAATTGATGATTGGAGAGTCTACATGCATGATTTCTTGATGGATTTTCTTGATAATTTTATTTGCAATTACATATTTTCTATATTGATGATCATCATATTAATTGTTTTCTTAAATCGAATATTTTCATGAGGATATGCATAACCCTACATGACTATTTTGAAGAGCATGCATAATGAACTTGAGACTTGAGTCTAGAGCCTTGCATTGGGATTGTTGACTGTGATGATGAGTTGATGAAACCTTGATTGTTGTATGAGTCTCTATAAATGAACTCTACCGATGTGTTTATTCACTTGTTTCCTAATGACGGTTATATAATCTTGATTCATTGAGGAGGTGTTGATGATAGGGTTAAAATCCCTATGAGATTTTGATGATAGGGTGGAAGTCCCTATGAGGTAATTGATGAAAGGGGCCAAGGTCCCGGTGAAATATCAGTCGTAGACGGGGAGTGGGTCCCTATGAGACTGGCAGTCGTTGACGGGGAGTGAATCCCTATGAGACTGGTTGAGGTTGAGTTTATGAGCACTGAGTCGGGAGGAGTATCGAGCACCGAAATGAGCAGGAGTGAGTCTCATTCGAACTCATTAACTACGTCGCCAAACGTAGGAGAGGCTTAAACCATCACATACACACATATGGTTTCCCTCGAGGTTTAACAGTCCCTGAAAGCAATAGAGGATCTGTTCAGTTTGATTCCATGTCGGGTTTATTGATATGGGATCCAGTGTTCCTTACCTGGCAAGTTTGGGAACACTGTGGCAACATCAGGGTGATTGTTGTACATTCACTGGCTCATAAGTGAGTGTTGTCGGTTAAGAGAAACTCCCGGGGAAATTCGTACCTTACTCTGAGTCTAGATGAGATGAGATGAGAAGGGGTGAACTCCTCTGAGATGATTCATGTGATGAGTTGAGACTTTTGATGAGTCTGAGATAATGTTGTGTCACTTGTCCACCCTGTACTCTTTCATAGAGGGGCAAGCTGGCAGTTAATGTGATTATGATGTTTATTTTGGCTTGATGTTACTTTTCATATTGTCTACCGGTTTCCGTTTCATTCAGCTATTTTACGTACCAGTATATTCCAAGTACTGACGTTCACTCTGGACTGCATCGTTTTATGATGTAGAGGCAGGTACTAAAGATCATCAACAGGCGCTTTGTTGAAGATCAGAGATCCGAAGCTGATTTGGTGAGCCTCCCCATTATTTTATTTCATCATGCTTTAGAGTTAGGATTGGACTATCTCCTTATTTTGCTTTGGGTAGCCATGGGTCTGTCATTGGCACCACATGATTTAGTGATAGAGGCTTCATAGACAGGTGTCAAGTATTGATGTTGAGATTGTGAGCTAGTTCTTTCTACTAGCCTTTGTTAGTTTATCTATATTATACTGAGAACTTTAGATGAATTGTGTCCCTTACTTGCATATAATTTCCGCTGATCATTAGAAGTATGTGATTGAATGATGTGATGAGACTAGGTGGTTAGCTTGGAGGCTAGCAATAGTCTCCGAGTGCCGGCCACGCCAAGGGTACTCTCTCGGGGCGTGACAGCAAAGTTCTAAGTATAAGGTCTTAGGTGACAAATGGGACCTAGTATAAGGGCCTATTAGGTCATTTTGCCATTTTATCCTTTTTCATTTTTGTAAAAAATTATTCTGTTCATCTTTCATTTTATTTCAAGAATACTTAATTCATGACATTCACATTTATAATAATAATAATTAATTAATACGTAATCAAAAAAGAAGATTTGTAATAAATGAAAGATAAAGGGAATTATTCATTCGCATTCTATGAAAAATATAAAAATAGAAAAATAAAATGATCACTTCAAAAAATACTTAATTTTGTGGAAAAAAACCAATAAATCCTATGATCAATAAATAAATTAAAAAAATTTCTAAAAAAGTTTGCTTTGATTATAGATATAAAAATGCAATTTTTATGGACTGAAAAGAGAATGCACAAAAGGCTGCATAATGAAAGAGAATACGTATATATGCTTGTAAAATAATTAAGAAAAAAATATAATTCGATTTGATGGAAGAAGCCAATGAAAAGAAAAAATGGTTGAACTATTTGCAAAAAAGGATGATAGATGGTGTAACAGAGAGAATTGTTTTTTTTTTTTAAAAGGTAAAAAAATTGTCTTTTATTTTTGTAAATATGAATAAACAAAAATTACTAAGAAATACTACTTGATAACCTACAATAACAGGTTGATATTACCTGATGGTGTAAAAATCTTCTACACTGGTAGTGCACCAAAGTTAAACTCTATTTTAATATTTAATAGGACTCTTTAGCTACAATTTAAATATTTATTGAAAATAGCTACATTTTAGTTGCTATTGCTTGACTTGTTATTCTTTTTTCAAAATAAATTAATACAATAAAACTAATAAATATTTAGTTATAGAAAATTATGGTAAAAAATATTTTATATATAGTAAATATTTTCTAAAATATTCCAAGCGTCATCATAGAATAGGTAGGGTTATATTCGATTATTGTATCACCCTTCTTCTCTCACCTACAACAGTTCCCATTTTCCCTCTCTTCCTCCATCTTCCTCCTCTACTTTCTTCTCTGGTGAGACCATCTTCCTCCTCCATCCCAATATAATAAGAAGATTTCGGCACGACGTTTTGGGATATTCAATTAACAAGCTACAATTTATCATTAACAAAGGCAAACGATTTATTAATTTGTTAATTAAAAAAGGAGATTGAGGCGTAAAATCATAGATTCCTGCATAATATTGAGCTAGGTGTTGATTCAAGCATGTTGGATTTCAGATTTAAATTTGAAATAGCTATTGTATCGATAAAGTTTTGTTGTGAAATCAAAATTCAATGAAATTATGAATTTTCAGAAGATGTCCTGATTTGACAAGTATTGTCTGATATATATTAATATTATTTGGAATTCAATATGGTTGTGGTGTGTTTTTTTTTTTGGAATACAATGACTGGTTATATTTTTTTTTTTTGTATGAAGTATATACGCCGAGTTGGTTTGAAACAAACAATATAATTCGAGATATATACAATTTTCTGGTTAGGATACAATTTGAATCGAAAAAAATTGAAATTCAGATAGTATTAGATACAATTTTCTTAAAAAAGAAAAAGTTCAAAACTTCATGTGGTGTTGCTTGAGATACAACTTTTAAAAAATAAACATATTTTTTTAATATAAATTGATTTTATTAATGTTATTTGGAATTCAAAGTGATTATGGTTTATAATTTTATTGATGAGTAATTTTGAATACAAATGATGTACTACAAAGTGGATACAAATTTTGAGTTTTGCATATAATGCTAAAGAACAAAGGGTTAATAATTTCGGATACAAATTGATTGTATCAATGTTATTTGAAATTCAAAGTGATTATGGTTTGTAATTCGGTGGACTACAATGATGTAATGCCCGACAAAATTACTAAAATACCCCTAGAAGAGAGATGTATGCATAATGCGTCTTCCCATGCTCAGATGGCAAATCCAAGATCGGATATACGATCAACATGAACAATTGAGTAGGAAAATAGTCTTGGTTGATTTTTAGAGAAATCGGATAAAAAATAATTTTTTGATGCGGAAATGCGAACCAGCAAGGGTGCACAACAGGTGTGCGACGCGCACCTACCGTGGACCAACACTTGGTTTGATCCTAAAAAAATTTTACAGGATTAGAAACCTTGTTTAGAGAATTTTTGGCAAAAAATACTGAAAATATATCCAATTCGCGTCACGGACCCCATGTCTCGAAACAGACTTTTTTTTTTAATTTCATGAGGGCCATTCTAGACCTTTCCAAACACCTACTAGAGTTAATATATGATCAAAATGGATAGTTTTAAGCATAAAAAGAGTTATAAACCCTATTCTAAGTCCTTCAAAACCTTTAACAAAATACCTAGGGCTTGAGGAGAGAGGAAAAGAGTTTGAGATTGAGGAATTCAAGAGGAAATCCTTGAATAAATTACTGAAAGCTTAATCCCAGGTATGTAAGGCTAAACTAAAAGCATGAGATTGTTCTCTCGTGTGCCCCATAGACGGTCATAGATGAGTTGATAGTCTAAAGAGTCTACATACATGATTCTTGATGATTTTTATTGAAAATCTTATTAAATTCATATAATTTCCTATGTTGATGATCATCATAAACTTATTTTCTTGAATTGAATATTTTTATGAGAAATTGCATAACCCGACATGACTATTTTGAAAGCATACATGAATGAACTTAAGAGTTGAGTCTAGAGCCTTGATTTGGAGGATGTCGATTGTGATTGTGATCGTGATGGTGATGAGGGAATGGTTATGAGTTGATAGAACTCGATAGTCCTGTGAGTCTCCATAGATGAACTCCACTGATTTGTCTATTCGATTGTTCCCTTACGATTGTTCTAAATCTTGAGTCGTTGATTGAAATGTTCCTTGATGAAAGAGTTAAAGCCCCTATGAGATTGATTGATGTTGGGTTTAAAAGTCCCTATGATTTGATTGGATTGATTGTCTAATGAGCATTGAGTCATGGGAGAAGTATCGAGCACCGAAAGAGTAAGAGTTAGTCCGACTTGCACTCGTCAAACTATGTCGCCAAACATAGGGGAGGCATAGAACCATCACATTATATTGTGGTTCCCTCTAGATTAGAAGTCCCTGAAAGCAAGGACTTGTTGATTTTCTGTCTCTGCTTTGGATTATCCATTATGATTTTGATTCGTTCCCTACCTGGCAAGTTTAGAACAGCTGTGGCAATATCAGCTTGGCTCATAAGTGATTGTTGTTAGATAAGAGAAACTCCTAAAAAGTTCCTACCTTGAGTACTCTAAGTCGAGTCAAGTTAAGTTGAGTTGATTGATAAGGTTGATTGGTTGATGGGTCACTTGTCTAATCTTTACGTTTTCTTTAGATAGACATGTGACATTTTGATTTGGTTATTATTCTAAGTTGATGTTATTTCCATATTATTTGACTTGTTTATGTTTCATTCAGCTATTTTACATACCAAACATTCCACGTACTGACACCACTTGGTGCTGCATCGTTTCATGATGTAGATATGGGGATTAGGGATTGCCAACAGGCGCATCGTTGAAGATCCATGACGTTCAGCTTATTGGTGAGCCTCCCCTACTATAGAGGATCCACTATTTATTTCATTATGCTTTTGAGTTAGACTAGACTAGTCATTTATTTTTATTTCTGTAGTCATGGGTCTGTCATTGGCACCATATGATAGTGATAGAGGCTTCATAGACTAGAGTCGAATGTTGATGTCGAGATTAGATGAGATATGCCCATTACTCTCCTTTGTCTTTTGTTGATTGTCTTGAATTATTGATTGAATGAATGTGATGAGGCCAAGTGGTTCGCTTGGGTACTAGCAATAG
The DNA here is from genome assembly GCA_029948455.1 of Solanum rostratum. NCBI lineage: Eukaryota > Viridiplantae > Streptophyta > Magnoliopsida > Solanales > Solanaceae > Solanum > Solanum rostratum. The sequence continues at coordinate 47,743,656 of CM057047.1, read as the reverse complement.
TCTCTGGGTGCCGGCCACACCTAGGGTACTCTCCCGGGGCGTGACAAATGATCTATAATTAGCTTCTTCATTTTTATTATTATTTCATTTTGTTGTATTTATTTTTATTGTGAAATTTATATGATGATCAATTTCGAATACAAATGATATATTACAAAGTGGATACAAATTTTGATTTTTGTATAAAATTCTACAGAAAAAAAGGTTAATGATTTCAGATAGAAATTGATTATATTAATGTTATTTGGAATTCAAAATGATTGCGATTTGTAATTTGGCAGGATGTAATGACCTTGTAGTTAACTTTTTTTACTATTATTTCATGTTGTTTGTAACGACCTGACCCAACAATGTGAAGTATTGTCTGCTCTTGGGCCTAGCCCATCACGAATTTACTCCCTTCAGGCTCACTCCGAAAGGTACCTCACAATAAATAGACCAGTCATTTGCTTATATACCCAACATCTCTCTTGTGTTTTTACCGATATGGGATTCTCATCACAAGATGGGTTATTACATACACCCCCCTCTATGGACTCAGCGTCCTCGCTGAGGTTTGCCCCACCGCATAGGATTCCCCTAGACTCAGCACTGAAGTTTGCCCCGTTTCACTGGAATTCGCCTAAACTTAGTTGAACTCTGGCCCGCATCGACAAGGCTGACACAAGAGTGGCTCTGATACCACCTGTAACGACCTGGCCCAATACTGTGAAGTTTTGTCCACTCTTGGGCCTATCCCATCACCATTTGTCCCTTTAGGCTCACCCTAAAAGGCGCCTCACAATATATAGATCAGTCCTTTACTTATATACCCAACATCTCTCTTGTGTTTTTGCCGATGTGGGACTTCTCATCTCAGTATGGGTTGTTACATTGTTGTATTTATTTTTCTGTATAATTTGTATGCTAAGTAATTTTGAATACAAATGATGTACTATAAAGTGGATACAAATTTTATTTCTTATATACAATGCTAAAGAACAAAGGGTTAATGATTTCGAATACACATTGAATAATTACCCTTAAAAAGCAAACTTGCACATATTTGAATTTGTAAAAATGAATTAATCTTTAACAAAAATATATAGTATGGTGGTAGTAAACTGATTTGGTATAAAGATAATACGTAAATTTGGTTTTGAAAATATTTATTTAATAATATGACACGTTAGCTACATCTAAAATGACAAATTGAACACATTTTAACATATGAAGACAAATTAAAAAAATAAAATAAATAGGAACAAGTGAATTTTATAAAATGTACATTTGAATTGAGTGCAACCTAATAAAATATACAAAATCCGTGATAAACATATACAAAATGAATAGTAGAATATTATTGTTAAGACTCAAATTTTTCTCTCACTAGTATTACCTTGATGTCCAAACATTTTGCCCAGGAAAACTGCCAGGCATCACTCCACAGAGGAGCCTACACGGTCCGTGTGGAGCCACACGGTCCGTATGGCCTCCCGTGGAGTGACACTTGATCAGTTCCCCGTAGGGGCAAACTTGGGACAGGTATACAGGCCTTTACACAGTTTGTGTGAAGCCACACGGTCCATGTGGCCTTCCGTTTGGTTTACTGTGTGGAAATTCACCTGTACACGGACCAAGTCACGGCCCGTGTGGCATCAGATGGTCCGTGAACTTGTCCATGTGGTGCCACTTAGTTTGGTGAAATTTTTCTTTTGCGAATCTAAGTCCTGGGCCACGACACTATTCACGGTCCTTGTGATACTACATGGACCGTGTGATGTACCATGAGACCTAGACGGACCAAATTCAGGTCCATTTCATTAATGGCATTTTTGAAATTTCGGTTGTTCCAAATGGGAATTTTGACTTTTCCACCCCTCCTAAGTCCCTTAAACCAGCTGAACTCCTTCATTTTCAGCCATTTTCTTCATTTCTCTCCCTCTCTCTAAAATTTACTCTTACAAGTTCTCCAACTTCTCTCTAAAGCCTCAAGTCAAGATCTTCAATTTGGAGCCCATTTTCTCCTCAAGTTCATTTTCAAGTCAGGTATGTGGGATCGATTCTTGGTCCCTTTCAACCAAGAAGACCCAAACTTTCTTTCAATTTATTTTCATAAAGTTCTAGTCACCTTGAATGTGAATTTTTACTTGATCTTGTTAACTTTAATCAACGCATGGGCTGTATATTATTCCGGATTCTTAAATTATGATAAGTTCTTTTATGATGAACCACCTTGAGTTATGAAACCATGAACATGCATGTCCCCTTAAAGATGGTATTATGCATGGGTGATCTATAATACGATTTTCATATGTATTTTATTGTGGATTTCTTGATTTCCTATTACATTGTGGTTTTTGGATTTACTCTACATTACTCATGCCATCCCTACATCATGCATTGCACTTTATATGGGAATTATGGCGGGGATTAAGCCCCATTTGGTTATATGAAATGATCTTGATAAGGCTTTGGTTATGACTAGAAGGTGATCACCAGTAAGTCTATGTTTATGGCTCTTTAAGCATCTTGGGTGCTTGCACCATCTTGAACATGTAGATGAGCTATTCCTTGCATAAGAATTTTGTTTATGATCTTGTGATTTGGCATTGAGTCTAAATGTGCATTGAACGTTTTGAAATGGATACTTGACTCCCTTGAAAGCACGCACACACACACATATATATATATATATATAGTATTCTTGTGAGATGTGATTGACTTAGCACCGATGGATTGGGGCCCTCCCCCTTTCCTTGAACTATGTGCCTACATAGGGACGGATGATATTCGTCTATCTTGCTTATGCTATGACATGTTTTGACATGATTCTTGTGAAATCCTTCCAAAATGGTGATTCCCATAAGGAAGGTGAACATCCCCGAAATGGTATGTTTTGTAAGGTGTGATGCGGATTACCCTTGGCAAGTAATCTTCTCCCTACCGGTAGGAGTTCCCAATCGGTCCAATTCATATAATAGCTCGCATGAATTTGGTTTGTCGGTTATAGCCCATCCCCGTTATATAGGAACATTATCGCATTGCACACATCATGAATTCTATGGCATCTTGTATATAAAATTACATTGCTTATATGATCCTTGTATATTATGTGTTATTGTCATCTAACATTCGTATGCAGGTCCGGTAAGTCATATGCATTGTATGCCTACATACTTAGTACATTCAAACGTATTAATACACACTCTATGCCTACATAATTTTACCATGTAGGGACCAAACAGTTTGGTTACCAGCCACTGGATGATTAGTCCGTTCTTGAAGACTTTTACGGTGAGCCCCGTCTTCCGAGGGTGAGCTAATTATTTCTTGTGTTTATTATGTATGTTCTTTTGTTGAGGGTGAGCTGGGAACTTGTTCTGGCCCCCGTTCCTTGACTAGAGGCAAATGTTGGGCACTCTGTAAAATCTTTCTTATCTGCAAATGAATGGATTCCTGATCTTCGACTTCTGTCATTTTGTTATATGTGTTTAAGCGTTATATGAACCGATTATGTGGATTCTGATAATTGACGCTTGTTTGGGGACTCTCGGGTCCCCATTCTCCGTGTCACATCTAGGCCCTAACCCCGGGTCATGACAATTATACGTCATCAAAATAAGACTACATATTGATTCCTTATTTATTAATGTACGAATACATTTAACTTAATAGAATACATATCTAATGATCACAGTAATGAACAAGTAAAATTAATATAGATCCTTACAAAAATTATCAAAAAGATAACAACTAATACAACTTCACTGGAAAAGAATACATTAAACAACTCCATCCATAAGCACCAGTGGATACAAAATATGAAAGAGGAAGAAATACAGTTTCACATAAACATATATTTACATTTGATTAAACACATGCAAATACATATATACAATGGAATTCTTTTAAATAATACTGACATATATTTACATTCGTGGAAGCACAAATATGTATATAAAATTAGAAAATATATCGAAACAACTAGAAACAAACATAATATAGGGGCGAAGATTTGTTACCTGAATTAATGAAATTCTTTTAGGAATAGAATCACAGATTTTTGAAGAAGAAAAAGGAGACAAAAGAGAGAGAAGAGGAAAGAAGAAAACGGAAAGAGAGAGGGAGAATGGAAGGAATGGTGCTTAAAGGAGAAGGAGAGAGAAAGTAACATGAATTAGGTGAAAAGTGGAGATAGAAAGGATTTTATTTTAAATTTTTGAATTTTTTTTAAACAATATATTATATATAAGTTAAGAGAAATAAGGAATTATATTAAGATACTTTAATTTGACATTAATTATAAGGAAAAACTAAGCTTATGCCCCTTTGAAGCAAGCAATATAAATTCATATACTCCTTTACATTTATGCCCCCTACTATTAAAATTCACACGCTGACGTTAGCATCCACCTTGTATAATATACCAATAGGGCATATATATCGATAAAGTATCACAAAGGATTAAGATCAGTCTTATATGGTACCGATATGGTATCAATATACCAACATAGTATTACAAAAAAAATATTTTATACTAATTTTAATAAATAAGTTTGTAAATTTAATAATTTTCTCTTAATTATTTTATTTATTAAAAAAACTAAAAATTATATGATGCCGATAGGGTATCAAATATACCAATGGAGTATCACAAGAATATATTTTCTATTAATTTAGATTTTAATAAATAATTTTGTGTCACGACCCAAAATGGGGTCATGACTAAAAGACCACTTAATTCCAATCCCAACAATAAATGTATCCTAGAAGGAAAAATATTCGATAAATAAATAGTCGCCACATAAAAATGATATCCCAAAACCTGATGTCACGAATATAAAGAGCATCTAATACATAACTAGTGAAATAAGTGCATCTCGGTCTTCGAATAGAAATAAAGACTAAACAACTAAGATGGAATCCAATGGAAACTCGAAGACCTGAGTCTCACCACTAGATCTGGTATGAACCAAGTGCACGAGCAAATCAACTACCACGTGGATAATCCTGACGAGAATCTGCGGGGGGAGAAAGGAGTAGGGGTGGGTACACATAATATATATCCAGTAGGTTTAACCGACTGGGAATTAGAAATTGAATAAACTATGAAATAATCTAGGAACGCATCCACCTGCAACAAAAAAACCAGTCAGGCATCGGTGCTACCAATTTATATAGGACGGCGCGAGTAAAGTAAACATATAATCTCACATAAGCCAACCCAAAACAACCACAAGTAGTATAATGAAATGGTATGCAATGTCGTGCAATGCAAGATGGTATTAAGACCGTCGCACAGCCTGTCGTATACACCCCCGTCGAGCTAAGGCTCCCAGACTGAGGGGATCCATGGGGACCTCACAGGCCATATACCTCAATCACAATATATCAACTACCTTGCCACCCAAGTGCCTGTGGTCAAGGACTCATGATAAGAATCACCATTCACAACTTCCCAAAATGTCATGACATATAGATGAGGATGCATGCAATCAAGACACGATTATGGAACAATATTCCTCTCAATAAGCACAATAAATATCAAAGTTCTCGAGTTTAGAAATTATAATATTCACCCTCTTTTATACATATTTGGATACAATTCTCTTTTAAAATATTTCACCTCATTCTAGTAACTTTATTTTCCCAACAAACCATGATCCTCAATATATATCACAATTATCTCCCTTTTTCAACATGTCATATTCACACTATTCTCAATTTAGAATTTCCCATGCTCTCGAAGCAACACATAGACAATTAAAACCCTCACACTAGCATCACAACAAGAATTATCAACCCCACACATGATACGATCTTATCCCATAGATTATAATATAAGAATATTCAATAACTAAATCCCAATCTCAAAGAAAGATAGCCAAACCTACCTCAATGCTGGGACCACACTTGAATGCTTCTATCTGATCGACCTATCTTGAATTCAACTCTCGAAATGATAATTCTCTATCAAAAATAAAATATACACATCATAAGGAGTCCAACGACACCTATATTACTATGTATCTAGCCCCGACCTAAAATCTCATCTAAATTTTATAATCAAGTCTAGGGCTAAGTCATATTGTCGTCAATATTTAAAATCTAATGGTGTCTATATAATACAAAATCCCCAATATTAATACAAGAAAACTATATATGTATCCAAAAATCTATATGCATTAAATAAAGTTTATATTATAAGCATACATATATGCATAAAAAAACGCACGCTGGTGTAATAAGTTTGACTAATGAAGAACCTAGAGCACTGGACAAATGTGCCAATTCCTTTGAAAATCCAAAAGCAACTGGCAAAGTGCGAAATTTCCAATGTCTAAAGAATGTTTAACAAGAATCCTTTTTTAATAGTGAATGGTCCCCACTAGGATGTTGTGGTGTTAATTACAGCACTTGAGTTTTCTTCACAAGTCAATAAACAATATTAACGATATGATCTCCTTGTAGTACATAACCACAAGATTCATAGAGCATTAAGATAGGTACCTCGAGAATTTGATCAGCCGCACGTCATCACAATGTTTCTCGTTCTTTTCCTTCTTTTCTAATTTGCTTAGGTATAAAAAGTTCACTAGTTTAATTTAAAATAGCTATTTATGTAGTTTAGGATTTTAACTAAATTAACATTTAGTTCACTAATTAACTCAATTGTCTAGATTTACTCATAAAATAAATAACTGTAGTTATTAAATAGTCCTAAACACCCATTTAAAATTACAAGAAGGTTTTTTCAAAAAAACAAGAGGACTAATTTTCAAATTGAGCTAACGGGTCATTACATCATTCACCACTAAAAATCATATTTGTCCTCGAACATAAAGTAGAAGAAAGTACCTGAAGCTTCGAAAAGCTTAGGATATCGAGCACACATATATGACTCTGTCTCCCAAGTAGCCTCCTCAACAGGTCGATGTCACCACTGAACCTTTGCAAACCTATCTATCTAAAATGGCTACTGGCTCCTCCTCATAAGTCAAATTAGGACCCAACTCTACGGAATATAAGAAATAACATGGGACTCGTCCGATATGTATTTTCGAAGTATGGAGACATATAATACTGGATGGATAGCTGACAATCTAGGTGGCAAAGCCAACTCATAAGTCACCTCACCTACTCTCCTCAGAATCTCAAATGGGCCAATAAACCTCGGGCTAAGCTTGCCCTTCTTCCCGAACCTCATCACACCCTTCATGGATGATATCCTCAATCACAAATGATCGCCAACCATAAACTCCAATGGACGAACTCTACTGTCAGCGTAGCTCTTCTGCCGACTCTGGGTTGTCAATAGTCGACTCTGGATCAGGCGCACCCGCTCCATAGCATGTCAAAAAAAGTCAGCGTCTAATGCCTCGATGGTGACTGAGTTGAACCACCCAATAGGTGACCGACACCTACGCCCATGCAACGCCTCAAATGGTGCCATTTAAATATCGGAGTGATAACTGTTATTATAAGCAAACTCCGCTAAGGGCAAGTGTTGGTCCCACTGGGTACCAAAATCAATCACACAGGCCCTAAGCATGTCCTCCAACACCTGAATAGGCTACTCGGACTGACCGTTTGTCTAAGGATGAAATGTCGAACTCATGTCTAATCGTGTACCTAACCCATGTTGCAATGCCTTTCAGAACCAGGAGGTGAACACCGAACCTCGATCTGACATAATAGAGATAGGCACCCCATGCAACCTAACAATCTCACGTATATAGATCCTAGCTAGTTGCTCCGCACTGTGGCTAGTCCTCACAAGAATGAAGTGAGCTGATTTGGTCAACCTGTCTACAATCACCCAAACTGAGTCAAACTTACCCAACGTCACGGGTAATCCAGTCACAAAATCCATAGTAATAAGCTCCCACTTCCACTCGGGAATGGGCATCCGCTACATCGAACCTCCTGGCTTTTGATGCTCATACTTAACCTGTTGACAATTCAAACACTTAGCCACAAACTCCATAATGTCCCTCTTCATCCCACACCACCAATAATGTTGCTTCAAATCATGAAACATTTTTGCCACACCAGGGTGAATGGAATGCTTAGCACAATGAGCCTTTTCCAAGATCAAGCGAACCCAATCACCTACCTTAGGCATACAAATACGCCCATTAATTCTCAACATTCCCTTAGAATCCAGAAAAGCTGACTTAGCTTTACCCCCTCAGCACTTTGTCCCGAATCACACATAATTTATCATCATTAAACTGGTGAGCACGAATCTGATCCATCAGTGTAGACCTAGCCTCAACAAAGGCCAACACGCTATGAGATGGGGAGATGTCAAGTCTGATCAACTGTCTGGCCAAAGACTGAACCTCCAAAACTAAAGGTCTCTCCTCCGCTCTAAGATATGCCAAGCTACCCATACTAGAAGGATTCCGACTCAAGGCATCCGCCACCACATTAGCCTTGTCAAGGTGATAAAGAATAGAGACATCATAGTCTTTCAACAACTCCAACCACCTGCGCTACCTCCTGTTCAAATTGGGTTGAGAGAAAATGTACTTGAGGCTATGATGGTCTGTGAAGATCTCGCAATACATCCCATAGAGATAATGCCTTCACAACTTCAAAACAAACACCACCACGGCTAACTCCAAATCATGAGTAGGGTAGTTTCGCTCAAGGACCTTCAGCTGTCGCGAAGCATAAGCTATAACTCTTCCCTTCTGCATCAACACTCCACCCAAACCGACAACAGAAGCATCACAATACACGACAAAGGCCGTACCTTTCTCGAGCAATGCTAAAATAGGTGCTGAAGTCAATAACTCCTTAAGCCTCTGAAAACTTGCCTCACACTCATCGGTCCATAGAAATGCAACTTTCTTCTGAGTTAGTCTAGTCAAAGGAGCTGTGATATAGGAGAATCCCTGAACAAATCGACGATAATAACCTGCCAGCCCAATAAAACTCCAAATCTCAGTCACTGAAGTGGGTCTTACCCAATCATGAACTGCTGCAACCTTGGTCGGATTGACCATAATACCATCCTTAATCACCACGTGACCCAAGAAAGTCACAGACTCGAGCCAAAAGTCACATTTGGAGAATTTAGCATACAGTTTCTCCTCACGCAATCTTTGAAGCATGGTTTTCAGGTGACGAACATAGTCCGCCTCACTTTTGGAATACACCAAGATGTTGTCAATAAATACAATCACAAAGGAATCTAGGTAAGGCTCGATTCATCAACTCCATAAAAGCGACAGGGGCATTAGTTAGCCCAAACGACTTAACCATAAACTCATAGTGCCCATATCGAGTCCTAAAAGCAGTCTTCGGGATGTCTGACTCTCGTACCTTCAACTGGTGATACCCTGACCTCAAATCAATTTTGGAGAACATTGAGGCACCTTGAAGTTGATCAAATAAATCATCAATACGAAGCAAGGGGTACTTGTTCTTGACGGTCACTTTGTTCAGCTGACGATAGTCAATGCACATTCTCATAGTACCATCCTTCTTCTTTACGAACAATACCGATGTGCCCCAAGGTGACACACTAGGCCGGATGACCCCTTCCTCAACAAATCTTCTAACTGCTCCTTCAATTCCTTTAACTCTGCAGGAGCCATTTGATAAGGAGAAACGGATATGGGCTTAGTGCCTGGCTCCAAATCAATGGCAAAATCAATAATACGATCCAGAGGAACACCCGATAAGTCTGTAGGAAACACATCCGTGAACTCTCTCACTACCCTCGTGGTCTCTAAAGAAGATGACTCCTTAGAAATATCACGTACATGATCCAAATAAGATAAAGCATCCATGCTCAATCATATGCCGAGCGCGAACATAAGAAATAACCCCCTTAGGGTAAGAACTAGCAGCACCTGACCACATTAACTGAGGTAAACCTGGATACGCTAAGGTCATAGTCTTAGCATAACAATCAAGGATCGCATGATAAGGGGACAACCAATCCATACCCAAGATAATATCAAAGTCACGCATGTCTAGAAAGATCAAATAAGCCTAGGTCTCCCTTCTTGAGAATACCACAATACAACCCCAATATACCCGATCCACCACTAAGGATTCACCTACTGGTGTAGAAACAGAAATAGGCACATCAAGAGGCTCACACACACCATCAATATCATTAGCAAAATAAGTGGATACATATGAATAGGTGGACCTAGGGTCAAATAATACTGAAGCTGAACGATGGCAAACTAGAATAATACCTGTAATCACAGCATCAGATGTCTTTGCCTCTGTATGGCCTAGAATGGCATAACATACCCGGGGCTCTCCACTAACCTGCAATCCACCATGAGCACCACCTCGAGCTCCACCCCTAGCACCTTTAGTGCTACCCCTTACACTCTGTGAAGCACCTCTAGCTGGTGTAAACCGGGCCGTCTGTGTCCCCCATGGAAAAGAAACAGGAGCACGCTTAGGACAATCCTTGGCCTGGTATTCGAACTCATCACACACATAACAACCTCTAGATTCGGACCCACCTGTACTACATGCACTAGGAATGGCAGCATGAACTGGTCTCCTCTGATAACCTTGAGCACCCTGTCTCTGAGAATCTCTGTCTCTGGGTGCATAACTACCAAACTGACTATGATAGCGGGACCTCTTGCCACCACCCTGTCGGTCCTGTCTGATGCCCTTTATCATTCTAGCATGGTCAATAATGCTCCAAAAGGAACCACCAGATAATACAAGAGAGGTTGTGGCCTCCTAAAGATAACTTGTGAACCCCTTCACAAATAGACGAATCCGCTCAAACTCTGTGGGAATACTAGACATGGCATAACGGGATAACTCATGAAATCACGCCTTGTACTCGATCACAGTCATGGAACCCTGCTCTAATCTATCGTACTCATCACAACGTCTATCACGAAGGCTATAAGGTACAAACTTCTCAAGAAAGATCTCAGTAAACTGCCCCCAATCCATCGCTGGAGCATCAACTGGCCTCCGGGCCATAACCGACCTCCACCACTCTCTGGCCATGCCTGTGAACTGATAAGAGGTGTAAGCTACTCTGTGGGCCTCCAGAACACCCAAATTGAACAATCGATCCTGGCACTCTGTCAGGAAGTCATATGCCCTATCCCCGACGGTACCATCAAATTTGGGAGGAGTCAATCTCACAAATCTCTCAAAACTCTTCTGCTTAGACAAGGACATAGCAGCACTGGCAGAAACTGGTGGGGCTGAAAACAGTGGAGGTGCAATAGAAAGCATGGAAAATGGACTCAGGGTCTGAAATCCCATAAGGTCCTTGAGCTAGCTGTGAAAGACCAGCAGGTATAGCAGGAATTGACGTACCTGGAACATCACTAGTAGTAGAGGTACACTCCAACCTTGCCAACAATCGAATCAATAGCTCTCGTAATACTGGTGTACTCTCTAAGGATGTCGGAGGTTGAACTGGGTCCTCAGTTTGCTCCTCATGCTCATAAACTGGGTCAACAATAGGCTCAGGTAAAGTCCCTCTAGTTTGACCTCAGGATGGTATTGCTCCTCTAGCCCGGCCTCGACCTCTAGCTCTACCACGACCTCTGCCTCGCCCTCTAACGAGGGCTTGGACAGTAGGTACCGCCTCATCCTCAGTATTTTAAGCTCTAGTCCTTGCCATCTGTGCAGAAAATGTAGATTAGAAGTGCACCAAACTTGAACATGAACAAATAGCACGAAAGGAACCAATGAAAAGGAGATTTTTCCTAACAAGCATCCTATAGCCTCTCAAAGATAGATACGGACGTCTACGTATCGATCCGCGAGACTCTACTAGATACCCTGATTTTTAACTCATGAGACCAGTGAACCTAGAGCTCTGATACCAAACTTGTCATGACCCAAAATGGGGTCATGACTAAAAGACCACTTAATCCCAACTCCAACAATAAATGTATCCTAGAAGGAGAAATATCCGATAAATAAATAGTTGCCACATAAAAATGATATCCCAAATCTTGGTTTCACGAGTATAAAGAGCATCTAATACATAACTAGTGAAATAAGAGCATCTCAGTCTTCGAATAGAAATAAAGACTAAAAAACTAAGATAGAATCCAATGAAAACTCGAAGACCTGAGTCTCACCACTAGATCTGGTATGAACCAAGTGCACGAGCAAATCAACTACTACGTGAATAATCCTGACGAGAATTTTCGGGGGGAGAAAGGAGTAGGGGTGAGTACACATAATATGTACCCAGTAGGCTTAACTAACTGGGAATTAGAAATTGAATAAACTATGAAATAATCTAGGAATGCTTCTACCTGCAACAAAAAAACCAGTCCGGCATCGGTGCCGCCAAATTATATAGGACAGCGCGAGTAAAGTAAACATATAATCTCACATAAGCCAACCCAAAACAACCACAAGCAGTATAATGAAATAGTATGCAATGTCATGCAATGCAATGCAATGCGAGGTGGTATCAAGACCGTCGTACAGCCTGTCATATACACCTCCATCGAGCTAAGCCTCCCAGACTAAGGGGATCATGTGGACCTCGCAGGCGATATACCACAATCACAATATATCAACTACCTTGCCACCCAAGTGCCCGTGGTCAAGGACTCATAATAAGAATCACGATTCACAACTTCCCAAAACGTCATGACATGTAGTATGAGGATGCATGAAATCAAGACACAATTATGGAACAATATTTCTCTCAATAAGCACAATAAATATCAAAGTTCTTGAGTTTAGCAATTTTAATAATCACCCTCTTTTATACATATTTGGATACAATTCTCTTTTAAAATATTTCACCCCATTCTAGTAACTTTATTTTCCCAACAAACCATGATCCTCAATATATATCACAATTATCTCCCTTTCTCAACATGTCATATTCACACTATTTTCAATTTAGGATTTCACATGCTCCTGAAGCAACACATAGACAATTAAATCCCTCACACTAGCATCACAACAAGAATTATCACCCTTACACATGATACGATCTCATCTCATAGATTATAACATAAGAATATTCAATAACTCAATACCAATCTCAAAGAAGGATAGTCAAACCTACCTCAATGTTGGGACCGTACTCGAATGCTTCTACCGAATAGATCAATCTTGAATTCAACTCCCGAAATGATAATTCTATATCAATAATAAAATATACACATCATAAGGAGTCCAACGACACCCATATTACTATGCATCTAGCCCCGACCTAAAAACTCATCTAAATTTTATAATCAAGTCTAGGGCTAAGTCACATTGTCGTCAATATTTAAAATCTAATGGTGTCTATATAATACAAAATCCCCAATATTAATACAAGAGAAACTATATATGAATCCAAAAATCTATATGCATTCAATAAAGTCTATATTATAAGCATACATATACGCATCAGAAACGCACGCTGGTGTAATAAGTTTGACTAATGAAGAATCTAAAGCACTGGACAAATGTGCCAATTCCTTTGAAAATCCAAAAGCAACTGGCAAAGTGCAAAATTTCCAATGTCTAAAGAATGTTTAACAAGAACCCCTTTTTAATAGTGAATGGTCCCTACTAGGATGTTGTAGTGCTAATTACAACACTTGACTTTTCTTCACAAACCAATAAACAATATTAATGATATGATCTCCCTGTAGTACACAACCATAAGATTCATAGAGAATTAAGATAGGTACCTCGAGAATTTGATCAGCCACACGCCGTCACAACCTTCTCGTTCTTTTACTTCTTTTCTAATTTGCTTAGGTATAAAAAGTTCACTAGTTTAATTTAAAATAGCTATTCATGTGGTTTATGATTTTAACTAACTTAACATTTAGTTCACGAATTAACTCAATTATTTAGATTTACCCATAAACTAAATAACCGTAGTTATTAAATAGTCCTGAACACCCATTTATAATTACGAGAAGGATTTTTCAAGAAAACAAGAGGTCTAATTTTCAAATTAAGCTAACGGGTCATTGCATTTTGTGACTTTAATATTTTTCTCTTAATCATTCTATTTCTTAAAAAAGAGTTCAAAACTATATGATATCGATATATACAGATGGAATATCACAGATAATTAAGCTCCAGTCTTATACGATACCGATATGGTATCAATATACCGACAGAGTATCACAACGAACATATTTTCTGCTAATTTAGAGTTTAATAATTTTTTTAATTATTTCTTATTTATTTCTTAAAAAAAACATAATCCTATATGACACCAATAGAGTATCAATATACTACCAGAGTATCACAGAGGATTGAACTCATTCTATATGATACCGGTATGGTATATATATACTGTCGGAGTATCACAGAAGATTATTTCATAGTATTCATGCTGACACCGTGTTGATGTTAGCATGACATCATGGGCAAATAAAAAAGGGAAAAGTGGGGTAAGAAGATAAATAATTTGGGTGATGGGTCCATTAAGAGTAAATTGTTTGGGTTGGATCCATTAAGGATAAATAATTGGGAAACCTACATAGATATACTGATTAAGAAAATATTTACCATTCATAGTAATAACAATTTATTTTCGCTGAACATTTATAGTACATTTATAATACAGTTTTAATTCATATTATAAATAATTATTTATAAAACATAACTAATACAAGTTTCATTGATGAATAATATATTTATCACAAATTTTAATACATTTATAATACATTATGTCAATTTCTTATCAAGCAAACACAATATATTTCAAAACACTTATAATACATTTATATTGAATGTGTAATTCACTTCTAATACAATAACAAATTTATCATAGTATTGTTATATATTGCTATAAATTGTAATAAATAAACAATATCGGTAAAATTAGCAATTATTTATTAAAAAGGATCCGTTTAAGTAATTTTTTTCTAAATAATTTCATGTTAGATCTATTTTGTGTAATTTTTCCAAATTGATACATGTATGCAAGCCCAAATAATTTTATGGGCCCAATGGCTTTTGACCCATTTAATTGTCCGATTTGTCGTTCAAATGGATTGATTTAGTTTTGTCCTTATCAATCGAACTTACATCTCATGATTATAAGACTTTTAAGGATGCTAGATATAATTTGTAAGATGTTATAGTGCGAAAATATAGTAACTTATTATTTGTGAAGATTTATTTTATTTTTTTACTTTGAGGGACAAAAATTAAAGATTAATATAATTTCACCTCTTGATAGGTTGATTTACAATAAAATTTTGATGGGACAATCTATTTTGATATCTTCGTTTAATGAGTGCCTATCATTTTAAAGTCTTGCATATTATAATCACTTTAGAGACGCGATGTCTGAAGCTAGGTTAAAAAATTTGAAGTTATATAAAATTGATTAATTTTAATTATTTTTGCTTAAAGTTTAATCATATAGAAAAAGGAAAAAAAATAAAAATTGATATTTTAGAGGTTAAACTAATACTGATGGATATAGCAAAGGAAACCCTTGGTGAAGTCATTGATATTTTAAGGGTGCTTAAATTGTTGGATATGGTCCACTACTTCAGAGATGAGAATTGAGAATCAGATATGTCTGTATCAAAATGTAATAACAAAATATTTTTAACCACTTGGTGAAGTTGTTGGCTAACTGAGAATTGTCGATTTTTTTAAAAGGCTTGACAAAAATTCTACACCATCATTTTCTACTAGAAATTCAACTTGAATTAATAAGTGACTTGATACTTGAAATGAAGATTAGTGACTTTTCTGTCACAAAACAAGAAAAGTAACTTTCTAAATAGTTGAGTAACCACGTGAGAAATCAACACTTGATCTACTACACGAAGTAGAGATAATGTAATCTAGAAATTTATTAATCTAAAACTAAGAATTGTTAGACGTAGTCCACTACTTTAGAGATAAGAATTGAGAACTAGACATATATGTATTCTACACTAAGGAGTGGTCATGATCAATGTGTGATAACAAAATTACTTTGTCCACTTTTATTAAATCCTTGACTAAACTAGACTTGAGAATGACAATATTTTCTCTTATAGCAGCCAAGTTTGTAAATTTGAAGAAGACAACGTTTCATGATGGTCTTCAATTTTTTATTCTTTTTGGGACCAAAGAAATATGTTAAATTATTTTTTGATAAAACAAGCATCTAAAGTTTACTCCCTCAATCTCAATATATGCAGCATAGTTTGAATTTCAAAAGTCAAAGAGTTTAATTTTCATTGTAAAGTCGGGCATGAAATTTTTTAAGTTTTTTAAAATAAAATTTATATATTTGAAAACTACGTAATAAGCACCATAAGAAATAATAATTCATTTGTGAACCATCTTCGGAGAGGTCATTGTGAAGTGAAAGATTTGAAGTTTTTAATATCCACAAACCATCTTTGAAGGTTGAGATATCTTAATCTATCTCTAGAAACTATTGATTCGTGATCCAATTTTCTTCGAGAGTCTTACCTTTCTAACAAATACCACAAGATATTTCGTTGTATCAGAAAATAATCTTGGTGAAAGAAATAATTTTTTATCTATTTGCAATTTGACATCACTGCAAATTCTATGCAAAACCAATTTAAGACTCATTGAAATGTAATTCTATCAAAAGATTCGAGCATGGGAAATTTATAACTTATGACAGATCCCATAAACACCCTATAACATGGCTTAGGCAGATTAAAAAGTCACTTAATTTTTATCCATTTTATTAAATCACACGCTTCTCGAAATTCATAAGTCTCATTCACCTATGAATAATTTGAATTTCAATAAAACAAAACAAAGTGATATGACAATTACTTTAGGTAGGAAAATGAAATAACTTATTATTCCAAAGTGAAATTCACGAAAAAATGATAGTTCATTAATTGAATTTCTTTTACCATTATCTCTTAATTTTGATTGGGTTAAATTCTCAAAGACTAAAACGGAATAATCCAAATTTGACTAGAATGACAATATTTCCTCAAAGACAAAGACAACCCAACCCAAATTTGCAACATTTGGAGAGAAGTTATTGCTCCTGCCAAACATTCTGAAGAAATCTTATGAGAAATAAAATGTGAAATACGTTACATATGGAAGTCTTTAGTTTTTAATGGGTTAAACAAGTCTAGCGGGTCAATGCATTGATTAAAATTAATAGGTTTTCATATTTTAAAAGTTTTTCTTTAAAACGTTTTCACATCATCAATATCGTCTATAGGAAATATAACTTGAATTGGTTGAGTGCTTTATATAAAATCAAGTGACTATTCCAAATAGTTGAATACTTGAGTGACCATAGGAGAAATAAACTCTTGAATCTGCTATGTGAATTAGAGATAATGAAGTCTAGAAATTTATTGATAAAAAAAAATTGAGAATTATTGGATATGTTCCACTTTGAGCTGTCAAAAAGGGCTTGGCCCGTGAGGCCGACCCAACCCAATCCTTGAATCAAGTGGGGTTGGGCTAAATTCTTTTAGGGTCATTTACTAAAATAATGTATTATATTACAATAATTACTAATTTTTGCATTAATTTTCATCTTACCCAAAATGGCTAAACTTTTTTTAGCCAAAATAGCCAAAAAAAAAAAAAAAACTGAATTAGGCAAAATAGTATATAATATTCCTCTCTCTTCATTAATTTTTATTCACTCCTCTTTATTCCATCAATTCTTTCTCTCTCTTCCATTAATTTCTACAACATATTTTTCTTTCATCTAACTTTTTGGTTCTTCTAATAAATTTTCAACTTTTGCAACTTTTTCTCTCTCTATTACTTTTTGCAATTCTTTTCTCCTAACAGATTTTAATAGCTCCAACTTCCATCATAAAATCATTTATGTGTTAAATTTTATTATAAGAATATATATATATATATGAGTTTAGAACACAATTTTTATATATTAACATATAAACTAATTTAAATAATTCTTGAATGGTTGAAATTCAAGTATAATATTTTTTGATATTATTAATAAAAAAATAAATATAAACGACGATGGTAATACATTTTGAATTCAATATGTCAAACATATTATGTGTATTTCAATACATGTGGTGAATATATTTTTAATTCAATAATATATTTTAGCGCCTTTTATAAGAGAAAAAATAAAACATAATTATAATATATTTTGAATTTAACATATTACATACATGCATACATACATACATACATACATATATATATATATATATATATATATATATATATATATATGTTTTAATGCACGTAAATAATATATAACTAAAAAAAGTTTAGAAGAAATGTGTCATAAGTATTATGTATGAATTTCAATATTCTAGTATTATTTAACTTAACTTATATTGTAAGAAAGGTATTATATTTGTTAGAACAACAATAATCGAATTCATAAAAATAGATAATATTAATTAAAATTGTATTACAAATATTATTCATATTTACTACAATTTAATACAACTGTAATACAATTTTTATGAATTGTAATCTACATATTAATTAATTATTTTAATTTAAAATTTAATTTTAGATTGAATATTACGGAAATGATGTTCTTACTATTCTTTAAACTAAATGATTTGTTTTATGTAAATACATATATAATACATTGACACAATTTTAATATATTAAACCTATAAACTAATTTAAATAGTGTGAAATATTTGAAATTCAGATATAATATTTTTTGACACCATTAATAAAAATAAATAAATAAAACTACAATTGTAATACGTTTTGAATTCAATACTTCGTATGTATTATAAACATGGTTTAATGCACGTGGAGAATATAAGTAATATATTTTTAATATAATAATTATTTTAACATCATTAACAATAAAAAATAACTATAATACATTTTAAATTCAATAAATAATACATATTATAAACATTTCTCAATGCAAAAGGTGAATTTTAAATATTTCAATATGATTTAATTGATTTTATATTATTAAAAAAATTTAGTATATTTATTGAAATAATAATAATAATAAAATTTATAATAATATATAATATTAAAGATAAAGAATTGAATGGAGAGGGAGAGGGAGAGAGAAAAGGGGGAAAAAAAGATGCCCGATGGCAAAAAAAAAAGAGAGAAGGAGAAAAAGAAAGAGAAGAAGAGGAAGAAAGAAAAAAATAATTTTTGTAATTTATTGATAAAATACGCTATAGCTCATAAATAAAAAAAGTACCCTAAAAAAGGGTAATGTTTGATATATAATATATTATTTATGTAAATATTCCATTTTTTTAGCCCATTTAGGAATGAGGCTTTTTAGCCTGCCCTCGTTAAGCCCGTTAGCCTCATAGGCTTAACCCGCGAACCTCAGAGGCTGGCCCATGAATATTAAAAAATATTTATTATATATTTTTTAAGTAGTGTTTTATTTGTTAAGATCTTTTCAATAAATACTTGAAAAATATAAATCAAGTCTAACTCATTTTATTTGCTTAACTTTTATATTTAGGGCTTTTAGTCCATTAGATTTACTTATTAGTTCATTACTCCATTAGATTTTCTATTTTACTTTCATTTAATATAACATTTGTCTCTTTTATGTGGCTTAGCAATTGCTTTACCGCAGTTTTTCACTTGTATTTTTGTAATACCCCGCAAGTTGTTCGCTCAGAATTGAACCTTCAAGCTCAAGCTAAGTTTACTTTCAAGCCTTCAATCCAAACTTATTTATATGTTTTAGGGTCATCATGAGTCTCCTACATCAAGCCAAGTTCAAATTTGTTGCATTTCTAAGTTTTTCATATGATTCGGTGGAAGGGTCATCTCTAAATGGTCATATCTTTTAGCACAAGACGAACTGGGTGGTCTACAACCTACCAAATTGAAGCTCTTTGAATTAGCTTTCCAACGCACCTGATTTCACCCAATTCCGAGTTTGGATCAAGAAGTTATGCCCATTTTTGTAAAGCCATCCCATGTTGTGTTCCTTCCTTTTTTTCTAAGGCAAGCCACACCGGCACCTATACCGGCCGTGTGGCTTCTCACGAACTGTGTGGACAGTGTATCACGAAATTTCTTTGGTAAATTATATTCTAAGTGTGAAATCACGTCTCGTAACTTGGTACCTTCATACGGACTCTTGTATGGCCCGTGAAGCTTCACACGGTCCATACTACCTTCATTGGAAACACCCTTGCCTTAAAGAAACTTGCTGAAATTTGTGTAAGTATGACTTCAGGGGCACTTACACAGCCAATGAAGTGCTTCACGGGTCGTGTAAGGGCCAGTGAAGTCATGACGAGTAAATTTTACACTCGTTTCATTAACGATATTTTCGTAATTATGGTTTATTCTAAGGCCCTTTTGTGATTTCATATGCTACCTAATGAGCTAAACTTCACCCCTCTCATTCAAAATCTATTCCTCACATTTAAAAATTCACTCAAGTCTCTCTCAAAGAACTCTAGTGGGAATTAAGCTCGGGGATCAAGGAAGAACTCTTTCTTCACCAAATTTCTTCTCGAATCTTCTCTATTAGCTAAGGTATGTGGGATTGATTCTTGGTCCTTTTCAACCAAGAAGACCCAAAAATCTTTTCAATTGATTTCATGAATTTAGCTTACTTTAAATGTGGGATTTCATTATTTGATTTTATTAAATCCAATTGATGTATGTGTTTTACTTTACCTATGATTTTAATCTACTTTGATCACTATTATGATGATTTACATTGAGATATGAAGTTGTGAACATGCATGTCCCCTTTTAAAGTTAATTTATGCATGGGTGATTTATATTATGAATTAGATGTCGATTTAATTATGGATTTATTCAATTTCATATTATGATGTTGATTTTAACTTGAATCTATGTTACCCCTGCTATCCTCACATCATACATTGCATTTGCATTCATGCACATCGGTTTATATGAAAATCATGAAGTGGGTTTTCCAAAACATGTTTATGTATACGATTTGGATGAAAATTATAGTTATGAACAAGGATTGAGTAAGAATCTATGAACATGAGCATGATATATGTTGAACACCATTATGATATGAATTGATAGTATTATGAACTTGACTTCTACATGAATACGAATGATATGGGTGTGCATATGATATGACGTCTTGCATGAGTATGTAATCACATGTGTGTATTGATGAGGACGAGCACACTCATCCCTTTACACCATGCATAGATGAGGATAGGTACAACCTTCCCTTTGTACATGTATGTATAAGCTAAGTGTGTATTGATGAGGACGGACACAACCCTCCCTTTACACAATGCATAGATGAATATAGGTACAACCTTCCCTGTGCACATGTATGTATGAGCTAAGTGTGTATTGATGAGGACGGGCACAACCCTTCCTTTACACAATTCATAGATGAGGATAGGTACAACCTTCCTTATGCACATGTATGTATGAGCTAAGTGTGTATTGATAAGGATGGGCACTACCCTCCCTTTACACAAGGCATAGATAAGGATAGGTACAACCTTCCCTATGCACATGGTTATATGAGCTAAGCGTATATTGATGAGGATGGGTACAACCCTCCCTTTACACAATGTATAAATGAGGACAGATACAACCTTCCTTATACAAAGTCATGTCATGAGCTACATGTGTATTGATGAGGATGGGCACTACCCTCCCTTTACACAAGCCATAGATGAGGATAGGTACAACCTTCCCTATACACATGGTTATATGAGCTAAGCGTATATTGATGAGGATGGGTACAACCCTCCCTTTACACAATGTATAGATGAGGACAGATACAACCTTCCCTATACAAAGTCATGTCATGAGCTACATGTATATTGATGAGGATGGGTACAACCCTCCCTTTACATAATTCAAGCAAGGAGTGACTCTTTGAGTGCTAGTATATGTGGGTCATGGATACTCTATGGTTTTCATATGGCATATTGTGCAGGTTAACATCATCTTCCTTTCATGTTGCATGCCCGCATACTAGTACATTCAAACGTACTAACGCATACTCTATGCCTACATGATTTTACCATTTAGGGACCGTGTTACGATCATCCACCGCTTGACGGGTAGCTCGAATTCGGAGAGTTGATATTATGGTGAGTCCTATCTTCTAAGGACAAACCACCTTTCTTCTACCTATGTTGTTTTCTGTATTTCTTCTTAATTGATGGTGAGCCCGGGACATGTCTTGGCCCCCATTCCATCATATGACTAGAGGCATTGTTGGACATCTTGTACTCTTGTAGATTCTATATGTTATGTGTTGTATTTGAAGTTATGATTTCGGTTATCTATTAGATATGGCTATCATGGATTGACTATGGGAATTATGATATATATGTATGTTTGAGGTGGAAATGTGGAAAATTCTAAGCCCCGTATTGCCCCTATAGAGTGAGCCATACTTATCCGCCCCTTAGTTCTTATGTGCTATGTGAATCCATGTAAATCCCTTTCCCTTCGATATCCCCATAGGGTGAGTCCTACTTTCTCATCCCTTAGAACTATGTGTTTACTATTTGAATGCGCATCCAAACCGATGGTGTGGATTTGGATACTTTGAGGCTAGTTTGGGGACTCTCAGGTTCTCATTCGCCATGTCACTTCTAGGCCCTAGGTCCGCGTCGTGATAATTTTAGGCATTGAAGCATGTACTTATCCCTAATTTTTTGTTTTTCCTTTTGTTGTCTTATTTATGATTAAAAAAACATGTAATGTATGTTACTTTGATGAATCTATGAATATTGTATCTTGCCTATTTTATTATTTCATAAGTATTCTACTGAAGTGTGAGTAACTAATGGACATGTGAAATTTTGTATCTATTGGTGTTATATTTATCAATCTTGCATAATCTTTCTAAGAAGTTCATGTTATCTATCTTTTGGCTGAAGGGTCAACCCGTCCCAATCCTTGGCCCGCTTAGGTCTGGGTTGGGCTACTATTTTGTAGGCCCTTTAGTTAAAAGGTCATCCCGTCCTAACCTATTTAACTCTCTAGCTCGTTAGGGTTGGACTGGGTTAGGTTAGGTCAACCCATTTTGACAGCTCTAATTCCACTACTTTAAAAATAAGAATGGAGAATGAGACATGTTTGTGTCATATACTTAAAAGTGGTAATAATTAATGTTTGATTTAGTCCTTGGTTGAATAATAGGTGTGACACAAAACAACCCAAAAATTGATTTGAGACAGCCAAATCTTCAAATTTTGAGAAAACACATTTCCTATTGATCTTCAAAAAAAAAAAAAAACTTTCTTTGGGACTAGAGAAATATGCTTAATTATTTTTTGCAAAAACAATCATCTTAAGTTTATTCCCTCTATCTCAATTTTTGTGTTATGGTCTGAATTTCAAGAATCAAACAAATTAATTTTCACTATAAATTCACGCATGAAGCCATTAAAATTTTTAAAATAAAAGTTATATATTTGATGACGTAAAAAATACTATCATAAATAATAATTGATCCGCAAATCATCTTTGGTGTGGTCATGTATGAAGTGAAAGAGTTGGCATTTTTGATATCCACAAACCATAATTGGAGGTTGAGATATCATAATTTATCTCTAGAAATTATTGATTTGTAAGCCAATTTTCTTTGACGGTCACTACCTTTCGTAAAGTTCGGAAGATTCCCTATCTACCAAAATATATGAATAAATCTATTATGAGAAGTAAAATATGAAATAAACTACAAGATGGAAATTATATATCTTAAATTTTAATGTGTCAAACACATAAATCGGGTCAATATATTGATTAAAATTGATAGTTTTTTGTATTTTAAATGTTTGCCTTGAAAAACAAAATTCCACATCCTCAATATCTATCAAAAATATAACTTGGATTGGTTGAGCAAGCTTATACTGAAATGACAATAGTTTTCTCTGTTAATAAAAAGTGACTATCAACTCTGGAAAAATCAACTCTTGATGTCTTCTATATGAATTAGAGATAATACAGTTTAGAAATTTATTGGTCTAAAATTGAGATATGTTCCACTACTTTAGAGATAAGAATTGAGAACCAGACATATGCGTATTATACACTAAGAGTAGTAATGATCAAAGTGTGAAACAATCCAAAAACTGACTTTAGAGTGATAACATTTTCTCTAATAGCAACAAATTTGCAAACTTGGAAAAACCGCATTTTCTGCTGATCTTTAATTATAAATAACGTACAATATCAAGTCCTATGAATCCAAAACAATAAACTACGATGATGGTTTCCAGCAAAATACTGTCTTCTCTTCAGTTTTTCACCCTTTTGTACCTCTTTACATATACTATTGCTTCCACTGAGGAAACTATTGCCCTCTTAAAATGGAAAGCAACTTTCATGAACCAGAATAATTCCTTATTGTCTTCATGGACACCAAGTTCTGATGCATGCAAGGACTGGTATGGAGTTGTATGCTTTAATGATAGGGTCTCTCCCTTTTCTTGAAAATCTTAATCTTAGCATGAACAATTTCTGTGGCACCATTCCACCTGAGATTGGTAATCTCACTAGTCTTGTCTATCTTGACTTGAACTTCAATCAGATTTCAGGAACAAATCAGTTCACTAGCCAAACTTCAGATCCTCTGTATATTTGGCGACCATTTAAATGGCCCCATTCCATGAGAAATAGGTTGCCTAAGGTCTCTTACTAAGCTATCTTTGGGTAATAACTCTCTTAGTGGTTCTACTCCTACTTCATTTGGGAACTTGACCAACTTGTCTTTTTTGCTTATTTATAATAATAACCTTTCTGGTTCTATTCTTGGAGAAATAGATTAACTAAGGTCTCTTACTATACTAGCTTTGAATGATAACTCTCTTTCTGGTTCTATGCCTGCTTCATTGGGGAATTTGACCAACTTATCTTTTCTACATCTTTATAATAATCATTTTTCTGGCTCTATTTCTCAAGAAATAGGTTACCTTTGAGTACCAACTCTCTTTCTGGTTCTATTCCTGCTTCATTGGGGAATTTGAACAGCTTGTCTTATATGTTACATAATGATAACAACTTGAAGGGAATAGTTCTGCAATATTTGGATAATATCAGTGGCCTCCAGGTTTTGATGATGTCGCATAATAGTCTTAGTGGAGAGGTCCCTTCATCTATTTTCAATTTAAAATTACTGAGTACTAGATTTGGGTAGAAACAATCTGGAGGGAATTATTCCACAATGTTTTGGCAATATTAATAGCCTCCAGGTTTTTGATATGCATAACAACAAACTTTCTGGGACTCTTCCAACAAATTTTAGCATTGGAAGTTCACTTATTAGTCTCAACTTGCATGGCAATGAACTAGAGGGGAAAATCCCTCGGTCTTTGGCCAATTGCAAAAAGCTGCAAGTTCTTGATCTAGGAGATAATCATCTCAATGGCACGTTCCCCAGGTGGTTGGGAACTTTGACAGGGTTGAGAATTTTAAGATTGACATCTAATAAATTGCATGGACTCATAAGATCTTCAGCAGCTGAAATCGTGTTTCCTGATCTTCAAATCGTAGATCTCTCTAACAACGCCTTCTCGAAAGACTTACCAACGAGTTTGTTTCGACATTTGAAAGGGATGAGGACAAGTGATAAAACAACGGAGGAACTAAGTTATGAAAGAGATGGATATTACCAAGAATCGATAGTTGTTATAACGAAGGGATTGGAGCTCGAAGTTGTGAGAATATTGTCTTTGTATGCACTTATCGATCTTTCAAGCAACAAATTTGAAGGATATATTCCTAGTGTTCTGGGAGATCTAATTGTGATTAGGGTATTTAATTTATCTCATAATGAATTTGAAGGTCCTATACCACCATCACTGGGAAGTTTATCTGTAGTGGAATCATTAGACCTTTCGTTTAACCAGCTTTCAGGAGAGATACCAGCAGAATTTACTTCTCTTACTACTCTCGAAGTCTTAAAGCTCTCCTACAATCATCTCGAAGGATGCATCCCTCAAGGACCTCAATTTCATACCTTTGAGAACAATTCATATGAAGGTAATGATGGATTATGCGGATACCCAATTTCAAAAGGTTGTGATAATGATCCTGTGTCAGAGACAAATTATACAGAGCCTGCGCTAGACGATCAAGAAAGCAATCCTGAATTTCTCAATGATTTTTGGAAAGCTGCTATGATGGGCTATGGCAGTGGACTATGTATTAGATTGTCCATGATATATTTCATGATCTCAACTGGAAATCTTAAAATGGCTTGCAAGATTTATTAAAGAAGTGGAACACAAAATTGTCACACGAAGGAGAAAGAAGCAGCGATGTCAAAGGAACTACAGAAGAAGAAATAATCACTTCTAGATAGTTACCAATAAAGAAGTTTTTGATTTCAGAACTTCAGGTATTCAAGCTAATCCTTTTAGTTTATGCTGACTACTAATGTATTAGGTTGTATGCTTATTTTTGTTATAAATAACAATTAATTAAGGCTCATACAAATTGCTAGTAATCAATTGGAAGCAGTGATAACAGAGGTTAAATATTTATAGTGTATTGGATGAAGTTTATGCATTTTTCTGATCAATAATACTCATCTCAAAGTATCTAAGAGAGACGAATTAATGGAGGAAGATATTCAGTGTGCAATAGAGGAAACAAAATTAACAAGGAAGAATACGCAACAACCTTGGCCTAACTGATAAAATCACAACCCAAAGTTAGTATTGAGGTAGGAGAGGACAATTTTTTTTCTTTTAATATGGGAAACCTTGGCATAATTGGTAAGGTGATTGTTGAAATAATCTCTTGCAGAGATGCATAATAAGGTTGCATATAATAGAATCTCATGGTACGATCCTTCTATGCATAGCAGAAGCTTAGTGCACCAGATTGCCTTTTATTAAAAGGATAGGGTAACTTTTCCTGTATCTGTTAATGAATTTGTTGATCATAACAGAGTTGTGTTTAAAATCTCTGCAGATATTAACGGATGATGTTATGTGTGGCCTGATTTAAACACCAACAAAGTCGTATTAGTTACTTTTTGAAAACAATCATCTAAAGCTTATTATATTGAAGCCAATGCTAAAAGTTATTAATTCATCAAATAACCTTTTTCGTATCCTTTGGGATTTCTTCTCTAGCTCTTGTGGCATTCCTATATGCCCCATAGCGTAATGCATCTACGGGCAAAAGTGGGTTGGTCCAAATTGAGCTCTATTTATCCACATCGAAATGGAAAAACATCCATAACCTAACAAGAATTAGTGACACTCTTATAAACTAGTGGGCCGAGCAATACTGATAACAAAATTCAAGGGAAAACTAAACTTATGACCTTTTAAAGCAAACTATTTACATTCATATACTCCTTTATATTTATGTCCCCTATACTAAAATTCGCGCACTGACTTCATGCTAAAGTCAAAGTCCACCTTGTATGATATACTAGAAGGGTATACATATACCAAAAGGGTATCACAGAGGATTAAGCTTAGTCCTATATGATACTGATATGGTATCAATATACCAATAGAGTATCACAAACAATATATTTTCTACTAATTCAGAATTTAATAAATAAGTTTGCGACTTTAATAATTTTCTCTTAATTATTTTATTTACTAAAAAAAAGCTCAAAATTATATGACACCGATAGGGTATTAATATACCAACGGAGTATTACAAGGATATATTTTCTACTAATTTAGATATTAATAAATAATTTTGTGACTTTAATAATTTTCTCTCAATCTGTTTATTTCTTAAAAAAGAGCTCAAAACTATATGATATCAATATGTACTGATGGAATATCACAAATAATTAAGCTCTAGTCCTATACGATAACGGCATGGTATCAATAAACTGATAGAGTATCACAAAGAATTTATTTTCTACTAATTTAGTGTTTAATAAAAAAATTTAATTGTTTCTTATTTATTTCTTTTAAAAAAACATAATCCTATACGATATCAATAGGTTATCAATATACCGCCAAAGTATCACAAGGGATTGAGCTCATTCTATATGATACTAGTATGGCATATATATACCGTCAGAATATCACAGAAGATTATTTCGAAGTATTCATGCTGACATTATGCTAACATCAGCATGGCATCGTAAGCGAAATAAAAAGGGAAAAGTGGGGGTAAGAAGGTAAATAGTTGTGAAAATTACCTAACTACACTTTTTTTTTTTTACCTTATTTACTATTCTTCTCTACCGTATCAAAATATTTCAAAATCCATATTCTCCTCTTAAAAACCTCCCACGCGGATACATAATTTTTTTTCGCCCAAAATCTTCCAACTATAAAAGATTTTAACTTCCATACTTCACTCCCTGATTTCTCGCCTAAAATCACGAAGACAGTTGTCAAATTTGAATTTCAATTTTTCCGTATCTCCTTTCCCGTCTATGCTCTTCGACTTTGCATTGTACGTTCGTCTTCTTCTTCCTTTTTTTTTCTATTTTTAATTACTCGTGGACTATGCTCCTTCATTCAGTATTGGGATTACCCAATTATCAAAATTTGATCGTACATATGACTATGAAAATCCTAATTGGGTAGAGAATAGGTCGAAGAAGATCTAGGATCAAGCATACATGAAGAAATTGAAGAAAATTGCAAACTTCTACTCCAATTGTTTTTATGCGTAATCTCAATTTTTAGTTGCATTGATAACTAATTGATTGTTCCTAATGCTTTAAAACCTTTACCTTGTTTAGTGCATTATGATGTTGAGTACCCGATACAAAATATGTATATACTAAGTACATAAATAATAAATCTTACAATTTTTTTTGGTTATTTTCCTGTATTGAATACAACAATGGCAATATTGCACTCGATTATACATAAAATTTTATATAATCTACATCAGTTCATGATACAATATTGTGAATCTGTTTATTTTTCGAATTAGATGATATAAAATCAGGTTGTGTCCCTTTTTTTTATCAAGTCCAACATACAGGGTACATAATTATATGAAGTATTTTTATTTTGTATCTAATATACTGTTGTGATACAATAATTGTGTGTTTCTGTTTATTTTGTCTCAAATACAATCATTCATGACTAAAAATTAAGTTATGTGCATTTCTTGTATCAAATCACTGAAAATATGCCTATTTTGTATCTAATACACTGCTGTGATACAATAATTATGTGGTCATGTTTATTTTGTCTGCATACAATCATTCATGATACAAAATTAATTTATGAGCACTTATTTATTTCAATTGACTGAATGCAATTTTGAAATATGCCTAATTTTTCTTTAATTTATTTTTTAATTTTGAAAGGCTGTTACAAATGGGAGAAAGGAATTTTTTTGAATTTTTGAATTTGAGAAGATGTTAGGAAGGAAAGCTTCATTATTAATTAATGCAGTGTGATTCATGGAACTGAAAATTGAATTATCTAATTTGTTCCCTTTTTTTATCTCAACAGAATCAGTCATTAAAGTATCCGACATTGAAGTATCTGAACTATCTATTTTTTAAGGGATTTACGTAAATAGTATAAAAATAGGGAAACTTGCCATTATCTCTTTACACTATGTGATTTATATAAGTTATACTATATAGTTTGGATCATGGATCCATTAAGAATAAACAGTTTGAATTTGATATATTAAGAGTAAATAATTTCACATTAAATCTATTTTGTATTTATCCAAATTTCTACAACTACCACCCAAATGCCATCTTCCAATTTGGGTCTCTTTGTGTACTGTGGAATGAGGATAGTTGCAGTGGCTATGGCAATAGCTCTTCGGAGGCTTTCGTTACGTTATCTTGCCTTTGCTCTGTTTGTTGAATTAATCCGCGTTGTTGTTTCAGTCATCTTTGCTTAATGAAGTTTGTATACGACAAGGAAAAATATGGAGTCGCCATAAGCTCATGATAGATTGGAATTAATGTGTTATTTGAACTTAATGAATTTTTTTCAGTCATCTTCTCCATCCTTTTTTCTTTTTTCATTTCTCACAAAGTAAAATTTTGTTCAGTTACTTATACTGATAAAGCTTACCACAAAGAAATTAAGGCTTAATTAAATGGTTTTATAATTTTTTCACATGATTGATCTTAAGAGTTTTGGTTACCATTGTATTGGTGCACCCCCAACCTCCCCTCCTTGTTTCAGAGGCTATTGGATCCTATAAAATGTAATGGCTATAGAAAAAGTCCAAAATATTTCATGGGGCTGTGGAATTGGTTTGGGAAAAATTTGATGGATTGGAAATTTAATTTTTATCAAATAGGAAGATGCCACGAAATAAATAATAAGTATAATAACAATAATAAAGAAAAAGGGTTGTTAGTTATAAGAGAAACTGAACCAAAAAGGTAGGATGAGAGGTATTTTTAGCTAAATAGATGGATGTAGAGTATATTTAAACCTTTTCAAATGATCCGAGGATATTTTTAGCCCTTTCTCATAATACCATCTTGTATTCATTATCCAACTCACTACAAGTGAAACAATGAAAATTTCAAGATATACTCTTATCATAAGGCATTAGTATTTCAAGATCTCTTACATGGCAAATTGGCAATCTAAGAAGGAACACCAGGAGGTAATAATTCATTGAGCAAAGTTTTCTTAAAATCACAGAAAGCAACATGATCTATGGTTTCTCCGATACACGTAACTCCAGATGAAATGTTGATTACATTTGATCTATGGTGTCTCCGACATTTGTAAACCTCTTTTTTCACATGGGTAGACATTCCCATGTAAATAACAAAGTACAATAACAACTGAAAGGATGTTTATATATCAAGTTTAGATCATACAAAGAGTTTCCAGATGAAGCGATAACTAGATACAAAGAGGTATTTTCAAGCCTCTAACAAACCTATTTTATTCGGAATCTGAATATTGTTGACAAACAAAGAATGGGGGTAACAAATATTACATTATGAATGATTTCACTTTGGTGAGAAGCTATTCACATTATGAAAAATGCAAAATGTACTGTTACACTTTACTCCAATTTCAGGTTAAGGAGCCTCTATATATGGAAAAGTGGAAAGGAAGGCAAAAAGTATTCAGTCCTTTCACATGGGACTGATCGTGTGTTCTACCTGTAGATACTGCTGCAACTGAAACCAGAGATACGGGAAAGTATCTCTAATGCCTCCTCATTTCTTGGAAAATATTGGCCACTCGAGGTGATAACCTCGGCAAGAACTTAAACAACTGGAAAGCAAAATCAGTCTTCGTTAGAGAATAATAACATGGGTTGCATTGCTTCCAATACCATAGAGAAAGTACACATGATAAATGGATTTATGCAAACAACAACAATGATATTTTCTTTTTAGAAATATTAGTAAAAAAAATAAGTTGAGTTGTGCTAAAATGTCAATTCTTTTGAATGCATGAGGGCCATGTTGGAGATACCGGAGAGATGAGTACTCTCAAACAATCATTTTATCATGAAGGCAAGTAAAGAAATGATTCTTATTTAGTTCACTCAACTTGCTTTTGATAAGTTGGCATTTTTGCCAAACTTATGCTACTTTTTAATGATAAATTCATGCCCCTTTTGTGAGATTAATGGACTAATAATGGTTTGAATGATATAATTTTAGGTTTTGAGAGCTTTTGAAAATCTTAAGGAGTGGAGTGACTTCAAATACTTGAGGAAATTGGATGTGAAGGCCTAAATTTGAAAGAAAAGTGGCTAAAAGAGCAAAGAGAAAAAATTGTGTGGACCATGTACTTCGTACACGTAGCTGAGCCACATAGCCAATGAAGAGAAGGCAATCAAGGAGAGCTTCTAGAATCACACATGTGACGTAGCTGAATGTGAAGGGCCTTTTTCCCATATTTCTGCATGACTTTCAATAGATTTGCAGGGCACTTTTTATATCATCTTTGTACCTTTTAAGCTTAGCAGCCATAACTATTTTTGAGAGGTTTTGAAGGATTTCACCATAGAGTATCAATTTTCTTTCCTAAATGCTCTTTAATTATGTCTTTCTTTTCCTTTCATCTTGTATTTTCCATTTCTAGTGTGAGCAGCGATAAACTCCATAGCTGGGGTTGTAGAGTCTTATGGCATTAATATAAATTAGTTTATCTTTGCTTATTATTACTTGGGTTTACATTATCTACTTGTTTACATTCTTATTTGGTAATTTGGTGGTTGCACACACAAGATTAAGCCTTACCCATCCATTTCTTGCTTGGAAGAATGGAACTTGGGGTATTGCACAAGTAGCAATGAATTATGTATATCGAGGAATTATATGCTTTTGGATTAGGAATGAGACTACTCAGGAGAAGTTAAGGATGGCCTCTGTGGCAACCAAGATGAAGGAAGCGAGACTGCGATGGTTTGGGTATGTGCAGAGAAGAAGTACCGACGCTCCTATTAGGAGGTGCGAGAGGTTGGATTCAGAGGTTACAAGGAGGGGTAGAGGTAGACCGAACAAGTATTAGAGGGAGGTAATTAGACAGGATATGGCGAAACTTCATCCCACCTAGGACATGACCTTAGGAGTAGAGGCCGCGTATTAGGATAGAAGGTTAATAGGCTTGTAGGGGTAGGTTGATGTCTGGCCTTGTGATATAGTAGGTTAGCAGGATTAGTCGTATCTTTATATCTTGTGTTTTTTTTTCGGGCTTATATTTGTTACTTTTATTGAATTTATATATTATCATTTTCTTTCCATTTTAGCCGGTTTTCTTTTTCATATGGGGCTTGATATTTTTGAGACGAGGGTCTTCCGGAAATAGCCTCTCTATTTCTATGTGGTAGTGGTAAGGTTTGCGTATATTTAACCCTCCCCAAACCCCACTTGTGGTATTCCACTGGGTATGTTGTTGTTGTTGAGGAAATATATGCTTGATTAAAGGAATCAAACTAGGGAGATTCCTACTTGGGTTTAAAAATTGGGTCTTAATATTTCTTTCCCTCGAGTTTGGAAGAATTTGTAAGGATTTTCTTGGATAAAGGTAAAGTTGTGTTCCTCCGCAATTCGGCTATGCTGGCAACCATCAAAAAATTATAATGCAAGAAATCATAAGCACAGAGAGCCTAGGAAATCTACTAGCTGCTCTACCTCATCTATCCCCTCTTCTGTACACCAAAAATACAAAGTATTAATGCAGTTTTCTTTTACTTTCTGCATTGGATTAGTTATATTTTGAAAACATCTATTATTTCTTTCCTTCCAGACTGACCACCATATACTAGAAGGGACTAGGCTCCACCATATTTTCTGTTTCCCACCTCTCCTCACCCAGCAGGTTAGAAGATCTGCAGTATGCTCAGGCATCACTCGTGGTTTTTGGATAAGATTGAGAAACATATGCTACACCTGAGAAGTCACTCTACAATGAGGAAACAGATGACTATTTGTTTCCTCCTTTTCATTGCAAAAGAAACACCTTGAGACAATCTGGAAACCTCTCTTTTCAGTTTTTCCTGAATCAGCCATGCTCTTCTTGGTATGAAACACTTGATCTTGGTAGGGATATTAGATCTCCGTATTTGTTTCCAAGGTCCAGAGATACTCCCAGGTTGCAAGAACAGATTTCTTCTGTACAATCTTCTAACTGAATATTTTCCATCCCTATCATGTCTCCATCTGATTGTATCAGGAATGGTATTTAAACCAGAGAAACCATTCAATCTTTGCAGTAAGCTTGCCACTCTCTCAATCTCCCAGCCATTTAGAAGCCTCCTAAAGATGATTTTCCATCCTTGGTTAGTCCAAGTCTCAGCAATAGATGCTTCAGGGTTGTCACAGAAAGAGAATAAATCTGGAAACTCCTCCATGAGTGAGTTTTGGCCAATCCATTTGTCTTTCCAGAATAGAATTCTAGTCCCTTCACCCACCTTATAGCCTATGCTGCTGGATATTAGGCCACAAATTCCTGATAAACCTCCAAACTGAAACCCATAAGTGTTAAGTCACAGTACTGGTTGTCCACTACTCATCTGTCCATATTTTCTAATGATAACATCCTCCCAAAGAGCATGATCCTCTTTCCCAAACCTCCACAGCATTTTGATAATAGACATCTGGTTTGCAGCCCTAAATTCTTAATACCCAGCCCACCAGCTTTCTTACTGAGTTGCACAACTTGCCATTTCCCCAGGTCAATGCCCTTTCCTTCCTTGTTACCCAACCAGAGGAAACCTCTCCTCAATTTATTCAATATCTCCTCCACTTTGCAGGTAGGAGGAATATAGACATAACATAAGTTGGTTGGGCATCCTGGACAGCATTGATCAATGTTATTCTTCCTCCTAAAGAATAGATATTGTGTCTTCCAGGTGGCTAATATTTTCTGTCTTCGCAGTTCCATCCCATATCTCTATCTCTTTGTGGTTGTTATCCAGGGGCATCCCTAGATATATAGTAGGCAGGTTTTCTATTTTGCAACTCAAAATATTTGCTAGACACTGAATATTGGTTACTTCTTTAACTTGAAACATACTACTCTTCCGCTAGTTCACTGAAAGCCCCCACACTGCCTCAAGAACTATCAAGATTATCCTAATAAAGCATACCTGTTCTTCCTTGCCTATAGAAGACCACAGTATCATTTGCATAGAGAAGCTGGCAAATCTGAACATCTTCTTCACCTTGGTTGCTCACTTTGAATCCTTTTAGCCAGCTCTTCTGAGTGGCTACCCTCACCATACTATTTAGTCCATCCATAGCTAAAATGAAGAGGAAGGGACAAAGAGGGTCACCTTGTCTCAATCCCCTTACTGAGGGAAAATTCTTGTAATTAATTTTCAATTGAATCATAGTCATCAATCCTATGTATGTAGACATGATACTTACATTCGTGAAATAGATGATTTATCTTTGAAGACAAGTGGATGAAAATATACTTCTACCAACT
Organism: Solanum rostratum; assembly: GCA_029948455.1. NCBI lineage: Eukaryota > Viridiplantae > Streptophyta > Magnoliopsida > Solanales > Solanaceae > Solanum > Solanum rostratum. The sequence continues at coordinate 47,708,932 of CM057047.1, read as the reverse complement.
GCATGACTTAAAATATTGTAACGCATAGGCATTTATAGGAACTCTTCTAACATGTGCCTATACTAGTATGTGCAGCATAATTTAGTTCTAAATATTTCCTATTCCCTAGACCCTAGTTCATGAATAAACGCATACACGTTTCTTTGTGTTAATTTCCTACTACATGAGCTAGATAAATTCATGTACTTAGGATGGATCTAGTTTACTTTTCCAAACAACCCCCCCCCCCCCCCCCCCCCGCGCCCTTAACTAGATTCATCACTACAAGAGATAATCTGGAAGACATCAAATTTTTTGGTCTTCTTTTTTTTTTTTTTTTTGATAGAGTAGCATTTGTATATCAATCATCAGCTCAAAGCTGGTATCCAAAAATTTACGTCATATCCTATCTCAACACTTGCGTGTCTGGCATAAACAAAACATAAAGAAAAGAAGAGAAGGACTATCCCTAGATCGTCCTTCATCTTTATAATCCTAGAATGTCTACAATAGCCACAAGGTCATCTATACACTTTTTTTTTTTATAAAGGTAAAATTATATTCGTCAGCAATAAGGGAATTGTTGAGGAATGACAAAAAGTCCCACATTGGTGGATAATGAGATGGGTGGACTCTTTATAAGGCTTGGGCAATCCTCCTTCCTTTGAGCTAGCTTTTGGGGTGTGAGTTAGGCCCAAGACCTAATTTTACATGGTATCAGAGCACGACCCATCTCACCCAATGTTGGGCCCCCGAATTGCCCACGCACTAGATGCTACTAGGCGTGAGGTGGGGTGTTGAGGAATGACAAAAGTCCTACATTGGTAGATAATGAGATGGGTGGACTCTTTATAAGGCTTGGGCAATGCTCCTTCCTTTGAGCTAACTTTTGGGGTATGAGTTAGGCCCAAGACCTAATTTTACACACATTGGTGGATAATGAGATGGGTGGACTCTTTATAAGGCTTGGGAAGGAAGGAGGATTGCCCAAGCCTTATAAAGAGTCCACCCATCTCATTATCCACCAATTTGGGACTTTTGTCATTCCTCAACACCCCACCTCACGCCTAGTAGCATCTAGTGCGTGGGCAATTCGGGGGCCCAACATTGGGTGAGATGGGTCCTGCCCTGATACCATGTAAAATTAGGTCTTGGGCCTAACTTACACCCCAAAAGCTAGCTCAAAGGAAGGAGGATTGCCCAAGCCTTATAAAGAGTCCACCCATCTCATTATCCACCAATGTGGGACTTTTGTCATTCCTCAACAGGAATGCTGGCAACCTTCAAAAGATATTTACAAAATTAGCCCCTCACTACATCAATAGCAAAAAGTGATAATGTAATTCATTTTAATCTTGAGCAGAGGGCTGTCTTGTTTTCAGAACTCCTAGAATTTCTTTCTTCCCATATGGTCCACCAAATAACTGCCGAGACAATTCTCCATCTACTCTTGTCTGTGTTGCCACTGCCCTCCATATTCCAGCTCTCTACAGCCTGTCCTGTTCTCTCTGGAATAGTCCAACTTATATCTCTGAAGCTAGTAAACAAATTCCTCAGCTGACCAACCATTTTACAATGTAAAAACAGATGGTTAATTGTCTCTACAACCTGCTCACAAAAACAGCATCTTGGGATCATCTGTATTCCCCTCTTCATAAGATTCTCTTGTGTAACTACAACCTCTTTCACCATCAGCCAAGTAAAAACTGCCACTTTACATGGTACTTCAAGGCAGAAATAACTTGGGATCCCATCTGATTCATATTTCTATATGCAGAACTAATAGTGAATAATATTTTGCTATGACATTTCCATTCAAGAGTGTCACCTCCTTCCTTGAAGCCTAAGAACTGATCAAGTGTTCCATAGAATTCAGTCAATCTCTCCACCCCCCAGTCTTGCATCAGTCTTCTCTAAGTAAGGTTCCATCCATGTTCAGACAAACTTCATGAAGAAGTAGACTCTTGTTGTTGGTTCAGGTGATGAATATCCGGGAACAGGAGTTTGAGACTTCCATTTCCTAACCAGTTATCTTCCTAAAACCTGATCTTCCTCCCATTGTTCAATTACATTCTGTCTTTGCATAGAAATCATGCCATAAGTTTCTAATTGATCTCCACAAACTGGTTCCATATGTGGATGTCACTTCCTTAGTCTTCCGGGGCCGCCCTTCCCTTATTTGTCTTGGATCACCCAAAGCCACAAAAACTGTTCTTCTAAAGTAAGTCTCCACAATCACTTCATGAGAAGACTTTTGTTCTGCAATCTAAGATTTCTGATCGCTAGTCCTCCCTGCTTCTTGAAAAGTAGCAGTCTCTTCCATTGGACTAGGTAGAGACCTTTATATTCCTTCTCACCATGCCACAAAAAAATCCTTTTTAGAGCATCAATTCTTTCTTCCACCTTTGCAGGAAGGTGAAAAACTGACATTAAGTAAGTTGGTAATGCATCCAAAACAAAGGTGATCAACACTTATCTACCACCTCTTGATAAATATCGAGACTTCCACCTAGACAATCTTTTCTCACATCTTTCCAATACTCCATTCCACATCTCTTTGGATTAGCTTTTGGCACCCAAAGGCATACCCAAGTATGTTGATGGTAATTGTCCCATTTCTCCACCCAAAATATCTATCATATTTTGCATTCTGGGTACATCATTGATTGGAAAGATGTGACTCTTTCTCCAATTAACTAGGTCCTGGACATGTGCTTTGTATGTGTATTCCATACTTTTAATAAAGTCACAAATGACTAATTTGAGCCTAAATAAAAATACAAATTAAAGAAGTCTAATAGGGAGAAGAAAAAAAACAGAGAAAAGATAGAACATACACATTCTTCTTAGGATTGTTATCATAATAATATTGATGAAAAAAGAAATATAGAATCAGTACAAATTTTTTCAACTAAAGCATGAATCAAATAGTAGAATAATAATGATATAAGCACTTCACTACGTTAACTATAATGAAAAGGATAACCTTGGATAGGGATTACATGAACCAAAAAAGATGAATTTATAGAGATAATAATGGAGGAATACCAAAAGATATCTTAAAATTTTTAATTAAATATTTCGAGGTTATGAATATAAAAAGTGTAGAAGTTATAGATATAAAGAAAAACAATTGAATAGACACCTAAATATGAGATATGAAGGTAAATATTTAAAGAAAATAGTAATAATAATAATAATAATAATAATAATAAGTGAAAGGGTATAATGTTGACTAGACTGTTCAATGCTATTATGAAGACTGTCAGGATGTCTGATGAATGGAGGAGGAGTACAATGGTGCCATTGTACAAGAACAAAGGGGATATTCAAAATTGTAACAATTATAGGGGTATCAAGTTGTTAAGTCACACTATGAAGGTTTGGGAGAGAGTGGTGGAGATGAGGGTGAGAAGAATAGTGTCTATTTCGGAAAATCAGTTTGGATTTATGCCAGGGAGGTCGACTACTAAAGCAATTCATCTTGTCCGGAGATTAGTGGAAATGTATAGGGAAGGAAAAAAGGACCTTCATATGGTGTTCATCGATCTCGAGAAGACTTATAACAAAGTTCCAAGGAATGTCTTATGGAGGTGTCTAGAGGTGAAAGGTGTCCCAATGGCATAAATCAGGGTGATTAAGGATATGTGACTCGAGTAAGAACGGTGGGAGGAGACTCAGAGTATTTTCCTGTTGAGATGGGACTTCATCAAGGATCTGTGTTGAGCCCTTTCCTGTTTGCCTTAGTGATGGATGAGCTGATGAGATCTATCATGGAGGAGGTTCCATGGTGTATGCTATTTGCAAATGACATAGTACTGATTGATGAGACTCGGACTAGAATTAATGATAGGTTGGAGGCTTGGAGACACGCCTTGGAGTCCAAAGGATTCAAATTGAGCAGGACCAAAACAGAATACATGGAGTGCAAATTCAGTATTGCGAGGGATGAAGCAGACATTGATTTGAAGCTGGCCACTCAACCTATCCCCAAGAGGGAAAACTTTAAATATCTGGGGTCTATCATCCAGAGTAGTGGTGATATCAACGATGATGTCACACATCGTATTGGGGCAGCTTGGACTAAATGGAGGCTTGCCTCGGGAGTGTTGTGTGACAAGAAGATACCACCTAAACTCAAAGGTAAGTTTTACAGATTGGTCGTTAGACCATCTTTGCTGTATGGGGTGGAGGCTGGCTAATAAAGAATGCACATGTTCAGAAGATGCATGTCGCAGAGATGAGGATGTTGAGATGGATGTATGTTCACACAAGGAGGGATAAGATTAAGAATGCGATCATTCGGGAGAAGCTGGAGGTGGCACTGGTGGCTGATAAGATGAGGGAAGCGAGACTGTGATGGTTTGGACATGTGCATAGACGGAGTACCGATGCGCCTGTTAGGAGGTGTGAGAGGTTGGTTTTAGGAGCTACAAGGAGAGGTAGAGGTAGACCGAAGAAGTATTGGGGGGAGGTGATTAGACGAGATATGGAGAATCTGGATCTAACCGAGGACATGACCTTAGATAGGTAGGAGTGGAGGTCGTGACTTAGAATAGCAGGCTGATTGATTGGTAGGGTTAGGTAGATATGTGATCTCGAGGTTTAGTGAGGTAGTAGGGGTAGGCGTGATTGATGTCACTAGCTGTCGTATGTGTATTGAATTTATCGTATGTACATATTGACATGTGCTTTTCATAAAGAGTCCCTCTTTTTATTTCGATTTCTAGTTTTATTTCCCCCTCTGTTTCCTTTCCTTCCCTTTGCGATATCTAGTTTATTCTACTTATGGATTGTTGAGTCGAGGGTTCCCAGGAAACAGCCTCTCTACTTCTTACGAGGTAGTAGGAATGTCTGCGTACATTTCTATCCTCCCTAGACCCCACTTGTGGGATTTAACTGGGTATGTTGTTGTTGTTTGGTATAAATTTCATAATACAAAAACCAATAAAATAAACAAATGTAGGCATGCAGATTTTTTTTAAAAAAAAAGAATGTGAATATATTAAGCTTGAATTTGTTTTGTTTTAGATAATACAACAATCGTAATTTTGTTTTAGATAATGAATATTAAATTTATCATCTATTGAATTTAAAGATTTAATAATATTATAACATATTATTTCGCTCTTCCTATTCCTTTCTTTCCTTTCATCTTTATTATATCTAGTCTAATCCGCCTATAGGTTGTTGAGACGAGGATTCACGGGAAACAACCTCTCTACTTCTATGAGGTAGTGGTAAGGTCTGCGTACATTCTGCCCTCCCCAGACCCCACTTGTGGGATTCAACTGGGTATGTTGCTGTTGTTGTTGTATAACATTTTATTTGGAGTTATGAATTTGAAAAGATATAGAAATAATAAAGATTATTAAAAATAAGAGTAATGAAGATGATAATGTGGGAGTTAATGACACAAGATTGATGAATATTATTAGAATATAAGTTACAAAAATGAAGAGGTGTAGTTATGGGGTTGATTTTAAATGAAAAATTATTTTTTTTAAATAATTTTAAGAAAATAAATCAATAGATAAGAGGTATTTTCGTAATCTAACTTTTGACTTAGACTCTTCACACTTTTAGTAATACATGATATATGATATATCATATGATGATGATATGATATGATATGCAACGCCAATACTAACTCAAAAAGTATGATGATTACCCTCAAAAATTTTAGTTGGTTTTCATCTGCATCACAAAAAATCAAAGTGTCATATGCAAATTGTTGATGGGTTGATTTCCAATCTAGTATTCACCTCCTTGATCACATTAAAACCCTTTATCCAATCATTCCTATAAGATGTTTTGATCATACTGCTTAGGCCTTCCATGACTAGCAAAAATAAGAAAGGTGAGAGTGGATCACCTTGTCTCAAGCCTCTGCTTGCCGAAAAGAAACCTTCAGGAGAATCATTTATCAGTATTGAGAACCTGACAGTGCTAATGCAAAACCTCATCCATCTCACCCACTTTATCCCAAAACCCATACTACGTAGAATTCTAAGCAAATACTCCCAGTTAACATGGTCATATGCCTTCTCTATGTCCAGTTTACACATTATGCTCGGAAGTTTATCCTTCAATCTTGACTCAAGACATTCATTTGCAATGAGAACAAACATCAGTAATCTGTCTTCCTTTCAGAAAGGCCATTTGTTGAGTATCGACCAGCTTTGGCATCACCTTCTTTAGCCTTTCTATAAAAATTTCGGCAATTAGTTAGTAGACACTTCCAATCAGACTGATTGGTCTGAAATCTCTCAATTCTTTGGCTCCCTTCTTCTTTGGGATGAGTGCAACGTAAGTTGCATTGAGACTCTTTTCAAAAACTTCCTGAGAATGGAAATTCTGGATAGTAGCCATTACATCCCCCTTTAAAATCTCCCAGCACTTTACGAAAAAGCCCATATTTACCCATCCGGACCTGGTGCCTTGTCAATAGCACATGCCTTGAGTCCTTTCAGAACCTCATCTTCTTCAAAAGGCTTCTTTAAATCTTGTTGCTCCTCCCTGCTGATCACTGGACAGGGGTTCATGTTGTAAGCAGGTCTCCAATTTTCAGTCTCACAGTACAACTTCTTATAAAATAAAACCATCTCCCTCTTGATATCCGCTGTTTCTATTAGTTCCCTACCCTCCACCTCCAATTTATTGATGTGATTGGCTCTCTTGTGAGCATTTGCAATCCTCCAGAAGAATTTAGTGTTCTTGTTCCCTTGCTTAATCCACAATGTCCTTGATCTTTTCCTCCAAGCTGTCTCTTCCTTTTTAGCATAGTCTTCAAACTCCTTAGTTAAACTTGCCTTTGAATTACTTCATTATCAGACAGAGGTCTGTCCTGTTGAATATTTTCAAATGCAGTAATTCTGTTGAGCAGCTCCTTTTTATTCTTTTCCAGATTCGCCCAAGTGTTGAGCTGCAATCTTTTAATTTGGTCTTCAAAGCTTTCAACTTAGAAGCTAGGATATAGTCTGGCCTTCCTTCAAACTCAAAAGATGTCCACCACTCTTTGATTCTTTTCGTTAAAGCCCTCAGTCTCCAACCACCACCCCTTCAAATTTGAAGTAGGATTCGGTATAGATCCAACTGCCACTTGTGAGTGCAATTCATGAGTGATCTGAACATATTCTTGGCATCAAATCCTGCTTTACATTGTTGAACTTTTCTGCCTATTCAGTAGAGTACATTATTCTGTCCATTCTGGAGCCACATTCTGCATTGTTCCTCCTTGTTCATGTGTAATACCTCCCTCTAGTTGAAGCTAAATCAACTCCATATCCTCAATCATATCAAAAAAATTTGACATAGAAATGTAGTTCATGGAACAGTTCTTCTCTGAAGCATAACTTACAATATTAAAGTCACCCCCAGGATCCCAGGTCCAGAAAATAAATTCCTAGCAGCTCCTATTTTCCACCACACTTCTTGCCTTTCAAGATTGCCGGTAGGTGCATACACCCCTTCGTATGCCGTTCAAAACCACAAATTCTTGATTTGAACCGGCAAGACAGATGGCGTCTAAATCCTCAAACTCTTCAATGCAACAACCACAAAATTCATTGCGAATTCAGGTAGCAGTCCCATTCATCCCTAAATCTTTTTATTTGAGAAGGTAATGATTGTATTCCCAAAACAGCACAAGGGGAGTGGCTGTAAATTTTTGTACATGTGAGCAAAAAACAATACTATGACCCTCTTCTAAACCTAGAGAGACTCTATGAAGTCTAATAAAGCTTCTATCTTGTTAGCATATTTCAATTTAAATCAAGAAAGAAACAACAAAAGACAATCTAGCTTAATCCTCAGTAACGGTTGGTGCTTCTCTTCAAAACACCTGGAGTTCCTTTCTCCCAAACCACCCACCAGATACAAGAAGGAACAGCATTCCACCAGTTATTTCTTACTTTGTCTAGTCCATACTTATACCGACATCGCAACAGATCATGTGTAGTCCCAAGCATGGACCATTTGATACCCACAAAATTCAGAAATAGCTGTCTTCGATGATCTGTGAAAGGACAGTGTAAAAAGAGATGATCAAGAGTTTCTGCTTGACCACCGCATAAATAACATCTGTTGCATAAAGAGATTTCTGGAGGTTGTCTACTGTCAGGCTTGATTCTTTGGCCCAAATCCATGAGAAAAACACTGCTTTGTAAGGTGTTTTTGACTTCCAGATGTGGAATTTCCAGGGCAATGGCTTAATAGGTTGGAGTTGCTCTTCATTGGATACAATTCTGTAGCAAGATTTGAATTCTTCTTTGTTGCCGTGAGAAATATTGGAAAAGAAGATTATTGAATTGTGTATCCACATTATTCCAGAAAGACCCTATTTATAAACACTATAATACAATCCTTTACCAAGTCAGATACTATTGACTTTTTTATTTCCTACTACTATTTCTAATCCTATTCCTTTTCAAAGTAGGATTGTAGATACCTATTTCTATTCTACATAGAATTGTATATACCTATTCCTATTCTCATGCTCCCCCTCAAGCTGGTGCATATAAGTCATATGTACCTAGCTTGTTATAAATGTAATTAATATGAGGACTGATGAGGGGCTTAGTGAAATATATGCAAGTTGATCACTTGACTTCACAAAATTGACAATCAATCTCAACGTGCTTAGTCTTCTCATGAAATACTGGATTTGATGTATAATGCCAATCAATCTCAATGTGCTTGAGATATATTTTGATCTGTCACGGTTGCCAGACCCTGAAAATTATAGCTGAAATCATCTTGGTTCTATCCTGGTAATACATATGCATCAAACTTTTTTTTTTTTGATTTGCACCAGGTGTCCAAGTATCTTTGAGCCCGACTAATCCCGGGGGTGCACAGGCCTCGGCAAGGAGTTTTCCGCAAGTGCACCACAGTTAATTCATGTTTTACCCAGTCCGATGGCCCTCAAAAATTGTCTGCACCCAATGGGTTTCGAACTTGAGACCTTGAAAGGGAGCAAACCTCAAGGCTCAAGTCAATTGCCACCAAATCAACCCCTAAGGGTTTACATATGCATCAAACTTAGAAGTAATAAATTTCTGAATTGCAGTGTTGAACTTCCCAAACCATGTTTAGAAGACTATTTCATACGATAGAATGACTTACACAATCGATATACAAGGTTCCTAGATTCTTTCTCGAGATCATCACGGATAAAAGCATTTTTAATTTTGAACTGATTAAAAGGTCTTTTTTATTTGCCTTGGTGATGGATGAGCTGACGCGATCTATCCAGGACGAAGTCCCGTGGTGTATGTTGTTTGCAGATGACATAGTACTGATTGATGAGACCCGGACCAAAGTTAATGATAGATTGGAGGTTTGGAGACACGCTTTGGAGACCAAAGGATTCAAACTGAGCAGGACCAAAACAGAATACTTGGAGTGCAAATTCAGTGTTGCGAGGGATGAAGCACACATTGATGTGAGACTTGTGGCTCACCTTATCCCCAAGAAGGAAAGCTTTAAGTATCTGGGGTCTATCATCCAGAGCAGTCGGGATATCGACGATGATGTCACTCATCGTATTGGGGCGGCTTGGACAAAGTGGAGGTTGGCCTCTGGAGTATTGTGTGATAAGAAGATACCACCTAAACTCAAAGATAAGTTCTACAGAATGATGGTTAGACCATCTTTGTTGTATGGAGTGGAGTGTTGGCCAATAAAAAATGTACATGTTCAGAAGATGCAGGTCGCAGGAATGAGGATGTTAAGATGGATATGTGGTCACACCAGGAGTGATAAGATTAGGAACGAGGTCATTCGGGAGAAGCTAGAAGTGGCCCCTGTAGCTGACAAGATGAGGGAAGCAAGACTGCGATGGTTTGGACATGTGCAAAGAAGGAGTACCGATGCCCCTGTTAGAAGGTGTGAGAGGCTAGATTTGGGAGCTACAAGAAGGGGTAGAGGTAGACCAAAGAAGTATTGGGGGGGAGGTGATTAGATATGATATGGTGAAACTTGATCTCACCAAGGACATGACCTTAGACAGGAAGGAGTGGAGGTCGAGAATTAGAGTAGCAGGCTAATAGGGTAGATAGGAAAGAGTGGTAATTGTCTGCCTTTATATGTTATTTATCTGCCTTTTTATATGTTACTATCCTGTATCTACGTATTACCATGTGTTCTTCTCTTTCTCTTTCTTGCCTATTTATCATATCTAGCTTATTCTGCTGATGGGTTTTTGTGACGAGGGTTTTCAGGAAACAGCCTCTCTACTTGTGTGGTAGTGGTAAGGTCTGTGTACATCTTACCCTCCCCAGACCCCACTTGTGGGATTTCACTGGGTATGTTGTTGTTGTTGTTGTAACTGATTAAAAGGTCAATATAGGATGACAATATGGATCATCTCGAAATTGCTCCAAGAAAGTCACTTTAAAACTTGTCGAAACTTGCTCATGCGCCGAATTATTAGATTTGATGGTTGAAAGTGGTCATAAATTTTTTTTATTTGCACCAGGTGTCCGAGTCTCTTTGAGCCCCGACTAATCTTGGGGGTGCATAGGCCCTCGGCAAGGAGTTTCCCGCAAGTGCACCACGGTTAATTCAGATTTTACCCAGTCTGATGGCCCTCAGAAATTGTTTGCACCTAGTGGGTTTCGAAAGTGGTCATAAATTGAGAAATAAAATTATATGGGTAGGATCGAAATGATGACCCGACCCTACGGAAAAAGAGAATTATGTGGGTAGGGTTGGAATGATGGTATGACCCTATTGAAAAATAGAAATTATATAGGTCGGATCATATTAATGGCACGACCCTACTGCAAAAGAGAAATTGTCTGGATAGGGTCGGAATAATGGCATGACCTAACGCAAATAAGAAAGTAGTCACCGGAAAGATGGCACGGTGCCACACGAATTGAATTTGAAAAAGTAGTCACCGGAAAGATGGAACAGTGCTACACAAATCGGATATGAGAAAGTAGTCACCGAAAGATGCACGGTGCTACGCAAATTAGATATGAGAAAATAGTCACCAGAAAGATACACAGTGACCTAATTTTTTTTGCTAACATAATCATTGGCCAGTCGGGTGGCTTATATGGGTCATAGCCGCCTGCCAGCAACGGAAGTTCTTTGATTTTCTACCAGGACCGTAGAAGCTATGATACCATGTGAGAAATATTGGAAAAGAATATTATTGAATTGTGTATCTATATTATTATAGAAGACCCTATTTATAGACACCACAATACAATCCTTTACCAAGTCGGATACTATTGACTTTTTTATTTCCTACTGCTATTTATAATCCTATTCCTCTTCTAAGTAGGATTGTAGATACATATTCCTATTCTACGTAAAATTGTATATACCTATTCCTATTCGATCAGTTGCACCCTTTCCAAAGCAATTACCTAAACTTGAGGAGCAACTTAGGAAACTTTTCAACAGCTTCTGCAGTTAGCACACTTTGACATTCCCAATCGTTCATATTTCTTCTAAAGTTGAATGTCCAGGATCTATTTGCTCCAAACTTAGCTATGGTACCTTCACTGCATGTCACCACGGAACAAATAGGGAAACAATCTTCTCGGGACCATGGCTAATCCAATCATCATGCAGGAAAAAATTATTGCATCCATTTCCCACTTTAACACCTACGAGCTGCTTAAATTCAGGCCAGGGATTTCTAATGCTCTTCCAGACTGGTACTCCATGTGGCTTTTAAGAAGATTGGTACACCAACTACCTTTGATACCATACTTGACCCTAACAACTCCATTCCACAGTGCTTCCACTTCTAGATTGAATCTCCATAACCACTTCATTAGCAAACTTTTATTGTGCATTCTTAGAATTCTAGTCCCTAGTCCCCCATATCTTATGTTTAAACATTATTTTCCATTTAATAAGGTTGGAAAGACCTTTTCTCTTTGTTACCATGCCATAAGAATGGCCTCCTTATTTTGTAAAATCTATGTTCAATCTTCACAGGTGGTGAGAATGAGCTTTGAAGAAAAAAAGAAGAATTGGTAGAAATTCTCATAAGTGAAGCAAAACCCAATATCTCAACCGCCTGCTATATTTCAAAAAATTACGGATTGGCTGAAAGACTGTTCTAAGCTTATAATATAAGTATGCATTGAGTTCAGCACAGTGTTTACCAAGGTCAATCTTCCTCCCAGTGATATAAACTTTTTTCTTCCAGCAAGCTAGTCTTCTTTCAATTCTTCAAAATTGTAATGACCATCATAGTTGTTTTGAGTCTTCTGAGATGATTTCTCTATTTTGACCCTTCCCGTAGTCATTTATGAGTTGCGAGGATGGATGACACGATTTTTAAGGTAATCGCATGTGTTTCGAGGAATATTTCAGTTACGAAAGTTAGCTTTTTGGGAAGTTCAATCAAAGTCAACATTTTGGGTTGATGAGGTCGAAGTCAAGTTTTGATAGATCTGTTAGGTACGGAGGGTGATTTGTGACTTGGAAGTGATTTAGGTCATTGGATAGATTCTAGTATTTTAGAAAGTTTAGAGTAGACCATGATCAACATTTGGTCAAAACAACCACGGATTAGGATTTGATGATTCCTTCAGGTCCAAAATGGCCAATCTGCTTACTTGGTTTGTATCCGGGAATTTTGGATGAATTTTGAAGGTCAGTTCCAAGATTTTGAGAGTGTTATAAGGTTGTTGGTGCATCTGGTGTCTAATGCAATCGTACCTGCGCAATTCTTTCTGCACTGGCGAAGGCGTCGGTTTGCTGCTGCGAGGTCATCAGGGTCAGGAGATGTTGCTCCTGCAGACTCCCATCTAAATCAGCAATGTAGCACCAGTGGAACTCTTCTGCTCTTATGCGATGGCGTCTGATTCTGCGGAGCTGAAAGCGCCAAGTGGAACCCACTTTTGGGCATTTGTTCCACCTTTGCAAGCTTGCAGAAGCAGGAAATTCTCCACTTCTACTCAAATCCCGGACTATTCGACGTTCCAGAGTTTGGGGTTTTGGGGTATTCTAGAGGGGTTTTACTCGATTTATTCGTGGTGTAATATTCAACCTTCTACAACAACAACAACGAAATACGCAGTGGGATCCCACAAGTGGGGTCTGGGGAGGGTAGAATGTACGCAGACCTTACCACTACCTCATAGAAGTAGAGCGGTTGTTTCCTGGGAATCCTCGTCTCAACAACCCATAATATTCAACCTTCTACTTACGAATTTTCTGCTATTCCATTGTTCTGATCATGATTTAATTGGTGCTTGAGGTTTGGGAGAACTTTTGCACTAAGTTGATAATCATGTGATTCTTGGTTTTGGAGGTCACTTAACAATCTGTTTTAGCTGATTTTTGGCGCATAAGTTTCTACCTAATGAGTAAATCAATTCTGAAATAAAATTCCAGATTGAACTCAAGGCTCAGGGTTGACTTCTTGACTCAATTTCAAGCCAACCTTTTCCATAGCAATTTGGGTGTCTATGGACTCATATGCCCATGTAGATTACATATTTGACTAGATTGGATCATTCAGAGGCATTTCAGAAGGACAAGTCCCTAACCTGACCCTATAAGCTTCAATTAAAGTAAGTTGAGGCTTTCTTGATTCTTATGAAGTGTTTGTATTAATAGGCTGAATTAAAGGATAGGTCCCATATAAATGAGACGACAACCATTTATGCATATATTAGTGCCAGGTTATGTGTAAAATGATGATTATCTTCTTGCTTGATGAATCATGTGATTACGTGAGCATGATTTGTGGCACATTGACTTGGCTTGATGGTTATGTTGCTCACTTGATATAGATGAATTAATTTTGGCTGAATGCCCATATATGAATTGCTTACTTGATTATTCTTTCACTTCCTTACCCTCATTGTTAAACGATTTAGAGTTGATTATGATTGTCTGTACTGAGGGTTGAATCCAGTGAAAGATTTGTTTGTGTTGGCATTACATCTCATGCATCCAATTTATAAGGTCACCCAGGATATTCACAGTATATGGGGTTTATCCGGTACAGGGTGTTGCATCCAGGGCATTTCATTAGTGTTGTCCGGTGTAGGATGTGTATATGGACCTCATGAGTCCCCAATGGGGCCTGTCTTTCTGACGAGGGGTGAGTTACTTGATTCCGCTGTACTGAATTCTAGCTCTATTTTAGATTTATTGTTTTTTCTTATTTTCAGACTTCTTGTGGTATTCAGACCTATATTATCGGATCCTAGTCGCTGTTGTACTTGTGTCACTAGTTCTTAGGAGTTGTACTTATTATCGTTTATCTTTGGGTTATGATTCAGATTTCAGACTTATGACTGTTTTACCTTATTTTCTGCATATTTTCACTTTTCGCTCATCTTAATGGTTAATAATGAATGGAACTCACCTATGGGGAAGGGTAGGTTCCCTCATAGCCTATTAGGTTTTTGGATCGTGACAAACATTTTGCCATATGCTTTCCCCATCACCATTGTTGTCATCATCTTCATCTTTTCTCGGATATCATAAAAGAGAAACCTTCTCAAACATCTTTTCATCAATCCTTTAATAGATGAGCCTGAATTTTTCCTATTCATCTCCTCATGACCCAATATCATTCACGACCTCTCTAGTCAAGATTCGTTGCAGCACCTAAGTTCTTAGTAGTATACTTCTAACATGCATCAATTATTCTAGTACATGTATCATGATTTAGTTCTAAGCATTTCCTATTCCTAGTTCATGAATAAAAGCACACATGCATCTTAGCATTAGTTTCATAATACATGAACTAGGTAAATTCATGTACTTGGCATGAATCTAGTTTACTTTTTCAACAGGTCGAGGACTTTACATCAATTAGACAATTGCAACTGAAACCACACAGATAAATATGTTTGCATTGATTGATCGACTTTAATATCATAATGCTCCACAAGGACCTCGAGCGAAATCTCCCAAACGGATTCAGAATGGTATCTCCATGAAGGTCGACGAGGACTTTACATGTATACGTTTTGTTCACTTTTCAGAGTAAAATAAAAAGGAATCCAGGTTATTGAAAGATGTAGCACATACCCAAAGCTTCACACAGGCATCCATTACAACTGGAACCAAGCATACAAATATGGTTATTGCTGATTCATCAACTTCAATACCATAATGCTCCACAAGGATCTCGAGCAGTGTCTTCCAACCGGATTCAGAATGATACCTGATCAGATTCACCACATTATCCAACATGACAAAGCACTGGAAAGGTAGCTTCCATTACTTCTGAGAAGTGGGAAATGCTGACAACTTCCAAAGATACAAATACATAGCCAGAAGATAGAAATGAATAGGAAAAATATAAGACTAAAACTAAGATTGACACCACTAAAATTCTAGGGAATGAGAATAATAATTTTACATCTAGAC
Organism: Solanum rostratum; assembly: GCA_029948455.1. Taxonomy (NCBI): domain Eukaryota; kingdom Viridiplantae; phylum Streptophyta; class Magnoliopsida; order Solanales; family Solanaceae; genus Solanum; species Solanum rostratum. The sequence goes on along the minus strand of CM057047.1, from coordinate 47,693,590 downwards.
TTTGCACCTCGTTCTAGTTGAAGTACTTGTACAATAGAAATTTCAAATTTAATGCTTGAGGAAAGCCCAAAAAGAGGTGTAGGTTACTTAAACCCTTTGCTTCTGTAAATTGGAAAGTAATGAACCAGTTGCCTTCACTTTTATGAATTAGCTACCATGGATAGGTGCTATATTTACAGATAAGTTAATTTACAACATGCAATTTGGCCATAAGCATGAAATGGAACCAAATTTTACCCCAAAAAGATATCAGTAATCAGAATAATCACAAATGCCTTGCCAGTGTCGGAGATATTATTTAGTATCTTGTAACCAGTAAATTTGAGTAGCTTTACCTGCAGAAGTTGACAAGAAAATTTGTATCTTAGAAACACTAAGACAATTAGGAAGTACACTTTCAAAAATCCTATCCAATCCCGCAGGTAAATAACAACTAGGACTACATTTTTAAAGTTAAGATCTCTAAATCTGAATAAAAGCTTGATTTTGAAGATATGTCTATATTTAGATAATTAACTCTTTGTTTTAACAAAAACTCAATGTGTACAGGTTATGTTTATCTAACAACTTATACATATAAAATAATAATTAAATAATATATGCACATAATATTAGAGAAAATCTTAATTTAAATGGTCTTGTAAAAGTTGTTAGATGAAGCAAAAATCCTAAAGCTAGCGATAGTGGCAGTTATGTGCGGTGGTGGGTGGTATTGATGGCTGTGAGGTGGTGGCTGGTGGTGGTAGTGGTCGTAAATGATGGTTGTTTGGTGGTCACTAGTGGTGTTGTCTGGTGGTGGAGGTTCTTGGTGTGGTAGTGGCAGAAGATATGACTTTGGTTGGTGGCAGTGGTTGTGTGGTGGAGGTTGAAAGTGGAAAGTGGCATGGCTGACAGCAAAGGTGGTCGGTGGTGGTAGTGTGATGAAAGCTGTTGGCAATGCTTGTGAGTTAGTAGTGATAGAATAGTAGTAAAAGATGACAGTAGTACAATAGGCAAGGTATGATCAAGAGCGATATTAGGAAAAAATGGGATTCAAAGAAAACTTTATTTATCTTAGTCACACCAGGTCCAACCAAGTTTGTCATTTAATGTTAACCTCTTCTGCCCAATAACATAGACGATGCCAGTATATTGGCGAACAGATAAATTTTGGAGGAAGAAAGATATTGTCTGACGGGGGAGAACTTACTTTACTCTCATTGAAGTACAAAAGAATGAACAATGAGACCCCAAAGACAAAGTCCGACCATATATTAGCAAATGCCTTGCGATTTTCTAATCTCCAGTCATCCCGCAACTCTAACCTGAAATTGTAGTCGCCCAGAGACTTAACAGTATCAGAAATCAATGAAGTCATGTCAGGATCTTAAGTAAGACATGTTATAAGATGATTTCAGGAAAGGATTCCACTGAAATATTATTCACAATCAGTTTGTCCACATATGTCAACACATTAGCTCAGCAACTATGTCCTTTAGCAAAAGAGGGGCTCCAAGGATATGCTTGGCTGTAAAGAAAGACTTGACCAAAATATAATATCAACAAACAATTTGAGGAACATAGTATGGAGCGCTCTCCAGCTAATCGGCTAACTTAGCCATGTACTTACAGACAAACTGTACAAGCTAGAGTTTAAAATACAACAAAACATAAATACAATTTAAAATACAAGTTCTATTCTAACATAATGTTAAGGGGAGGAATGAACCCTCAGCATCCTTTATGAGATCTCTAACTGCAGGTTGTTTCTTTTTAGGTCCAAACAACCAGAGTTTCCCCAAGGAAACACAAAACTCAAGGTGGAGCAGGAGTAGCAGACTCTCCAAACCAATCCGTATCTGCAACGAGGCTTAAGGAAGATGAGGAACTGCAATATGATTGCAAGTGATATGCAAAGGTGCCTACAAGGTATCAAAAGATCCTCTCAACTGCCTGAAATGACAAGCACGAGGTTGATGAAGGCATACAACAACAACAACAACAACAACATACCCAGTAGAATCCCACAAGTGGGGTTTGGGGAGGGTAAGATATACGCAGCCTTACCACTACCACATAGAGGTAGAGAGGTTGTTTCCTGGGAACCCTCGTCACAAAAACCCATCAGCAGAATAAGCTAGGTATGATAAACAGGCAAGAAAGAGAAAGAGAAAGTGGATGGGGGTTGATGAAGGCATCATGAATGCAAATTGGAGTCAGGCCGTGAAAGAAAGATATATAGAACCCATCCATTTTATGATAAAAGGAACTATTTCAGGCAAAGGAGGATGTCAATCAAACTTACTATGAGTGAGAGTTTGGACAGGTTTAGCTGGGCCAACTTAACCACTTAAGGATATCAGTAACGTATTTGCAATGAAAGTTGAATAATGACTTAATGCTAAGTGTAACAAAGCATACTCAAGTCTTCTATAAAAAATTTGGATTGAATTAATGAGATAAAGTTAGAAATCATCTGCTTGGATGAACCAAAAAGCAAAAAGTGCCAGGTCATCACATAGAATCAAGATCAGCGCCTTCATGAAAGATAAACAAGTTGCAGTCACGAGATTGTTTGGTTGAGGAAAAAAGTTCCAAGACATTAAAATCACGCATGAGGTGAATGTTAAAAATTTAAGAGGATTGGAACTCTTAAATTGCCTTAGAAAAGCATCAACTCACAACTTTTCATGACAAAAAATATAGGGCAAAGGGTGTGGAATCCAGTTTTTCAGAGGGTTGAGAAGAGGTTAGCTACATGGTGGAAAGATATTTGTCCAAAAGAGGGAAGAAAGTGCTATTAAGAGCACCTTATTGAGCATTCCCATTTTTTCTATGTGTTTGCTTCATGCTCCAGCTTCGGTCACAAGTAAGTTGGAAAAGATTCAAAGAGAACTTATTTGAGATGCAGCGAATAGGGCAAAGAAGTTCCATTTTGTGTGGTGGGAGACTGTCAAATCTCCTAAAAAATAGGCAGGTCTCGGTATTAAAGATTTACTGGTGTTTAACAAAGCTTTGTTGGGCAAATGGTTTTGGAGATCTAGGATGGAGGTACAAGCTTTTTGGGGAGAGGTGATAATTGATAAATATGGGGTGATGGAAGGGAGATGGAGCACTAGAAATGTCATTATGCCTTTTGGGTGCGGCTTGTGGAGGAATATAATGAAGGAATGGAATGTTCTAATGCAAAGATCTCACACAAAGCACATGAACCAATGAACTGATTTGTGACAATCAGACCACACTGCAAATTGCCTCAAATCTTGAATGAAAGAACTAATCACATCAAAGTATACTGTCATTTTATTCATATGCATTGCCAGAAATTCTGTTGACTCGACTAATCAGTTAATAGGTGTCCATACAAATCACTTCGAGGGACAAGAACAGATTATATTTAAGGCAAGATAGAAGCATACAACATATACACTCCAGCTTGAGAGGAAGATTTAAGAATGAAAATATAGATAGACTTGATGATCCCTATCCTGGTGTTTAGGTAATTAGTGAACATCTAAGGATACAATTTGTAGGTTTTCCTTTTTATGAATTGCCTGTAAACACTACTTAAACCCCTACCTTTTGAAAGATCAAATATGGAATTCATTTCCTAATCCTCTTTTTGTCAAAAGGAAGCTTGTTATCCAATTTTTCATACAGTAAAGAAATCCCAAACTAGGCAAGGGAGATATCATAGTGTAGAGGTTGCATCTGCCCAGACTTACAAAAGAATGGAAGCTTGAAATAAAAGAAATCAAATAGCATTTGCAATGTGACAATACTCTCAGTCAGCATATTTTAATCTAAGTGTAAGGACAAGAAAACCAAAGAGAACATTGGATTATTGTGTTGTTTTCTCCAATCTGATTGAAAAACATAAAATTGAGCACACATTTTTTTTTAATTGAACAGTATATTCTATTGATACCAAAAAATTTGGACAATGAAAGTTCAGGAAAAGACTATGACTATCCACTCCACTACACAATGACTAAACACTTATTCTACCTGCTCAAAACAAAATGATATGGAGAGCATAACTCCAGCATCCTATGGAACTACTGAACTAGTACGGAAAACCAGAAAAATTACAATACATTATCATTAAAAGACAACGAATTGAGCACGCCTTTTAAACCAATGCATGGCACTCTTTGAATTTATCAAATGGCTCCAATTTTCACACATCAAACAGAACTTTGTACAAAAACAACCTACCCAGTATAATTCCACAAGTGGGGTCTTGGAAGGGTAGAGTGTACGCAAACCTTATCATTACCTTGTGGAGGTAGGGGGACTGTTTCCGAAAGACCTCAGCTCAAAAACAGCAAATTCAAGTACAAAGAAAAAGAAAATGGTGTAGAAAATATAACAGCTAACAAAGAAAACAATGCAAAGCTTATCAGAAAGGAACAAGAACGACTCAATGGTGCGATCACCAAAACACATTAAGTAACAATATCGAAACACATAACATAACAAACGATGATAGCTAATATACACAAGCAAAATATAGCTAGTACAACGACAATACAAACAAGTCTACACCCTTGAAAAGCAACAACACCCTTCTATTACTGTAACACCTGGTAAAATTACCAAAATACCCCTAAAGGAGAGATGTGCGCATAACGTGTCTTCCCATGCTCCGATGGCAAATCCGACGCCGGATATGCGATCAACATGAAAAATTAAGCGGGAAAATGGTCTCGGTTGATTTTTAGAGCAACCGGATCAAAAGATAATTTTTCGATGCAAAAACGCGAACAAATGCTGGTGCGCGACAGAGGCACAACGCGCCTTCATCGCCGACCAACACTTATTTTAAAAAAAAAAATCTGCAGGATTTGGAAAACTCGTTCAGATTATTTTCGGTGAAAAATACCCTGTGCGCACCCAGTCCGCGTCGCGGACTAGCTTTCTCGAACCGGAATTTTTTTCTTTAATTTGTGAGGGGCATTCTAGACCTTTCTCAACCCCTATTAAACTCAAAATATGATCAAAATAGGTCGTTTTGAGTATAAAAAGGGTTTTAAACCCCATCCCTAAGCCATTCCAAGTTCTTGAAAGAGGCTATGGCTAAGGAGAAAAGAAGAGCGTAAATTGAGGAGTTCGAGGAGATTTCTTCGAGGTTTGATTGTCAAAAACTTCACCCCAGGTATGTAAGGCGAAACTAAAGCATGGGATTATTCTCTCATGTGTCCCATAGATGGTAATAGAGGAGTTGAGAGTCCATGAGTCCCCATACATGTTTCTTGAAATACTTTCTTGATTATTTTCTTGAAAATAATATTTATTATATGTATTTCCATATGTTGATGATCATAAACTTGTTTTCTTGAATTGAATACTTTTATGAGATATTGTATAAACCCTATATGTTAACTTTTGAAAGCATGCATGAATGAACTTAGGGATTGAGTCTAGAGCCTTGACTTGAGAATGTGGATGGTGATTGTGATATGAGCATGATGATAGCTTGATAGAACTTGATGGTCCATGAGTATTCGTAAATAAACTCTAAACATTTGTCTACTCAATTTTTCCCTAATGGTTAAACTAAGCCTTGAGCTATTGATTGAGAGTTGAGTTGATGAGATGATGAGAGTCTCTATGAGACTGATTGAGATGATGAGTGCCTCCACGAGGTTGATTGAGATGATTTGATTGAGATGGATTGTCTTATGAGAATTGACTCTTGGGAGAAGTATCGAGCACTGAAAAAGGTAAGAGTAAAGCCAACTCGCACCCATTAACTATGTTGCCAAGCGTAGGTGAGGATTAGAACCACTACATTACATTGAGGTTCCCTCTTGATGGAAATCCCTGAAACAATAGAAGACTTGTTGATAGCTGACTCCATTATGGATTATCCATAATGATTTCGATTCGCTCTCTACCTGGCAAGTACAAAATGGTCGTGGCAACACTAGCGGGATGTTGTACAATCACTGGCTCATAAGTGATTGTTGTCAGATAAGAGAAACTCCAAGAAAGTTTCCACATTGAGTACTCTGAGTCGAGATGAGATGAGATGAGTTGTATTGAGTTCCATTGAGTTGAGTCTGAGTTGATTGATGAGGTTTAATTGGTTGATGGGTCACTTGTCTACTCTTTATTCTTGCTTTAGATAGACATTTGACATTCTGATTTGGTTATTATTTTGAGTTGATGTTGTTTCCATATTATTCTACTTGTTTCTGTTACATTCAACTATTTTACATATCGTACATTCCACGTACTGACGCCACTCGGCGCTGCATCGTTTCATGATGCGGATACAGGAATTAGAGATCGTCAACAGGCGCATCATTGAAGATCTATCGCAGTTAGCAAAGTTGGTGAGTCTCCTTTACTTTGGAAGACCATTATTTACTGAGGGAAGCGAGACTGTGTTGGTTTGGACATGTGTAGAGAAGGAGTATCGATGCTCCTGATAGGAGGTGCGAGAGGCTGGATTTAAGGGATACACGGAGGGGTAGAGGCAGGCCGAAGAAGTATTGGGGGGAGGTGATCATACAAAATATGGCAAAACTTCACCTCGCCAAGGACATGGCCTTAGATAGAAAAGAGTGAAGGTTGCGTATTAGAGCAGATGGCTAATAGGTTAGTAGGGGTAGGTCGATATATGACTTGGTCATAGTAAGATAGTAGGAGTAGTATGTCTTTACATTGTATGTTGCCATTATATTTGTTTACTTTTAGCGTAGTTACATTACTTTATATCTTGTGTTGTCATTTTCCATTTTGTTATGTTAAATTTGTCGTATTTGTATACTATCATGTGCTTTTCCTGTCCTTCCCTTTTCTATATCTAGTTTATTCTGCTTTTGGATTTTTGAGACGAGGGTTCCCAGGAAACAACCTCTCTACCTCTATGAGGTAGTGGTAAGGTATGCATACATTCTATCTTCCCCAGACCCCACTTGTGGGATTCCACTAGGTATGTTATTGTTGTTGATCTAGCTATTAGATTCAGACTTTGCTTTACTATTTCTTGAGTTGAGGTAGTCATGGGTTTGTCATTGGTACCACTTGATAGTGATAGAGGCTTCATAGACTAGAGTCGAATGTTGATGTTGAGACTTGTTGAGCTAGTATCTTTCTAACTAGCCCTCTTTATTTATTATGTTATATTGAGACTAGATGAGATGTGCCATTACTTTCTTTAGTCTTCCGCTAATTGGTAGAGTTTATTGATTGAATGAATGCGATGAGGCCAAGTGGTTCGCTTTGGGGCTAGCAATAGTCTCTGAATGCCGGCCACATCTAGGGTACCCTGCTGAGGCATGACAACTACCTACTAACCTTCTACCCTAATACATGACCTCCATACCTTCGTATCTGAGATCATGTCCTCAATAAGATGAAGATGCGTCATGTCCTACCTAATCACTTCTCCCTAATACTTCTTTAGCCTACCTCGGACACTCTTTGACTTCTCTATATCCAACCACTCGCACGTCCTTACTGGGGCATCCTCATATCTTCTCTACACATGCCCAAACCATCTCAGTCTTCCCTCCTTCATCTTGTCGACCACAAACCCGCTCCCACTTTGTCCCAAATATCTTTATTCTTGATCCAATCACTTCTAGTATATCCACACATCCATCTCAATATTCTAATTTCTACCACACGCATTTTCTGAATGTGAAATTTCTTGACCAGACATTATTCCGCCCCATACAATAAAGCCGGTCTAACCACCACTCAATAAAACTTGGATAAACAAAAAGTAGCAAGGGAAAACAGAATTAGAAGGAGTTTGCCGAACATAGGAATAGATCAATTGAATGAAAAATTGGCAATATCATTAGAAGACTGAAAAGAGTCAAAGACAATCTGGAGTGTTTGCCGAATTGATACACCTTACGAATATTATTTGAAAAGAAGAACTACAAGAAATGATCCTTTATTGATTATTATCAGCATGAAAATTTGGCAAGTATTCCCCCTAAATGGTTGTGCTGATGTGATGAAGAGGTGTTGCTAAATAATGCAAGAGGAGATGAGTTCTTGGCAATACAAAGAGAATAGAGAGCATCTGAGTTTCTATGGTGCACAACACTTGATTTATCTTCTTCTCCTTGACCAAAAAAACCATTATCAGTAAATTTATTAAAAAAATCATTATTCCAAGAGAAGAGGGTAATTCTATAGGAAAAGCCCCTTAGATGTCAGAATAAATTTGAGGATTACGGAGGTCTAACAAAAAGAAAAGACAGCATTTCAGTAGAGGAGGAGGAAGAAGGATATACCATTGGTTCTGATATCAAGTTGAAAAGAATAATATAAAAGCACTCTCAAGCCAATATATTGAGTTACACATGACTTTTACATGAATCATCCAAGCAGTAAATCAGTAAATACAATAAAAATAAATATATTGTAAAATAACAAATATAATTTATTAATACATTTATCAGCTCAAATAAGAGAACACACAAAGTGGCATATGTCTTCTGCAGACCCCTTTTTTTTCCTTTTTACACAAGGAATTTGGTTGCTCAAGACAAGATTAGCCAATATGAGTGCAAAAACTTGTTTTCCTTCAAAAATCAGTTGCTTCCTTCATACCAAGTCTTTTAACATCAGATGGATAAGTAGGTGAATAACGGAAAGTAAGACAAGTTTGTGAAGACAAGTTGCGAACTAAATTTCTCACAACACTACTGATAAACATAATTAGAACAGGCATCGGCTGTGGTAAAACTTACGCTTTGTGTCGTAGCTCAAGATACAGCTCTTTTTCAGACAAAGGTGGAGATTTACCAATCTCGACCTCAAGCCGATAGCGTGCTTGCTCAGTCTTCAGTTCCTTTACCATTTCAAGCTTTTGGTTTCTTCTGACATCAAGCATCTGTGCTGCTAAAGGTACAGTCTTAACATATCTGACCATGACAAATAAGACAGTCAACACAAAGCTTAAATGGGTGTTCCTTTCACACTAGCAACCAGCAGCAGGAAATGTACCTGGATAGGAAATAAGCAAGCAAGAGGTGCAATATTTCCTTAGAACTATATCATTGTTTGGTCTTTACTCATCCAAAAAGTAAAATGTTCTCAAAGATTTAGAAGTCAGCCATGGTAGTTCAGGGATGTATGTTCACAATATCAAGAAATAAGCTCGAATAGCTGTATTACTAGTCTACTGTCCACAAAGAATTGTCGCACTGTGACGCAGAAAACAAGAAAGAAAATTTCTTCAAGTAGTTTTGATTAGGAAAATGACATTGAGAGTTGAGTAGGCTTAGAACCATTGGAACAGGTAATATATGAAGTCGAGCAGACCTCCCTCCCTTTTGAGGGGATAATTGTTAGCATGATGGAAATATCATAGAATATCTTATGTAATCTACATTTAGTGTAGAATATTGTGTAGCATTAGTTGTAGAATAAATGCAAGAGATATTCTAGATGCTATATTTAGAGTTGAATATTATGTAACATTAGTTGTAGAATACGTGAAAGAAACGCTACATTTAGTGTAGAATATTTTGTAACATTAGTGTAGAATTCTAGATGTGCTTTCATGGTCATCTTTTGGAAGCAACTCGTACTTTATTGATTGAGTGTAAAAATGGTCATCTTTTGGATGTAACTCGTACTTTATTGATTGAGTCCTCTGTCCCATCTAAATACTAGATTGAAGCTTTATCTACTATTGTCTATTTCATTACTAGGCTGCAATCTAAATTGTTAAACCTTGACTCTCCATATTCTCGTCTTTATCACTACTATCCAAGCTATGATAATTTTCATACATTTGATTGTGTTTGTTTTGTGCATCTTCCTCCTTCTCAACATAATAAAGTTTCCATTCAATCTCCTAAGTGTGCTTTCATGGATTATAATACTTCACAAAAAGGTTTTATATGCTATGACCCAAGTTCTAACAAATTTCGTGTTTCCAGAAATGTCGTTTTTTTCAGAAGCAGTATTTCTTTCCTACTCATGTTGAGTCATCTTTTATTCCTCTTCTTCCTATTTTTGAAGATTTGTTTTCTTCTTCTAAGCAGTTCAAACCTGGATTTTTATATGAACGATGTCGCCCAACTTTACCTCATCCTAAAATTGATCCACCACCTGAGACTACTCCTCAACTAGAATCAGTGATTTCTTCAAGTCCTACTCCTTTTGAGCCTCTTCGGCGATCTACCAGAGTATCTTATACTCTTAACTGGTATGGTTTCTCTTCTATATTATCCATCATCCCTATTCCAACAGGTCACCCACAAGCCTCCAAGCTTGAAAGTTGGCAGGAAGAAATTAAGGAAGAACTTTTGGCACTTAAAGAAAATAACACGGAACATTGTTTCTTGTCCTTCAAACATCCATCCAATCAGATATAAATGGGTTTATTCAGTTTAACTTCATTCTAATGGAACTTTGATCTATACAAAGCTCGATTGGTGGTCCTTGGTGACAAACATAACAAACAAGAGTATGGTATGAACTATGAGGAAATTTTTGTACGAGAAGCAAAAATGACTACAATGCGAACTATTATTGCCATTGTTGCATCAGAAAATTGGCCCCTTCATCAAATGAATGTAAAAGAAATGTTTTTCTCCATGATGATCTTAAACAAGATATTTATATGAAACCTCCACCTGGTTTGTTTTCATCACCAGATGTTTGCAAGTTGAAGTTGTCTTTGTATGAATTAAAAACAAGCTCCTCGAGCTTAGTTTGACAAGTTTCGGTCTACTTTGCTTCACTTCTCTTTGAACAGAGTAAATATGACTCATCTTTATTTCTTCGAAAAACATTTAATGGTTGTGTTCTTCTTTTGGTATATGTAGATAACATTATTATCACAAGAACTGATTCTTCATTAATTTTTAATCGCCAACAACAGCTCAAGGATTCTTTTCACATGGAAGATCTTGATACTCTTACATATTTTTTGGGGTTGGAAGTTCATCATGATTCTTTAGGTGTGGTCTTAAACCAACACAAATATACTCGGGACTTAATTGCTTTGGTTCGTCTTCAAGAATCTTCCTCTCTAGATACTCCATTGGAATTGAACGTGAAGTATCATTGTTATGAAGGAGATCTTTTTCCTGATCCAACTTTGTTTTGACAATTAGTTAGGAGCCTAAATTATCTTACTATTACTCAAAGTGATCTTTCTTTTGCAGTTCAACAAGTCAGTCAATTTATACAAGCACCTCGTCATCTACATTTAGTGGTTGTTCATCGCATCATTGGATAGCTCTTTGGAACATCTATTTGTGGATTACTCTTTACTAGTGGTTCTTTTTTTTTTATTTGCACGGGGTGTCCGAGTCTCTTCGAGCCCCGACTAATCCCGGAGGTGCACAGGCCCTCAGCAAGGAGTTTCCCGCAAGTGCACCACGAGTAATTTAGGTTTTACCCAGTCCGATGGCCCTCAGAAATTATTTGCACCCAGTGGGTTTCGAACTTGAGACCTTGAAAGGGAGCAAACCTCAAGGCTCACTGTCCCGATACTCGCCGCTCCATCACAGGCTGGTGCATGTTTCTGGGAGATTCCTTGATATATTGGAAGAGCAAGAAGCAAATTCCTGTTCCAAAATCTTCATCAGGGTTTAAGTATTGAGCATCATCTACAGCTTGCTCCAAGATTACTTGGCTTCGTGGTTTATTAAAACAAAAACTGAATTTCCTCAATTTAGTCCTACTTTTCTTCACGCTGACAACACAAGTGCTATACAGATTTCTACAAACCTGGTTTATCATGAAAGAACCAACCATATTGAAGTGGATTGTCATTCTATTAGAGATGCTATAGATGAAAGAATTATAAACCTTCCACATGCATCTAGTGATCTTTAGATAGCTAACATGTTTACAAAATCAATGGCACGACAACATCATCGATTTCTAGTAGGCAAATTGATGCCTTTTGATTTACCGGCATCAATTTGAGGGGGGATGTTAGCATGATAGAAAGATCATAAAATATCTTGTATGATCTACATTTAGTATAGAATATTCTGTAGTATTAGTTGTAGAATATATACAAGAGATATTCTAGATGCTACATTTAGTGTAGAATTTGTAGTATTAATTGAACAATATTATGCACATTAATTTGTAGGATTTACATTAAGGGTAGAATATTTTCCCTTGTATACAAATACTGATGTACTCTTATGTATTTGACTCAATGAATTGAGATAAACATTCCCTAGTTTCTCTCGTGTTTTCTCTATTCTTGACAATAATGATGGAGTAAGCAAAGCTTACAACAAAAGCTCACAAAAAAGAGCATCAGGTCATTCATCAAGCTGGCAGAATGAGAATTACAAACTTAATACAACAACACCTCAATCCCAAACAGCCACATGAATCCTCATTGACCAAGCTGCTCCAATTAAGTTCATCTTAGAAAATATAATAATAGTAATAACAATAACCGAAAAGGGTTGAAAAAGCCATTAACATATTGAAAATGGTTTTAAAATACTCTCTTTCCACCTATTGGATCAAAATTGCCCTTAACGTTTTCTTTAGGTTTAAAAATGTCCTCTTTTAACAGAATTATGACATGGCTCAGTAGGTCTTCTAATTAAACAAGTGGCATTAGTTTATTGGTCTACATGCATTTTAACCCCACACATAAAACCCGACCCATCCATAATGAACCCAACCAGCAATCACCAAAATAATCTAACCTGACAATTCCTTTTCAAGCCTAACACTAAAGTTAGAGTTGGAAGGGAGAGATATGGTACTTTTCTAGAAAGAGGACTATAGTGGTCATGGAACTCTTCAATCTTTGTTTGTTCTCCAGTATGTTTTAATATGCTTGAATCCTGATTGCAGTATACAAGAAGTGTGGTCTCCCTAAGGATGGAACCTGACCTTCAGAATGTTCTTGAATAATTGGGAAGTAACATGGGTATCAGAACTTCTGAATTTGATAGGAAACTTTCCAGGTACTAACTTGGAACCGGACAATCTCATTTAGGGGCACCACAATGATGGAGTTTTTACTGTTACAGGGTATACAAGAGGAGTCTGAGTTAAGCTGCAGGCAGATCAATAGGACCGTGGATTGCTATTTGGTAGAGTGTGGCTCCTACAAAACTGAAATTCTTCACTTGGTTGGTAGCGAGGAAAGCATGTTTGACAATGAGGCATTACAAAAGAGGGTGATCAACATAGCATCTAGGTGCCTTCTATGCAAGGAGGCGCTGGAAACCAACAAGCACCTCTTCCTGCACTGTAAAGTAGCAGCACAAATATGGGCCTTGTTCACTAACATTGCTGGAGTTTATTGGATCATGCCTGAACATACTGCTCATTTGCTTAGCTGTTGGATCAAGAGAGGAGGAAACAAGAGCCAGAAAAGATGGTGGAGGACAGTTCCAGCTTGCATCTGGTGGAACATTTGGAAGGAGAGGAACCAGAGGATCCTTGAAGGAAAAGAATGCACTATACAGAAGATTAAGTGGAAAGTTATTACTTCACTACGTTTTTGGTGTAAAGAAGTGAACATAGAAGAGGAAATCCAATTAGTCGATTTCATAGGCTCTTTGTAAGTATCTTTTATTTACTTACCATAAACTTTTTTTGGAGGTGGCCAGCATTGCTCTTAATGCTGAAGAATACAACTTACCAGTTTCAAAAAAATTAAAAATGATAATAAAAATTAGTGGTAGTAGTAGTAGTAGTACTAGAAGTTTTCTATATTTTCTACAAGTAAATAAATCTCAGATAGGACTTAAAGACTCCTAGAAAACATAAAAACTTAAGTACACATATTAATGTGACTAAAATAAAGTCCAAATATATGAATCATATACAGAACTTCTTTTTCCATTGTCTGCTACTTTTTGCTAGGTCTCCATTGATTCCAACAAATTATAGGTCTTTTGACGTATGTGATTTATGGTCTACCTTGTCTCCTTTTTAACACATTCACTCGTGGTTTCACACCTTTAGCCCAGTGAATTTGGAGGACAACAAGGACGTGAAAAAAATCATCTCTCAGGCAACTTTCTTTCAGTTTATCCTCAATTTGTGCTACTTGCAGCTTCTGCCAGATGTAGTCATTTCTAATCTTGTATGCTCACATGTCCATCTTTGCATGCACATTTAACAACACTCATCTTGTGAATATTACACTAATATCTAACATTCACTCCCATATGTGTTACTAGTTTTATGCTGGTTGTCAACATATCCCAACCCTCCTCCTTTATCCGAGCTTGGAAACGACGAAAACTCACACAAACTCAATAAACTAAATAAATGGAAAAGGCAGAAGTTATCAGATCGTGTAGTTTAGAATTAGGTAAGTTTTACAGATTGGTGGTTAGACCATCGTTGCTATGGGTGGATTGCTCACCAGTTAAAAACTCACATGTCCAAAAGGTACAGGTTGCGGAGATGAGGATGTTGAGATGGATGTGTGGATAAGATTAGGAATGAGACTATTCCGAAGAAGTTAGGGGTGGCCTCTGTGGCGGACAAGATGAGGAAAGCGAGACTGCGATGGTTTGGGCATGTGCAGAGAAGGAGTGTCAACGCTTCTGTTAGAAGGTGCAAGAGGTTGGATTTAGGGGTTACGCGAAGGGATAGAGGTAGACCGAAAAAGTATTGGGAAGAGGTTATTAGACAGAATATAGCGAATAAGCTTAGATAGAGAGGAGTGGAGGTCGCGTATTAGGGTAAAAGGTTAATAGGCTAGTAGGGATAGGATGATGTCTGGCCTTGTGATATAGTTGGTTAGTCAGATTAGTCGTGTCTATCTTGTATTGTTATTGTCCATCTTATATTTGTTACTTCTATTGTATTTATATATTATTATTTGCTTTCCACTTTAGTCATTTTTTTCCTCATATCTAGTATCTTCTACTTTTGGGACTTGATATTTTTGAGACGAGGGTCTTCCGGAAACAATCTCTCTATCTCTATGAGGTAGTGGTAAGATCTGCTATATTTTACTCTCCCCAGACCCTAATTGTGGGATTCCACTGGGTATGTTGTTGTTGTTGTTATTTGTAGTTTAGAATTAGGCTTTGTGTTTGTAATAGCATCTGGAAAAGCAAAAAGGACTAGTATTAATTGGAAGATGGAAAAGGAAGACTGGTACATACGAATAGAGATATGGAGACAGAATTCATTTGTATAACAATTTAAATATTCAACTAGCTTCCCTTACCTTCTATCTGACGATATCTACCAAACAAAATACTACTACACCAAATCAACCAGCACAGTTTTCTTTTTGAGAAAATAAACCAGCACAATATTCATTCTGATAATGATACTATGCATTCCAGCTGGGAATACCCCAAAAAAGACCAATTATGAAATCTTGTTACATAAATCCTATATAAGAGCTAACTTATGCTACATTGACAGTCAAATGCTGCGATGAAGAACAAGGATTTACGCTTTCTGTGAGACATTTGTAAGGGCATGTATATAAAATATCTTAGATTTGACAGAAACTGATGATGCAACATTTTCGCCATGCACTTGTTTCCATTGGACTTCTAGAGTTTGAACAATTTAAATGATGTGTTATGGTGCTATTAGATTCCACTGTAGATCCTTGGGAAATGGTAACACCTCCTTGGCACACTAAATCAATCATTTATATAACAGAGAATGGTTCAGTTACCTACAGAGGTTCCGGTGCTCACTATCAATATCAGATCTTACCAAAAGAAATGTAGGAAAACATTTGATAGTAAAACAAAGTTAGGTACATAAGATCAAACATCAATCACTTCAAAAATGTAACCAAAAGGCATATAAATGAATCCAAGGAGAAGTTACCTGTCAAGAAAAGGCATAAGAACATAGTCATGAACTACAAAATCCAAAGCCCATGGGACAATTATCAGCAACGCCAAGAACTTAGCCTGCAACAGGAAGAGAACAATGGCTCCTAATAAAAAGCTTTAAGAGTACATTCCAGATGCAAGTTTTGGCAATTCTAAGCGCTCAACAACAACAACCACCATAATATCCAGTGAATTATAGGTGCTCAGAACATAGCGATATGAAATGTGTTAGATGTTTCTACACTCAGAATCTTTAGAATAAGTCCAGCTCCTCAATTTTGTTACCTCCAGTTTGGCAGCATTAGCTATTACATAAACCCTTCTTGAGGTATTGAAAATACTCGGTAACCATATGTTCAGTGTACCAGACAGTGAATTGCAAGGAGCTTTTGCATATGCAATTCTTGGACCTAACTGTTCTACATTGTTATAGGTTTTTTGCAAAACTCACCTAAGCTAATGTGCTTATATGTTGACATGAAGTTGAACTATATATACACTAAAGATTATGGACTATATGGACTAATTTGAGGGGGGAATCAAGATGAGAATGTGAACAAATGCACTTACAGAATTAAATGAAGCATACTGAAAAATACGATCTTCATATAGCATATCATCTTCTTCCCTGCCAAGTACCATATCCCTCACGGATTTAACCAAACCCCTCCCAGGTATTAATTCACTAGGATCTTCCAGCATGTTATCTTCAGATTCTCCAATGGAGTCCTGAACCCATGATGAACCATTACCTAAATCAACATTTCTATCCACGAGCCAATCGTCCCACTTCCTGTTCTCCCCATTCTTTATATCTTCTTGTGCTTCCCTTAACTCCATGATTGCCTCGGCTCGTCTCTTCCAAGCTTCAAACTTTTCATCCTCGGATAACTCATCATCACTACCTAAACCTTCAGATTCAAGCCCATCAAGCATATCCTCATCCTTCAGTCCCATCCAGTTCCCATCATCTTCAAGAAAGAATTTTCTCCACCAGCTTTTTTTCTTTGAATGCTTCTTCTTTGCATTTGGAGTAGACCCAAAAGATTTGCTCCTCCCCCCTCTAAAGCACACCTCAGTAATAGGTTTTTTATGCAGAAATAGGGAACTAGTTTTCTTGAAAGATAGCAAATTTTGACATAAGACGATTGAAGTGCTCATTAAGGACATGTATAGCAGGCCACATTGTTCAAAGTCATAGAGCAGAAGTAAAGATGTAACTCCAAGAGACCATTGAAGCCACGATTCAAGAAGATATAGAAAATATAGGAACTAATATTGCTCTGTTATTCTTTATCTGATAAATTGAAGATGGAATTGTCAGTATTAGGGTGAATTGGAACGAAGTGAAAAGCAGCGACTAGCCTAGCGGGAGAACAATGGGGATAACGGAATTTCTTTCCTATCCTTTTTTTTTTTTTTTCTTATTTAAAATTGAGAATAGCCCCAGACATTATTTGTGGCCTATTTACATCTACTTCTATATAAATGGCAATAAGCAAAACACGTTTAGCTGCTTCTCTAACTAAGTAATTGTTCTTGTAACTTATTTTTTGTTTTATTGCAGATTGACATGTTTATTTAAGCTGACAATTGTGAGGTATTTTTATTTTATTATTTCTATTAATTATTTCTTCAGTTGTTTTAATTGTAATTTTATAATATTATCTGTAATAAATTATTTTATTTAATATGTGCAATATAAATTGAAATAAAGGTTCAGATAAGTAGGCACATCTCGATCGACATGCCAGCTTCAGCCACTGCGATTGATGTGCCTGCTTAAGCAGACAGTTTCAACTTATTTTATTTTATCGTGGTAGTTGAGCAGGCAGCTACCGATTGACGTGTCTGCTTAAATAGACAGTCGCAACGTATTTTTATTTACCGTTTCGATTGATTATTCCTCGGTTGTTTTAACTGTGATTTTACAATGGTACCCCTAATAAATCATTTTATTTTATATGTGTAATATAAATTGAAACAAAGTAAGTAATAAACATTATTTAAAAATAAAAATAACATAAAATAAAGTACAAATCACAATAATTAATAACTTAAAAATTCATAAAATATATTTAAAAAATTTATTAATATCACCTAAATTAAAATTAAAAAATTAATATATATTGAATGTTATTAACACGGACTATCATAACCAGTAGATTGATAAACAGGGATAACGAAATTTTGTTCTCTTTCCATAGATGACTTTTGCTTTTTCATCTGTACAACTGCAAAGGGAAAGGGATAAAAATGTGATCAATTATTAAAATTGGTTTTAAATATTCTCATTTCACTTATTAGATTATTTATTGGATGAAAATATCTTTGACTTATTAAAATCAATTTAAATTCTCCTCCTTTTATCTAAAAATATATTTATCAATTATTAAATATTATTTTTTTCAATTTATATAACTTATTTTTTTTAAATCGATCCCAATTTATCCTACTTCCCTAGATAAAAACAAACTTTGCTTTCTTTATCTATTCCAACTTTTTACTTTTTCATCTTTGGTTTTTCCCCACTAAACAATTCGAAATAATCTCATAAGTCATAATTGTATGTGAAATTAAGATAATCTTTACACTTTCATCCTATTATTTCAATTTTATTTTATTTAAAAGTCTTTTAGAAAATTTAATATTGTCATTCTTTGAATACATATTGGATAAATTCATTCATTTATAATTATTTATAAATTACATAATATATAAATCATACTAAACAAATTCAATATGAGAAGCTAGCATAAGAAAGCATCTCTAGGGAAATGTCTGTTTAAAACTTTGATTTCTTTATTCGTAACAAACATGATCAAATATGTTTCCCAAATAATAAAAATACTTCATTTTTAATTCTAATTAAATTAAACATGCCCTCCTTATATTTATTAGATTGTTATTTTATAAAAAGTAATTTAATTTTGTCTTCATTCTACTTAAAAATATACTATTTACCAGCCTTTTTTTTGTTTTTTCATCCGGTGTCCGCTATTCACATTGGAGGCCGACTAAATCCGGACATGCTGGGAAGTCCCACATTGGGGGATAAAGCAATCCCTAACAAAGGTGACTCCGTACCCAAGAGGACTCGAACCCGAGACTGGTTAAGGATAAAGGAGTACTTACCACTCCATCACAATACTTGTTAATATGCTCTCGCGGTCTTAAAATCTCTAACTCCCTCTGTTTCAATTTTTGTGTCATTTTTTAATTTTTTGAAAATCAAATAATTTAGTTTTGACCAAAAATATACGCATGAAATATTCAAACTTTTTAAAATGAATTTTTTGTAAAATATGTATAAAAAAATACTATAAGTCACAATAATTGACAATTTAAAATATTTAAAATAAGAACAACATACTCAATGGAATCCCACAAGTGGGGTCTGGGGAGGGTAGAATGTACGCAGACCTTATCACTACCTCATAGAAGTAGAGAAGTTGTTTTCTTGGGAACCCTCATCTCAAAAACCCATAAGCAGAATAAACTAGATATGACAAAAAGGAAAGGAAAGGAAAGGAAAAGGAACAAAAAGAGAGACTATTAACGAAAAGCACATGGCAATATGTAAATACGATAAAATTAACACATATACGACATATAATGACAACACATGATATAAAACACGACTACTCCTGCTACCTTACTATACCTCAAGGCCAGACATCCACCTAACCTTACCAACTAATTAGCCTACTACTCTAATTCGCAACCTCCACTCATTTCTATCTAAGGTCATGTCCTCAGCGAGATCCAGTTCTGTTATATCTTGTCTAATCACCTCCCCCAATACTTCTTTGGTATACCTCTACCCCTCCGTGTAACTCCCAAAACCAACCTCTCACACCTCCTAACAGGATCATCGGTACTCTATCTCTGCAAATGTCCAAACCATCATATTCTCGTTTCCCTCATCTTATCAGCCACTGGGGCCACCTCTAACTTCTCCTGAATTGTCTCATTCCTAATATTATCCCTCTTTGTGTGACCACACATCTATCTCAACATCCTCATCTTTGTGACCTGCATCTTCTGAACATGTGCATTTTTTATTAGCCAACACTCTACGCCATACAGCAAAGATAGTCTAACCACCATTCTGTAAAACTTACCTTTGAGTTTAGGTGGTATCTTCTTATCACACAATACTCAAGAGGCAAGACTCCATTTTGTCTATGCTGCCCCAATACGATGTGTGACATCATCGTCGATATCGCCACTACTCTGGATGATGGACCCCAGATGCTTAAAGCTTTGCCTCTTGGGGATAGGGTGAGTGGCAAGCCTCACATCAATGTCTGCTTCATTCCTCGCAACACTAAATCTGCACTCCAAGTATTCAATTTTGGTCCTGCTCAGTTTGGATCCTTTGGACTACAAGGCGTGTCTCCAAACCTCTGACTTATCATTAACTTTTGTCCGAGTCTCATCAATCAGTACTATGTCATCTGCAAATAGCATACACCATGACCCTCCTCTTAGATAGATCGCGTCAACCCATCCATCACTAAGGAAAATAGGAAAGGGCTCAATACAGATCCTTGATGGAGTCCCATATCAATAGGAAAATACTCTAAGTCTCCTCCCACCGTTCTTATTCGAGTTATGACTCCATCGTATATGTCCTTAATCACCCTAATATATGTCATTGGGACACCTTTCACCTCTAGACACCTCCATAGGACATCCCTAGGAACATTGTCATAGGCCTTCTCGAGATCAATGAACACCATATGAAAGTCCTTCTTTCTTTCCCTATATTTCTCCATTAATCTCAGAACAAGATGAATTGCTTCAGTAGTCAACCGCCCCGATATGAATCCAAACTGATTTTCCAAAATAGACACTACTCTTCTCACCCTCATCTCCACCTCTCTCTCCTAGACCTTCATAGTGTGACTTAACAACTTGACTTGTGATTGTTACAGTTTTGAATATCCCCTTTGTTTTTGTACAATGGAACCATTGTACTCCTCTGCGATTCATCAGACATCTTGGCAGTCTTCATAATAGCATTGAACAGTCTAGTCAACCACTCTATGACATCCTTGACCATGTTCTTCCGAAAATCTACCGGAATCTCATCGGGTCTGACCGCCCGCCCTTTCTTCATCCTACTAATAGCCCTTGTAACCTCCTCAATTCTGAACCGCCTGCAATAACCAAAATCACAATAATTTTTGAATATTTAAAATATTTAAAAGATATTTGAAAATTTTATGATAAAAAATAAACTTATTTAATCTTGAAATCGAAAAGCGTCACATAAATTGGGATGGAAGAGTTTAAAAGTTATAAACATAAATTTAACTAGGGTCTTATTACTACAATAAACTCATTTTTAAGTGGAAAAATTGCAGGACTATACACTTTAAGAGGCCAATTTATGGAGCATGTCATCATGAAAAATATTTACACTTTTAGGTTGTTTATTTTTTCATTCCTGTCACTTTCTCTTTTTAATGTGTACAAAGATACACTATTTCTCTTTTCAAAGAAAAGTTCAATTATTATATGACATTAGCAATACATTACATACTTTATCCTTTCCCAAAGTCGACTGCCATGTGAAACGTTTTTCATTTTTTAGGTTAAACTTTTTGAACATTCCAAGGAAAGGATGAACCTTCTGTATTCCATTAGCATTTTCTCCTTTCTATTCATCTTCTATTACGCCTGGAAATCCTTGTTTTGTGTCATTCTCCGTGCATTAGTTAATGTTGTTTAGTTTTATTTTAATTCTTTATTTTTTCTCTACTCTATCATTGTTCTTCGCCATGGGAGAAAAAATCCCTGTTAGAAAAAATCCGCGTTTCAATGTAGAGGCTATTTTCTTAGATAGTACACCTACAAAATAATCAAGGCCGAACGTCAATCTAATAATAATTCATTCACCAGTTCGCAAAAAGCTGGAAGACAGAGGCAGCACGGAGGTCATTGTAGTTGAGTCTTCGAATAAAAGGGGTTCCAGCGAGGATCCTTCTAATTCTTTGAAGAGAAAAGGAAAATAGAAGGTTGATTTACCACACGACAGTGATTTCAAGGATAAAATACCAATTTTGAAAAAGATATCATTTGAATCAGGGATTAAAATCTAAAAATATTAAATGCAAGGTACCATGTTTTGTGTTAGATTTCAGGTTTTGACATATAACTACTAACTTGCACTTCTATAATATCATATATAAATTTATTTATTTTTTCGTAGTCTCAGGGTGCTGCTTCTTCTAAAGATGATAATCGTCAAGACACGAAGCCTAAGAAGGGCAGGGGGAAAAGTTTGAAGAAAAGGTCAAAAGTATGTAACATTACTTTTTCTATTTTCTTTTTGTAATTTTAGTTTATATTCAGAAAGTCTGCATTTCTTTTTTGTTTAATTTATTGAGTGTAGTATTTGGTTCATGATGATTTCTTGTTTTATAATTGTTAGCTTTTGAAGTATATTGTAGTATTTGTGATTTTTTTTGTTTAATTTTGTATAATTAACTTTTTGATTTTCTTGGTTTTATTAATTTACTTTTTTGGCTAAGATATGTTAAGAAGTTTGTTTGTAGTTTGGTGCTATTGTTGGTTAAATCTTTGATGGTTTTGAATGGCATGGTTTCAACATTTACAATAGCAGATTTGGTGTTATTTTTTTTAAATTTTTTTTCTTTGAAAACTGAGCTTTGACTCTTTATTTTTTTTATTTTGTTCAAAATCATATCATTAAGATTGTTTGTAATTGGTGATGGTGTTGGTTTCATTTTGCTTAAATTATGTTTAAGAAGTCTGTCTGCAATTGTTTATAATGTTGGTTAACCATTTTTTGGTTGAATTATCTGCTTTGAATATTCGGAGTACTAATTATTAGTGTTATTAGTGATATAAACCATTGAGAACTGGGTTTGAACTTGTTGGATTTTGGGGGGGTTTATTTTATGTTAATAAGTTGGTGATACAATTAACTTTTTGGTAATTGTTGACTTTTTTTTCTAGACTATGTTAAGAAGTTTTGTTGCACTTTTTGGTCATAATGTTGGGTTACTTTTTTCATGCTTTTGAATGTCATGCTTTCAACATTTGAAAGTAGTATTTTTGGTGTTATAGGTTATCATAGGTTATGACTTTTTTATTTAAATACTTGAAATTGTTTCCTTCTTTTTGTTGGTTTAAGTTATGATCTAAACCATGTTATTAAGTTTGTTTTGTAATTGGGGATATAGTAATTTTTTGTTTATTATTGATATAAACTTTTGGAAATTGATTTTGACTTTTGTTTGTTTAATTTTTGTTTAAATTATGTTAACTAGTTATCTGCAGCTGGTGATATTGATGGTTAACCTCTTTTACTTTGAATTCTCTGTTGTTAACAGTGAAAGTAATATTGTTGGTGTTTTTTTTTGGGCTCGATCTATGTTATTAAGTTTGTTTATGTAAATGGTCATTATGTGTGGTTAGATGTGCAGAATTAACCACTTGCCAGTTTTCCCAATTATTTCTCCAAGCTTTAGAGACCCTGCTTGTTCCTTTGAATCTCTTCTTCTTATCTATTCTGATTTGTTAGAATTTGCCTCAGTACCTCACTGTCAGTCATACTGTTTGGGTTGGCCTGCTTTGTAGGTTGCTGCATCTGTTAGTTGTAAGCATTGCCACCTTGTGGTTTCTACTGAGGTGGCCCCTGGTTGTGCTGATTTCCACCCCAAGAGATGTTAGGGTGGTTCCTCCAATTTGGGTTGTAGGAATTCCCCCCTGTTGGCATTGCCCACAAAGTTTATTGCTTCTGGATTAGCTCCACAGACTTCAGCAGTGTGGTCTCTTACCCCACAAATATCATACCATCCATTTTTCTGTTGTTGTACCATATTCACTAGGGCTAGTTGTTAACCCAATGCTAGGTTGTTGAAGTGAGTGGTCATCATGTTCTGCATGGCTGACATCTGAGCCTGCAGGGCAATTATAGCATCAATCTCCAACATACTGTCCTGCTTTTGAACTACCAGTCAGATTGATCCTCCCTTCCACGCAGGATTTCCTTGTGCGATCCAGTTGAGAAGCACACACAATTCATTGTATATCTTCTCTAATGCCTGTCCACCTACCATAGAATCAAGAAGAATCTTTGTGATGGGTTCCAACCCTTCGATGAAGGTATGAACCAACACCTTGTTAGCCTAACAATGACGGGAACAATTAAATAAGAAGAGTTTTAAACCTGCCCCAAGCTTGATATAAATTTTCTCCAAACTTTTGCTTGAAGCTCAAAACCTCATTCCTGTGTTTGGCTGTCTTGCCAAATGAGAAGAATCGAGTGAGGAACTTGCGAGCAAGATCATCCCAGGAAGTGATGGAGTTGGGTGGCTCAATCTATAACTACCTTCGTGGTTCCTCCAACAGTGAGAAGGGAAACAAGGTCATCCTCATGTAGTTTCTGTTCACCCCTGTAGAGATGAAAGTATCAGCAATCTCCAAGAAGTTCTGAAGATGGACCTATGGTTCTTCATGTGGTAGCCCTGTGAACTGTCCAATAAAGTATAGCAACTAGACCATGTTCTGTTTGAGCTCCGATCGACCACTGGACTCAAGTTTTAGAAAGCAACTAGTGATATTGGTGGTTCGCGGGATTGCCACATCCGAACAAGCCTAGGTGCCAGTGGTCAAGGTGCTAATAGTGCAGGCAGATTTGCTTCTGTCATTTCCTCTCCAAAAGGATCAAGTTCTTATTTGTTATCCTCTAGATCCTTCTGTTCAATGAGTTCAATTGGCAGAGTTTGGAATAAGATACCTGTTATCCTCTTAGATTGACGAAAGCAAGAATCCTGGTCTTCCAGTTTAGCAGACAACTGCCTGTGAAAACAACATGACTAAGATCAAATGTAACAGACACCACAAAACAAAACAACTCGGAAAATTGACCACCTTAAACTTTAAATCCATGGCAATGACCCCAAAAAGTTGTTGCTCCCAAGCGCACACAAGTTTACGTGGTCTAAACAAGTAATATAGTGGCCCTGATTAGGGGCCGGGATATCGAACCCAAAGGATTTAAAGAAAATTGGTAAACAAGCCAAGCTATTACTTTTAGAGTGTTTTGAGTAAAAATAGTGAAGAGATTTGTGAAAAGAAATTAACAACTAATTAAAATACTACATTAGATTGGTTTGTTGTTAACTATCAATTTAAGAGCAATTCCGGGATTGTAACCTTATCGATGCCGTTTTAGTCTCAATGTTCGCACATATGTCTGGGTTCCTAACTACTGATTCACAGGGTTAAAATTATCTAATAGGGTTGCAGGCCTTTGCCGGCCTACCGTTATTGACTGCCTAATTACATCGTTGAGCGGGGGATAGATAAACCAATAAAAGTGTTTTAACGTTATCTTCTTGTATTATGTACCCAGCGAGGTGTAAGGGTAGTTGTCACAGGTCTCCCTTGCACGTCAATCTAGTTTCCTAGTCGAATAAGCTCCCTATACTGCTGTGTGCTATCTATTCCAACATCTCTCGAATCTAGAATAGACAACAAGTTTACTCCCTCATTGATCATGCTTTGAAGTATAGATTTAAGTAATATGGGAGTATTCAACGGAAACCCATTCATATATATCAAAAATCAAGAACTAAAACATTGTCTATGGTTACAACCCCAAAATATGGGAGAATTAACCACTCATACTAGGTTCATACATCATGAATAGGCTAAAAATCATTAACAACCAAGAAAGCAAAGATGAAAATTAACCAAAATAGCCCTAGAAAGAGTTGTTAGTCGTTAAGGAGGCTTATCAGGTAAAACTGACCCAACCCAAAGCAGGTTAATACAGTCAGCACTAGGAGTGGAAGGCCATTGACTGAGTTGGTCCCAAAAAAGAAAGATGGGGCTGAACCAAGCATTGCACAGAATGATGATGCTAACAATCCCAGCCCAACTATTGATGAGGCAACTCCACTACCTAAACCTCCTCCTCCATTCCCACAAAAGTTGAAAAATAAGAAGGAGGATGATTGCTTCCAAAAGTTCATCGGGCTTCTGAAACAGGTATAGATTAACTTACCTCTCATTGATGTTTTGCAGGGAATCCCGAAGTATGCCAAATATGTGAAGGACATTGTGACCAACAAGAACAAGTTAGCGGAATATGAAACTGTGGCACTCACAGAGGCATGTAGCTCCAGGATTCTTAATAGATCCCAACTACCTACTAAGTTGAAGGATCCTGAGAGCTTCACTGTGCAAGTAACCATTGGAAGCTATTTGAATGCAAGAGGTTTATGTGATCTGGGCGCAAGTATCAATCTCATTCCCAGTTCTATGTTCTTGAAGATGGGGCTTGGAAACCCAAAACCCACCACCATCATCTTATAATTGGTTGATCGTTTTGTGGCAAGGTCAGATGGTATGATTGAGGATATCTTAGTCCAAGTGGGATCTCTCATCTTCCCCGTGTACTTTGTCATCTTGGATTTTGAACCGAACCTAGAGGTCCCATGCATTCTTAGTGACCCATTCCTAGCTACATGAGGGGCATTGATTGATGTGGCAGCAGGGAGGCGCATCATGAGAGCCCATGATAAGGTTGGGGTGTTTGATGTCCAAAAAGCTATGAAGTTGTCTGCGGTATATGAGGACTTGGCAGCCATCACAGTGTTAGATACAACGGCTGCAATGAGCCAGGTGAAGATCACAAACCCACTAGTCAGAGTGTTACTAAATCAAGGACTAGTGGATGATACAGAGGCTAGAGAAATAGAAAGTGTGTCAAATAGTAACAATGTCAGCATGCTAAAGAAAGTAGGTGAGCCATTAAATAGGGTGTTGGGACCTCCACCCAAACCCTTAGTTGAAGAAGCTCATCAGCTTGAGTTGAAGTTGTTGATGTCACATCTTAGGTATGTGTTTCTTGGTGAAAATGGTACTTTACCTATAATCTTGTTTGCTTCATTGACTGCAGGCCAGGTGGAAGCTGTCGTAGCAGTGCTGAAGAGAAGGAAGAGAGCAATGGGTTGGCAAATGTCAGACAGCCATGGCATTAGCCCAGCCCTGTGTATACACAGGATTTTCATGAAGGAGGGTCACAAGCCAGTGGCCCTCCCACAGAAGAGATTGAATCCAATCATGAAGGAGGTGGTAAAGAATTAAGTGATCAAGTGGTTGGATGCAGGGATTATCTTCCCCATCTCAAACACCAAGTGGGTGAGTCCAGTGCAATGTGTCCCCAAGAAAGTGGGAATGACGGTCGTCACCAATGATAAGAATGAGTTGATCCCAACCATAATGGTGACAGGGTCACGTATTTGCATGGACTACAGAAAGCTGAATGATGCCACCCGGAAAAACCATTATTCGGTGCCCTTCATTGATCAGATGTTGGACAGGCTTACTGAACAAGAGTATTACTGCTTCCTAGATGGATACTCGGGGTACAACCGAATCACTATTGCACCTGAGGACCAAGAGAAGACTACCTTCACCTGTCTATATGGAACCTATGCTTTCAAATTTATGCCCTTTGGACTATGCATTGCACCAGCCACTTTCCAAAGATGCATGATGGCTATATTCCGTGACATAGTGGAGGACTTTATAGAGGTGTTCATGGATGATTTCTCAGTCTTTAGGGAATCCTTTGAGATATGTCTACACAATTTGGACAGGGTGCTAGCAAGATGTGAAGAGACTAACCTTGTTCTTAACTAGGAAAAATGTCATTTTATGGTTAAGGAGAGGATAGTCTTGGGGAACAAGGTGTCCAAACGCATCTTAGAGGTGGACAAAGCTAAAATTGAGGTGATAGAGAAGCTACCTCCACCAGTGTCGGTAAAGAGGGTTCAGAGTTTTCTTGGACACACAGGGTTCTATTGTAGATTCATTAAAGATTTCTCCAAAATCGCAAAGTCATTGTGTGCCCTCCTAGAAAAGAAGTACCCTTTAATTTTGATGCTTTTTGTTTGTAGGCCTTTGAGTTATTGAAGAAGAAGCTAGTCGAGGCTCCAATACTAACAACACTTGATTGGGAGTTCTTGTTCGAGCTCATGTGTGATGTTAGTGACATGGTTGTGGGTGCAGTATTAGGGCAGCATAGAGAGAAGGTGTTTCACTCCATTTACTATGCCGGTAAGACTCTGGATGCAGCTCAAAGAAACTATACAGTTACTAAGAAAGAGATGTTGGCATTAGTATATGCATTTGACAAGTTCAGATCATACTTGGTGGGCACCAACGTCATAGTGTTCGCCGACCATGCTGCAGTGAGGTACTTATTTAACAAGAAGGATATGAAGCCCCGATTTATCAAATGGACCCTTTTGCTCCAAGAATTCGACATTGAGATTAAAGATCACAAGGGGTGTGAGAACCAGATTGCAGATCACCTGCCTCATTTGGATAATGATGCTCACATAGGTAAGCAAATGCAAATAAAGGAAGAATTCTCAGATGAGCAGCTGCTGGCGCTAGAAGTAGAGGAGCTACCTTGGTATGCTAATATAGTGAACTACCTGGTGAATGGGGTGTTTCTTCTAGATGCTAATTATCAGGAAAGAAAGGGGCTGGCTTATGATGCAAAGGCTTACATCTAGGATGAGCCATATCTCTTCAGGCAGGGGGCTGATTGAATGGTAAAAAGATGTGTTCCTAAGGCAGAGATGTGGAAGATCTTAGAGACGTATCATGCTTCTCCTTACAGGGGCTATCATGGAGGTGAGCGAACAGCTCACAAGGTGCTACAATTAGGTTTCTTCTGGCCCACTCTCTTTAAAGACGTTATATACTTTGTGAGGGCATGTGATGCATGCCAGAAGACTGGCACCATCTCCAAGAGGCATGAGATGCCCCTGAATAACATCTTGGAGGTGGAGATCTTTGATACATGGGGGATGGACTTCATGGGTCCATTCCCACCCTCTTTTCATAATCACTACATCTTGGTTGTAGTTGACTATGTCTCTAAATGGGTAGAAGCGGTAGCTTTACCCACTAATGACTCCAAGGTAGTGAGTAAGTTCTTGAAAAGCAGATCTTCACAAGGTTTGGGACTCCAAGAGCCATCATTAGTGATGGGGGTACACATTTTATAATAAAACGGTGAAGAATTTGCTGGAAAATATAGAGTATGGCATAAGGAGGCCACAACATACCAACCATAGATGAGCGGTCAGGTAGAGGTGTCAAATAGAGAGGTAAAACAGATCATGCAGAAGACTGCCAATGCCACAAAGAAGGATTGGTCTATCAAGCTTTATGAGGCCTTGTGGGCATACAAGATGACATACAAGACACCTATTGGCACATCTCTATACCGGCTGGTTTATGGGAAAGCATGTCATCTCTCGGTGGATCTTGAGCACCAAGCGTATTGGGCCATAAAAAGGCTCAATCTTGATTCGGAGCTCGTCGGGAGAAAGAAGTTAGAACAGTTGGAGGAGTTGGATGAATTTTGGCTCCAAGCATATGAAAACGTAAAGATATACAAGGATAAGACCAAAAAATGGCACAACGGGCACATCATCAAGCAAAATTTTGAGCCGGGACAACGGGTACTTCTTTTTAAACTCTCATTTGAACTGTTCCCACGTAAGCTTCTGTCAAAGTGGAGTAGACCATATGTTGTGGTGTTCGTGATGCCACATGGAGCGGTAGAGCTAAAGGATGGGGTCATGAACCAAACTTTTTTTTGTGAATTATTAGTGTATCAAGAACTACTATGGTGAATACACGAGCAAGGATGAAGCGGCCATTGATTTGGCAAATGATGAATGAGTCGATACTGAGTCATGCTGCCATGGTAGCACTGCACAGGAGGCAACCTGTGGTGAGGTAACATAAGTTATTTTTGCTTTATTCTTATTAAAAAAACTTGTAGAACATTAAAATTTTGCATCAAGTGCATGTCCGCGACAGTGGTGCATTGTGGACATTGCTCATTTTGGTGCAAAAATTTGCATCTTTGATTTTCGACAATCGATTGGATATACTTTGGCTGGATTAACTTGTTTCAGTGTTTTGTATCATATTCAAGTGTTTGGGGATTATTCCAAGGTCCGGAGCTCATTAAATTATTTTTTTCCGAGCCCAAAATAGTGGTTGTTTGTGCCAGACATGTGATGCACCTATGTCGCGGACCAACCTCCATTTTAGCTCCCAAGTAATTCAAAAATCATGAAATAATTAAGGCAATGTTCGCGTCCACGCCGCGTCGTGCATGTGGCGCAATGTGTATTTTTTTCCTCTTTTTCACGCAACCTAGCCCCTATTTAAATCACCTCCCCACACACGTTTTTTTTCATTATTTCTCAGTTGAACCCGATGCCCCTTCCTTCTCTCTCAAATTTTTCTCTCTTTTCCTCTTCCAAACAGCATTATATTCAAATTATTCCGCGTCGCGCCTTAAATTCTTTAGGATCTTCATCTTCTCCTCTAGTATTCTTCAAGCAAGGTAAGTGTTTTCCCACAACTTTTGCTTGTTCTTACTTAAGTTTGGTGACTTTCTCTTGAACTTGAGATGTACTTAAGTGGGTTAAGTTGTTTTGTTGCATATTCTTGTTAGATTATGGTTGGCGGTTGAGATTTTAGGCCCAATGTCTTGGAAGAAATAATATTTGTGCTTGTTATTGGCAGGTGAAAATCCTAGACCGAAAATTGGGGTAAAATTGGGGATTTTATAATCTTGTGCTTAAATTGTTGTCATTGTGGAGCATTGTTGTTGGGTTTTGCAAAATTCCAAGTGTGGGGTTGTTTGTTGAAGCATTATGCCTTATCTTATGCCCCTCCGAATTGAATTGTGCTTTACTTTCCATGGTGGGTTGAATGCTTGTACTTATGTGCTTGAATAAGGTAGTAACTACTTGTGTTGAGGAAATTGTTGATATTGAAGCATGGGGGATGTTTGTATTGAAATACATTGTAGGGTTATGCTCTCAAATTGTTGTTTAGTAGCCCGTATTGAGTTGGGAAGTCTGAGTACCTTCTCCCCTCATGGCTTGAATCTAAGTGTATGGTCGGTTATACTTGGGGACTGTAGTAGGGACCATATTTTTTGCACATGTGTTGATAATGTCTATTTATTTTAGCAGGTTCATATGGCTTCCCGTGCACGCAAAACTGTCTAGGCTAGTGGGGCAGGTGCCTGGAGCAGCAAGAGAAAGGCTAGGGACATCTCTAAGGTGCCTAAAGCCCCAACGCACAGGGGCCAAAGACTATGCTATGGGCTTAAGGCTGTGGATAGAGATGGATCGCGCTGGTAGGCACACAATGAAATTAAATACATCCCGGACGTCCCTATTGATGTTGATTCTTTGGCTAGGGACTACCCACAGCAACTTGTGCTACATGGAGTACCACCTGGCATTTCTATTTGATGAGCCGATACACTGCAACCTTAGTGTGGTTCGGGAGTTCTACACCAATATGAAGAGAGAGCCATGAACCCAGGTGGTGACAAGTAGGGGGGTGGACGTGAACATCACTCTATTGGCTATTAATGGGATCCTAGGCACCATGGATGTTCCCGCGGGTACCTTCACTGAGCTCTAGCTTCATCCCCCGTACAAGGCCATCCGTCACTCCCTCACCAAGGTGAAATCCACTGCTAAGTCGATTTGCCATGCTCACAGGGGCTACCATCAGTCCTTCCCGTTCGCCCATATGAACAGGGAGGCTCGTGTCTGGGTAAAGATTGTGACCCACTCTTTCTTCCCGAGGTCGCACTTCACGGCTGTCACGAGGGATAGGGTGTGTTTGGCTTTTGCACTTATGATCGGGATAGAGCTCAACTGTCGAGCTATTTTCAAGTCAGCCATGTAGAAGGCACAGTGCACAAGGGGCACAGGGTATACATTTGGTGGCCTTATCACTGTGCTATGTAATCGTGCAGGTGTCCCCACGGAGGATCTTGATAATTGCCTACGCATTGAGGCCCTTTCCTATAATGTCACCAATATTAAGGGGCCTAAGGAGTCTACTGGTCCGATGCTCACTATAGCAGAGTAGAGCCACAGGGATAAGTTGATCATGGCACGCATGTACGGGCTCGAGATGCTGAGACATAGGATAGGCGGATGCCCATCCACATAGAAAAAGCTTTAGGAGGTAGAGGCCCACTACCCTCTCAATGCCCATGCTAATGCGTTATTGGGCATCGGGCCTCAATTTATCGTGCCCGTTGAGGATGACATCCCCACCGAACATGATGAGGCACAGAATGATTCAGATACAAAGGAGGATGAGATCGACGAGGAGGTGCCTATTGTTGTTAGGGGTGAGCCCATCTTGCCTGGCCCAGAGGAGTGAGCACCATGCTCCCATTCCACAGGTTATGTATGGTTAGCACTGAGGGCAGTGCTAAATTTAAGTGTGGGGTAGGAGTATTTTACTGATTATGCTTTATTTTGTTTAATTCGGCTTGTACTAAGACTTTATGTTTCTTGTTTTCTGTTGGACATCATTTTCATTTTTATTTTTTATTTGGTCTGTAATTATTAAGTATCTGATGCTTTAATTTTAGTAGATATGTGAATGTTTTAGTTTATGCATTATTTTAGTTATAATTATTTGTGTTTGTTGAGTATTGTAGTAAAGAATGTTAGTAGTAGTCATAACTGAGTGACGGGGCCCTATGATGGATGGATGACGACAGTCCTAAGGGTGTTCATCAAATTGAGTCTCATTTAGAGTGTCGGTAGTTTTATAAACAAGCATTGTATGTCGAGCATGCGAACCAAGATAACTTAATCACTTGAACTCCTAGTAAGCTAATGCTTGAATCTTGTACTTCATGAATGTATGTGTTTAATATTGAATTCATGTGAATGATGTGATAGTAAGTCTAGTGTTAACCTTATGATGAGAGTGTTCCAGGAGCGAGTGAGCTTATTTGTGAGTCTATGTTGCACTAGTTGATAGAACTTGCCCTGTATGTGGATTAGACTTGGTAGGAATTGAACTTGGAAAAAAAGATCTAGGCATTTCTTTGATAACCCTAGTAATGTTGTAGCCTTTTTATCCACCTAATATAAACATCCTTAGTTAAGCCCTTTGAGCTATAGCTTTTTTCTTTGGTTAGCCACATTTCAAGCCAAACCAATTCTTTTGAGTTTAAACCGTATTTAATCCTAATTCCTAAGCTTTTTAGCATGATAAGTCAGAGGGAAGGGAGCTTGAATGGACACCCAAAGGATAAGTGGTAGTGTAGTGAATAAAAGAAAAAGCAAAAAATTGTTGACCCGAACCAGCACCTGGTCCGCGACCAATATGAATCGCGAACCCCTTGCACAGGGCTACTATTTTGAAAAAAAAATGGAAAAAATATATATGTATATAAATATAAATAGTAAATAGTGTTCTAAATTTTTTATACTTTATAGATACAATAAAAGATATTGAAATTGGGAGGATTAAAGGTGACAGAGTTAAAGAATCGTATGAAAGCTATGAGCACTTGGTCACTAAGCCCTGTTAGCTATATCTAGAAATGTACCCCACCAGCCCGTAACCTACATTACAACCAAATAAAAGACCTATGTGATTCTTTGAGTTAGATTCTAACTAGGTTGAAGTCATACATCAAGGGCAAGCCTATGTGAACAAGAAGCAACATAAGACATCTCTTGGGAGAGAGAGAGTTGATTGAGTACCTATTCTTAATCCTTTATCTAAATTTTTAGTGGTGTGCATGGATAATTTTTCTGGTGAGGG
Organism: Solanum rostratum; assembly: GCA_029948455.1. Classification (NCBI taxonomy): domain Eukaryota; kingdom Viridiplantae; phylum Streptophyta; class Magnoliopsida; order Solanales; family Solanaceae; genus Solanum; species Solanum rostratum. The sequence goes on along the minus strand of CM057047.1, from coordinate 47,660,132 downwards.
CACATAATCACCTGAGGTTGGCGACTCAATGAGCTGTTAACTGAAATTCTGCATGAGTCTACATTGATACATGAGTGCTAGATGAAAGCTAATGCTGCTAAGGTCCTGGAAGATTGTTTGCCATGGTTCAAAAGGCTCAGTTATATGATGTTCATTGTACATACTGCCTAGGGAGTCTTATGCATGTGTCTTGATTTTTCAGAGGACAGATAAAGATCTAAGTGTGAGGTGGTGATCTAGGCGTATTTATTCACCGAACTAGCCAAAAATACTCATAAATAGAGCCTAGTTAGAGGGTAAATCCATAGAGTCTAGGTGTTTTTAATGTGATTTCATTTATTTTGCTAATATGGGGCCATGTGCGCCGTTTGGTTGTGTTTTTGCTGGATTTGATCAAATTGTGCTATTTCGGAGTCAGACCCTGATCAAGATGAAGAACACAACCCAGAATTGAAGGAGAAAAATCAGTTAACTCAGCATAAGAACTCAAATATGCATCGTAGACCTGGGGAAAAGTTGGGTGAGCTGAAAAGAAGAATGAAAAAGGCGCAAAACAGGAAATATTGCACAGTTCGCATCGCGGACTTGTGCAAAAATAGTGCAAATCGGTCCAATCAGCAAATAAAGTGAATTCCTGCTCAAATCATGAACTTCGAGGATGCATGGGGGAAAATCAAATTACGGTATCTTAAGTTATATTTTGTTTTAAGCTTTAGATTTTTCATATCTGGTTTTGAGGAAGAACATAAAGGAGACGACTAACAAATATTTCCAGGGCTATTTTGCTTAGTTTTCATCTTTTCTTTCTTGGTTGTTAAATGATGTTTAGCCTATTCATGACGTATGAACCTACAATGAGTGGCTAGTTCTCCCATATTCTGGGTTAGAGCCATAAATAATGTTTTAGTTCTTGATTTTTGATATATATGAATATGTTTCTGTTGACTACTCCTATATTACTTAAATTTATACTTCAGAGCCTGAACAACTAAGGAGTAAACTTGTTGTCTACTCTGGATTCGAGAGATGTAAGAATAGAGAGAACACAGTATTATAGGGAGCTTGTTCTACTAGGAAACTAGATTGATTCGTGTAAGGGAGACCTGTGACAACTACCCTTACACCTCGCTTGGTTCACAATACAGGAAGATAACGTCAAAGCACTTTTATTGGTCTATCTATCCCCGCTCAATGATGTAGGTAGGCAGTCAATAACGGTAGGCTGGCAGAGGCGCGCAACCCTGTTTAGGTAATTTTAACCCTGTGAATCAGTAGTCAGGAACCCAGACATATGTACGAACTTTGAGACTAAAATGGCATCGATAAGGTTACAATCCCGGAGTTGCTCTTAAATTGATAGTTAACAACGAACCAAACTAGAGTAGTATTTTAATTAGTTGTTTAATTTCTTTTCACAAATCTCTTCACTATTTTTACTCAAAACACTCTAAATGTAATAGCTTGGATTGTTTACCAATTTTCTTTAAATCCTTTGGGTTCGATATCCCAACCCCTTAATCAGGTTCACTATATTACTTGTTTAGACCATGTACACTTGCGTGCGCTGGAGAGCAACACAACATTTATTTTTACCATAGGATTGAAGCAATATTTGATTTGTTAATGTTTCCCTATATGTTTTTTTTGTTTAGGAGAAAAACAAACAACCTAGATGGCTTTTCGACTATTAAATCCGCGAATGTATTGAGCAACCTCATTGCATATGGAAACAAATATCCTGAGGACTATTGTTCAATTTAATAAGGCAACAAAAATTTTCATGATGCATATATAATACTAGTTGATCCATTGCCTTGCAAGAGCACTTGGATTATTCCGGATAATGTGATGGATAAGACTGTGTTGTCACTTGATATGAAGAAAGGGCTAGGGAGACCATCTAATTATCATCGAAAGAAAAGATTTACTGAAGTGAAATTCAAAAGAACCAAGATTACGTGCAGTAAATGCGGGCCAGCAGGTCATAACAAAAGGATTGTAGTCATACTCAAGAAAAAAACATGGTGGATTGATTTTTGTTCAACATTATTTAATGGTATGGATGATTTGTTGTTTTATTGATGCGGTTCATGGGATATATGCAGTGTTTTTTAACACAGTGCTGGTCTTGTCGAAGTTTCAGACAGATGGTTTCTGTTTGGTTAATATTATGATAGTTTTTTGGTTATTTTTGTGGACATTTTACTTGAAGATATTTTGATTTGTGTTGGTCAGTGGTACAATATTGATTTTGACTATCGGGACTGATTAGAAAACAAAAAAATTTGTAAAGAATGTGACTAGTTAATAGATTGCATGATGTTTTAATAATAAAATTTATTTGTTAAATTGTAGTTCAGTTTATTTGCGTTTAAAAATATGTACAACAAAATGTAGAATTTTCTTTGGGTTTGTTTTGCATGAATCATGGTAACAAACCTGTTTGAGTACAAGTTGTCATGCTTTTTTTGAAACAAAATAATTTACTCAAAACTACTGTGTCGCCTTAAAACTCCAAAATATAACCCAAAAAAAAACCAAAATGAAACCAAAGGTCTGGAAGTATTGCAGAAATATGTATAGTCAAGTTTACAAGTGAAAGGTTGGTTATTTTGGTATATTTTCATGTTAATAACTATGTTTGATTCCACAATGTAAATGGTGGAATTTAATCATAATAAATGCACAGTTACCTATATGTCAGTTTTGTTGTTTTATTTTTTTAGAATTTACACTATGTTAATATGTTTATTGTAATGGATGAATTATTTTAGTGAATTATGCACAACTAACTTTTACACTTGTATTTGATTTTAGTTTTTGTTGAAACTATTCTTTTGATAACAATTTGATAAAGCTACTTGTAGAATAAAATTCAACAAACCATTGTCTGTCTTTAGAACTTTAAAAACATAACCAAAAATACATCCAAATTTAATTCCAAAAATCTGCACAAACACAGATATGCTCCTGGGGGGAGGGGGAAATCTCTTAACATTATAGAACTACATATCCAAAAAAAATGACGAAAAACCCAAACTGTTTAAAAAAATCATAAAATCAACATTTACAAAAGTGTATAAAAATAGAAAATGATAACAAAATGTATAATTCTTCCTTTGAGGTATCAACTTTGAACGACTCACATTGTCGCTGATTGGAATGTATTCCCTTGTAACTTTGGGAGCCCCAAATCGACTAAAGAACCTTCTCAGTGACTTCACTTTCACTAATTGTTTCATCCTCTATCTTCCAACTTCCATATTCCTAAAGCAATGTACAATATCTCAAACGAAATAGATGCGGGTCTATGAAACAAGCAGACATATCCAACTGACCTTGCGAATAATATTCGGCAAAAACACATGCGCGTATAAACCACATTCATTGGAAAAAAAATGAAAAGGGTAAATTACAATTAAATGGAATACTAACCAACAAAAATATCTACCTGTCTAAAAATCCAAAATATAACCAATATCAGCAAAATATGACCAACAATATCACCAATATTCAGCCGACAATAATACAAAATATCATTAATACATTAAAATTGTCAACTGTATTCCTTGCAAATATAACTAACAATATCACTAAATATCAACTAATATAACCAATTGTCTTAAAAATCAAATATAACCAATATCAGCAAATATAACCAACAAATATGACCAACAATATATCACCAATATTCAGCCAACAATAACACTAAAATATCACAATCCCCCCGCCCCCCCCCCCCCCCCCCGCCCCGATATAACCAACATCAGCAAATATAACCAACAATATCATCAATATCACAAATATTCGGCCAACAAATAATACAAAAATATCAACAATACAGCAAAGTGTCAACTGTTAAATTACTCAACATATATTTTCTACTTCTCATGTATCTGGCTTAACCTTTTCTCAAACTTTCCCTCTTCACATTTATGATCCATACTTTCCAAAAATGAGTACTAAAAAGTCTAATATTATGCATCATATATAATTCGCCAACCAAAAATTTTACGACCACTCCCAGGGAGTCATCTACTCTAAAAGTAATACACACATTTAATACATGCTGAAACAAAGTTTATACCAATTGAAGGACAAATAAACATTTTTTAAGACAAAAAACAAACATGTTGCATCGCATTTTCCATCATGCTGAATCAAAATCGAGACACAATCTATAATCAAATTCAATCAAACCCAAGCTCAAAAAGAGGTCCCATAGATTGTTGTGTTTTATACCTTTTTTTTCCTACTATATATTGTGTATGACTTTGATTATTACTCTTGATAGAAAAACTTTCAAAGAAGATTCTAATGAATTTCCACATTGATGATAAACATTAAATACAATAGACATAAAAAAGAGGTGCAAATTAGTTCCCTTTGGGGTTGTACACTGAGGTTTTTTATGGAACATTGGTCATTACACTTTGTGAAAAAATAGAGTATTCCAATTTTTTTCCATAATCATTACATGCATTAAATAAAGAGAGACAAAAAAACATAACCAATTTAATTGCAATTCATATTATGCAATTGATTATGTTGATGCAATTTTTTTGGTCCTTCCCAATAAACATGGTCACTGTGCACACAATGCATTTATTGCACCTATTTATAGCCACACATTTGTCTTTTTTTATTTTTTTATTTTTCCTTCATAGATGTCACCTTTTTGTTCAATAAAGTTGACATGCATTTATTGCACCTATTTAATGTCACACGTTTGCCTCTTTTTCTTTTTCTTTTTTTATTTTTTCTTCATAGCTATACATTTTTGTTCAAAAAAGTTGACATGCATTTATTGGACTTGTTTAATGTCACATGTTTCCTTTTCTTTCTTTTTTTATTTTTATTTTTATTTTTATTTTCCTTCATAGATGTCCATTTTGGTAAAAAAAAAACTTGACATTTGATGGTAAATAATGTAATATAGCTTCTTAAAATGTGTAAGGATATTTTTTTTTTCCTTTTTAAGTTGATAATGTACCATCAAACTATACTCGAAACTTATAGTTCGGGATACTTATGCCTAAATACTCTTTGAACTATATCAAAAATTCCAGCGACACACATAAACTTAAATAGGGTCGTAGTATCTCCAACCCCCCCCCCTTCAAGTATCCACAGTGATATACATGTGCTGCCACGTGTAAAAATATTCTTTTAAAAAAATTAATTCTTTTTTTAAAAAAATAATAAGCTTCTTATTTTCTTTGCCTTATATTTAAACTAAGCTAATACACATAATTTTTTCTAAAATTCTTATGCCTTGAATTTAATTTTTTTTTTTTTCATTTTTTACCTTCATTCATTACTTTTCTCTTTTTTCCTTGCTGATTTTTTTTTCATTGTCTTGAAAATAGTGATTTCATTGTCTTGCAAGAAAATAACAAGGTAAACGTGGGAATCCAAAAGAAAAAAAAAAGAATAATCTAAATTACAGAAGAGGACATATATCAGGGTGCAAAACATGGTCCCGACTACTTGAAATAATCTCATAATTGTTCCTCATATTACTAATGAACATCTACTCATATCACACAAGTGTTTATATCTTAAAATAAACAAATACACTTTAAAGTTTGCATATGGATTTATCGAAATCACTGTAGAATCATTAAAATTTTATCGTAAAAAACACTTTTTCTCACCTAGGCCCGGCAGATTTTTTATGCCTGCCAGATATTTTTTGCGTAGAACTAATAGGTATTTTGTACTTTAGTAGATCCTACTCAAAGCAAAATTTTGGCATCTATCTGTTTGGATCGATATCTAGATTTCGTTGTCCAAGCAAACTTTTATCCTCAAACTTGAATTCCAAGTGTGTGAAGGATATTAGTCTATCATGAAACTTAGGCATAGAATTTCAAAAATGCATCTTTTTTTTTACATTCCTTCAACAATTCTTGCCCCTCTGCTGAAAAAATAACCAACTCTACGAAATAATATCTTAACGACTCGAAATGACTAGAACCATCAATGTAAATTACCTAAGAGGTCTAAGTATGTAAAGTTCAAAATGTTTACTTTTTATAGTGAATTTATACGGGGATGTATGTAGTATGGTGAGAATCAAACCAGTAGTATGCTAGACTACAGAACTAATCAAACATAATGTTCTTCTCACAAGAACGTTACTCTTTTAATTTGGACTTGAGAGATCCATGTTTAGCCACAAAATCATCATACTGTGGTAGCTTGGGATGGAGACATCCGTTTGGACTCAACATATCAAGTCGAGAGGATTTCACTCAAATGTGCCCTCTATACGAACAAGTTAGCTCTGTTGGACTTACTTATTCCGAGATTAAAAACTATATTTCTCAATGCCTATGGTCTCTTGAGATGCTCAAGGCTTGCTTCAAACGTTAAGCAGAGCATGGAAGCATCCTTTGCTACTGTCGTATAAAACTTGAATGACCTCAATCACCTTCATGGGACTGCTGACATGTAACATTTCTAAGGTACATCAATCTTGAATAATGATTAGTTTTTGAAAATTGAAACTAATTTGTCCAACGATAATCTTTCTGATCACCTCTTCTCCTTTTGGTAGATGCAATTCTCACATGTGTATCACTAGATAATGCCATTTCTCGATATGGCTGATGTTAGAGTATGTGCACAGAAGGATTACAAACTCTATTCATCTAGCTCGATTCTGCTGAACCCGTAGCTTTTTCTCAGTTTTCTTTCTTTCATGTCTCGCCTTACATCTTCCACCCCAGACCAGTTTTCAGATTCAGCATATATCAAGCTTAACAAAGCATAATTAGCAGCATTTTCAGGTTCAAATTTGGTGAATTCATGAGCCAAACGCTCTGCAACTTCCAGTCTTCCATGTAATTTACAAGAAGAAATCAGGGAGCTCCAAATTCTGTTGGTAGGTTTCATAGGCATTCTGCTAATGACCTCACTAGCATCTTCTAGTTTACCTGCTCTTCCCAGGAGATCAATGTAGCAAGCATATAGCTCCACGGTAATTGAGAAACTTATATCTTTTGATGCTTCATCAAAGAGCCTCTTTCCCTCCTCAAAAAGACCGCAGTGATTACATGCTGATAGAATTGCAAGTAATGCAATGGAATCAGTCATTATCCCACTATCTTTCATTTCATGAAAAAGTTCCAATGCCTTATCTCCAGAACCATGAGTCCCATAAGCACTGATTAAGGCACTCCATGATGCAGAATCTCTTATAGACATCTCTCGGAAAACTTGAGTAGAGTCTTTGAGAAAACCACATTTTGAGTACATGTTTATGAGGGAGTTACCAATGAACAAATGTGAACTAAAACCACTTGTAAATGCATAGCCATGCATTCCTCGCCCATGGCATACTGATAACAGATTAGTACAAGCAGAAATTAGTGCTAATACAGTAACATTATTTGGTTGAATTCCACTCAGAAGCATCTCATTGAAAAGCTTTATAGCTTCTTGACAAGTAGATTTATTTCGAGTATAGCTCGTTATTAGAGCAGTCCACATTACCACATCTTTTCTAGTTGACCGATCAAATACGTTCTTTATTGCCTGCAATGCCTCCCCACATTCAGAATACATGTGTACAATAGCAGATGAAAATTTAGTATCCGAGTCAAACCCATGGCGAACTGCATATCCATGAATCTCTTTTCCATGCTTCAACTTACCACAAGTTGGTAATATACTAGTCAATGTAACTCTATTTGGTTTAACATTTTCCACCAGCATTGAACGAAATAATTCAAGCGCTCTGGCATACAAACCCTCAGCTACACATCCAGATATCATGGCGGTCCATGAGACTTCATTTTTCACTTCCATTCTCTGGAAAACATGGAAAGCCATATCTGGCTCACAACATTTCCAATAAAAGTCTACCAAAGCGGTTTTCAAGAAAATGGAAGTTACTATTCTTTCGTCAACTATTTGAAGAGCATGGATAGCTTTTCCTAGTCTTAAATTCTTGGTCTGAATACAAGCAGCTAGAACTCTAGCGATTAACTCAGGCTTTGGCACAAAACCTTGTACATTATACATCTGTTTAAACAATTCCAACGATTCTAATAAATACCCATTTAGATAATAGCAGTTTATCATTGAATTCCAGGAGATGGTATCTCTCTCTAGCATTGCATCGAACAGTTGGTATGCCATTTTTGTTTCGGAGAATTTTGCATACATTGATATAAGGGAATTAGATATTGTTGATTCCAAAGAATATCCATTTTTCAAGACATAGCAGTGAAGCTGAAGGCCCAGGAATTGATCATGAGCACAAGCCTTGATGATTGAAGGAAGAAGGGAGATAGTACTTGCATGGGAGCAGTGAGCTTTTGCCCTGTAGAGCTGGAGGGCTTGTTCATATTTCTCCTTCACAACCAACTGTTTGATTGTGTTGTGAACTTCTAAAAAGGATGATGACGAAGCTAAAGTTGACAAGAACCTTGTCATTATCTTTCCCATTTTATCATTCCACACCTCACACCTTATTTCAATTTTGAAAAAACAAATTTGCCACCTAATCTAAAATGTTATTGGTACACTACTTAAAATATCATCCTCAATTGTAATAGTTTGGAGTTATACGTAGGGATAGAGGTAGATCGAAGAAGTATGTGGAAGGTGATCAGACAAGATATGACGAAATTTTATCTCATCGAAGACATGATCTTAGATAGAAAGGAGTGGAGGTCGCGTATTAGGGTAGCAGGCTAATAGGCTAGGGTAGATTGATGTCTGGACGTGTGTTATAATAGGTTGGTAGGAGTAGTTGTATTTTTATATTGTGTGTTGTCATTATCCATCTTATATTTGTTACTTTTTCGTATTTACATACTACCATTTTGCTTGTCATTATTAGTCGGATTTTTTCCTCTTTTATTACATAGCTAGTATACTCTGCTTATGAGGCTTGATTCGTGAGATGAGGGTTTCGCGAAAACAACCTCTTTATTTCTGTAAGATGGTGGTAAGGTCTGCGTACATTTTTACTCTCTCCAGACCCCACTTGTGGGATTTCACTAGGTATGTTGTTGATATTGTATCTTATCTACTTAATCAACATTTGAAAATATAGGACGAAAAAAATTAAAAATATTTAATAACAACATTTCAAATGTTGAATTGAATTAAGCCGTCATTGTATTATCGTTGCAACTTTTAAAGTTATGGACATAGTAACACTAAGTTAATTATGATCCCCAAATGGCAACATAACAGGTGTTGTATAGAACATCATGGAAAAGATAAAAAGTTCACGTTAAGTAGTTGGAAAAACTAAACAAAATAAAAAAGCAAATCAACTTGACGTAAAGAACAAATGTTAGTTTGGGTTGATTTTAAATTTAAAGCGATAGACAATAGTATTTACTTGTTTTGGTTCTTCTTTAATATTGAAATTACTTAGGAGTGATTTATGTCTTGTTTTATTAAGTTTAAAAGCTCATATAAATTTAACATTATATGATACTAAATTGATATTCATAAATCATGTATATGCTTGATTTTCAATGTATAACCCTTCTATTGAAAAGTACATTAGAATATGAGATGAAATATTGCATATTATTAAGTTTAGGTGCTCAATGGATTTGTTTGTAATATTGTATCTCATCGTATTGCTTTCAAATTGTTAGAGAAGTCATATGTTTATTTTATGAGTATTTTCTTATTGGGTAAACCAAAAATCAAACCATTAACGATCAAAACCCGATAAATCGAAAATCGATAAAAAAAAACGTTATTGATTTAACATATTTAAAAATTGAAAACCGATAAACTAGATCGATAATACATAAAATCAAAAAGAACTAACTGATGCACACCATTATTTCTAAGAGCCTTCACGTTTTTAATATAGTATAGATTTACCAAATTGATTAATAAAAAGATGAAGGAAAAAATGCCAAAAAAAAAGAGAAAAAAGATAAACGTTAATGGAGGCCATAGAGAGGTGCCACATCGCCTCCTCTATGATCCTCCTATATATATATATATATATATAGATACACTAGCGAATTTAATACACGCTTCGCATGATTATAAAAGACAACAATAATTTATTTAAAATAATTTAAGCAAAAACATATTTTACAATATATATCTATTATTATATACATAAATTATTTGTAAAAAATTGAAGAAATCATAAATATAAAACACTATCAATAATTTGATGACACTTTTCATACTTCAAACAATATTAGATGTTAAAAGTAGTCAATAAAAGTATTGGTAAGCCTTATATAAATTGACTATACTTATAAAGTTGTTATGTATTTCTCAATCAATAATCTCCTTAATTTCTAATATATAATCTATACTATATTAAAAGTGTGAAGACTCTTAGAAATATTATTTGAATTTTTTGCCTTCTATTAAAATACTCTATTTTAGAGAAATTGTCTTTTCATAATTTTTTAATTTGTTATTTTATCTTTTATTTATTTAGTTTCAAGATTCACTTTTTAATTGGAAATTTTTCATATTTAGGATTCACTTTTGATTTAGAACATTCTATATTAAACAATTGTCTTGGCTATGAAAGGAAAAAAAGAAAGATTTTAGTTTTTTTTAATATTAAGACTTTGAAATTAACTAAAATTTTGATTATCAATTATTTTTTAAGTATAAAATATAGCAAATTTTAAAAGAAAAAAAGTAATTAAAATTATGTTAAAACATTAACCTACTCCTTTGATATTTAGGAGTCTTTTTTAGAATTAAATTTTAAATCGATTAAAAACTTAACTATTAACTATTCAACTCCAAATTATTATTTTATGTACTAATAAACTATTAACATATCTCTATATTATAAGTAATTGAATTAATTTTCTTTCATCTTTGCTCATTCATAATAGATTATACTATTGCTTCAAATTAATAGCGTTTATTTAATTTTGTTTATATGAATATTGTATTTATTTTAATGACAAATACTATTTATATCTAATTTTTAAATTGACACGACACATATACACAAACATTAAACTAGTATTTAATATATGCGTATCGAAGTCGGGAGTTTCTTTAAATAATTTTCAAAAGTTTCCCCTTATATATACACACACTCACATACCCATTTCTTGATTTTCTATATAATTAATTGAACGGAGAAAAACGTTTTGTTAGTAACTAATGGACTTTCAACAAAGTCATAAGTTTCAATTTTGAATAAAAAATAATTACAGATTTATGATGATCAGAAATTTATATAAATATCAATTAAAAAAGAATCATAGAAAAATATATAAAAATATAAATAAAGAAAAATAATACAACATTGTTCTTACGACCTTAATCATTAGCAAAATGGAAGGGGGGAAATACAACACATTTTTCTTCGAGCTAAACTAAAGTATGAATAAATAATATTATAAGTGGATGTTTGAATTGACTTATTTTTAGTTATTTTTTACTTTTAAGAACATTTTTAATATTTAAGATGTTCGCATAACTCATAGAAAAAAAAACTTTTAAGCACTTTTTAAAAGCTAAAAAACGTTTTTAAAAAGAAAATTAAAAATTAGGCTTCTCAACTAATGACTTTTGACTTTTAATTTCTAACTTATAAACCCCTTAAAAATAATATATCCAAACACCCCTAAATATAATAAGAAAAAATTACATGAATCAACAAACATATAGCTAAATAACAAAACTCAACTATACTTTTATAATTACTTTTATGACAAACATTTTTTTTTATAAAATTGGTGGACCCTACTGCCTACATTTATAAAACCTTGCAAAACTCCCCTCCCAGTTTCTCTCTCCCGTATACACACGAACCCAGCCCCTTTCCTTAACTGTTCCCCCCTTTTTCTCCATTGATCACTCCCCTAAAATCTCTCAAAGGATTTTACAAATCAGTTAACAAAGGTAAGTTTTTTTTCGAAATCCCTATAATAATTCACAAGTTTTAATTTTTTGGCGGGTTTTAATTTTTTCAGAGAGAGTTCAGAATTTTTCCCTATTTTGTACAAAACTCTTGCTACATTGCAGCCGTCGGCACTAAATTAAGGTATTTCCTTAGCTTATGCATTCTTAGACCTGTTTTTAGGTTGTAAACACATTTGGTGTTCGTCATCGATGCATGTAATGTATATTTCCTCCAATTTGTATATTTATTTTTTTTACAAAACAGAGATGTATAAGTGTATGTATAAGTTCCTACACATTTTATACAATTTATGATATGTATTTTTCTAATTTAAGACGCATATGTATAAGTTCCAACATAGTTTATACATTGTCTAAATTAAGCCTATATGTATAAGCCCCACATGTATTAGTTCCTATACATTTTTTATAATTTCTGATATGTATTTTTCTGATTTAAGCCCCATATATATAAGTTCCAGCAAATTTTATACAATTTCTGATATCTGGGCAAAAATAATTTTGTATAAGTATACACTTATCAGTTTGGAATAAAAATACACAATTTCATGCATGTATATATAATTTTCCCAAAATTTTTAATGTTTCAGATTTTTTTTATACACAAGCAAAAAGAAAGAACTACTTTTTCCATCGAAAATACAAAGGGACCTTTTTCTTTTTTTGGCCAAAAGAGTCACATTATGAAAGAAAATCTATTTTTTATTGACAATGGAAACCCCCTTTTATTTTTGGGACGAATGAGTTCAATTAGGAAAAGGAATTCTACTTGTTATTGCCTTCCTTTATTTATGGAACCATTTTAATTAATAGCTGAAAAGTCTCTACTTTAATGAACAGGGAGTTAAATTTTTGGTTTTATACATTACAAAAAAAGGGCTTTATACATTTCCTTTGGCATGACCAAAGTTAGAAAACGTAATTTTAGAAACATTAGCTATTTTAGCCCATTATGTTTCACTAGATTGTTATTTATGAAAATTCCTCATATAATAATACTAGGAGAGTGGGGCCCGTGCAAAGGCAAGGGCATGATTCTTTCTTGAAATGTAAATAAAAGAGGTACCATTAGGTATTTATTGATATAAACTGCTTTATCAAAATGTCATACAGGATATTTGCGAGAAAGATGATGAAACAAATACTAACATTGTAGTTGCATATGAGCTTTTAGAAGTTGAATTTTGATATTGAGCTCACAAAATATAGTTGCTCCATGCAGATTATCCATTATATGTTCTTCCAATAATATAACAATAGATGAATTTCATTATATGTTCTTTCAACAATATAACAATAGATTAATAGATCAACCTCTAGCCTCAATATGTCTGATCTTGAGAGATGATGAGCCTGGAATCCATGTTTTACGGAACAAACTTCAAAACAGAACCTTTGTCAGCAACAGATTCAACACCACCTTGTGGTCAATCAATTGAGATGACCCAAAAATAAAAGGTAGGAAGTAGTAGTCATGCAGTCCCCAAACCCCATGGGACCCAGCAGACTCTAAGCAATAGGTTAGTTGCCACTTCCTCATCAAATTCAAGCACCTGACAAATGTCGCGCCCCATTTTTTCTCGCAAAAAGATGGGAACTTGAACGACGTCATGATAATGATTATTTTGGGATTTTGAAAATAGATTGAAGTTGAAGAGTTGTTACCTAATGATTTGAGGTGCATTCGGGCATTATTCTAACCTAAAACTAACTCTAAGGTCACCAGAGAACGGGTAAGGGTTCAATTTACCTCGAAGGGAAGGTGTTAAGCACCCTTCGAGGTCCGCAAATGCGGGTCCCGACTGTATCTCATAATTTATGTTGGGGTTAAAAAATTACAAGCAAAGTCAACGAAATAATTGAATTTTTAAACTAAACGTAAGATATTAAACACATAATTTTTTTTACTTATAATTAGAACAATAAAAATAGACATCTGATTAGCATAAAAAGGTCATTCTTATAACATTCTAAAGTGACAAAATTACATGCAACATAATAAGACAAATACAAGAATGGTAATAACAAAGTGAATAAGGCAAATAATAATAATAATAATAATAATAATAATAATAAAATTGAAAAAAATTACAAAAGAAGTGAAACAATTAAAAAAGAGCAAATAATTTTTTTTAAATTGATGGTCACAGTTGAGTTTATAAATAGGTTTAACTCATGAACAGACGCCTAAACTTGTCCTCATTTTTCAGTTAAACACCTAAATTAAGACAAGTTCCTAATAGACACCTCAACTGCTAAGATTTGATCTCATTAAACAGTTTTATCCTACTTGGCACTCTCCATAGTCCTTTTTCATGTTAATTGTACCTTTTTTTTATTTTTCAGCCAAAAATAAATAGTTGCAATCCACATAAAAAATCTTCATAAAAGTAGGTTCTCAAAATTCTCAGTTAACCATGTGCAAAAAATACATATTTAAAATTGCAATAATTTTTTTTTTTTTTTTTTTGCACATGGTTAACTGAGAATTTTGAGAACCTACTTTTATGAAAAAAGAAATTTTGGATAACTAAGAATTTTGAGAACCTACTTTTATGGAAAAAAAAATTCTTGGACTACAACTATTTATTTTTTGCTGAAAAATAAAAAAAACAGTACAATTAACATGAAAAATGATTGTGGAGAGTGCCAAGTAAGATAAAAGTGTTTAATGGGATCAAAATTTAGCAGTTGAGATATCTATTAGGAACTTGTCTTAATTTAGGTGTCTAAGTGAAAATGAGGACAAGTTTAGGTGTCTGTTTATGAGTTAATTTGATGGTCACAGTTGTTGAGTAATGTGATTTATTTCTTTGGCTTAACTCATAAACGGACACCTAAACTTGTCCTCATTTTTCAGTTAGACACCTAAACTAAGACAAGTTCCTAATAGACACCTCAACTGCTAAGATTTGATTCCATTAAACATTTTTATCCTGCTTGGCACTCTCCACGGTCCTTTTTCATGTTAATTGTACTTTTTTTTTTCAGCCAAAAATAACTAGTTGCAATCCAAAAAGAAATCTTCATAAAAGTAGGTTCTCAAAATTCTCAGTTAACCATGTGAAATTTTTTTTTGGACTGCAACTATTTATTTTTGGCTGAAAAATTAAAAAAAAAATACTACAATTAACATGAAAAAGGACCGTGGAGAGTGCTAAGTAGGATAAAAGTGTTTAATGAGATCAAATCTTAGCAGTTGAGGTGTCTATTAGGAACGTGTCTTGGTTTAGGTGTCTAAGTGAAAAATAGAACAAGTTTAGGTGTCTAAGTGAAAAATATGACAAGTTTAGGTGTCTGTTTATGAGTTAAGCCTATTTCTTTTGATAACAAGATGTTTATTTATAGGACCATAAAGAATATTTAAAGATTTAATATAAAATAACAATATTGAAATATTCATAAACAGCCACTTAGTGAAACATAATAGGCAAAAACAACTACAATTTCTAAAATTGTGTTTCATAACTTTTGTCATAAAAATTATTTTGTATAAATCGGGTATCCACAAAGACATTATACAAAATAAATTGACACCTTAGATTGTTGATTTGCTAGAATTTCACTGATTATTATGGAAACGGTTCTTTAATTTATGGAAGTTGAATTTAATACGACTTCCTTACCTAATATGATTTTTTTCTACCAAACAAAAAAGACCATAATTATCTAGTTTCCACTAAATTGAAAAGAAAAGTGCAACATTTGTTGCGTTATTATACGAAAATCTGGTGAGTAAAATTTGTGATTTCATTGGAATACGTTTATTCGTTCTAAATTGAATATTATACGAATTATTGATGTTATTCAAGTCAACAAACTTTATTATTTTGGCTTTGCAAAATTTTTGTTGTCGTTCTTTTTTTGTTTTTTAGCGTGAATTTTTTTTCCTTATAACAAACTGTGTGATTTCTATGTTATACATGATCAATTGGCATGCTCGTTTACATGTATGTGATTGTTAGCTTACATATTTTTTGAGATAGATATGAAGCATATGAATATAAACAGGTGAAAGGGTTTGCTCCCTTTCAAGGTCTCAAGTTCAAAACCAACTGGGTGCAAACAATTTCTGAGGGTCATCGGATTGGGTAAAACCTGAATTAACCGTGGTACACTTGTGGAAAACTCCTTGCCCAGGGCTTGTGCACCCCCGGGATTAGTTGGGGCTCAAAGAGACTCGAACACTCGGTGCAAATAAAAAAATATATATATCTACTTAGAACCAGCTTTTTAGCTTGTTTTATTTGTTCACATACATGTATAGTTGTGTAAAATTGTTATTTTGATGGTTATGATTACATACGTGTGTCTTTTGTATTTAACAAAATGTTTTATAGCATTATTGTTAAATTTTGTTGAAATAATTTGTATATATATAAGTATATGGATTGATGGTAAAGATTATAATTATTTGTGTGGATGTATAATTTTGCTAGTTGTATTTGTATAAATTAAGAAAAAAATTCGATTGTTCAAATGTACATTTCCATTATACATAGTCTAATTGTATATAATCACAATTACATTATATATAATCATTAGTTGAAAATAATTGTATACTAATCACAATTAAAATCATCAGTTGTATACAAATGCAAGGACATATGAAAAAGTTGTGTATAATTCACAATTAAAAGTTTAAAACTAACATATTTATACAAAAACAAGAACAGATGGAAAACTTGTATATAATCACAATTAAAATGTATATAATCACAAGTTAAAAATGCCAAAAATAATTTTATGTTAATCAAATTTAAAACCAACAATTGTATACATATACAAGATCAAGAACATATTAACCACGTTACGCACTTATACATCAAAACACATTTGGTATAAAAGTTCATTTGTACAAAAAATATATGAAATATCACCAACTCATACTTCCCTGAATTATGTTCTACTTCACTATTAGTAATTAAATTAATATTGACATAAATAAAGTTGCAACAATCGAAACTTCTTCATAACGAAATCACAAATGTATGATATTAAAAAAATGAATAACCAATCAACAGTTAGAATATGTGGGTTTTATTACGTCGGGATTGTTAATATTACATCTGGACTCTCGGGAGTACTTGTTATTCCATGAAGATCTGGTTCCACATCATGAATTGGAGCTTGTCAGTCTGTTTCAATTCTAAAATGAAGATAAGACAAAAACAAATTGGAGCTTGTGAGTCTGTTTCAATTCTAAAATGAAGATAGGACAAAAGTAACTGTGATTTGTAAAAAGAAGGATCGTATAAAAAAGACAACAACTAAATTTTTTAAGAAAAAAATTAAAAAACTACCAAAAATTAAACCTAAAATCAAGGATACACTATTTTGGAGAAAAATTAAAAAAAACTTGAAATCAATAGCTTGCAAAGATGACAATTGCTTGAACGATTGTTGGAGATACATTAGCGAATGTTTGTAAAAAGAGAATCTGATTTTTTTTTTAATAAAAGGAGAAAAAAAGTAATATTAGAAGATGAAGAGATTTATACAAAAAGGTCCGTGGATCCCACAAAATCTTCTAGCAATATTTATTAAACGTTAGTTATGACAGGTAATAATATAAAATTATAACTCAATTTTGTTATTTAGTAACTGCGTAATACCATTAAAATGAATAGTGAATTGAAATTAAGAATACAGTGGAACGATTTAATACTTTGCATGACTAAAGAGTAAAGAGTAACAAGCGCAAAAAGTTGCAAATAAAAATACATTCTCGGAAGGTAAATACAAACTCACCAATTCTGGTTTAAAATGTGAATTGGATTCTTGTTGTTTTCATATCAAGTAAGAAGACATAAGCTTCCAACTAATTTTCATGTGAGATGGCATTGGGGCTACAAAACGGAGGAGATCTGGTTTTGAGCTATAATCTGACTGTTTTTTCGTTTCTCGACTATGAAGCTCAATGAATTTGGCAATATTTGGGAGAACAAGCTCCCTACAATGCAGATGTAACAAAGGCACCTTAGATAACACACTTCCTTTCTGAATATC
Organism: Solanum rostratum; assembly: GCA_029948455.1. Taxonomy (NCBI): domain Eukaryota; kingdom Viridiplantae; phylum Streptophyta; class Magnoliopsida; order Solanales; family Solanaceae; genus Solanum; species Solanum rostratum. The sequence continues at coordinate 47,642,225 of CM057047.1, read as the reverse complement.
CAAACCTTCTGGCCTCTTTAATCTGTAGGGTTTCCCTGTTGTCGGCTCAACATCTACTCTTGGCATCTGCTTCCATTTGCGGTGGACAAACCAACCATACTTGTAGTCGCCCACAATTGGAGTTCCAAGGGCTTCAGCACAATGAACTCGAAGCTGTAAAGTAACACAAAACAAAATCATGTTTCCTTATTTCCCTCCCTTACCAACAACCAACTACAGCAATAAAAAATATGGCCTTCTAAGTTACAGTTGAGTTGGGCATCAAAGACAGAATAGACACGCACAACATCTCAAATAGTAAGACAGTGACTTACTCGCACTTAATGCTGTCGTTTGTACTGGGCATCCTCACTAGTTTTGAGATGCTTATAATAGTGGAGATGATATATTACCCATCATAATACTGCTTTATAGAAACATCTTCATCAGTTCCTCTTGCTCTCATTTTGGGTTCATCAAGCAAGTTTTTCTACTTGGACATACTAATGGTCCTAACTTAGGGACTACATTCAGTAAAAAAACTCAATGCATCTCTCCATAACTTAGAAGAACCACTGCTTTTCACAGGGATCACAACTAAAATACCGATATGCATAACTAGTAAAGGAAAAAGGTCCAAGTAACCTGATGTTTTCTACTTGTATGAGGGCGCAACTCAATCCATGAGCAGCCATTGATCATTGGGCCAAGCAGCCGATATTCAGTAACAGCCTCCTCAGAAGCTTCTAATCCTGAGGGTTGAGCCAACATGACTCTCTCAGTTCTACCATCATCAAGAAGCACCTGGAATCAACAAACAAGCATAACGAACACTCATTCTACTTGATCAAAGCCTGCGAATGTAAGCAACAGAAATGGAAAACCTTGGTAAGTGGTGCAGAGATCACGCCTTCCTTCTCCTTGGGAGAACCTATTACCAATGCCCAATACCTCTGATATGTTGACTCACATGCATCATTCCATCCCTGAATGACAGTCAGAGCTTTATGCATCATAAAATATTCTAACTCAACCAGTGAATTCAAAACAGGTATTCTCACCTTCAACATAATACCAACCCTCTCTCCTGATGAAGGAAAGGGAAAAAAAAGCCAAACGAAAAATAAAGATGTTGCGCATAGGTTGTAGACTACACACCTTAGACAGGAACTTGGACTTTTTTGTGTTGCTGAACAACAAATGAAGATGGGAGATACTTTCTTCTGTTCTTCCCATTAAATGAAGGCCACTGCTCTCTCTATCAAGACGATGTACCTTGACAATATATGCAGTAATCACCAAATCTGAACATAATTCCAAATTAACATCAACAGCTTAAATCTCCAACCCCCACAGTTGCTTTTTCGACCAGCAAAGTAACTCCTACTTTTGACTAGTCGCACCAGGGTATCTTCAGAAAAATTAGAAGTAAAGAGATCTTCAAAGTTTAATTAATAGCACTTTTGCAATGCTTAGTTTACCAGCCTAGGACCTTCGTCATATTCATAAGACAATGCTGCGGCTGCCAAGGCATCCATGCTATTATGCACAGGAAGGTCTCCCTGTAATCAGTCTAATAATCAGAAATGAAGGTAAAAGGTTGAAGAATGCTGTACTCAAGATCCTGCAATAAAGAACACCTAGAAACAAACCTTTACAGGCAGCTTAGGGGGCTTGTTTAGAACAAGTATGGCGGGGTCCTACAATTTGAAGAATTAATAAGTTACAGGAAACAAGACACCTTTGGTGCATAGTTCCACCAAACAGTTTCACCAAATGAACTTGAGAAGCAAAAAAAGTAACCACAGTAGCTGGGTAATCTCTAACCACCAGAAATAGTGGAAATCAGATGTAAAACTTGCAGAGAAAAAAACAGATAAACAACATACCTTGTAAAATAGAAGCCTTTGCAAGTATGCTATTTCATCAGCATTAGGATACAAAGTGCCACTAGGTATAACATCGTATCGTTTTGAGATTCTTGTTTCAGCAACAGATATGGGCACATGAATTCTTGCACCAACTTCCATGACCTCAGAATGCTTAATCTGTGAATTCACTGTGAAATTGTAAAATAGTGGAATCCATTGGCACTGTAGCACAGGGTCCAAAGACAAATTGAAGAAGCCCCTTAGCTCTTGATGTTTGTATTTTTAACATCAAAATGAAGCTTATAGTGCTAGACTCATATAAGTATCACTACCTTCCTCAACAATCTTGTTTGTCCTTCCTTGCTTGTAAATGGCTCAATTAACTCTAATTGCACCTGTACATAAAGAACAATAAGATAACTGTTGCAATATTCATATTCATTACAACAAACTAAAGACAATATAGCCATTAGACCCTTCAAAAGAGTAAGATAAAGGTCATATTTAAAACAAATTCTCATTTAACAGATATACTCTACCTTATGAAATAAAATATCTCTTCTTGATGTTGTGGAGATAAAAATGATATAGAAAAACAGAGCAGATAATTTAGATACTATTTCTGAACTAGGCATCAGCACATATAAAGACTAAGGACAAGAAAATTGCAAGTTAACATACTACTATAAGATGATGGTAATTTATCATTCATCAATGTTCAAATGAACTTTCCATTAGTTATCCATAAACCGTCCCTTGTGACTTGCATGTTTAAGTCTCTCTACATAACCCTTCGTCACAAGCACTATGCTAACATTAAACATGTACAATTTTTTTAATAAAGGTGGTGTCCAGGCCAGTTAGATGCACCTCGACTATTTTACAAGATACTTGCTACGCTGCTACCTCCCACCAACACAAGTACCAGTAACTCTGACCCAACATGACCTGTGATTTCAAAGGATTTCGGTCCATCTAGAGTTTAAATCACCTAGTGGTTTATCTCTGTTGGGAATTGACTCTTAGTAGTTGTAGCATGAACCCCCAGAAGAGGAATGTAATTTACTAAACACAGGAAAACAGAACTACCACACATCGACTAGGTGGAGCTTTTATAGAAGAAACATCAAAATAACTCACATACGGAAAGGAATAGACATAAGAAGACTTACGAGGCCCTTATTAAAATGGGATTGAATGACCGAGCCTGGTATCTCATCAAAGTAGTATTTGATCCAGCTAATGGCAGTAACATGACAAGATGGTTGGTCAGGACCTGTGGCCACTTTCTTTCCAGGTAAAGGATGGCCAGGAAATGGGGGTAAAGACAATAGCTGACTAGGTTTTGCACCCTCCTTATGCCGGCCTAAATGTGTGATATTGTTTGATACTCGAATCACAGGTTCACAGCGACTTGCTAATGCAGAATGGCCCATAGATCCAGAATAGCGCCTGACCAGAAATAGTACGCAACGACTCGCATCTTTGTTCCACCTCATCACATCCCAGACCTTAACATCTGGAATTTAGAAACATTGAGTTAATAGCAGACAAAAAGAAGTAGAACAATCCCATGCAAAATAAAGGGATGGTACAAACAGAAACGAGACACACAATTATCAAGGTTAAATTACTGAGCAGGACAGCCAATTCAATACATGGTAAAGCTGGGTGTAACACTAAGTATTTAAAAACAAATATACAACTATGCATAAATCAAAGAACACTTTCATGAGAACTAATACGGTTTTTCCACCTTGCAACTCCCTTAAAGAGTTATCCTTGTAGATGTAGGTCGTAGCTATAGGGCGTCCCAATTTTTTCTACATGCTCAACAAGCCAAACAGAAAGCACAACGAACAGCAACTATCTTATACCCAAGAATGTCAAATACAATATTTGGTACATTCTCTAGTTAATTCACTCCCCCCATGAGCTCCCTTCCCCCCTCCGCCAAAACAACAACAACATACCCAGTGGAATCTCACAAGTGAGGTCTGGGAAGGGTAAAATGTACGCAGACCTTACCACTACCTCATAGAGGTAGAGAGGTTGTTTCCGGGAAATTCTTGTCTCAAAAACCTATAAGCAGAATAAACTAGATACGGAAAAAAGGAAAGGAAAAGAAAAACAAGGAAGAACAACTAATAACAAAAGCAATGATAGAAAGTAAATACAAAAAAATTAACAAATATAAGACGGATAATGACACCACAGGATATAAAGAGCCAACTAATCCTACTAACCTATCCCTACTAGCCTACTAGCCTACTACTCTAATACGCGACCTCCACTCTTTTCTATCTAATGTCATGTCATCGGTGAGATCAAGTGTCATCATATCTTGTGTGATCACCTCCCCCAATACTTCTTCGTTCTACCTCTACTCCTCCATGTAGCTCCTAAATCCAACCTCTTGCACCTCCTAATGGGAGCATCGGTACTTCATTCTCTGCACATGTCCAAACCAAGTAGCAGGCCAATTGATTGGTAGAGTAGCAAGCTAATTGCTTCGATTATGTCGATTCCATTAGCTTTGAAATGTAGAATCTGATCTAGGAAAATTTGCAGAACTGAATTCGGAGTTAAAATGAAGATTTTGGACCTAAAGTTGCATTTTTAGTTCATTGTAGACCATAGGTTTGACTTTGGTCAACATTCGGAGTTCAAGAGCTCGAATCGAAGTTCTGTCAATTCTAGTGGTTCCAGGTGATGAAACTAACGCTAGAAATGACTTCACTGTAATTTTTAGAGCTTTCGAGAGTATTTTGAGTCCTAGAATAGTTTATATGACCTTTCTCAGGTTTCGAGTCAAGGAGGTTCCCAATTTGAATTTTGATGGTTCCACTGCGTCTGAATCGTCGTTTCTAGTAGGGTTACATGTTTGATTTGTGCTTTTTGAGTTCCGAACGAACCCTGGGGGTCCGTTTCGAGTTTCGGCAATAGTAAGTGCAAGATGATCTGAAACCCCCCCCCCATTTTTGAACTCCGCATTCACGAGATGGGGCTCGCGTTCACGGAGGTTTGACGTATTTGACCTCCGCATTCGCGAGCCTCCATCCGCGTTCGCAGAGCTCTAGGAGGATACCCTCCGCATCGCGGATCGAATCCCCACGTTCGTGGAGGTTTGGGACATTAAGGCTCCGCTTTCGCAAAGAATGTTTTCTACTTGAAACAGTAAGTCATTTTTAATGACAGGTTTTATTATTTTTCTCCATTTTACACTTTCAATCTCGATTTTAGGCGATTTCTTCAAGGTTTTTCAAGTCAAGACTCATGGGTAATTAATTTCTACTACATTTCTTCAATTTTCATTAATTAATTTGTGATTTTTGTCGCGTCCAATTTTTCTCTACGAAAAATGAGAACATGGACGACGTCATGGCAACAACTCTTTTGGGATTTGAAAAGAAGAATCGCCACCTATGTTTTTGGGCTCATTAGGAAAACATTCTTAACCAACAAACTAATCTAAGGGTCTGATTCACCCGAGAACGGGTAAGGATTCTAGTTACCTCGAAGGGAAGGTGTTAGGCACCCTTCAAGGTCCACAAATGTGGGTCCCGACCATATCTCGCATTTTATGTGGGGGTTTAACAAATAAGGTCTCTTTTAAGAAAATTATCCTAATTAATTCTAAGTGACAAAATATAATAAATTAAACAATTAGAAAACTAATCTACCCCAAAGAATTAAAAATAAACAAAAAAGAAAAAATTAAACTAAGCAATTTTATTTTTCACTCGGATCAGTACTTGGCTTTTTATTTCTGGAAGAAAAATCAGAGTTTGCCATCGATAGCTCACTTGGATTTCGTCCTATTGAAGCTCGAGTTAAGTTATTCTTTCCGATGGTCCTATATACCCCTACCCATCCTAGGTTGATTTTTTATTAACCTAAAAACGCACTTAAAAAAATGAAACATCCTAACGTTTTCCTAAAGTGCCTATCGTCTCATCTTAAGGTCTAAGAGGCATTGGACTTCTAATTTTTGGATAGGTTCTAGACTTAAAGAAAATCAAGGTTTCCTAATGGACCCCGCGTCAAACAAAACATACATACGAGCATCTAGCATACAAGTCTCAAATAGGCCTCTAAACACAAAAACACAAGTAGAAGTGCAAAGTGCGAGACATACGAAGTGTGTGCATCAGAAGAAAACATTTTAAGACTTTAGAAAAAGATCTTGATTATCATATTGAAAATACTCATGACTTGATTTTATTATTATTATTCTTTTTTAAGTAACATTTCAAAATATTTATTAAAAACAAATAGTGAAATATGACTTACAAATCTAAAATCTATCAACGTATTAAAAGAAAATAGAAATATTAAAGACTTATTAGCATGATAATTAGACAACTATTCTAAATCCAAATTATTTAAACTTATGAACCTAAATTTAAAATCGTGATCTAAAAAACTAGTGCATGTAAAATATTAAAATTTCATAAAATCCTATAGACATGATATCTATATGGAAAAAAAAACTTTTTCATAATGTTAAATTACTTGACCAGTCTAATAATATCTAAAGCCTAACTTGATAAAAATCTTTAAAAAAAACATTAGGAAATAAGTTAAAAGATTTTGGTCCCTTCTTTTTTCCTTTAAAATTACACAAGTAATATAACCACATAAAATTACACTTTATGTCAATTTTGTTTGTAGAAAATAGTTATAATTAAGAAAAATTTAGTCTAAACATGATTAAGCCATGATTGATGCATTAATTCCTATAGGCATATTTCTATCATATATTCACATAAAAAGAAGATAAAAATAAAAATGAAAAAGAACAAGTAGCACATTAGTTCCCCTCCTATTCCCCAATTTCATTATACTTTCATTATTACATCTTTGCAAAATTAAAAATAACAATACAACAATAATATAAATAACAAAATCTTCAAAGCCATCCTTTCTTCAAATTCATCCCTGTCCGCAGGCGACTCTTTTCATCTTATTTGCAAAAATTAAAAGAGGGAATGCAACACTAAAAGAAAAACTAGCAGTACCCATAATATAAAAATATAATAACAATATCAAACAAACATGTCGCGAACATAATTTTAACATAAAAAACGAAACTAACCTGTTGAGAGGGTGAACTGGACAAAAGATGAAGCTAAGTAAACCGAATCAAAACTTGAGAATATACAAAAAGTTTTACACTTCTTTTTGAGAAAATGTGTCAAGAGGGAGGAGCCTTATGAAACATTTTTTTTTGTATGAGATATTCTTCTCTTTTTCGTGAGCCTGTAAAATTGTATGTTTTCATATGAAGTCTCTGAAAAAAAATTGTCTTATGTATATAGTAGAGCAAAACAATTATCAAGGAGAAATAAGAAGGCAAAGATCAATTAACCAATAAAAAAGGATAGTGAATCAATTAATTTTGAATTCAATCAAAATCTTACTAAAGATAAGCTAGTAAAAATAATCAGATTTTGGAGAATTATGACAAGATTAAAAGCAATCACCAATACAATCCAACTAGGGACAAAATTTACCATAAATAACGTAGCAACTAATCCATAAGACTGCAAATAATTTGCCAAACTTCACCTAAGCAACACGGGCAACCTATTCTCAATAAATTGTGCTTTTTATGACAATTGACTGCACAATTGACCAAACCAACAATTAGAGCTAATTGCCAATCAAATCCGCTATATATAACAAGTCCACGAATTATACAATAACCAGCTAATTTATAGCAAATTATGTCAACAAGCAAGAATCCAAGAATTTAAACAAGGCAAAAAGAATCAAGTTAAAGCAACAACTATGGTGACATTAAGGACTAAAAAGTTCGAGTTGATTAAGGGAATAATCCATTAAAAATCATCTAAATTGAAGAAATCATTTGTCAATCTAGACTTACTCAATTAAGTTATTTCAGCAACTACATGTTAATATTGACTTATATCAAAACAGATCATGCTCAAAACAACAACAATAACATACCCAGTGGAATCCCACAAGTGGGGTCTGGGAGAGATAGAATGTACGCAGACCTTACCACTACCTCATAGAGGTAGAGAGGCTGTTTCCTAGGAACCCTTGTCACAAAAACCCATCAGCAGAATAAGCTAGATATGATAAACAGGCAAGAAAGAGAAAGAGAAAGTGCACAAGAAGAGCAATTAATAACGAAAGCACGTGATAGTAAGTAAATATGGGACAATTAACATATAAAAGGCAGATAAATAACATATAAAAGACAAACAATTAACAACTCCTTCTTATCTACCCTATTAGCCTGCTACTTTAATTCTCGACCTCCACTCCTTCCTATCTAAGTTCATGTCCTCGGTGAGATCAAGTTTCACTATATCTTGTCTAATCACCTCCCCCAATACTTCTTTGGTCTACCTCTACCCTCCGTGTAACTCCCAAATCTAGTCTCTCACCCCTCCTAACAGGGGCATCGGTACTCCTCCTCTGCACATGTCCGAACCATCACATTCTCGCTTCCCTCGTCTTGCCAGCTATAGGGGCTACCTCTAGCTTCTCCCGAATGGCCTCGTTCCTAATCTTATCATTCCTGGTGTGCCCACACATCCATCTTAACATCCTCATTTCTACGACATGCATCTTCTGAACATGTACATTTTTTATTGGCCAACACTCCACCCCATACAACAAAGATGTCTAACCACCATTCTGTAGAACTTAAGCTTTGAGCTTTGAGCTTTGAGCTTAGGTCAGATCATGCTCAAAACAAGTAAGAAATTTTGAACTGGGCATTTAGGAGAAGAATACGGGACAGAGGCTAAACCATAATATGGTATCAAAAAATGAATTAGGCTTGAGATACCAAAACACATATACAAATCACATGGAATAAACCGAAATGATAAAGTGAACCTTATCTCTCAATCAATAACCGGAGGATAGCATGTCAATTAAGAACTATGTTTTACAAAACCATACCAGGAATCTTTAATAAACTTGAACTTTCGAGATTCCGACGAGAAACTATACGCAAAGTTTTTGTCTGTTTCGCATTTGACTCCACCGTCTTGTCGTCACCACTGTCACCTCACCGGAATTGATTTCGCCAGTTGCATGGGTGTCTGACGGAGAGGGGAGGATGAGGGGTCGCTGCATGGTGGGTCGGAGCTTTTCCAGCGAGGTGGGGCCGTTTGGTTGCTGCCGTTTCGGTCGGAAAGGACGGAGAGAGAGGGGAGGACGGTCGTTAGGGGGCTGTCGCGGGTGAGGAGGAGAGAAGAGGTAAGGGGGTCCTTGGGGTTTTCCAGCTACTGGTGGCCGGATTGAGAAGGAGAAAGGGAGAAGAACGGAGGAAGAGAGGAAGACAAGGAGTCGACGCCGGTGGAGGAGTTTCGCCGGCGGGTCAGTGAGGAGAAATAGAGAAGAGGGGAAAGGGGTCGCCGGAGAGGGACGCCGGTGGTAGTGAAGGGAGTGGGGGTGGCGGCAGCTTTGGTATGGGAAAGGAGAAAATGATTTAGGTCAGGGAGGTACTAGGGTTAGAATATGACGGAGATTTAATCATGGCCATTCATCAGCATCTATGAACGGATGAGATTAAAATTGGAGTGATGGGTCAGAGTTGAATTACTCGGATCAAATAAATTGGGTTAAATGAAAGGGGATTTTTTATAAATGGTAAACTTAAAAAATATAAAAAATATAAAATCCTAAAATAGGGTCATAGCAAATCCAATGTATAAGTCGGAATTTTTGGTAGTGTATAAAACGAAAATGTCAAAAGTTTGTTCATTAAATAGGAGACTTTTCAGGTATTATATATGGAAAACGATTTCATAAATAAAGGAAGTAAAATACCAAATATAATTTCTTTTCCTAATTGAACTCTTCTTCTAAAAATAAAATATGGTATTTCCATTTTAAATAAAAAATAGATTTTCTTTCCTAGTGTGACTATTTTGTCCCCAAAAAAAAAAGATTCATCTAGTTCATTGCAGACAAATTTCCAAACGAAAAAATTTTCTTTTTTGTTGTATTTTTGGAAGAAAATTACTGATGAGCTTTGTGTAGCATTGCATACGCTGCACAACTGTAGGAGTACCCTGAATCATAAAATCAACTTCCTACATGTAAAATACAAGTATGTAATTTGGGGCTTATAAATATAGGCACTGTGTATATAAATACAAAAAGTGTATAAATAAACACAGAACATACAGTTTTCTGTGACATATCATATGTATGAGTTCCAGCAAAGTATATACAATCTCTAAATTTGGCAAGTAATATATACAGGAAGTTATGCAAATTAGATATATACAAAAAGTGTATAATCATACATATTTTCTTATTTCTTGAAGTTAGGACATTGGCAAACAGTCCCTGTGTGTATACAGCTAGTGTGTATAAGATCTATTAAATTTTATACAATTCTAGTAATTGTATAATTATAAAGAAATACACAGATCAATTTATACATGCATATCATTAAAGTGTATAAAATGTTCATGATCTTATACATGTGTGCGTACTTGTAATAAATTTATAAACTTATACATTTATGTTTTTTTTTTAAAGTTACATGGACCAGGTTTGTATAAGTTCTCCTTCATAATAATTTTGATAATGTATAAAAGTGGGATAAATGATGCAGATCTGAAAAAAATATACAATTGGGGGAAATATACATTATATTGAAATGATGGATTCCATGAATGTATATACATTACCCTTAGATTTTGAACTTGACCCTGCAATATTCTCAATTTCTTGAGTTAATCCGAGTGAAAATGATGGCGATTCTTTCATTTTTTAACATGCACAATGCATACCTCTTGTTATCCTTTTAGAGGAAGACTCCTTTACCATTGTGTGTGGAAGATAAGTTCAAAAGTGCGGCTGAAAAGTATAAATTTTGGGGGAAAATTTGAAAAGAAAGAGTAAAAATAAAAAACCGCCAAAAAAATAAAACTTATAATTTCATGTATGGAATTTGAAAAAAAAAAGAAATTTACCTTAGTTAACTTGATCTTGGATTGATTTGTTGAAATCTTTGAAAGATTTCAGGGGTGATAATGGCGAAAATGGGGGAACCATTATGGTAAGGTGGAGGCAAATCGTGTGTATAATGGAGAGTTATTGAAGGAGGGAAAAATTTAGGTTTTATACAATGAGAGTTGTGGGGACCACAAGTTTTGTAGAAAAAAGAATTACGAAAATGCCATAAATGTAATAATATTAAAATGTAGTTAATACATGATATTTATAGTTATATGTTTGCTTAAATATGTAATTCTTCCTAAATGAAATTAGGTTTGGAATTTAAAATTGAATCAACGATTGACGTAATTTAGACAAGAATCGAAAAAAGTGTAAAAAAATTGACTAGAATTAAAATAAATGGTAAAGAAAGACTAGGATTGAAATGAATCAAATTAAAAGGGCTACGAATTAAATAAATTGGGGTGAAATTGAACAGATTATCATCTAATTAATAAATATAATATACACACTTATAAAAATATACAATATTTTTAATAATAATCTTTATAAAAAAAATACGTAATATATGCTAAAATTATTATGCAAAGATATTAAACGTATTAAATATTTTAAAATTTAAAAAAATTGATAAAAAAATATATGATGCATTTGAAATACGATATTGATATTATTATTATTATTATTATTAGCAAATAAATTTTGAAGTTTTTTTAGTATATATTAAAATACGTACTAATTTGGATAAAATTGAAGAATAAATTCATTTATTTAAAAAGTTTTAAAAATACATATTTAATCAAATGACAATACAAAAGAGGTTATGTGTCAGTCAAATTGGGTGTCAATAATTTTAACTTGAAATTAGAAACTTTTGATAGGAGAATTTTGGGTTTTTCTGGATACGAATATTTAGAAATTGGGATTTCGAGTCTATTTCAACTCCATTTTTGAATTGGTTTTCACCGTTGGAATCGTTATTACGAAGAGAACGTTTTCATGTATTAATTCTCAAATTCCGACTAATTTTTTGGCATAGAATTTTTTGACTATTTTGCTCTTTTCACTCGAATTGATTGATTTTAGTGTCATTAGATTCACTATGTGATTGCAATATTATATTTGATTAGATTGTGATACTTCATGTGTGAATTTGAGGGGAAAAGCTCTGATTGTTGCTTCATTTGGCTACTAGTTGAGGCAAGTGAAATTCTAAACTTTGTTAAACTTACTTGAATATTATATTTCCTTTGTTTATGGCTTGAGATGATTAGATAAGAGTAATTGATTGAGTCAAGTAGCACATATCATACAACATTATCTCAGAATATACAACTGAAATCCAGAGTCAAGTAGTATAACAATCGATCAATATCATAAGCATTCACAACGTCCACATAATCAAGTTTTCTTCATTTACCATGCCCGAGTTATCAACATATGTTGCGGTCTTTTCATAACTTCCACCTTATGCACATACAGGGTTCAAGGCAATCTATCCATACACATAGCACATATAACATAGGGAAGGAATGAATGTAATGGAATGAATGCTAGGAAACGTGAACAATGTGATGCAATGTCAAGTAATCATGATACATGTCTATCCTACGATACACATTCATTCATCGTGTCTGAATGAAACCCATGGGGGCCACATATGGATCATGTACCTGCTAGAATCATTTTCCTTCGACATTTACTTTTATATCTAGCCGAAACCATTTCCCTTTGGCTTTTTTTTTCTAGCCGGAACCATTTTCCTTCGGCTTTTCATTTCTTTTCTTTCTTTTCTTACCCGAAACCATTTCCATTCGGCTTTTCATCATCTATGGGACATCAAGCAAGACTCATAGGACAATAATCATGTTCATAAGAATAAGTATATGCAAGATGTCCACCAGAATCATTTAATTCAACATTCAATTCCAATATTTCACAAGTCTTCATATATTCACAACACAATGCCAATATCATCACAATCTCAATATCAACATCAAGTAATAAATGATTCCCACAATTATAGCACAAGTATAAGGATTCATAACGTTTACAATTACCCAAACTGAATTCCCAGGATCAAAGCCTATAATAGTATCAATCTAACCCATTTTGTGCCTCAAATCACTCAAACATATTCACACAAGATAATACAAGGTTTAATCATACTTAACAAAAGGTAGAAATCCACTCGCCTTAGTAGAAGTCTCAAATCAAGCCAACTCCGTAACTTTTTCCTATCTACAATACTTAAAATCACCACAATCTAGTCAAATATAGCATCACAATGACATTATGAATCTATTGACACTAAAATCAATCAATTTGACAAAAAGGGTAAAATGATAAAATATTTCATGCCAGAAAAAGTATCCGAAATTTGAAAATTAATACATGAAAACGTTCCCCGAGTAATAAAGATTTCTACGGTGAAAATCTTTTTCAAATGGAGTTAAAATGAGTTCACAATCACTAATTTAGTGTTCAAAATCAAAGTCTGAAAAATTCTCAGTTTCTTCAATTAAAAACCCTAATTTCTAAGTTAGAATCACAAATTAATCAAAAATAAGTTAGAAGTTACTTACCCAATAATTTTACCTTGAAAAACCTTGAAGATTCTCTCAAAAATCAAACTTGGAGGGTTGAAAATAACGAAAAATAGTGAATCTTGACTTTTTAAAATATAACACTATTCAAGTATTTTTTGTTCTCCACAAATGCAGAAGGTAAGCCCACACTCTGTGAACGCAAAGCTCTCTTCTACGAACGTGGAGGCTAAACCGCCTTCACTCCACAAACATGGAGTTCAAATAAACATACACTCTGCGAACGCGAAGTACAAACTCAATAGCACCAAATATCAGCAAAACACAGTATAGAAATTCACTAAAAGGACTCTCGAGATTCATTTGGAACCCCATGAATAAAAAATAGACATGGAATCCTACTAGAGACAATGTTCCGGACTCAATGAAATCGTCATAATTCGATTTCGATATCTCTTCGACCCAAAACCTGAAAAAGTTCGTTCAAACTAGTTAAAACTCAAAATATCCAAACTGACCTCAAAAACTCTAAAAATTATAACAAGATCATTTCTAGTGTTAGTCTCACCACCCAAAATCACTGAAACTGTCAGAATTTCGATTAGAGCTTCTGAACTTTGAATCTTAACCAAAGTCAAACTATGATCCAAAATCTACTAAAAATGCAATTTTGGATCAAAATCTTTGTTGTAACTCCAAATTCAGTTCTATAAGTTCTCCTCGACCAGATTTTGCATTTCAGGGCTGATGGAATCAACAAAATTGAATTCCAATACCCGAAACTCAAGATGACAACAAAATTCACAATTTTCAACTTTAAGCCTTTAAAAATTGTTTCTTTAGCACAAAGTTTTCGAAATTCAACTTTTAGATTCAACCAAAAATGACCCAAGACAACTTTCAAAAAGGACAAAATGATAATTTTACCAAGAACGCCAAAAATAACCTTTGATTCATCACAATTTAGAACTCCTGGATAGCTCCTCCAAAAAAAAAAGGCATGCTTTTTGCTATTTATCTTTCATTAATCAAATAAAAAAATAATTTATAGTTAATTAATTCTCATCTTTCATCACTAGTATATTTTGTTATATTACTTTAAGTTTGATTTTCACAAAACTATTCTTAAAAAAATACTTATTGTTATAATTTTAATGCAATAAGAAAAATTGAACATAAGTTTACTCTTTTATAAAATTGATCACTTAATATCATTAGTAACTATATTATTATGTTCATGTTCTGTGAATAGTTCATCACTCATTTGATATTCTCGCAAAAAATAGTTTATCATTCATAAAATCATGATTTTTTGTTTATAAAATATAAAATTGAAGGACAATGCTTATATTTAAAAAATATGAATCATAATATGAAACTTTCTAATTAATTTTTTTTTTAAATTAGGAATTTTAATTCATGATTTGAAATCATTGTTATTGCGAAATATGGCTTTGGTTTCGAAAATTCAATTTATTACTCAATTGATTTAAGTAAAACCGAATCTTCGAAATTTTTTTAGAGAGTCGCCACTTGATTTTCCCTAAACCGTTTAAAACATTTTAAAAAACTCCAACAGAAAAGAAATCTTTTAAAATCCAAAGAAAAGGGTTCGGATTCACATTTCCACTTCGAGAAGGTTTTACGCACTCGAAATCACCGCTAACACGCGGTTATCCGGCGATTAGGTAATTTTGACTAACTTTAAAAATATTAATTTATATTATTAACTAGAAAAAGCTTAAGTGAAATATTCAAAAATGAGGAAAATGTAACATTTAAAATCTTAATCACATTTTATTCAATTAATATTAATTAAGCAAACTACTTTAAATAATCAAGAAGAACACAACATTAAAGTCTACCTAAATTTGTTTAATTAAAGGAGTTGGTGAATTAGGCTAGGTGACTAGAATTTTAAAAATTCACTAAAATATCCAAGTGTTAAAAGAGGAAAAAACATTCATGAATTATCTTAAGGAGAATATTTGAAGTGTTTAAAAGACAATTCATGAGTCTAATTTTCTAAAAAAAAGATGATTTTAACACTAAAATATTTAAGGATATTTGAAAAATAAAAATAACATAAACGGTCAACCTTCGGGAAAATTTAATTAGATTAAAAACACAAAGAAACACAAATAATTGTTAGAATACAAACATCATAAAATAAACAAATCTAAAACAAAACAGTAATAATAAGGTGAGGAAAAGAGAATTACGCCCAAGTCTGGTTCTGTACGCCTGGGCCAGAACTTGGGCCTTCCTTTCTGCTCTTGGGCTTTGGTTACCCATTCAAACTTGTATATCAGCAGGTTATATACATAGTATATCAGTGTATATATGCATTCATCCACCTGTATTTCATCAACACTTGCTGTAAGATCGGTACCTCGGCCCCCTTGGGCAGCCTTTGCAACATTTTTTATTTTTTTGATTTTTTGGGCCACGTTACCCTGTATACAACTGCTGTATATCAATGTATACAGGTATCTACAGGCCTCCTTCCGTCTTGAAAACCTGACCAGCAAATCCCGCAAATCTGTACCAGCTTCCTAAGACCTATTTGGGCCTTCACAGCCCCAAGAAATGCAAGGTGGGAATCCTAGAAGACTCGGACATATGCGTAAGAAATAAAAGAAATATGGATTAGGGATCCCCAAAATTATTCAAATTCACAACTCGATAACTTGAAACCAAAAATCAAAATATCCAGCTATAATTCAAAACTAATAAAAATCAATATATAAAACTCATCAATTTGAAACTAAATAAGCATATAAACCCATTAACTTGCATCATTATCACCACCTTATTATATTCGAAATTCAAAAGGGAGTTTCATCGAACACGTGGAAGGCATGTAGCTTAATCATGATTTTAATAAAATTTCACCCACCATTTCATCCTCAACAATATACAATATGAGATTAAAATACTTAAAGATAAACAAATTAACTATAGCATTCAAAAATTCAAAAGGGGCATTTCATCGAACACATGGAGGACATACTGTTTAATCATGAGTTTAACAAGGATTGGTACGGATATATATAATGAATAAGGAGAGGCTTATCGATGACCTCACCCCCCTTGTCACTTAAAGGGCGAAGTCGCCGAAGCGAGTCGAAAGGCCAAAGAGTCATCTTTGAAGGCTACTATGCATCCTTATTCATAGAGTGTAAGGTAGGTTTGGGTATAGCAGGACTTGAACCTGCGACCATTAGGTTAAAAGCCCAATGCTCTACCAACTGAGCTATACACCCCAAAAAAGATGTAGTAGTAAATAAGGATTGCTACGGATATATATATATATATATATATATATACACACAGACATTGCAATACAACAGTGTAACCAAACGACCTTCAAATCCCATACATATATATATCTATCTATATACATATGTATATATAGATACAACAGCAGCAACGACTCAATCATTCCGCAAAAAAAAAAAAAAAACAACCGCAAAAACAGGAACATTTCAGCATAATATAGCCATCCAACATCATTATTCGATTAGTGCAAAACCCGATATTCAAACGAAAATCCCCAAATTACAATCATTTTCATAAAACTCAGACAGTAAGTGTGTTATTCAAGAGAGAAAAATAAGAAAACAAATCGAGACGTTACCTTGCGGAGGGCAGCGAACTAGGATGACAAGTTCATACGAAACTAACCACCGCTAAACGAACCCGTTTGTGAGCTTCCTAATCCCGAAGCCAAAGAATTCCGACTCTAAAAAGCCTTGAAGTTTAGTGTATTTTTCAAGTGAAAGAACTGCTTACCACTGGAAATTTAATGTCTTTTTTTTTAAGGTGAGGAACCGGCCCCCTTCACAGTGAGCAAAAATGGAGATTTTTGGGTCCTCTTTTCTCCGTCAGTCTCGGCCCCCCTAAACAGTGAACAAGTATGGACATTTATAGGAAAATTTTAGGGCAATGTTTGGGGGGAAATCGCAGGTCAAAATCGGGTTTTGGGTCGGTTTTGAATTCAAATTTTGAATTAGATAAGGGGAAAAAAGTAGAGGGGAGTACGAGTGTACCAAATTGTTATCGTTTGCTTGGCGTTTTTCTAGTTTTTGTAGTCCTGGCGTTTGGTTTTCTGGTCTGATTTTCTGTTTTTTTGCTGGTTTGGTCGTCTGGGACTTCTGTTCTCGCAGGAAGAAGAAGACAAGGGGAGAGGGGAGGGGAAAAAGGATTAATTAGAGGGAATGGGCTGGGTTAAATTGGGGTATTGGGCTTTAGGAATTAAAAAGAATTGGGTTGGGAATTGTTGGGCTAGAAAGGGTAGGTAATTTGGGCTGGAATTAAAAAAAAATATGGAAAAATGGGCTTGAGAGGAATGGGCTTTGGGTATTAGGTTTAGGATTAGAATTGGTTTTTGGTTGAAATTCAAGAATTAAAAATTAATCACTTTAATTACAAAAATGATCGATTTGAGATCAATTGATTAATTTGACCACGAGATGAATTAATATAAATTAATTAAGGAGATTTTAAATATTAACAACTTAAAAATAATTAAATTGACTACGGGGTAATTAATTCAAAAAAGATTAAAGTAAAATATTTAAAGATAAAAAATCTATTTGAGAAACTTTGAAAAATCCACAAAAGTATAACACTTAACTATTTATACTAGAAACAAATATAATATGCAAATTAATAGATTTGAACATAAAAATCACTTGAAAAATCTTTTTTCGCGTTTTTGAAATCTAATTATTTCAAATTGTTAAAATTTGAAAGCTCAATGATTAATTCATACCGTGGAGAGTCAAAATTGGGTGTCAACAATCATGATTTGAAATTACATGTTCAAACATTACTTTCAAAATAGAGATAAAATTTACATGTCCAAACGCCTGCTTAAACTATTTGGTATATGAATTTACAAAAGTTGCTTAGGGTTATCTATGAATTTACTTAATTAGGAGCATTCAGTTGCTATATTGCACATTTACAACAAGGAACAATTTAAACTAAATTTCTAGCTGTCATATGATTAAATTTTCAAACAAAAAGAATAATTGAAAATATGAAATTCACCTTTCTCATAAATCTCGAAACTCTACAAAATAATTTTTAAAATTTAAAATTTAAATTACGATAACTGTTCAAAAGTAAACTATTTCTTGCTCGGATAATTTTAAATTAAATCAAAGTTTTATTATAGAAAATTCATAATTTACATGTAAAAGAATTTAACGATTCAAAAACATAATGAGACTTTTCTAAAAATATGTAAATACTTGAAATGCAGAACTAGATAGTAGTCTATATTTTATAATGAAATATCAAATAATAATATAAGTTTTTTTCACAACTATTTGAATGGTTCAACTCAGCAAATCACTTCCTCCCAATTGATACAAATAATAATATAAGTATCGATTCTAATTCTAAATTCTAATACTTTTCTAAATCTAAAAGCACTAGTTTGATTATAAATTTTTTTATTGTTAATAGTCATTCTAAAAATTTGTCATGATTTGTATGAACAAAATTTAGAATATTTTTTCTACAAAAATTCAATTACGTGGGCTTTATTAGCTATTTGCAAACAACATTTGTTTCATGAGATTTTTTAATTCATTTAACTAATATATTACGTAGAGAAATTGAAAGAAAAATGCAAAAAGAAAAAGAATCAAAAAATAAATACTAATGCTTATTATAGGCACCTCACCTTTTTTATTTTTTGCTTTATTACTATATTTTTTTATTATTATATATAAGTAGACAGCTCGCCGTCAACATGTCTGTTTAGCCTTTTTCTCCTTTATTATATGGGGTCTATATAAATATTTCATGAATTTTTTAAATTCAATCTTTTCAGCGTAGCTGATTATTGACGTGTCTGCTTCAACTGCTTAATTATATTTCCTTAGCTTTTTCAGCTATGATTTTACAATATTACCTTAATAAATCATTTTTTCAGCTTCTTTAACTGTGATTTTAATATATCACCTCAATCAATTATCTTAAGTGATATAAATACTAAAATTAGAATAAAATAAATTTCCTTTTTAACTGGATAAATAAAATAAAATAATTATTTTAATATCATTCAATGCTTGTATTTGTGTCAAAAAGGAAGTACTTCAAAAAAATAATATAAATAAATAAAAGAATATATGTATATTACTTGAAATGATGTAAAAACTACCAAAACTCACAATAATTGTCAATTTAAAATTTTGGTTCTTGAATTTTATCAATACCACATAAATTGGGTCAGCGAGAGTAATATACATTATTTAAATTTTTTGTAAAATATGCTATAAATTACAACAATTAATAATTTAAAATATTTTTAAAAGTAGATAAAATTTTGATTGACTCTCAAATTTTTATATGCGCAACATGAATTGGCACAAAATAAGTACATATATTATTTAAAATTAACATAAAATATATTATAAATCACAATAATTAACAAGTTAAGAATTTTAAAAATATATATAAAAGAATTCTATCGATGCCATATAAATCGAGATAAAAAATTAACATATATTGGAGCCTGATTAATTTTTCAATGAAGCTAAATATTAGCTCCACTTTAATTAATTGTTCCTGTTTAATTTAGCAAAAAATTTATAAATTTCGTGATCTTAAATTAAAGATGTGTCAAAATATTTTGACTCAAATATATCAAAAATATTCTTTGATCTTGTGGTAACGCATCATGTGAAAAGTTAAATTTTAAAAGTTACCGAAAAAAGAGAGAAAGAACATTTCTTTTAGATGAACCAAAAAAACACGAACAAATTGAAACGAATGAAATATCATATTTTAAATTTAAATTTAAATTTAATTATACGAATGAGAGTATAAAAATAATCAAATCTATTTGTTGGACCTGTGCAATGCCCCAACTACCTTCCTAGGATATAGATAGATACTAGATGGCGCGTGCCCGCACGGGCGAGGGGGATATTATGATGGAGGTAAATGCGGAGGAATGTCGAAAATAAATCGAATAGGATAATAAATTTTATTAACACATTGATAAGGCTTGTTTGGAATATCACTATTATGTACAACTCATACTATTGCACATATAGTTTGAAAGAAGGGCTGCCGCTGAAGTTCCTGGATTTAACAATTGTGTGCGAGCCGTTCGGTGATGAAATTTCTTCCATGCTTTTCCACGCTACATCTGTGAAGGGAAGTTGAGAAATCATCAGCCAGTCATCTTAAAGAAAGAGTGCAGCAAAATTTTTTATGCCGGTTTTAGTGGTTACTATGTATGTACGAGTGATATTGTCGGAGAGTTAATTCATTTGAAGCATTTCAAATATTCAAAAGATGGTATTCTTTGATCATGTGGCTTCTAAATAAGTCCAAGGGCTACTAGCCCCAATCTGTTGGGGTGAAAGTTGAAAAGTGAACTTTTAACTACGTGCTAACCTTCCACGTTATCCATGACTAATACGTGCGAGTGATCTACTAAATGGAAGGAAGAAGGACTGGCTGCAAACAGACGGGAAACAGAAGATTGTGAATACCAAAATTGAGGGCGACTAAAAGTGAGTTGCCTCACCGATATTATGTAAGATAGAAGCAACAAGCCGGAAAATTTAAAAACTTATGTAGAAGTTGTGAGAGTTGGAGCAGTGGGGGATGTTAACAATACCTCAGTGGTTGAAATTCTATGCGAAAATTGAGCATGTCGGATCTGGCATATTATGACTGAATTCAAAAGCATTGTCCTTTGTCACGTAGTCAAAAATCAATCTGTCCGCCCGTTTTTAATTTCCTGAGCTGAGCAGTTCAAAGTGGCATAAACCAAAATGAGAGGACACTTAAATTCTGTGAAATCCGGGGGAAAAAAGGTTACCGTTCTTTGTTGTAGTCATGCAGAACATATTTGGGTGTTGTTTATCTTCCGTTGCCTACAAAAACTCAGGATGAAGTTATATATTCTGATAGGTAGTACTCATCTTAGCGGTGCAATAAGTAAGGTTTACACTCTCAGTGCAAACACTGTATTCTTTTTTCAACAATATTCCTCGGGCTCACCTATATCCTATTTCTCTTCTAGCTGGCGGATTCTCTCTTATATCGATTTATCAACTCATAATAAGTAAGGCACAGAGAGCTCAATATAGGAATCGTGGTGTGTATAGGTATAGGAGCTAAAGACGTCTATTGTCATGGTATTGAGAGCGTTTGGTTCTCGACCTACCTTGTTGATCACCAGGATATCCTTTGGTGCAAGGTGTATGAGTGGCAGTAACAAAGAGGAGAATGAGAAGTAGGAAAAAAAAACATCAAGTAACACCAGATGGACTATTACTTACTGTAAGAAGATGTGAAACAACAACATCACTCATATTTGCAGTGTGTTACTATGGGTCGGATCCAAAAAGGGGAGTATGAATGTTTGGGTTTTTACCATTGGAGAAATTGTGAAATGCAGAAATTAATTTCGGGAGAAGGATTTCAGTTTAAAGGTTTAAACTTTAAATAAAGATAAGGAATATTATGAAGCCACATATGTGTGCAATCAAATGAAGAAGTTAATGTATGCAGGGACGCAACTAAGTAGAAGAAAGCAACGCAGATGTAAATGAGGCATCACTTAAAGTAGAACATATATGTTAGAGGAGCGCATGATTAAAAATGGCCAGTCATGTAGAATGGGATGGGTGAGGTGACAAATTCCTATTGAGTGGACACACGGAAATCAGCATGCTGGACAAAGTGATAATTTCGCACTGTAAAATGCCAATGCAATAAATCTGGAAAGGACAAAGGACGTACACACATGTCATAGTCATACTGAACTGAATTGGTGAAGCATGAAATACACACTGGCAAAACGCAAAGCGTCCAACATGCTAAGCAAATTCGGTTACATAGGCTATGTGGGGAGAAAAAGTTGTATATGCTTTGTGGTTACCTTTCTTTTATAGCGGCGACCACTGTTGCGAGGTAGTTTAGCACCCAAAAGTAGAAAGCTATAACGTACGTTGTGTTTCCTTTCACAAGCCTGCGCAGGTGGAGGGAAAATGTTAGCAGTATATATTGGGAGGAAGTAGTTGTAAATATTAGCGGTAATTTTTGTTGGTGTTAGACATGCTTGGTGGGGGAGATAATTCTAGTAATTTACCTTTGTTTCATATAAAACAAAAGTCATCACAAAAGAGAGCCACTGTGCTTGTGTTTGTGTTGGAACGATAATAAAAGATTGATTAGGATGTTGGACTATGTAAGGGTTAGCAAGAATTGTTTAAGAAGTAGAAGTTATGATAATATTTAAAGAACGAATACAGCAGGGATTTTGTTGATTACCTTTACTGCAGTTTTGCTGGAGTTGGTGGTTCCATTTTCCCTTTTAACCTACAGGAGTCTGGTTTTTCCTTTGTTGCTGCTGTTTCATCATCGGGGGAGATGACATCATTGTTTGGCCTTTTGTTTCCTTGTTGGATGTTGGCGCTGGATGGTGCATTGGGAGATGATAACATGCTGCCCTTTTTATCAATGGCCAGATTGAGAACTCTTGCTGAGCATGTGCGTGCATTGTGGGGGAAAGATCTCTTCACTTTTATTTTGAAAAGGTTGTCTTGTATCTTTGGGTGGACATGTTCTCTCAAATCTGAACGAACTTGTAACTAGGTGTATGTTATGTGTTTGTTTGGTTATAATGTCAGCTACCTATGCATGTTGTGGAGTAGGGTTTTTTTTACCTCAGTTGAGGCTCGAGTGTAAATCTTTTCTGCAGTGAGGGACATCAACTGCTCTGCTTCTTCATCCATAATTATTCCTCGTGTGGAGCCTGATGCATCGTCAAGACTGACCTCAAATCGACACCTGCAAGTATGAATGGTATATATATTCAGAACCTTGTATGTGTGTGTGCGCGCAATGTAGATTCGTAGTAGGGGAGATGTCGGTGTATTTGTGTTTTGTAGCGACATTGGAGATAGAGGTACCTGAAGGTGAGCATGTTCTCTTGGTTGCAGTTTGTGCAGTGGAATTTTCTTTTCCTGAGGTTCCTAACTTCTTGTTTGCAATTTGGGCAGGCGAGCACATAGCAAGAGTTGAAATTTTTGGGGGGAGTTATCCTTGCTTCAATGGTGAAAGGTTGTCCCTGTGTGGCAATGTCGTAACAATTGATGTGAATGTAGTTTGTACTTTAGGTAACTTAGGATTAGTATCAGGGAATGTGGACTTACATCTTGTTGTGTGTAGATATTTGCGATGGGTACTATTTTCTCTTCCACCGGAGCAGAGATGAGAGATCCAGATTGAGATGTGCTTCTTACTGCGAAGGAATTGAGCATCTCTGTGTTTGTTGCTATCCTATTTGATAGCAAAATGATAGAATGTAAGAAATCAGTAACACAAAGAGGGAGGAAGTCGAATAAAGATGCAATAATGTTTACCATAATTGCAGTTGCACACATTGTGAGTATGGTGGATTTATTTGTATTGTGGTGTTGTATTTTGTTATGAGTGATGTGCCTGCAGTAGTTTAAAAACTCATTTAACGGAGTATGAATTACTGTAGGTACAACTAAATAAGGTGATAAGTAGGCGTACGCAGTCTAGCTCTGTCCTATGTGCTTACCATTGTATTTTGAAACGCCAACACGTCTGGCGAATATAATGGGATGTTTAGGGAACCATGTGAGGAGTCTGCTGCCTTTATCTTCAATAATACTCTCTTCCCATAATGTGAAAGTGAAAGTGAAAGCCTGTTTACTATAAGCGTGGAATGCTGAAAACTTAGAAATATATATAGGTAAGGGAATAGTAAAATGAAGAGGTTAGTGTGTTACATAGGTAATGACGTGCTGAAGATGAAGGAATAACTCAATGTATGACTAACCTGGTGTCAATAACAATAAGTTCTTGGAGCCTTTTTTGCATGCTCGCTACATATCTTGGCGGAAAGCAATTCACAACAATTGCAAGCACATCTAATAAGAAGATAGGAGCTGGAAAAGTTACAGTTTGTGTTGAAATGCATTCGAGTATATAGAAAGGGTGAATGAGTCATACCGAATTCTGCATTCCTGAGGTGTTCTTTGGTGCATCGGGATGCTTCCTCGTTGATTTCTTGGAATGATGTCATGTTGATGATTGTAGGAGGCGGCATTGCATCTTTGTCAAAATCTTCTGGATCAGACGGACTAACTGCAGCTTTGTATGCCTCATCTTTACCAATTGAGTCGACTATAGTTTTCCTGTCAATGATCCATTCATATGTATACAAGGGCTTATCATATCTTAAAGTTGGTTGTTGTACTCGAGCACTCGTGATGAAGTAGGTCTGGAACAATGTGAATCTTTGTTGGTAAAGGGAGATATCCTCACCGTAGATAATTGCCTTAACCTGATTTTTCTGGAGATGATTTATAAGGGAGCAAAATCAACTGAAGCAATTCAAAGCTAACAGCAAGCGTCATTGGGAAGCGTAGTAGTATGTATTGCCTCTTCCAAAAAGCATCATGAGACTATGCAATAGGGAGGTAGTGTGGTAGGTGTGAGGGGAGATAGAAGAGGGCATCAGTTGTTCGGTAGAAACTGCACAAATAAAAGGAAAGTAGGAAGGTACTTGTTCATCCTGGAAGATCATGTTCATATATTTTATTTTCGTTCTTTACCTTCACCTGGCTTACCAATATCCACCAGCCGTACCTTACATGTCCAGTCCAATATTTCTGGAGTAATAACGTCTATGAGAAACCATTGTTCCATTTTTTTTATCCTGCAGAACAAGTAAAAAGGGTTAGATTGGGAAATATTCCAATGCGAAGAGGGACAATATGTATATAGTAGTTAAGTATAAGTAAGTAGAAATAGAAATACGAGTAACAGTTTATCAGATAACTCAGCGTATATCACTTATTAAAGGATGCAATATTCAGATGTTCGCGGGGAATGTTTTCTTGATAATTTCATCGTACACTATATTGTGAGTAGAGTGGTCGTCGTGATTATCTGCCGTTGGTGGGCGTATGACTATTTTTACGCTCTTCGAATTTTTTGCTCGTGATAAAGCAACGTAAAGTTGACCATGTGAGAATACAGGTTCACGTAGATAAATGCCGACAAAATCTAGTGTTTGACCTTGAGCTTTATTAATAGTCATAGCGAAGCATAGTCGAATAGGAAATTGTATTCTTTTAAATGAAATGGCCAACCTTTTATCGTGCAGAAACAATAAGGGTATTCGAGGGATGAAGACATGTTTCCCTTTGAAGTCACCTGTAGCAATTATGACGCTAATAATATGGCTTTTGACGTCGCAACAAATTAAGTGTGTGCCATTGCATAAACCCTCTGATGGATTTAGGTTGCGCAATAATATAACGGGGCAATTTTTCTTTAGAATTAACCTATACGGTGGTAAACTAGGGGGGTTTAATGTATGCAGGAAATCTTCAAATTGGGATTGGTCTTTTGGTTCTATGGTTTTGTCAATACCTATGAATGTTATACCATTCGTGAAGAACTGTTCTATGAACATCTCATTAATTTCATCTACAAAATCATTTTTAGTTGTTAAGATAACACGTGAGGTAATGGTAGATGTGTTAGATTGAAGCAGGTCTAAATTGGGGTAAATATTTTTAAATAAACTGTTTAGTGTGTCCTTTTCATTTGTAAAAGGAATTAGAAGAGGTTCCGGAATTTTAATTTTGTTGTAGTCGTTAGTATTTTCTTTTCCATCTCTAATTCTTAGTAAATATTCGCAGAATGAAGGATCATCTTGTGCGTGCATATTTTGCACCAGGTGGAATTTTTCAAGATTATTCTAGATGTGTGAATTTAAGAAAGATTCATTGATGAAATCCTCTCTAGTTCCACCTTTCACAACAGACAAAGTTTGGCGGAAGTCGCCGCCGAAAACTACGACCTTTCCACCAAAAAGTGTGTTTATGCCCATAAGATCTTGCAACAAGAAATCAAAAGCCTCTATAAGTTTTTTCTTTGCTATAGAGACTTCATCCCATACTATTAATTGTGCATCTCGAATTAAAGAGACAAGGGAGCTTTGCTTGCTGATGTTACAATTGTAGTTTTCACTTATATCGATAGGAAGTTTAAAGCGTGAGTGGGCAGTGCGTCTTCCAGGAAGTACAGAAGCTGCCACACCGGAAGTCGCGGTGGCTAAAGCAATAAGTCTTTTAGATCTTGTAGTAGTTAGTAAAGCACGGTACAAGAAAGTTTTCCATGTTCCTGCTAGTCCATCAATGAAAAAAGCTCCGAATTTATCGGATGATATTCTATCGAGGATTACCGTCATAAGCCTTTTGTTGTTCACTATTTAGTTTGGTATGCAGGACTAAATCTTCTTCGAGTACACTTATATTTCTTTCTAAGTAGATATCTCTCGCTTCTTGGATAATTCTTGCAGAGGACTTGGAGGACGGAATGTGTTGCGATACAAGTTTAAATTCGTTTATATTTCGTCCCATTGAGTTCAATATGTTGTTTATGTGACTTATAACAAGTGAATGAATGTCAGCTTTTTCTATATTTTTGGTAGTTGCGAAATCTTCAAACATTGAATTTTCAAATCTATTCCATAAATCTTGCGGATTAGCGGGGTTGCAATATACTAATAGGGTGGCGAAGAGACGCCGCAGGATGCATGGCATTTTGTATTGAGTGGCTTCTACCAAGCATTTAATTAAGTTATTATCAGAAGCTAGTAAGCCTCTGTTTTCTGTAATTCTCTGAACGTGTTGCAGGTCCTTCGATTTGTAATAAGAAGATCTGTAAATGATGTAGGTGCGCGTATATTCATGAGTAATAGTCTAAGGTAATATCTTTCTCCTTCAGTGGGGTAACAACTCACAATACGGCCAATGGCATTACTTTGTTTTCTACACGTCCACTTCTTTATCACTGACTGACCAGATAAAGTGTTGGGGGAATTCTTTATATAGCAAGTTTAATTCTCTAGCATCTTTGTTTACCTAATTCATGGAAAAAAACTCTGTTAACATTGTCTTCCTGCTTCGAGGGTTCTTTAAAATTGAAGTCAAAGTCGATGTTGTCTTAAAGGAAACAAATTGTTGGTCTAGAAGATGTAGTTGAAGGCGGTAAACGGAGGGATTTATCTCACTAATTGGGAAAGCAAAGAGGCGCCACATAGCCTCTAGTGGCGATACCCATCTAGCTGATCGATATTCCTTTATTTCATCTATTTCTGCGGTACCAACATCAATTTGAACGTTGAAACTTATTTTGTCATGACCTTTACAAATGTATTTGTAAATGTATTTAACAACTTTAATATCTGCACAAACTTCGGCATGTATGTGACAGTTAAATTTGCTTAATAGATATGGGTTGTATGGAACAACCCAAACATTGTCAAAATATTGGTTCCTAACTTTTACAGATCTTCCATTATCTCGTCTTCTGTAAACGGGGTATGAATTCTCCCCTTTAGACGTTTCCCGCGCATATTTTTTTGGGTATTTGAATTTGCAATGTCCTTTTTTCTGCATGCATTAGTCACCGAAATTTAGGTTTCCACAGGGACCATGCATCATATGTTTAGTAACTAAGGAATGCAAGTATTCATTAGTAGTAGAATTTGGTAGTTCAACACATACTATTCTATCGTAGGGCTGAGGCGTTAGTAATTTGTGTCCATCAATAAGTATTATGAGAAAATGAGCGTGGGGTAAGCCTCTTTTCTGAAACTCTATAGTGTACATATAGGCAACCACTTTTCCAAACAAATTTTTCTTAACAATATCTGTTTTTAATTCTTCTACTTTTGCTTTGAATACTCGCCTTATTAGATCAGGTCTATTTTGTATTTCATCGATTTGTAGTAGTAGCTTTGCTATTTCAGGCCAAGAAGGATTACAAGTCATTGTTAGGAAGATATCAGGTTTTTCAAAGTACTGGATTAATGCAATGGCGTCCATGTATTGACGCCGCATATCTCTGGGACCTCCAGTAAAGCTAGCAGGGAGGAATGTTTTTCTACCAATATTTGAAACCTCTCTTTCCCCTATTCTTTCAAGGTCCATAAGTCTAGCAAGAACTTCAGTTCGGAATAGATCTTGGTTGAATAACAGGAAATCTAGTCTTTGTATTTCAAGTTTTTTGTATTGGTCTACGGAATATTGTTGGAATAATCTTCTAGAATGTAGAGTCCCATTTTTCTCTTTAGTTCGAATTTGAAGTTTGTAACAGTAATATTCACGGCAGGACACCATATTTTTCTTTTTCTGTTCGGTCCGTAAAACTTCTTCTTCCATATAGAGGAATCCATCGATGGAGGACATGTTTCCAACGTTTGAAAGTTTCACATATTTACAAGAACTATCGTTTCTAGGGCGGTTACCATTGTTTAAGATTTTTTGAATACCACAATGCCAATCACTTTCACCATATGGAAATAATAAAGGATACTGTAGTGGATCGTAACAGCCGTAGTAGTAATGAACCAGCTGGTTGTTGTCGTCGTAGTGTAGACACGAATGTGTGGTGTAGAAGTAGAGCAGCCTGATTCTTCATCAGTCCACAAAGCTGCAACCTCTAAAACACTGGGTAAGTTTTATATTCACTGGTCGAGGGTAGAATCGCATTTAAGAGCGATGTAGAAATTCGATAAGTTTAGAAGTTGTGTTAGAGATTTGAGAAATGAAGAGTACGGATTAATTTTTAGAATATGTAACAGCTGCATAATAAGAGATTTGTTAAGGTTTTCTGAGAAGGCCATTTGGTTGATTCTTTCATTCTCATTATCATAGAAATAGAGTTGCATATTTTTCGCTTTATTATCTGAGGAAGTTAAGCTGGGCAGGAAATGGTACATTTGCCCTTGGACTTTGAATGTGTAGATACCTTTAGTCCTACTTGCTAACTCTTTATCATATTTCATTTCAAGCAAAGTAAATGCGAACATATTATTATATGTTCTTATGTAAGTTCGGAAATGGATGGAGTCAGCAAAGCTGCCGTAATAAAGGGTTTTTAATTCTAAGGGCAGCTCATGGGATGCTAATTTTATAGACCCGTTATTATAGCAGAAACCTGGAGTTTCGTACTGAAATCTTATTGCCTCACAAAATTTGCAATTTGGCACCCGTTTTAAAATAGCAAGGCAGCGGGGTAATTGGCTTGCATCGCAACAACTTGTCTCCCCTAGTTTTCGCCCTGTACCTGGATATGTTAAATCTGTTAGATACATTTTGATATAGTCAGAATATAGAGTGGAAGTGGCAGTACACGAACCAGTTGGAGCGATAGTAGCTCTATCAGTAATGAGTAAGTCATTCTGGCCATGGAGCGTAAATGAACCCTCTGGGGAAGTGGAAGACTGAGCAGAGCAATTAGTTATGGGTTTTTCAGAGGAATGATGCTTTCTTGCAGCGTGATTTGCACGCCGTTGTTGTAGGAGAGCCGCCTTTTGTTCAGGCGGCATTTCTTTATAAGCAGTACGACACCTAAGATTTCTGTTAGTTTGGAGGCCAGTTTGATTTCTTTTGCCGGTAGACATCTGACTCTCCCTTTTTGGGCAGACAGAACCTGTGGTTTTCCTAAAATACATATGCCTCTGCTTATGGACTGATTCAGAACATTAATAAGTAGATGTACAGTAATCAATGCACAAATGATCAAATTTCATGCAACAACATGCAGAAGATGTAATATTCTAATTCTACCAAGTATCAAAGGACATACGCAAAGGAGTATCCCATAATAATTTCTGCAGGAAAAATAACTGATCAAAAGAAAAATGTTGTCATATTTACCTGGAAGATGAGACTGCAGAGAAGAGTTCCTTCTTTTTCTAGCAGGAAGATCACTGAACGCTAGTACGGCTGCACAGAATCTGCTCCATAGGTAAGAACGTAAGTAGCAAAGGAAATTCAAAGCATATGTAGCATGATGGGTAAGTGGGAAATCAGCAGTCCAACCAAATTTCACATTTTTGCAGGAGGAAACACTAATTCTTTTCCAAGTAAATAGGAGAAGCAAAAAGAAAATGAAGAAAGTTAAGAAGAAGGCTCAGATTTTTGCCAGTTTAGTTAAAGAGAAGGAAGACCAGAGTGCGAAGTGTACCCCGGCTACAAACAACTGTTCCGTTGTAAGACCTGCTCATTGAAATTGTCGAGCCAAGGTACAAATCCACTCTAAACTTTCTTCAATTTGTGCTTTCATTGCGGGTAATCTTCATTGCCCAGGAAAGTCCGACTATTCAACAGTCAAGCTAACTGTAGAAATTTCAACATTAAGTAACCCATAATAGGAGAAAATTCGGAATTCGAAAACTGAATGTGGTGAGAACATATGGATTCTCAGTGTTAACTTCCAGCCCCCTGGACTTTCTTTTACATCAACACATAACAATTGGAAAAATGGTAGACATGCATATGTATGAGCTTTCTTTCTTTGAGGGTGGCGGGCTCCATATAGGAGAATCATTTAAAGAGTTGCAGAGGAAAAGATTATATTGATTAGGAGGCAGGGGATATTCTTGAAGAAATGGAGCGAAGTAGTTACACTGGAAATGGACAGAAGGTTGTACAGAAGATAGTGAGTAATAATAATCAGGAAGGACAAAGAGGCAGCTGTACTTTTACTGTTGGAGAAGAAGCTGGAACAGACACATGAAGAGGAAGGAAGATAGTTGCTTGGAGCGCGCATGACGTGGTACGTCCAACTGAGACATACATATACAACCGTACGCAAATTGTTTAAATGCCCGCGGGAACCATACATAGTGCGAAAGTCCTGCTTGTTGTCCAGGGAATGGTTCTTGGACGCTTAAGGCGAATGCATGAACGTAAGAATGCAGCCTACGCACGGTTGCAGAAGTAACGTTTTTCTAAGTACATGGAACAAGGGAAAATCAAATGAATAAAGTGAAGGATAAGGCTCAGATTTTCACCGAGGTAATCATAAGGAAGAAAGAGTAGAGTCTGAACTGTACCCTGGCTGCAAACAACAATTGCCTTGTAAGACCATCTCGTTGCAATTGTGCAGCTAGGGTATGAGACAACTCTAAACTTCCTTTACTTGCCGCTGTCATTTTGGGTAATCTTCATTGCTTAGGAAACTCGGAGCGTTAACCATTGAAACGAAGCCTACAAATTTGAATAGTACTTAGGTAAATGCACCAGTAATTTTTGGAGCGCGAAGTAAATGTAGGGGGAGCGTATGGACTCTAGGTATTTATTTATTTAGTGGGAAAGTCGATTTAGAAGGTCAAAGGACCAAAGAGCTTGCACTAACAGTGGCCACATGTATATGGTGTAGAAACAGTGCCGACGCAAGTGGGCGGACCAGGAAAATAGCCGGGTAAGACACACCGATTAGAAAGATGCAACCTGTCCTAATGGTCACAGAAGACACAGTAACTGCCAAAGCGCAATTCGGTGTCCAGGGAAAGGGTTAGTTAGTAATGCTCAGAGTATATTTCGTTGTTTGTGGGGCATTTAAGTGCGTAGGCAAAGCATTCCTACTGATCAAAACCCTAAAACTTTGAATGGAATGTCACCTACGAATGGGTTCTGGGGATTAAAGGTAGGAAAGAGGCTCAGACATTTGCAGGTTATGAACAATCTTCATTACCTCAGGAATTTAGAGTCTTGAAGATTGGATGAGGTGAATAGGTTTGGAGTATTGCATGAACGAATGCAGAGTGTTTGCTATGAATGGGCTATGAACCGTCTAACGAATATGTAATGAGGCTTTCGTATGAAAGGCTCCAATGGCAGAAGTTAAGAATGAGGCTCAGATTTTTGCACAATTTATCCAGGGTAAGTAAGAGTAGAGCTTGCATAATACCCGCGTTACAACCCACAATTGCCTCTAGAGACCGTCTGTTTGCATTTGTATATCGAGGGCACGAATCAAGTCTAAACTTTCTCCGCCTTCCATTTTCAGTATGAGTAATCTTCACTGCCACAGGAAGTTGGAGTTCTGAAGTCTGAGGGGGAACCAGAAAATTAGAACCCCCAGCTGGGAAAATAGGAAAAATCGAAGAACCTCGCATTCTGTAATTAAGAAGGAGGTGAAATATATAAATCACGCAATTTGGATGAAGAAGTTGAACAAGGCACAAAGCTTACGATGCCCAATTAAGGTAAACAGTCAAACCATATAGGAAATGCGGTAAAGCAAAGCAGCCGTGGAAGCCAATTTCAATTAGGAACATCAACCAGATACAAGATCCCACATACCCAATTGATTGAAATGGGGGGTAAACGTAAGAGATTCAGTAAACCATATCAGCAAACACAAGGAAGCAAATCGACCATACAGGGAACTTTGTATCATGAACACAAAGAGGATAGAAACTTTCACATACCCAGTTGAGAGAAATAAAGGAAACATTCAAACAGTGTATTACAGCAAGCCAATCGGGGCGTAGATGAGAATTTGGATGAAAAACATCACAACTTCACGGACACAAAACGTACTTCTAAGATTAGAAAATATCATACACAAAAGTGCTTGTCACACTATACAGAGACATATCAGCAAACACCCTACATGAAAAATAGAAGTGTAAAAATTTAAGACATAGATACTTAGTAAGGTGCATGCGCATCAGAAATTAATAAATCCAACAGAATTTCTGCGGAATGCACTAGGTACGACCCCTTTCAAAGAGCTAAGCAGGAATACCTGGAAATGGGGGAAATCATTGGAGGCAGTCAAAGCATTAGCAAATCCCGACTTTGAGGACCAGCTCAGCCAAAGAGTAACATGCATATACACAACTTAGTTTTAAATTACAAAATTAATATACCACCCCCAAGAAAAAACCAAACATATTATCAAACACCTTGCAGGGGGAATTCGACTATAAAGATTTCAGGTAGACACGGTCAGCCACATGCGTACGAAATTCGCAAAGACAAAAGACAGGGAAGTAGAATTCCACAAATGCAGCACTTACCATTTTAAAGAAATAAATGATAACAGAAGCAATTCAGGAAAAAAAAAAGAAACAAGTGGGGAAATCCTAAGTTGCCCAACTTTTAATTACTTGGAAATGGGGGAAATCGTTGCAGGCATCAAAGGATTAGCAAATCCCAACTTTGAGGACCAGCTCAGCAAAAGAGTAACATGCATGTAAGAAACTTAGTTTTAAATTACAAAACTAATACACCATACCCCAAAAAACACCAAACATATTATCAAACACCTTGCATGCAGAATTCGGCTATAAAGACTTTAAGCCAAGACAAAAGACAGGTAAGTAGAATTCACATGCATGTAAGAAACTTAGTTTTAAATTACAAAACTAATATACCACCCCCCGAAAAAACACCAAACATATAATCAAACACCTTGCATGCAGAATTCGGCTATAAATACCTCAAGCCAAGACAAAAGACAGGGAAGTAGAATTCCACAAATGCAGAAGTTACCATTAAAGAAATAACTGATATACCCCCCCAAAAAACCAGACACATATTATCAAACACCTTGCATGCAAGATTTAGTTATAACTGTTCCAGGCATACGCCGGCAGCCACATGGATGCCGAATTCCAAAGGACATACGACACTTAGTTTTAAATTACAAAACTAATAATCCCCCCCCCCCCCCCCCCCAAAAAAAAAAAAAAAACACCAAACATATAATTAAACACCTTGCATATGGAATTCGGCTACAAAGACTTCAAGCCAAGACAAAAGACAGGGAAGCAGAATTCCACAAATGCAGAAGTTACCACTAAAGAAATAAATTATATACCCCCAAAAAATGCCAGACACATATTATCAAACACCTTGCATGCAAGATTTAGTTATAACTATTTCAGACATACGCAGGCAGCAACATGCATGCCGAATTCCAAAGGACAAATGTCATGAAAGTAGAAGGTGTAAGGCGTATACCATCCACAAAATACCCAAGTCGACAGAAATTGTCACACATGCAGCGGGTGGAATTAAATTTTGAAGGAATAAGAAAGCAGCAAGTTTGAAAATCCTAAACGACCGACCTTATACTTACCTGGAAACGACGACAAACCTTCAAAGCAGCGGAGAACCCCAAGTCGGTATTGGGAAATGCCAAAAATCCTTGGAAGAAGCGGAGAAGCCCAACAAAGCACCAAAGAACACATTTATATAGGAGGGAAAACTGGGCACCCAACATAAATGCCCTCAGAAGGCATTAATATTATGGGAATGCCCTTAATTAATGCCCAGGAAAGACGCCGTAATTATGGCATTGCCCTTGGTCGTCCAAGGGAGGTCTCACTTATTAATGCCCTTAATACATGTGAATGGTGTGTGTATGAGCATGTGTGTAAGAGAAATAAATGAGATTTAATTATTTTTTATCTATAAAAATTCTTTTTAGCAAACATAGTGTAGTACATATAGTGTTTTACTTTTTAATTTAAAACTATATTTCGAAGTTTGTGCTAGCACGGATTTAATTATGTTATTTTGCTATAATATAATACATATAAAATTTGAAGAGTCAATCAAATATTAAATGTCTTAAGAGGAGGAATATTAACATAATGTGTGTTCAGGAGACCAAGTGGGCAGGTATCAAAGCTCGGGACGTGGATGGGTTTAAGTTGTGGTACTCGGGTGGCTCTAGGGATAGAAATGATGTAGGTATCTTAGTAGCCGAGGACCTTAGGGATTATGTGGTTGAGGTTAGGAGGGTTAATGATAGGATGATGCTTATCAAACTTGTGGTGGGTAGGCGCTTAGTGAATGTTGTTAGTGCTTATGTGCCCCAAGTAGGCCTAGATGAGGACAAGAGTCTCTTTTGGGAAGATTTGGATGAGGTTGTGCAAGGCATACCGGAGACAAAAAAAATCTTCATGGGAGGCGATTTTAATGGACATATCGGGGCAACCAGTAATGGGTTTAAAGATGTTCATGGAGGCTTTGGTTTTGGGGAGAGGAATGGAGGGGGGACGTCTCTTTTGGATTTTGCCAAAGCCTTTGAGTTAGTTATTGTTAACTCATGTTTCCCGAAGAGGAAAAACCACTTGGTCACCTTCCGTAGTACAGTAGCTAAGACTCAGATAGATTACCTGCTTTTATGGAAGGGCGATAGAATGAAGTTTATATAAGAACTGCAAGGTTATTCCGAGTGAAAACATTTCCACTCAACATAGACTTCTAGTGATGGATTTAGAGATCAAGAGAGAAAAGAAGAAAGAGGTTATGTATGCTCAACCGAGGATTAGATGGGGAGGCCTCACTCCTGCCCTTTATCGAGCGATGGAAGATAAATTGAGAGACTTAGAGGCTTGGAATAGTGGCGGGAATGTGAACGGGATGTGGGACACTACTGCTGGTTGAATTAGAAAGGTGGTTGCCGAGGTACTAGGGGTTCTGAGAGGGACCTTTTATGGACGGCAGGGCGACTGGTGGTGGAATGGGGAAGTTCAAGCCAAAGTGAAAGATAAGAAGGCTGCTTAGACAAAGTGGTTGGAGTGTAGGGATGAAGAGGAAAAGCGAATGCTTAAGGAGATATATAAG
The DNA here is from genome assembly GCA_029948455.1 of Solanum rostratum. NCBI lineage: Eukaryota > Viridiplantae > Streptophyta > Magnoliopsida > Solanales > Solanaceae > Solanum > Solanum rostratum. Next base: position 47,606,405 of record CM057047.1, on the reverse strand, counting down.
ACGGCTAAGTCAGAAGAAAAGACAGTGGTGATGTGTTCTAAAATAGCAGTTTTTCAGCGCCTATATGAGGAGGTAAGTGATAAAGGCGGGGATAAGAGATTCTGTAGGCTCGCTAAAGAGAGAGAAAGGAAAGCTCGCGACCTGGACCAAGTGAAGTGCATTAAGGATGAGGAGGGTGTGGTGTTGGTGGATGACACTTCCATTAAACAAAGGTGGCAAACTTACTTTCATAAACTCTTAAATGAAAAAGGAGATAGAATCATTGAGCTGTGGGAGTTGACCTACTCCGAAAGTTGTCGTGATTTCGGCTATTGTAGGCGGTTTAGAGTTGAGGAGGTTAGAAGGGCTATCAGTAGGATGAAGAGAGGGAGGGCGGTCGGGCCCGATGAGATTCCGGTAGATTTTTGGAAGTACATGGTCAAGGATGGCATAGAGTGGTTGACTAGACTGTTCAATGTTATTATGAAGACTGCCAAGATGCCTGATGAATGGAGGAGGAGTACAATGGTTCCATTGTATAAGAACAAAGGGGATATTCAAAACTGTAACAATTACAAGGGTATCAAGTTGTTAAGTCACACTATGAAGGTCTGGGAGAGAGTGGTGGAGATGAGGGTGAGAAGGGTAATGTCTATTTCAGAGAATCAATTTGGATTCATGCCGGGGCGGTCGACTACGGAAGCTATTCACCTAGTTTGGAGATTAGTGAAGAAATATAGGGAAAGAAAGAAGGACCTTCATATAGTGTTCATTGATCTCGAGAAGGCCTCTAAAAAAGTGCCAAGGGATGTCCTATGGAGGTGCCTAGAGGCAAAAGGTGTCCCAATGACATATATCAGGGCGATTAAGGACATGTACAATGGAGCCAAAACTCGGGTGAGAACGGTGGGAGGAGACTCAAGATATTTTCCTGTTGAGATGGGACTCCATCAAGGATATGTGTTGAGCCCTTTCCTGTTTGCCCTAGTGATGGATGAGCTGATGCGATCTATTCAGGTCGAGGTTCCATGGTGTATGCTTTTTGCAGATGACATAGTATTGATAGATGAGACCCGAACTAAAGTAAATGATAGGTTGGAGGTATGGAGACATGCCTTGGAGTCCAAAGGATTCAAACTGAGCAGAACCAAAACAGAATATTAGGAGTGCAAATTCAGTGTTGGGACGAAACAAACATTGATGTGAGGCTTGCCAATCAACCTATCCCCAAGAGGGAAACTTTTAGGTATTTGGGGTCCATCATCCAGAGTAGTGGTGATATTGACGATGATGTCACACATCGTATTGGGGCAGCTTGGTCTAAATGGAGGCTTGCCTCTAGAGTATTGTGTGATAAGAAGATACCACCTAAACTCAAAGGTAAGTTTTACAGAATGGTGGTAAGACCATCTTTGTTGTATTAGGTGGAGTGTTGGCTAATAAAAAATGCACATGTCCAAAAGATGCAGGTTGTAGAGATGAGGATGCTGAGATGGATGTGTGGGCACACAAGGAGGGATAAGATTAGGAATGAGACCATTCGGGAGAAGCTAGAGGTGGCCCGATGTCTGATAAGATGAGGGAAGCGAGATTGTGATGGTTTGGACATGTGCAGAGAAGAGGTACCAATGCTCCAGTAAGGAGATGCGAGAGGTTGGACTTAGAAGGCGCTAGGAGAAGTAGAGGTAGACCGAAAAAATACTAAGGAGAGGTGATTAGACAGGACATGGCGAGACTTGATCTCACCGAGGACATGACCTTAGATAGGAAGGAGTGGAAGTCGCGTATTAGAGTAGAAGGCTAATAGGTTAGCAAGGTTAGGTTGATGTCTAGCCGCGGGGTAGTGTAGGGTGTTGTCTTTATCTGTATCATGTGTATTAAATTTATAGTATTTGCATAATGTTATGTGCTTTTCAGTAGTAGTCGCTCTTCCTATTCCTTTCTTTCCTTTCATCTTTGTCGTATCTAGTCTAATCTGCCTATGGGTTGTTGAGACGAAGGTTCCCAGGAAACAGGCTCTCTACTTCTATGAGGTAGTGGTAAGGTTTGCGTACATTCTGCCCTCCCCAGACCCCACTTGTGGGATTCCACTGGGTATGTTGTTGTTGACTTTTTAGGATTTTAAATTTTATTAATTATTGTAATTTATAGTACTATTCACATAATTTTTATATAACATATGTACTTTCGGTGTTCCAATTTATGTGCCCTTGGTAGAATTTGAGAGTACAAACTTTTAAATAACTTTTTAATTTTAAGTTGTTAATTATTGTGATTTATATTGCTTTTTATGTCATTTTTAAATAATATATGTTACTTTTTTCATCCTAATTTTTGTGATACTGATAAAATATAGAGAGTCGATTATCTTTTTATCATTTTAAATTCTTAATTATTGCGTTTTATACTGCCATTTACGTAATGTTTAAATAATATATGTTACCCCTTCTATCTCAATTTATATGGCGCTAATAAAATTTAGAGAATTATTCAAAATTTTTAATGTCTTTTAACTATATAAGTTGCTAATTATTGTAATTTATAGTAATTTTTATATCATCTTAAAATCTTCTATCTCAATTTATGTGAATTGATATTATTTTGAGAGTTAATCGAATTTTTTTTATGCCTTTTAAATATTCTAGTTTTCTCAAAAAAAAATAAATGTTAATGAGTATAAGAGCTTGTTTGACATTGTTTGAAAATACTCTCTATTCTTTTTTTTTTTCTTCAGAAAAGTGTATTTAAAAATAAAAATTTATGTTTGACTAATTTAATTGAAAAATGCTTTTGATAAGCATATTGTGTGTAATTAATCTTTTCAAAAAATGCTTTTAAGAGTCAAATTACGAAAAAGAATAATTATTAATACATTTTTACTATTAAGATTATTTTATATTAAATAATTATTTAAAAATCTATTTTAATTAAATTTTATTTTTATTAAATTAAAATACAACAACAACATATTCAGTTAAATCCTATAAGTGGGGTCTGGGGAGGATAGAAATGTACGTAACCTTCCCACTACCTCGTAAGAAGTAGAGAGACTGTTTCTAGGGGGGCTGGGGAGGGTAAAAATTTTATTAAATTAAAATATATTATTCAAATTTGTATCAATACTTTACATGGATAAATAAAAATAAATTAAATATTGATATAATATTAACATGATGATTCAAATATAATTAAACAATCCAGCACAATAAATTCAAGAATCATTTCACAAATTAAGTTATTACATACAAAAAATTCACCACAAAATAAATTAATATAAGACATATATTGGTAAATATGTATATATGGCAAAATTATTTTGATCTTAAAAAAATAATTTTCTGCTTCTGCTTCTATTTTTTAAAGAAGTAGAAATGTTTAGCTTATTTCCAATAGCAAAAAAAATTATTTCTTCTTCCATTTAAAAGTAATTTTATCAAGACAACTTCAACTTCATTCCTTGCCATTTTCCAAACGCGAGGGATTTTTCCGTTTATAATTGGGCGCCGACCCGGCCCGGCCCGGGCCGACAGACTCTATAGTCTATAGTGTAACTTGCACTTTCGTTTTCCTCAACAAGACACTTTAGGTTTCAGACCAGCGAGCTTGACTGCGTTGGACATGGCGGCACCGGCAGAGATGGCGAAGGGCGAAGGAGGCGATGCATCAACGAAGAAACCCGTAAGGATATATGTTGGTGGTTTAGGCGAAAGTGTGACGGCTGAGGATTTGAAGAAGACATTCTCAACACCACAACTTGGAAAAGTGGAATCTATGGACATCGTTCGAACCAAAGGCCGAAGCTTTGCTTACTTGGATTTACTTCCTTCTTCCGAAAAATCCCTACCCAAGCTTTTTAGCACGGTATAAATTTCTCCATATCTCACTTTGACTGTGCCTGCATACTATGCTAAATTGTCTGTTTTCATTGCATAGATATAAGAATTGGTGCAAATAGCATAGCGTTTCTAGTCTAGGATAAAAGATGAATGGAGTTATATATAAAATGGTAAGACCGTTCCTTACACCTTGTTTGGATGGTTGTTACCCATTATATTGTATTGCATTGTTAGCCTACATACCATATTTGTTTTGATTGCTATTTAAATTCTATTCTATAACAACAACCAACAACAACATACCCAGTGGAATCCCACAAGTGGGGTCTGTGGAGGGTAGAATGTACTCAGACCTTACCACTTCCTCATAAAAATAGAGAGACTGTTTCCTGGGAACCCTCGTCTCAAAAATTGCTAGATATGACAAAAAGGAAAGGAAACAGAATGAGCGACTATTAACAAAAAACACATGTCAATATGTAACACACATACGACAGATAATGACAACACATAATATTAAACACGCCTACTCCTGCTACCTTACTATACCTCAAGGCCAGACATCCACCTAACCCCTACCAACCAATTAGCCTGCTACTCTAATTCGCGACCTCCACTCCTTTCTATCTAAGGTCAAGTTCTCAGTAAGAACCAGTTTTGTCATATCTTTTCTGATCACCTCCCCTAATACTTCTTCGGTCTACCTCTACCCGTCCATGTAACTCCTAAAATCAACCTTTTGCACCTCCTAACAGGAGCATCAGTACTCCGTCTCTGCACATGTCCAAACCATCGCAGTCTTGCTTCCCTCATCTTATCAGCCACCAAGGCCACCTCTAGCTTCTCCCGAATGGTCTCATTCTTAATCTTATCCCTCCTTGTGTGACCATACATCCATCTCAACATCCTTATCTCTGCGACATGCATCTTTTGAACATGTGCGTTTTTTATTGGCCAACACTCCATCCCATACAGCAAAGATGGTCTAACCATCATTCTGTAAAACTTACCTTTGAGTTTAGGTGGTATCTTCTTGTCACACAATACTCCAGAGGCAAGCCTCCATTTAGTCCATGGTGCCCCAATACGACGTGTGACATCAGTGTCGATACCGCCACTATTCTGGATGATGGACCCCAGATACTTAAAGTTTTCCCTCTTGGAGATAGGTTTAGTGGCAAGGCTCACGTCAATGTTTGCTTCATCCCTCGCAATACTGAATTTGCACTCCAAGTATTCTGTTTTGGTCCTGCTCAGTTTGAATCCTTTGGACTCCAAGGCGTGTCTCCAAGCCTCCAACCTATCATTAACTTTAGTCCGAGTCTCATCAATCAATACTATGTCATGTGCAAATAGCATACACCATGGAACCTCCTCGTGGATAGATCGTGTTAGCTCATCCATCGCTAACGCAAATAGGAAAGGGTTGATTTAGTATGATTGCATCATTACCTTAACATTTTTCTCATTTTGTCTTTACTTATTATTTAATAATTCTATTTTAATTATTTACTCTACCTTTTCATAGTAGTTCTATCCCATACCCTACATTTTGGTTGTATGTTTATCATTCAAATTATGGATATGTGATATTATGTAATGACAGATAATAATACAATAGATCCAAACATTGTATTCATTTAAATAATATAGTATAATACATACATTATCAAACAATACATAACAACCATCCAAACAAAGTGCAGTTGGAGAAGGATTTTAAGAACCAGGATTAAGACTCCTAACTTATTTAGCAATGTATGGAAATTAAGGTGAAAGAATGCCCTAGGCATATTAGAGGTTGGGAGTGTAGGAATGCTAGTATATTTAGGGGTTTTGTGAAGCAAACAGCCCAACTCTTGTCAGTGAGTGCAGTATCTCTTGGGTGTTTGTTACATTTACACCCTTCCCTTGGGTGTTGCAAGACATTGCTGTATGTTGTTTCTCTGTGGAAGCTATCTGTTCGGCATTCTAACCATTTAGTATGACATTCTAGCAAAATATCTCTCTGTTATATTGATAATTAATCAATATGTAGGAAGTGAACATAAGTCTTTCCTTGTAAAATCCACTGCTAAAGTGACATTTTGGAAATTGAAGCTATTTATTTCTTCTCGACTTTCCTTTGACATTTGTCGTGACTTTAAAGGCGGGTGGTTGATCATTCAACTTGAGACATTATCAGCATCCCTGGTATAGTGAGAGAATTATATAAGGGCACATCATAAGATACCGCAACTTTTGATGTTTCATTCCACCTATTATGAAACAACCATTAGGTACAAGCTTCGTTGAGACATTTAAAGCTGAATAGAAATGATTTGCTTTTACTTGACTCTATATTTTCTTTGTCCTAACATAATTCTCTGTTCTTTTTAGTGCCTATTGTTGGCTATTGTATAAGGGTTTCCTTATGTGTAATTTATATAATCACGTTGAAATTACAATAACAAACACTGTACACAAATGATTACCTTGATGCTTAGTGGTGGTAATCCAAATTGATCTGCAGTATAACGGATGCATGTGGAAAGGTGGGAGGCTTAGAATAGAGAAGGCAAAGGAACATTTTCTTCTTCGTTTGAAACGTGAGTGGGAAGAAGATGTTACACTTGCCACTACTTCAACCCGTCTTCCCGTTACTGTAGCTGAAATGACGGACTCCCTGAAAAGTCAGAAGAAAGGCTCCAAGTTGGATGAAGCACAGATTAAGATGTACTTCCCAAAGTTAGGAAAGGTAAAACTTCTTTTCTTGTTCTTGGTTGGACGTGCTTCCCTGGATACAATTATTCTTAAGAATAACGTATGACGTGAAAGGTGACTGCTTGGTTTATAATTGAATGCTATCTCATTTTGTAAGGTCTATGCTTTTTATTATGTCAAGAATCATGCTTCTGGAATCTCTTTGTGCAGATAAAATCAGTGTCTCTTCGAGGAACTGGCAAGCACAAATACAGTTTTCAGCGAGTGGAAGTTCCTTCTTTACCTATCCATTTTTGTGATTGTGAAGAGCACTCTGGTACTACGTACACAAACAAGCAAAAATCACTTTGTAATTATGACTCAAAGGATGGTGGAATGGATGAGAAAGAGCTGAACATTATGAATTCAGTGTTGAACAGAATTTTTGAGAGGGAGAACTACTCTGAGAAAGCTCCGCGGGATTTTGAATTATCTAAGGAAGTTCAAAGCTCAAATGGTACAGTTGATCATTTGCAGAATAACAAGAATCTAGTCAGCCAAGAAATAGGAGATGATGATAACCTCATTCTCAATGTGGTGGCTGGTGTGAATGATAGAACCACTATGGTAAATAATCCAATCCAGGAAGCAATGACAGCTTGTCAGGCTTATGAGGATTTTGTCGACCAAGAAATGGATGACGATGATGATAACCTTATTATCAATGTAGTGGCCGGTGCAAATGATAAAACCACTATGTTCAAAGATCCAACCCGGGAAGCAATTGCAGCTATTCAGGTTCGTATTCTGTTATGTTCTATTTTAATTTTCCCTCTTCTTCTTAAACAAGGTATCTTAGTTTTCTTATTCCTTTTTGTGTGTGTTGTTCACGCAGAATTCACTATCCAAGGAATCACGACTTGCTACCGATAAACAAAAGCAAGAAAGGAAAATGTCCTCAAACAGAAAGCGCAAAGCACCTTCAGAGAATGAAGATGGTGAGGGAAAACCTGAAGCAAAGCGGAGTTTGGACGCTCTTATTGGTGATAGAACAGATGTGTGTCCTACAGAAGTCAAATCAGGTAGCCAACTATCAAATAGAAGTGCCAAATTCCCAAAGAAGTCTCCATGGAAAGATCTCATTAATGCTAGTAGTGGTGCTACATTCTGCGTACTGGATATTTTGCCGAGTGCTATTCCTGGTAAAGAGATGCAGTCTGGCTCTGATGATGTTAGTGAGTCCTTCTCTGATGAAAAAGATGAAGTAACAAACGATGCGAATGCATCAGATCATCATCAAGAGCTGGATAAAGTTGAATCTGAAGATGAAGTATCAAACGATGAGGAAGTATCAGATCAGCATGAAGAGCTGGATAAAGTTGAATCCGGAGATGAAGTATCAAAAGATGAAAAAGTATCAAATCAGCATGAAGAGCTGGATAAAGTTGAATCTGAAGATGAAATATCGAACAATGAGAAAGTATCAGATCAGCGTGAAGAGCTGGATAAAGTTGAACATGAAAAGAATGTATCAGATCAGCATAAGGAGCTGGATAAAATTGCCACTGATAATTTAGATGGCGATGTAGATTTATATGCTAGAGGTGCCGCATGGAGACAGAAGTCTTCATGGACAGAATTGGTTCGTGATGCCACCAGAAGTTCTTTCAGCATTTTGCAAATTTTGCCTGGTCCTAGTCTTCCTAAACCAAAGTTGCCAGTGATGGGAGAGACTGGAAAAGCACAAAATTTTAACAGCACAGATAAAAGTGATTTCCAAGATGTTTCTACATCTCATGAAGGGGCCAAAGCTGATGCTCTTGGAACTTACAGTGGGAGTGCTGTCATAACAGAGGAGAAGAATAATGTTCATTTCAGTAAAGAAGTTCCAGTGTTGGACAACTCTCAGCAGAATGAAAAAATGAAGAATGAAGCTCCAACTCCCGAAAAGGAACACGCGTCTGCACCCAAACAAGCACTTTCAGGAGATACTAACTACCGCGAAACTTGTTTTTTTATGAGGAGTGCTGCTTCAATGAGAGAGTGGACGAAAACAAAAGCAGCACTAAGTGGGTCGCTCAAGAAGAAGACTAACGAGAAAAAGTAGTGGAGACTTCAGAATAGCTTCATGTCAGATATGAAGTTACAAATCAGTTGTACCATTCTTGAATATGTAGTTTTCCATTTGAAGTTTATTTATGGACATCCTTTTGTTTGTAGCTGGATTAGAAAGGTAGACTTACAAGTTAAAACGGAGGGAGTATCTTTTTGGTTGACAAGGAAGGTAATACACTGGTAGGATCATTGGTCATTGCATAGCATGCTATTAGGATACATTTGGTGTGATGGATAAAAAAAGGAAATCCTAAGATACATTTTTAGTACCTCATAATTGCTTGTTTGGTTATAAAGATTGGGAAACCTCCTTCCAAAAAAGAAATATGGAAGGGTATTTTTGTAAACAAACAACTTATTCTTTAGAAATTATTATTGATTGCTGGTTGGGTTTGGACTATGGATCTTGGTTCCTTGAATTTGTGCCATCACAAAATAGGGGCATGTGGATGATTATCTGTACAGGTTTTTGGACTACTAGAGTAATACTTGAGGCTTTATTAGCACTGGTATGGTGCAGTACGTCATTTTTTTGGCTGTTTTAATTAAAGGTGACAAAATAGCTTCAAAATTTAAAAAAAGTGACACAAGTTTTAAGAATTGAGTGGAGGTGATAAAATTATAATTAAGAGTTAATGATATTGACTATTTTCAAAAAGATCTTTAAGTTTTTCTTTATACACTTTAACCTACAAAATGAAATACCCTAATTTTTCAATTTCCCCAAATAACCAATGCCCAACTGATCGCTTCAAATTTGGGAGGAAAAAAATCAATTTTTGGAGTATTTGTTCGTATAGCTTTGAAAATTACTTGGAAGGTAAGTTTTAATAATTATTATGACTGATAAAAGTGAATGTAGTGATGTTTATTTGAGTTTTGTGTTTTTATTGTTGTTTTCGCCATTGTTGCAATTCTTCACTGTTGAGCTATTTTTAGCGACGATGCAGCAGATGCTGGACAGGGTGCAACAACTGCTGGACTGGGTGCAGCAACTGAGTTTTGTGTTTTTATTGTTATTTCCACCATTGTTGCAATTCTTCATTGTTGAACTATTTTCAGCGACAATGCAACAGATGCTGAAATAGATTCAACAGTTGTTGCACGATATAGAATAATAGTGGAAATATTTTTTTAGCAAGTGGTTCACCACTTCTGCAACAGTTTTTAATTACTGTTGAATGTACTGTGTATTTGTTGCATGTGATGTTTCATATGATGAAGTAGCTACTGAATTAAATACAACAGTTGTTGTATTTCTGTATAATTTTCTCATGCTTCGCTTTTAATTATTACTTATTTAGGTACCTTCAACATCATCAATGGGAGACAATAATATTAGCAGTTGATTGTCGTGGTGAATGGGTTGAGTCCCACAATCATTTTATTTGGCGTTAGAAAGGCAAAGAAATGATCGAGACGATAGCGATGATTGTGAATCGAGATATCGCGTATGAGGATTTTGTATATCAAATTATTTCTAGCTGTGAATTAAATTGTGAGCCGAAAGATATCGTCATCACTTGCATGCATTCTTGTGGTGAAAAACAGAGAGGCTCCATTTAGAATAAAAAATCAAGTGAGTTTACGAATTTATTTGGAAGATGAAGGAAGACCCATTCTACGGGTATACATGGTTGAAAGGTTGGTGGAGGACCAAAATTCACATCAAAATCAATAAATGTTGAATGATGAATGTGATGTGATGATACGAACATTCCAGATAGAGCAAGTGGAGATGAGCAGACGTCGACCCCAGAAGTTGCGAGCAACACACCAGCAAATACACAATCAACACAGTCGAATCATGTTCAAGATGATGAAACAAGTTTTTATAATGGTATGACATTTAAGAATAAAGAATATTTAGATATTACATTGAAAATGACTTGTTTGAAGAAAGATTTTAAAGTAAAAAAGTGATAAACTCGCGTCTTGTATGTTGCGTCAAGTGTGTACATCCTGAGTGCAAGTGGTGGCTGAGAGCGGTGAAACTTAAACGTTGTGACAGATTTTACATTAGAAAGTATGAAAAGTTTCACACTTGTGGTTCTCAGCATCTGACGAGCCACAATCCACATGCTACAGCCAAAGTAATCGGTGCATACTTCAAAGATAAGTTTCCCGGGGGTAAAGGGCCATCCACTAGAGATATGAAAACCTCACTTCGTGTTGAATTGGGATGCAATGTCAGTTATTGAAAACTTTGGAAGGGAGATGAAATTGCAAAATCTTTGATAAGGGGAACACACGAGCATGGATATGCGGTGCTTGACGCATATCGTTATATGCTTAGCACTGTAAATTCGGGGACCAAAACAACATTGGAGATCGAAGAAAATGGTAAATTTAAGTATTTTTTATTGTCCATAGGAGCTTGGATTCTTGGTTTTAGGCATATGAGAAAAGTCATAACTGTCGATGGAACATTTTTAAAAGGCAAGTATGGTGGCGTTTTGTTGTCTACTATTGCACAGGATGCTGAGAAACATATTTTTCCTGTTGCATTTTGTGTTGTTGACTCCGAATGTGATGCCTCTTATTGGTATTTTTTTTGAGCAAATGAGCAGTTTTGTAGATGATACTCCGGAATTATGCATAATTTCGGATCGGCATCCAAGCATAAAAAAATAGTTTCAATTGTCTACCCTTCTGCTCATTATGATTGTTGCATGTGACACCTTGGTGAAAATATTCAAACTAATTTTCACAATGGAAGAATCATCTATCATTTTTACAAGGCCGCACAAGCATACAACGTAAGTGAGTTTAGTGACCACTTCAATCAAATTAGAGATATGGTTCCACAGGCTGCCATACATCTTGAACAAATTGGATTTCACAGATGGAGCAGGGCATTTTTTTGGGAAATAGGTATGTGTTATTAACTGCTGCATTTGTTCCATTTCTGCTGCTGATGAAGATTCTGTCGCAGCAACTGCTGCAACATCTTTAATATCTGCTGTAGAATTTTCTATTTTTAAAAATATTAATTATTAATATCTATAATTTTTGCTGCAACATTTACAGGTCTAGTATTATGACATCAAACATAGCTGAGTTGATTAATGCACTTTTTGTTGTTGAAAGAGAATTTCCAATTCTTTCTTTATTTAATGAAATAAACAAGAAGTTTGGGGAAAATGGTGAGAATTCTTGATCTCTCTCAGGCTATCAAGACTTCGCAATTACCTTCTACTACAAATCCAAATTTTCTATTATTAATCCATTGTATGATCAACGGGATCAATCGGCTAAAGAGATGTCTTGAGCAATCGGAGAAGCACTTTGTTGTAGAAAAAGCAAGATGATAATTTACTTTGTTTGTTGGAGCTATAGAAAGCAAGAATTTTTTTTAGTTCAATATTTTTCGGAATTGACACTCTAGATCTAGATAGATCGTATCTTGAAAAATTTCACCAAAGACGAATGAAGTTCATCAATGCATCAACCATCTTGATCCCTTCGATAGAGGAGGTCATTGCAAAAAATATTAATTTATGGAACAAACTATTGATTCATCAAATTACCAATTATAGATATGTTGTCTCCGGTCATGATGTAGTGGCAACGGTTGATCTTTATTGCAAATCTTGTACTTGCAGAGTCTTTGATCTTGATAAAATACCTTATCCGCACGCGATGCCGCGCTCTGGTGTCAATATGGTGAAGATTATGAAAGACGTATTTATGAGTATTCTTCTCAATATTATAAAGTAGATACATATATTTTTGCATACGTGGAGGAAATTAAACCCGTGCCATCCGAAGAATTTTGGAAAGTTCCTAGGGAGATTTTAGAAAAGGAAATACTTCCTCCACATGTTGTGCCGGGAAAGGTGGGAAGAAAGGCAAAGAAGCGGCGGCCAAGTATCGGACAATCATTTCCAAGCAAAAAAAAACAAATGTTCCATATGTAAAAAGGTTGGGCACAAAAGAACTACATGCTCGGAGTGAAATCTTCATAAGAACACTCGCTTTTATTTGGTATTTGTGAACTTGTTTCATTTTGCATATTAATTTTATGCAAAAATTTACATTTTTCATCGAATGCTTCAGGTATTAAGAAATTGCATTTTAAACTATCAGTAGTTTTATAACAATTGCTACTGACCTCATAGCAAATGCTACAGAATTTACAGAAATAGCTATATCGTATATAGTATTTTACAGCAACTGCTAGGCTTTTGTTGCAGCAACTGCTACTACATTTACAACAACTGCTACACAATTTCCAGCAATTGCTTAGAATAATTTAACAACTGAATAACTTGCTGAGATATTTACACAATTTCCAGCAATCACCATCACTTACATATGCAATTGCTCAATAGATTGTATATTACTTGTGTAATCACCACCTCAATGTATAAGATCACTTATGAATTTAGCTTTTAATTTGAAATTGGACTAACAAAACTCAATTTATCACAAGATATGATTGATACCATCAACTTATAGTCAACTTGCTATAGCTACTAACTACCTTACAATAGTAGAGTCCAACAATTACCATGCATTTTACAGCAACTGCTAGGCTTTTGTTGCAGCAACTGCTACTACATTTACAACAACTGCTACATGATTTCCAGCAATTGCTTAGAATAATTCAACAACTAAATAACTTGCTTGCTACAACTAGTTCAACAACTAGCCAACTTGCTATAACAAATTCAAACAAAATGTTTACCATTGACTTATTTTTATTGTTGAATTGGACTAAAATCATTATATTCATCCATAACCATGATCAAATGGACTATTTGATGAGCAATTATTCAGTAAAAGTTGACTCGTAGAGTAAATTCTCAGCAAATAGTCCGATTGTCCCAGCAAATTGTTGACTTGCTGAGACATATTCACAACAAATGTTAAGACTGACCCAGCAAGTAGGTCACTTGCTGAGTCATTTCACAACATATATGAGGATATTCACACAAATGTTAAGAGTGTCCCAACAAGTAGGTCACTTGCTGAGTCATTTCACAACAAATATTTCTATAAAAAGAGAAATTTTTATAAAAGGAGATATTTCAATAACATAAAATATCCATGATCAACATTCCAAAAAAGTTAGAAAAATAAGAAAATACATATGTTCATAAAATAATTATCCATGATCAACACCACCAACTGCTAGGCTTTTGTTGCACCAACTACTACTACATTTACATCAACTGCTACATAATTTCCAGCAATTGCTTAGAATAATTCAACAACTGAATAACTTGCTGAGATATTTTACAATAATTGCTATAACTAGTTCAGCAACTAGCCAACTTGCTATAACGAATTCAAACAAAATGTTTACCATTGACTTATTTTTAGTGTTTGATTGGACTAAAATCATTATATCCATCCATAACCATGATCAAATGGACTATTTAATGAGCAATTATTCAGTAAAAGTTGACTCGTTGAGTAAATTCTCAGAAAATAGTCCGATTGTCCCAACAAATTGTTGACTTGCTGAGACATATTCACAACAAATGTTAAGACTGTCCCAGCAAGTAGGTCACTTGCTGAGTCATTTCACAACATATATGAGGATATTCACAGCAAATGTTAAGACTGTCCCAGCAAGTAAGTCACTTGCTGAGTCCTTTCACAATAGATATTTCTATAAAAGGAGAAATTTTTATAAAAGGAGATATTTCAAAATATCCATCATCATCATTTCAAAAAAGTTAGAAAAATAAGAAAATACATATGTTCATAAAATAATTATCCATGATCAACATCACCAAAAAGTCTAGAAAATAACAAACATAAAAAAAATACCCATTATCCAAACATTAAATACACCCATAAAATAAAATCATCACATCAGCTACTGCTCCTCCATAGATACTGCTGGTTGCTGTTCCTTCCCAGCACCTGCTGCTTGCTGCTCCTCCATCATAGCTGCTGCTACCTACTGCTCCTTCATCACAACATTTTTTGCCCTTTTCCTTGCGCTCATGAGTGCTTTAGAAACTTGCTTTCTCCTCCTTTGTTCTCGAATAGGAGTATAAGGTGACACCACCCTTGATGACAAGATGATACCTCTTTTGGATAGCATAGTATTCAAGGTTTCCTTAAATGACAACATCATTTCCATCATTTTATCCATTCTCTCATTATGTGACACTATCATTTCTATCATCCTATCCGTCCTCTCGTTGCAAGTTTCACAATCACAAGTACTACAAAGTGCCTTAGAAGTCCCAGCACCCAAGTCACCGGATCTATCAATGGTGAATGGAGTTCCAAAATCACATCCACCACCAAGAGGAGAAAATCCACCTCTATAGCCAGCAACTTCTTCTTCCCTAGCAGTAGTTTTTGCAACATCTACCCCAGCAACAATTTCAACACCACTTACCCTAGCAGCAACACCAGCTTCCCCAACAGCATTTACACCTACCCTAGTAGCATCACCTACCCCTACCTTAACAACAACATCAGCATTAACACCAGCCCCAACACCAGCACCAGCACCAATATCAACAAGAAAATCCCTTTTGATGGCCGTTACGCCGACCAAATCTATCACCAACCTCACAATGCTCAGATCTTCTTCTTTTTGCTCGAGCGGCACAAATCCCGTCCAAAAGTCCATCTCCTTCTCACTTTCAGTCGGGATTAGCCACGGATAAAAAATCTACAAATTAAATAAAATTATATTAGCAACAAATACTAAAATATGAGAAGACAAGAATTGTTTTAAAATTACAACAATTGTAACACTTACCTCATCCTTTGGTGGATCAAAGAGTTCGTGCGCCTCCACTTTAGCATTATTTGGCACTGCCAACTATTGAAGAAGTCTCAGATAAGATACTTCCTCGTCGAACGCTTGAATGTTTTTCGGATGTAAGAAATGGCTTCAAAAGCCTAAGCCTAAATAAATCAATGCCATGAAATATTATTAATTAAGATAATAAATAAATATAAAAAACTACAACAAAAATACAACAAATAAAACTTACCATAAAAGCCCACGGAAAATCATATAGATTGGAGGACTTTCTGGTCGATGTTGCCGCCTTCTTCAAATACTACACTATGAGTTCATTGCTATCCCGACCCCAAGGATAGGCACAAAATGCATCTCGATTGGCCGCTAGCTTGAACCAAGAATCCATCGCATTAGTCCCTGCATCTCTACCCATAAGAATCTCATGGACAAAGTAGACCAAACATAGGGACTTATTCACACTCCTCTTGACTTTACTTGACTGCAACAGGTCAAGCATCTCTTTTGATTTGCAATGCGTCTTCTTCATTGCATCACACATTCTTTTGTATGTCTTTTTTATCTTTTTGGATTGGGAGGGAGGAGGAGGTGGAACATGACAGTTCAACCCGTTAATAATGGCAAACTCTCTCATGCCAAAACAAACAGGCATGCCACAAAAATTAACCCAAAAATCATTTTCGCTACTAATTTACCGATGAATAAGCTGATACATCAACTAAATTTGAAATCTTGGGATGTTTCCCTCACCTATGTCTAGGCATAGCTTACCAAATACCGTAGACTTAAAGTAGCCATCCAAGTCTTCCTTCACTAAAATATTTTTAAAATCAGAAAATGGTTTCCCAAGTTTAGATTTTATTCCTATATCGCCTCTCTCATGCCGATTCAGAAACCCAGGCATGTCAAATCCATAATCATCATACCTGAAAGCCACAACTGTGGCAGTGTCTGTAGCAGCTGCGGGAATGCCAGCAGCAGCTGGGGGGGTATTTGCAGCAACTGATGTACTGTTGTCACCAGCTGTGTCCCTTGTTGCAGCATCAGAGGGACTTTGTTCACCAGCTGTGGCACCAATAGAACTTGATCCAGCAGCTGCTGGACTGTGTGCAACAGTTGAAGAACCCTATCCAACAGCAACTAGACTGGCACCAGCACCAGCACCAGCCAGAGCAATGACTCCTTCAATGAGATATTCCAGCTATTGTTGTAACTGATCATCATCTAGCTCATCTTCCGATATAATGAGCCCCCTGGAATGTCTAGAAGGAGCATTTTCGGGTCCCCAATTTTTTCTTTTTGGTATTGCTATTTAAGTAGATAGTCATGTCACAAAATAGAGATTATCTATTAGTTTGGTTCAATCACTCTCAATAAGCACAAGAAAACTCACATACTAGTAAGCACATACTCTCAATAAGCACAAGAAAATAGAGTACTCATATCAATACTTACACATCCTCACTACATACTAGTAAGCACATACTAGTAAGCCATCTATAAGTAAATCCATGTAACCAGGGAAAAAAGGATCTTGCAACTCAATAGTAATCAACATCCACAATCCCAACAAGCTATAACAATTTCAACTAGCTCCAGATCTCATTGCAAATAAGCTAACATTATAGTTTATTGAAGCATTAACCAGAGACTATCAATAGCAGGGGACATATAAAAATAGTAAAGCAAATCAATTTAGTAAAATCTTTAGCACTGTACAACCAAAATTCATCAAAATGGAGTACCATTTCCATTTCCATTCCCCATAAAAATAATAATTTAAAGTATAAGAACATGAGGCAAAATTGAAACTTTCATTCTAATACCGCTTTAGCACCTATTCCCTTGAGCTTTTCTGTGATGGCATTAGCTTCTTCTTTCGTTACTCCCTTTTTCACCACTGCTAGCGCTTTTTCTACCAATTCCTTAGCTTCCATTAAACCCAAATTAGTAAAAGATCTAATTTTCTTAGTCACCTTAATTTTCGCCGTTGCATCAAACTTATCTTTATCGAAACTAGACATGCCATTTTCACTAAATCTTTTGAAATCAACATTCAACCAATCAACCCAACATTTAATAAAAATCAACCAACAACACCAAAATCTACCAGCCAACCGAACATATTTCTCAAAATTACTACAAAAACAATAACACCCATACTCGAAATTGTCTTCTTCAAAGAGTACAACAACAAATCAAATAACACCAATTTGAAATAATGCAATAACAAAATACATACTTTTTTCATCTTCCTAAACCTAAATAATTATTTGTACAATAAAAAATAAAAATTATAGCAGTGAAAAAAATAAATAAAATCTTACATCATGAAAATCCTAATTTTTTTCGATGGCAATGAAGGCGACGATGACGAACAAGCACAAGAAAACCCTAATTTTTTTCCAACTAAATCGTGAAGAAGAAGAAGAAGAAGAAGAAGAAGAAGAAGAAGAAGAAGAAGAAGAAAAGGAACCAAGAAGAAAGGGGGAAGCAGTTCTTTGTTTGAAAATAGGAGAAAGAAAAGAAGTTGAAGAAAATGGCTTTAAAATGTTTTTTAATTTTTTTAAGCTTATAGAAGTTTTTTAAAAAAAAGTAGGTTCTGAAGTTTTAAAAATGTGCAATTTAGTCCCTCATTAACTTAATCAATTTAATTTTTAATTAATGACAAGTTTGTCCTGACCTTTTCTAATTTCAACTCTTGAGAGTCACTTTTACTTCAATTTTCACCATTTTCTTACCTTTGCTAATGCACCAATTTTTGTTTTTTAACATGCTTTTCTTGATATTCTTGATCTTCCATTCAAACGCCTCCAACTGTATAATGTGATAATCTTTTGTTTCCACATTGAAAAAACACAAGTTGTCCAAGTAACTAAACTCTAGTAAAGAATGCTAGATTCTTCTTCCTTCCAGTACCTGATGGACATAGTGGGTAAAAGTTAAAACCTTATAAATTGGTCCTGTCAACCGATTAGGGTGACTGCCTTCATAAGACTTCTCCATCACTCAAGTCTCTGTGATCTTAGAAAGAGAAAGGGGAAATAAACTAATTTATTGAAAGTATTCCTTAGGGTTCATCCCTACTACAATAATGTCTTCTGCATCAGGTATGTCTCTGGTGAGTGGTGACAATGTTATGTTCAAGATTTTGGTATGTGTATTTAATTTACATATAGCATGTATGTCTATGCTTAAAGTTATGTTAACAAAGGATCTGCAATTATAACTAGGAAATCTTATGCCCAATGTGCTGTGGAAGTGACTTGGTATAATCTTTGGATACAAGTCTCTTCCAAAATATGGACTACTTTTTAATTTGCTGCTAATTTATTCATACTCATACATGAATGTGCTTGCAAAGAAAAATACATGAATGTGTGTACAATAGACCCTTGTGGTCGGGCCCTTCCCCCGCCCTACGCATAGTGGGAGCTTTAATGCACTGAGTTTTCTGAGCCTTGTACCACTATCAAGATCACAGAATATTGAAAGCTTATGGCATTCTCATTGTTTATGTTGCAGATAATTATCCCAATATTGGGTTGGAGGTGGTTACTGGCTTTATCACCTGTACCATCCTTTGCAACACTTTTTCTATTTGTATTTACAGTAGAATCTCCTAGATATTTGTGTTCCATAGGTAGGACAAGAGGTGCCTATGATATTCTGAGGAAAATAGCTGTGGTCAACAAGACACAACTTCCCCCTGGAAAGCTCATATCTTCTCTACTGACTGAGGTGTATGAGGAATTGCTTTCCCCAGTTGGGAAAATCAAACTCTCGAATCTTAAATCATGCTTCTCATCACTACTGATGCTTTTGTCCCCCACATTACTTAGAAATACCCTCCTCATATGGGTGGTTTATATTGGAAATGCCTTTTTATA
The DNA here is from genome assembly GCA_029948455.1 of Solanum rostratum. Classification (NCBI taxonomy): domain Eukaryota; kingdom Viridiplantae; phylum Streptophyta; class Magnoliopsida; order Solanales; family Solanaceae; genus Solanum; species Solanum rostratum. The sequence goes on along the minus strand of CM057047.1, from coordinate 47,587,164 downwards.
TTACGACATTTTATTGTTGACCTCACTGTTTAGCAGTGGACAATGTCAACATTCGTCAATTGCTTTGCACATGGATGATGATCAGAGCCTTTATACAAATGTGCTTGATCTTAGGCGTATTTATCGCCGAACTAGCCAAATATACCCATAAATAGAGCAAAGTTAGAAGGTAAACCTATAGAGTCTAGGTGTTTTTAGTGTGATTTTATTTATTTTGCTAATCTAGGGCCGAGTGCGCAGTTTGGTTGTGTTTTTGTAGAGTTTGATCAGATTATGCTATTCCGAAGTCAGACCTGGATCAGGAGGAAGAACACAACCCAGAATTGAAGGAGAAAAACCAGTTAACCTAGGAAAAGTACTCAAGTGCGCGTCATAGACATGGAAAAAAGTTGTGTGAGCTGAAAATGAGAAGAAAAAGGCGCGAAACAGGAAATATTGCACGATCCGCGTCACGAACTTGTGCAAAAACCAGTGCAAAATTGGTCCAATCAGCAAATAAAGCGAAGTCCTACTCAAATCATGCCAATCTGCGTCGCGGACTTCGAGGATGCGTGGGAAAAAAATCGAATTACGGGATTTTAAGTTATATTTGGTTGTAAACTTTAGGTTTTTCATATCTGGTTGGAGGGAGAACGTAGAGGAGACGACTAAAAACTCTTTCTAGGGCAAGTTTGGTTAGTTTCATCTTTGTTTTCTTGGTTGTTAATGATTTTTAGCATGTTCATGATGTATGAACTTACTATGAGTGGCTAATTCTTCCATATTCTGGGGTTGTAGCAATAGACAATGTTTTAGTTTTTGATTTTCGATATAGATAAATGGGTTTCTATTGACTAAGCCTACAACATACATGTCACGCCCCGGGAGGGTACCCTAGACGTGGCCGGCACCCAGAGACTATTGCTAGCCCCTGAGCGAACCGCTCAGCCTCATCACATCGCTCAACATCAACATAGCGGAAAACATCATAATATGAGAACCATAGGAAAGGGCCAAATGGCCAATCATCAATCTTAACATCAAAGGATTAAGCAAAATACTCTCTTAGTACATCAGGAAAAGAATCAACATCAACTTCGACACCATGTCTACGAAGCCTCTAACCTGACTCAACTGTCTAAGAGAGGTGCCATGACATGTCATGGCTACCGACTCAATGAAATAAAGGAAATAACATAGAAGGGTCTCCTCCGGATAGCAAGGAGGCTCACCAGAATCTGAACTTGAAACCTTGGACTTCAACGGTGCGCCTGCTGAAAACCTCGAACTCCTGTATCTGCATCATAAAACGATGCAGCGCCAAATGGCATCAGTACGTGGAATGTACTGGCATGTAAAATAGCTGAATAACAGGGTAAGTACACAACAATAAAGAAACATCGACTCCACATCATACTCCATCAGAAATATCAAAAGTCTATCTAAGGCAAGAGATTAGATTAGACAATTGACTCATCAACCTCTCATCAATCATCAACATCATAGCAAGCTCATCTCAAGGAACCTCAACATCAACTCACATCAAAAGAACATCACAGCGACTCAGACTCAAGGGGTCATCACCTCAATTCAAGGAACATCACATCGACTCAAGAAAACATCACATCGACTCAAGGACTCAACTCGAACATCACGTCAACATCAACATCAGAGTTCTATCAAAGGAACCTAACTGGGAGTTTCTCTAACCGACAACCATCACTTATGAGCCAGTGATGATACAACGAAGTGATGCCGTTGCCACATCCATCCAATACCCTGCCCGGGGCAAAGGACATCACATCAGTGGATCCACAAGAAAACATCAAACATCAGTCCTCTTTTGGGACAAGATAGGAGCCATCCGCATTGCGGTTCAATCCTCTCTTCCTACGCGGGCCACGTAGTTAATGGGTTTGAGTGGGACTCACTCTCTACCCATTTCGGTGCTCAATACTCCTCCCAGAACTCGACATGCTCATAAAACATCATCATCATCAGTCCCATAGGGACATAATACATCATCATCAGTCACATAAGGACATGATATAGTACCTCAACATCAACATCGGTCCCAGGGGGACATAGTACATCAACATCAACGAATCCACTCTCGGATTTTCAATCCGAGCATCGGAAGACGCGTTTTCTACACACCTCTTCCCTAGGGGTATTTTTGTAATTTACCGGGTGTTACATTATCTCCCCCTTGGGATCATTCGTCCTCGAATGATGAGTGGGAACGGTACATGGCACGAATAGACTCAATACTCACTTCGACACTCAATTAGTAACATCACCACTCAATTTCTCATCGACCTCATTATCAAGTAAATGTACGCAGACATCAATGCCACAAACAAACATCACATCATGGTAAAAACATCAATTTACATAGAGGTAGGAATGTTACCTTCCACACTTTCATCACCCTCAAGCACGAACAGGTGCGGGTACTTAGATTTCATCTCTTCCTCAGCTTCCCATGTGGCTTCCTCGACAAATTGATTCCTCCACAGGACTTTGACAGAGGCTATCTCTTTGTTCCTCAGTTTGTGAACCTGTCGATCAAGGATCTGGACTGGAATTTCCTCATAAGACAAGCTGTCTTTGACTCCCGTGCTCTCCACAGGAATTACCAAGGCAGGATCTCCTAAACATTTCTTCAACATCGAAATGTGGAACACCGGATGGATTCCATCTAGCTCGGAAGGTAAATCTAGCTCATAAGCAACCTTCACAATCCTTCGTACGATCTGGTAGGGGCCAATATAGCGAGGGCTTAATTTTCCCTTTTTCCCAAATCTCATGACACCCTTCATGGGTGATACTTTCAAGTAAACCCAATCGTCTATCTCAAACTCTAGGTCTCTTCTCCTCACATCTGTGTAAGATTTCTGACGACTTTGGGCAGTCTTCAATCTTTCTCGAATAATTTTCACCTTCTCCATGGACTGGTGAACAAGATCAAGACCGATCAACTCTGCCTCTCCAATTTCAAACCACCCAATAGGTGATCTACATCTCCTCCCATACAATGCCTCATAAGGGGCCATTTGGATGCTCGCATGGTAACTGTTGTTATATGCGAATTCAATCAATGGTAAATGATCATCCCAATTTCCTTTGAAATCAAAGATGCAGGCTCTCAACTGTCCTCCACCGTCTGAATCGTGCGCTCTGCCTGACCATCCGTCTGTGGATGAAAGGCGGTACTCAAGCTCACTTTGGTACCCAATCCTTTTTGAAAGGACTTCCAGAACTGAGAAGTAAATTGGGCTCCTCGGTCCGAGATAATGGACAAGGGAACTCCATGCAACCTCACAATCTCTTGGATATACATCTTGGCATACTCCTCTTCCGTGTTGGTCGTCTTGACCGCCAGGAAGTGCGCTGACTTCGTCATTCTATCCACAATCACCCATATGGAATCATGCTGCCTCCTTGACCTTGGTAGACTAATGATAAAATCCATGTTAATCATCTCCCACTTCCATTCTGGAATCTCAAAGTTTTGGGCCAAGCCAATTGGCCTTTGATGCTCAACCTTTACTTGTTGACAATTTGGGCATCTCGAAACAAACTCCGCAATATCCCGCTTCATTCCACTCCACCAATAGACCTCTCTCAAGTCGTGATACATCTTGGTGGAGCCCGGATGAATGGAGTATCTAGTGTTATGGGCCTCAGCCAGAATCCTCTCTCGGACACCATCAACATCGGGGACGCATAGTCTATTCTGGTATCTTAATACCCCATCTCCCCCTTTGGAGAAGACCATCACTTTTTGCTTTTGAACATCCTCCTTCAATTGAAGTATAATAGGATCTCGATCCTGCTTCTCTTTTACCTCAATCACTAGGGACGATGCAGAACCATTCTGAACATTAATTCCTCCCTCGTCGTTCTCCTCAAGCTGGACTCCCAATCGAGCCAACCTATGCACTTCCTTCACTAATTCCTTCTTTTCTCCTTCAACATGCGCTGTGCTACCCATAGACAACCTGCTAAGAGCATCAGCAACAACATTAGCTTTACCTGGGTAGTACATGATGCTCATGTCATAGTCCTTGAGCGATTCCAACCACCTCCTCTGTCGCAGGTTGAACTCTCTCTGACTGAAGACATACTGCAAGCTCTTGTGGTCCGTGAACACATCCACATGCACTCCATACAAGTAGTGACGCCAAATTTTGAGTGCGAACACCACTGCCGCCAACTCAAGATCATGGGTCGGATATTTCTTCTCATGAATTTTGAGCTGCCTGGAAGCATAAGCCACCACTTTACCTATTTGCATTAACACACACCCCAATCCAACTCTTGACGCATCACAATATATTACAAAACCTTCCGTCCCATCAGGCAAGGTCAAGACAGGTGCAGTAGTCAACCTAGTCTTTAGCGCCTGGAAAATTTTCTCGCATTCTTCAAACCACTCAAACTTGACCTTTTTCTGGGTCAGTTTGGTCAATGGGGCGGATAGAGAAGAAAAGCCCTCAACAAATCTGCGGTAGTAGCCTGCCAACCCCAAGAAACTCCTTATGTCAGTTGGAGAGGTCGGTCTTGGCCAACTGGCAACCGCTTCAATCTTTTGACCATCTACTCGGATCCCATCACCTGAAACCACATGACCTAGGAAGGCCACTGATTTGAGCCAAAATTCACATTTGGAGAACTTCGCATACAACTCCTGGTCCTTAAGAGTTTGAAGTACGACTCTTAGATGTTTAGCATGTTCTTCCTCACTCCTCGAATATATCAGAATATCATCAATGAACACAATCACGAACCTATCAAGGTAGGGCCTGAACACCCTATTCATCAAATCCATAAAAGCTGCAGGTGCATTCCTCAACCCAAAGGACATGACCAAAAACTCAAAGTGGTCATATCTTGTCCTGAAAGCTGTCTTTGGGATATCACATTCTCTCACCTTTAACTGGTGGTAACCCGATCTGAGGTCTATCTTCGAAAAGCATGAGACACCTTGAAGTTGGTCAAACAAGTCATCTATCCTGGGAAGAGAATATTTATTTTTGACTGTGACCTTGTTCAATTGCCTATAATCTATGCACATTCTCAGTGACCCGTCCTTCTTTCGTACAAACAGAACGGGAGCACCCCAAGGAGAAACACTGGGTCTAATAAAACCTTTTTCTAACAGATCCTTCAACTGCTCCTTCAACTCTTTCAACTCAGCAGGGGCCATTCTATATGGTGGAATCGAAATAGGCTGTGTCTCAGGAAGTACATCAATACCGAAGTCGATCTCCCTATCAGGATGGACTCCAGGTAAATCCTCAGGGAACACCTCAGGGAATTCATTCACAATTGGGACCGACTCAAGAGTAGGGGACTCAACATCATCAGATTTAACCCGTACAAGGTGATAGATACACCCTTTGGAGATAAATATCCTCGCCCTCAGGTAAGAAATAAATTTACCCTTGGGTGCAACATAACCTCCCTTCCACTCTAGGACCGGTTCATTAGGAAAATGAAATGTAACAACTCGGGTCCTACAGTCTATGGATGCATGACAAGCATGGAGCTAGTCCATACCAAGGATCACATCAAAGTCAACCATCTCCAACTCCACCAAATTGGCCAAAGTGTCCCTATGATAGATAGACACTATACAGTCTCAATAGATCCTCTTAGCTAGAATTGACTCACCAGTAGGAGTCGAAACAGTGTAAGGCTCAAGCAAACACTCAGGAAGAATCTCAAACTTATTAGCCACATAGGGTGTCACAAATGATAAGGTGGCGCTCGGGTCAAGTAATGCATAACAATCATAAGAAAAGATTCGGAGCATACCCGTAACAACATCTGGAGCAACCTCTTGATCCCGTCGATTTCCCATCGCATACAAACGGTTCGTCCTGCCTCCTGCATTTGTAGTAGTAGCCTTCTGATGATTACCCTCGGGGGGCGCTGTAGAAGACTGAGCTTGATTACCTCTATCACTCCACCTCTGATTTCTCATAGGGCACTCATTCTGGAAGTGACCAGGCTGTCCACAGGTAAAGCAAATACTAGTGCCATCACGACACGCGCCAAGATGCAACTTACCATATCTGCTACAAGGGGGCTTTCCTCTTGGACCTTGAGCAACACTGGCTTGGGACTGAGGTCCCTGTGCTCTGAAGTTCTGATGGCCATAGGATCTCTGATCATACCTGTTTTGCTGAACACGTGCACTCGCCACTGAAGGTGCATGGCTAGAAGACTTCTTTTGAAAGAAGGTCCTATCACCTTTGTTCTGTTTCTGCTGATTAGGCTCATGCCCTGCTGATTTAGCTTTCTTCTTCTGCTGCTCTTCTCTGTCCCTCTTTTTGTCCTCCTCAGTCTGCTGAGCATAGACCATAAGTCTAGAAATGTCCATGTCTGAAATTAGCAATGCTGCCTTGCACTCCCTCTTTATATGCCTGCCCAACCCAGACACATACTTCCTCATTCTTGCCCTCATATCAAGGACCATCTCTGGAGCATATCTGGACAACTGAATGAAATTCAAGTTGTACTCTTTGACCGTCAGCTCCTCTTGTTTCAGATTCACGAACTCCTCAACTTTTGCCTCCCTCAACTCTTGGGGAAAGAAGTGATCGAGAAAGGCACTCTCGAACTCCTCCCACTCAGCCGGTTCAACATCCTCACCTCTAACATCCTCCTACTGGTTATACCAGACATTGGCAACATCCTTAAGCTGATAAGAGACCAGCTGGACTCCCTCCACCTCAGTCGCATGCATAGCCCTCAAGATTTAACGCATCTCATCAATGAAGTTTTGTGGGTCCTCCTCAACCTTTGACCCCGTGTAGACTGGTGGGTTCATCCTCAAGAAATCTCTGAGCCTAGTTGCAGCTGTAGGCTCTTGGGAACTGGAGCTAGGGGCCTGGGGACCGCGGCTGCTACTCTGAGAGGCCACTAACTGGGTAAGCATAGCAATAGCTCCCCTGAAGTCTGCTTCCGAAGTGGAGGCTGACTGAACAGGAGGTGCTGGCGGAGCCTCAACAGCTCTATCAGGTCGTCCCCGTCTCCTTGTCCCATGCTGATTTGGGGCCTCGGGTAAGGGATACTCAGTATCAGGGACTGAGGCATCTCTTTGGTAGCAGTACGTTTAGGAGGCATTATCTGCAAACGCGTAATGCACGAATTAGAAAGGGCTTCATAGAGCCAAGCTCTAACGCACGAACTCAGAACATCAAAGAAGGGTAACCATTTCCTAAATGCCCTGTAGCATTCTGTTTATGAAGTGTGGTGCACAACACACGCATAAATAAGACTCTACTAGACACGATTTCATAGATTCCCTAGGACTCTTGAACTCTGTGCTCTGATACCAAGTTTGTCACGCCCCGGGAGGGTACCCTAGACGTGGCCGGCACCCAGAGACTGTTGCTAGCCCCTGAGCGAACCGCTCAGCCTCATCACATCGCTCAACATCAACATAGCGGAAAACATCATAATATGAGAACCATAGGAAAGGGCCAAATGGCCAATCATCAATCTTAACATCAAAGGACTAAGCAAAATACTCTCTTAGTACATCAGGAAAAGCATCAACATCAACTTCGACACCATGTCTACGAAGCCTCTAACCTGACTCAACTGTCTAAGAGGGGTGCCATGACATGTCATGGCTACCGACTCAATGAAATAAAGGAAATAACATAGAAGGGTCTCCTACGGATAGCAAGGAGGCTCACCAGAATCTGAACTTGAAACCTTGGACTTCAACGGTGCGCCTGCTGAAATCCTCGAACTCCTGTATCTACATCATAAAATGATGCAGCGCCAAATGGCGTCAGTACGTGGAATGTACTGGCATGTAAAATTGCTGAATAACAGGGTAAGTACACAACAATAAAGAAACATCGACTCCACATCATACTCCATCAGAAATATCAAAAGTCTATCTAAGGCAAGAGATTAGATTAGACATTTGACTCATCAACCTCTCATCAATCATCAACATCATAACAAGCTCATCTCAAGAAACCTCAACATCAACTCACATCAAAAGAACATCACAGCGACTCAGACTCAAGGGGTCATCACCTTAATTCAAGGAACATCACATCGACTCAAGGAAACATCACATCGACTCAAGGACTCAACTCAAACATCACGTCAACATCAACATCAGAGTTCTATCAAAGGAACCTAACTGGGAGTTTCTCTAACCGACAACCATCACTTATGAGCCAGTGATGATACAACGAAGCGATGCCGTTGCCACATCCATCCAATACCCTGCCCGGGGAAAAGGACATCACATCAGTGGATCCACAAGAAAACATCAAACATCAGTCCTCTTTTGGGACAAGATAGGAGCCATCCGCATTGCGGTTCAATCCTCTCTTCCTACGCGGGCCACGTAGTTAATGGGTTTGAGTGAGACTCACTCTCTACCCATTTCGGTACTCAATACTCCTCCCAGAACTCGACATGCTCATAAAACATCATCATCATCAGTCCCATAGGGGCATAATACATCATCATCAGTCACATAAGGACATGATATAGTACCTCAACATCAACATCGGTCCCAGGGGGACATAGTACATGAACATCAACATCAGTCCCATAGGGACATAGTACATCAACATTAACATTAGTCCCGTTGGGACATAGTACATCAACTCATAACATCGACATCAACATCAACATCAAAACTCAATAGACATCATTTAGCAACTATATTTTAATGCTAAGACCTCATTAAACATCATGCTCATCAACATCATCATATCATCATCAATACCTCATCATAACATCATCATAACATCATCATCGCTCTAGATATGTTCACTATCTTCATTATGCATGCTCCTTTTCAAACACAATAATTATAGGGTTTAAAATGCACTTATAAAATGGATTATAATAGAAAGCAAAATAGTGATGATCATCAGTTTATGTAAGAAAACTTCTTATACATAAGATAAAGTAGATTTTCTTCATGCATCAACTCTTCATATTAACTTTATCACATCAAGATATGATATTCAACATTTAGGAGGGCACATGGGAGGACATTCCCATGCTTTAGGTTAGCCTTACATACCAGGGTTGTTTTGCTAACAAAATTATACAACACCTCCTCTTGATCTCTTCAACTCACTTCCCTTCAAGCCCTAACTTTGGTGACCTTTAGGAAGAATACGCTTCAAAATTTGGGTGTTTGAAACCCTTTTCTTAGAAACTGACGTTTATTAGTCGTAGGGGGATATTTAGGAATTATAGGAATGGACCAATTTGCCCTCCGTAATTTAAAATAATTTATCCCCGTCCTGAAATAACACAGTCCGCGACGCGGACCTATCGCGGACAGTGTATTTTCGAAAATTCAACTCCGTCGAAAAATTTACAGAAAACATAAGTGTGGCTCCGCGACCGGTCCGCGATGCGGTCCTGTCGCGCAGGCACACTGTTTTTCGTTTTGGAACGAAAAATTATCTTCCGACTCGATCGCTCTAAAAATTGACCGAGACCCTCTTCCCACTCCATTTTCAGTGCTGATCACGAATCAACTCTCGGATTTTCAATCCGAGCATCGGAAGATGCGTTTTCCGCACACCTCTTCCCTAGGGGTATTTTTGTAATTTATCGGGTGTTACAATACAATAACAACATACCCAATGGAATCCTACATAGACTACTCCTATATTACTTAAATCTATACTTCATAGTCTGGCCAACTAGGGAGTAAACTTGTTGTCTATTCTGGATTCGTGAGATGTTTGAATAGATCTTCACTATTTTTACTCAAAACACTCTAAATGTAATAACTTGGATTGTTTACCAATTTTCTTTAAATCCTTTGGGTTCGATATCTCGACCCTTAACTACACACACGAAAATATCTCATCAATTGGCCAAAGTATTTGTTGTCCATCACCTTAGGTAATATTATTAAGAAAATCTTTATTTTTTTAATTTTTACATTGCCTTTGGAGTTAGATTTTTATTTGTCCATTACTTTTTTCATTCATGGATCTTAACAGTTTTCTTTTTCTTTTGCTGCATATGATTTAGTCTTAACAAAGACATGATTAGTAAATATTTATAGTATCCAATTTAATAATATTAACGTAACACACACGTGCAACGCACGTACACTAAACTAGTATGAACAAAAGTTTGAGAAGAGGAAGAGTCTTCCTTTTATTAAAAAAAAATATTTGGACTAATGATAAGAAAATTTTTGTTATTAGTTAGGAAAAATCACTAACATTTAATAAGAAAAGTGTATATTTAATAATTTGTCATTATTTATAAATAATTCGCTATTCTCTGTAATATTTACGAAATACCTACGTATGCTCTAATAAGTAATCTAATAACTACGTATGGATAAATAATTACTATTCTCAAAATAATCAATTAAATTTTTCTTCTATCAAAAAGTCAGCTAACTATGCAAATATAGATTATTCAAAAGGTCATTCAAAAGGCCAAATATCTGTTTTATCCTTTAAGTGATTAATTGTGGCCTTTTATACCCATTAAATTTTGAATGTTACTATATTTTCTATCTTACGGACTTATTTATAAAATAATCAAATTTTATTTATAAAAGGTAAAATAAAATTGTAAACATATATAATATTGGTAAAAAAGTTAATTTAGGATAATCTATTCCTTGGTCTCAAATTTTTTTTCCATTTAAATGTCAATCAATTTTGATTTATTTAAGACAAGACAGAATCGATTAATCTAATTAGTTTTAATGAATATATCTAGATAAAGATATATGAACCTATAATAAACATTTTACAGTATCTTCAACCAGAGAAATGAAAAACTTCTTCACGTAGTTAGAAGAATTATGTTTGATTAGTTAAAATTAACTTTTATTATAGAAAGTGTTCTTCTTAAATATATTTTTGTTGTGAATAAAAAAATATGTTCCGAGCATCTAAAAGAGCATCTATGAATTGAACACTTTTAGTATCTTAAAAGTCTTGTGCATGGCAAATAGAAAATGATGAAGCATAGAGGTTGAAATACTATGCCTTGTTTTGGTGATTTGATAAATTCTTTGAAGAATCAAATACATAGTATAAAGTATTTTGGATTTTGATGAGTTAATAAACTATAGATCAAAGGGAGGGGACTTGATCCGTGAAGTTTTTGACCTACAAACAAGTTAATTTTATACAACTGTAAAGCTGTACTTACTGCAGAGTTGATAGACACAGTGGTAGAGGCACTGAAATGGTAGGTGCCCTTGACCAATGGTGTTGCTTTTAGATTTTTTTGTCTTTTTTATAATCAGAACTTATTGACAAAGACAACAATATTTTTTGCAAATCAAGTATATCCAAAGCAAAAACCATTCTCTCAAGGAAGAACAACTTCAACATAGTGAAGAGACATGGTAGAGTCAATCCAAGAAGAATTTTAAATTTCTATGTTTTGATGTTGTATGTTATGTTCTAAACATTATAAAAACAGTTCCTATATTATAAATAAATATTGATCATTTCTTGTTCTTTTTAAGTTGACCATTTCTTGGCTAGAATTACCTTGAAGAAAATGCTGAAATCTACATTGACTAGAGTTAGTTAGTATAGTGGGTAATAGAGTTATTGTTTAGGCTCATTCTTGTAATATAATATAGTTATTACAAGGGAAAGAGTGGGGAGTTCAATGTCTAGGTTACATGAGTTTGTAATAGACGACTTTGCTCTTTGCATCATCTTAATGAAGATTATATTGACCGGGTAATCCTGTGAGATAGATCATGATGGTTTCTCCGTAGTATAAGGAGTTTTTCCATGTAAAATCTTATGTTCTTACTGCTCACATTTCCTTGTTCTTACGTCATTATTGAAATCGTTTAAACCAAAAAGTAAAAACAGAAAGGAACTGTTGCTAAATTATTTCATTCTCTTCTTACCATACATATAAGCAAATAAACAATTTGATAGATAGATTATGACTATGAAGACGGAGGAATTTGAAAACCTAAATGTAGTACTAAACTCAGAATCTTTTAAGCTGATCTGATAGAATATTTGAATAGCAATATATAGTCAGTTTCAATCCGCTTCGTGAATTCTCTTTATATCCTAACTTGATATACATTGGACGTATTTGGACACACTAATCATATTTATTATTTTCTACTTATGTAAGTGCTTTGTCATTTTTTCTTTTCCTTCTACCCCTATCTTCCTCTTAATCGTGTATTGACTTTTCAATAGAATAACTTTTTGAATTCTCAATTATATTTAATTATGAAAAAATGACTTATCCAACTTGTAACTAATATTTTCGTTATTTAACTTTCAACCATAGAGCTTCCCACTTTTAATAATACTAATCTCTATAAATGTGCATTGCACAATTTCCCTCAATCATGAGGAAAGATATTACTCTAAGTTATTTGTAATCAAATACTCCCCTCATTCTATTTTAATTATTATAGTTTTCATTTTTAAAGTCAAACTACATAAACTTTGACTAACATTTTAAGATGTATTTTTTTTATTATATTAATATGAAAAAATTGCAATCAATAATATTTTTCTTATAGTTTTTGAATATCTAAATTCTTATTTTAAAATATCAAATTAATTTAATCATTGAAAATTAGTCAAATTAACTTTTGAAAAATGCAACATGACAATTAAAATGGCACGAAAGGAGTATATTACTTGTTTTATAAAGTGCAAAACTATATTAATTAATAGTACTTCTTTACATCTGCTAATACATGGTCAATTGGTATTTGACTAAAATTTCTTTGACACTATTCCATTTTGAGGACCCACAAAATGACTTGACAAATTAAATCATAAGTTCATGCTTTAAGCATCTTCTGATATTTATTCAACTTGATGCACTTACATATTTTGTAATTATATGAATACTTCATTATAGACTCGTAGCTATTGAATTAGACAAAGAGAAGTATAAGTAATGCTTGGAGATAGTTCGAAGCACCATGTATGTTGTAGTATTAATGTTATTCATGCAATCTCTTGCCTTTTCATTTGATATTTGCTACCAGTTTCGTTCTTATTGTCTTTTATTTTTTTTTAACTTTTATTCTTGTGTATTGCTTTTCATATTAATTATTAGGTTTTCTTCATAGCAATATCTTTTGTTCATAAATCATAACTAACTTAGAGGCGGTATTTTTTCGAAACATGACATTTGGATTGAAATTCAACCTTGACACGATCTCAATGATTGATTCAGGATTTGATTTTGACATTTGGTCTGGGCACTAATCTCATACTCCTGACCTTGACCCACGACACCCGAACCCGATGACTAATTAAGAATCCTATCTTGACACCCAACTCAAAATTCAACTTTGATGTCCAACCATGACACCTGACACTCGACTTTGATTCAGGACTTGATATCCAAATTAGAGTTCAACTTTCAAACTAAGACCAAATCCCGACTCTTGATCCAAGATCTAACCCGAGTCTCAACTTGGGACCTGACCCGACTTTTGATTCATGATTCCACTTCTAATCCAAGATTCAATCCCTACATTTGATTATGGACTTGATTGGGACTTGATTCTAATATTTGACCTTGACACTCAACACCTGAAATTGATCCTGAACTAATCCCCAATCCTGACCCCAACTCCTAGTTTAGGATATGTGTAAGGACTCGAACTTCATAAGGTCTTAACGAGGCTTAAAAATATGTTTATGAGAGTTTTTGGCCTAGGGTGCCCACCAAGGAGCACCTCACGACACATGAACCTTACCATTGGCCGTGAAAGTGTCTTGTTGGGCCCTTGGACATTTTGGAAGGCTGGCAGTAGAGTGTGCCCACCATAGAGCACACGAAGGCTCGTGGTGTGCACCATGGACTGTGGTGTGATCCGTGAAGGGTCACCCCACCTTGGCCAGCCCCATCTTGTCAAGGGGAGCTCACCATGGAGGGCACCATATGCCGTGGTACACTTTACGGCTCGTGAAGTGTGATTTGGTGGTGCCAAGTGAGTTTTCAAGCTTATTATAAGTAGGGTCATTTTGGTATTTTCCCTAAATTTTAAGTTCCTATGGTCGTTTAATGACTCCTAAGCTCATCTAAGTCAGCCCCTAACTTATTCAAAATACTTCATGAGTGCCTTCACACTTAGTTTAAAAAGTCTCTCTCTCAAAACGCTCTCCAATTCCTCCTTTCAAGTTCAAGTTAAGTATTCTTCAAGGCTTTAAGTTTCAAGCTAGATTCCTATCAAATTCATCAATTAAAGCTTAGGTATGTGGGTTCATCCATGATCTCCTTTCAATCATGGAGCCTAATCTATTTTCATCAAATTTAATATATTTTCAAGTGTGATTCAAATGGGGTTTTCATGATATGATCTTCAATTGTTAGAATTATGATATGGGTGATGTTCAAACTATGATTTAAGCTCGAATTAAGTATAATGCTACTAGTTTATATGGTTTTCATGACATTCCAACCTTCATGACTTGATGAACTATGGAATTATGCATGAGTGACTTCAATTATGATTCAAATGTCCTTCTATATATGAATTACACATGTTTTTACCTAATTATCGTATTTTAAACTTTATTCTCATGTAACCGTGCTTTATTCTCATCTCTCATCACATGATCATGCATATAAACGGCTTTTACATAGGATTTTCACTATGAACACTAATATGATTGTGAATGTGAACACGATTTGAGCATGAGTACTAATATAACATGATTTTGATTATGATTCGATCATGACTTCAATAGGAACATGAATATGAAATGATTATAAATGTGATATGACTTCAAGTATGGGTGTGTATATGCCATCATTTTTGGGTTTTTTTTTGTGTATTGATGAGGATAGACATAACCTTCTCTTTATACTATCATTGTCATGACCCAAGCCTAGGGCCTAAACGTGACATGGCGAATAAGGAACCCGAAGGAACCCCAAACAAGCCTCTCAAACTTGTCATCACACTTCATCGGTCGCGGAAGTACAATCAATATTAAATAAAGGGAATTAGGGACTAAGGGCAACCCATTTTAAAATAATATCATAGATTAAGAGTCAAGCTCATTTGCAAAATACTTGTCCAACGTACACCTCTACATATATCGATAGAACGGGGGCCATGACATACTACCGGCTCCCCTCATAGTCAAATACAAATACAAGCTAAGATCTCAAAACATAGGAGTAGGAAACATAACATAGTCCTCGAATCATTGAGGACTCACCAACAATCCTAGATAAGCACCGCACTAGCCACGTGGGTGGAGAGAAGGATCAAGAGTAGCTCCGGTCCCTACATGGTAATATCATGTAGGCAAAATATGCGTTAGTACTTTAAAATGTACTAAGTATGTGGGGTGAAATGCAAGAATAGATAAGATACATAATTGAAATACAAGAGATGGGTCATTAGACATAGTATATAATCAAGATGCATTTGCATGATCAATGTATAGTCGAATATGTTTAGGTAAATCCATATTCATAATAGGTACCATATCTGAAGCTGAGCCAAGCAAATTGATGACGCATAAACCCCCTCATCTGGGTGAAATAAGTATTATCCCTTATTTCTGGATAGTGGCAATCCCACCTTGCCACACTAGGTGGATATGAGTACTTATCCCCCATATCATGGATAGTGACAATCCCACCTTGCAACCCTAGGTGAATATGAGTACTTATCCCCCATATCATGGATATCCGGCTCTTTTCCCCCGGACCGGGCATGGTTGTGCAACAGTTTATATAGGAATTTACAATAGGCTCTAATGCAATTCTCATGTAGAAATGAATATATACACGAGTTTAGTTTATCATCAAAATGTCATTGTAACCTCATTCATATCTTATCTCAAGCTTTAAAACATCAATTCCTCATAATTCCATAATTGGACATTTTGTCAAATACCATGGGGGCATGCAGTGGGGATCAAAGAATGTGTAAAATGGAGCAGGACTCATGCAGTAAATCAGTGAACCAACCATCAATGAACACTTTGACATACTCCCAAGATAACATGTAAAGCCCCACATCAATTCCGAGTTTAGGTTCAAGTTCTAGAGTGACAACATGTTCAAGACATTCACTTTCCCATGCTAGAATTTCACTGTGCAGAAAATTTATACAATGAATAAGACCAATGTGTAAATCTTCATTTAAAATCATGAAATAATGAGTAAGTTAGAGTTTAGGCACTATGGATGGATCTACCCATGAGTTCAACACCACATACCTTGAGTTCTTATGAAGGCCTTGGAAGTGTCTTCAAAGGAGGCTTGAAACTTGGAGCAAGGACCTCTTCAATCTTGATGAAGGTTTTGGAGGGTTTTGGCTTGAGTTCCTGAGAGAAATATTTCTAAGTGTGGGAAATGTCTTTTAGGAAATGTTTTAAGGAATGGGAACTGATTTAGTGCTATATAGGAAATAAAATTCATCTTTGGAAAAAACGGTTCCAACACTTAGAAAAAATAATAGGGCGGGTGAACAGTAAATTTGCTCACTGGAATTTGCATTCTCTGCCCGGGTGGAGTTAACGAAAATGGGCATAACGTCTTTGTCCGAACTCCAAACGAGGTGAAACGAAGTGCGTTAGATAGCTAACTCACAGGGCTTTCCATGAATATATTAAGGGCCACCCAATTCTTTGTGTGCTAAAAGATATGACCCTCCAAAGTAGACCCTCCAAAATGGCTTCACTTGGAAATTTTGAATTTTGATACGGTTGCTCTAAAATTCGGGTTAGACCTATTTCCCACTCCATTTGACCTCCTAAACAAGAATATGAAGTCGTATTTTCAAAATAACAAATGGATTTTTAGATATAGCTTAAACAAGTTTCCGATGACTTCCGAAACACTTTTGGGTCGTTTCAATATCTCCCCCTTGGGAACATTCGTCCCCGAATGTGGAAGAGGCATACAAGACAAGACTTATCAAGAACATATCAACCCCAACGTGAATGCAAGATTTCATTTAGAACATCACTTCAAAATTTCAAAACTTAGTGTGAAACATCCATAACTCATCATTTTAAACATATATGCATATGAATGATTTTGGGGCTGAAACATAAGACTCAATGGAGTACAAAGGACTTGATTTAATACCTTAGGCTTGAGTGGAGTTGAATAGATAAGGATAACGTCTTTGCATGTCCACTTCGGCCTCCCAAGTTGCACTCTCCACTTGTTGATTCCTCCAAAGCACCTTAATGGACGCCACTTCTTTGCTCCTCAACTTCTTTACTTGTCTATCCAAGATCTGAACCGGGACCTCTTCATATGTCAAATTATATTCCACGACACCCACAGCTTTAAGAGGTACAATAGCGTTAGGATCACCAACACATTTCCTCAACATTGAGACATGGAACACCGGATGAACTAATTCCATTTCCTTTGGCAACCCCAATTCATAGGCTACTTTACCAACCCTCCTTATTACCTCATAAGGACCAACATACCTAGGACTCAACTTTCCCTTCTTGCCAAAACGAACCACACCTTTCATTGAAAAAACTTTCAAATAAACCCAATCACCCACTTTGAATTCAAGATCTCTTCTCCTCACATCGGCATAAGACTTTTGATGAATTTGGGCTGTTTTCAACCCTTCCCTAATCATCCTTACCTTCTCAAGAACATCCATGACCAGATCCGGACCCAACAAGGCCACCTCTATAACTTCGAACAACCCAACCAGTGACCTATACCGTCTACCATAAAGAGCTTTGAAAGGAGCCATACCGATACTAGAATGATAACTATTGTTGTATGCAAATTCAATCAAAGGAAGATGATCATCCCAATTACCCTTCAACTCCAAGACACAAGCTCTAAGCATATTCTCCAAGGTTTGAATTGTTCTTTCGGCTTGGCCATCCGTTTGAGGGTGGAAGGCCGTGCTAAGCTTTATCTTTGTACCAAGACCCCTTTGAAAAGATTTCCAAAAGTGAGAAGTAAATTGAGTACCACGATCCGAGATGATAGACAAAGGAATTCCATGTAACCTTACCAATTCATGAATGTACAACTTGGCATACTTTTCAGCTCCATAAGTAGCTTTAACCGGTAAGAAATGAGCCGACTTTGTCATCCGATCAACCACTACCGAAACCGAATCAAAACCTTTTCTAGTCTTGGGCAAACCCACTACAAAATCCATGTTGATTTCCTCCCATTTCCAAGTAGGTATCTCAATGTCTTGAGTAAGGCCACCCGACCTTTGATGTTCGGCCTTGACTTGTTCGCAACTATGGCAACCCGAAATGAACTTTGCAATATCCTTCTTCATGCCACCCCACCAATTCACATCCCTCAAGTCTTTATACATCTTTGTTGACCCCAGATGAATAGAATAAGAAGAATTGTGAGCCTTATCTAGGATTCTTTCCCTCACATCATTAACACAAGGAAATCTACCTTGGTACCTAAGGGCACCATCTCCCCCTTGGGAGAAAACCTCCACCTTACCACTACTCACCAAAGCCTTCAATTCCACCAAAGAAGGATCAAAATCTTGCTTGGCCATCACCTCATCAACCAAGGAAGACCTTGAACCATCAACAACAACCACTCCTCCACCATCCACCTCATCCAACCTAACTCCCAACCTAGCCAACCGATGAACCTCCCTAGCTAACTCCTTACTACCTTCATTCACATGAGCCAAACTACCCATGGACACCCTACTCAATGCATCCGCCACCATATTAGCTTTCCCCAGATGGTAGTGCATACTCATATCATAATCCTTAAGGAACTCTAACCACCTCCTTTGCCTCAAATTAAGATCTTTTTGTGTGAACACATATTGGAGACTTTTATGATCGGTGAAGATATCGACATGTACCCCATATAAATAGTGACGCCAAATCTTTAAAGCAAAAACCACGGTGGCTAATTCAAGATCATGGGTGGGGTAATTCTTTTCATGAACTTTAAGTTGCCTAGAAGCATAGGCTATAACCTTACCACTTTGCATCAACACACGACCCAAGCCAATATGGGAAGCATCAAAATAAACCACAAAACCTTCTAACCTATCCGGAAGAGACAAAATAGGAGCGGACACAAGTCTTTCTTTCAAAGTTTGGAAACTTTTCTCACAATCATCCGACCACACAAATTTAGCCTTCTTTTGAGTTAACTTAGTTATAGGGGAGGCAAGAGAGGAAAACCCTTCCACAAATCTTCTATAATAACCGGCTAAACCCAAGAAACTCCTTATGTCCGACGGGGTCAAAGGTCTAGGCCAATTCCTAATAACGTCGGTCTTCTTAGGATCTACCTTAATACCATCCTCCGACACCACATGGCCTAAGAAGGCAACTTCCTTCAACCAAAACTCACACTTTTCATATTTAGCATACAACTTCTCTTCCCTCAATCTTTGGAGTACAACCCTTAAGTGGCCCATATGCTCTTCCTCACCCTAGGAATAAATCAAGATGCCATCTACAAACACCACCACAAAAGAATCAAGGTACGGTTTGAAGTGTAATGACCCGTTAGGTCATTTTAAAAATAAATACTCTCTCTTTCATAAAAGATTCTTTTTGTAAATTTAAATTAAAAATTTGGAACTATTCGATAATTACGGTCATTTAGTTGATGGATAATTTTAGATAATTAATTTAGTTGGTGGATTAAAAAATATTTTAATTAATATTCTATATAATTTATGTCATATTTATTAAAAATAGGCTGATAGAATTTATCACTTTTAATATATTAAAATAAGTAAATAAATAAGTAAGTAAATAAGAAATAAAAAGGAGAAAGAAATTAAAAAAAAAGGGGAAAAGAATAAAGATGAAAAGGGCTGCTGCTGCGCAGCCCTATGAAACAATACGCTAAGCAGAAAGCAAAGAAAAATATTCACGCACGCCGGAGAAAACAAGAAACGCGGGAAGGAAAAGAAAGAAAAAGGGGAGAAGAAAAATTAGGATTTTCGTGCTAAATCATCAAGGTAATTATTCTCATCCTTTCTATTAAGTTTTCATGAGATCATGAATAAATTTTTAGGGTAGAAACGTGTATAATTAAGAAAATATAGCCCTAGGGTTCTTAGAATAAAATTTTGATTTGGGGGTCGAACAATGATCCATTTTAGGTGAAATTTGACGTATACGTTTAGTTTATTATGGGTAAACATAATCTGAAAGAAATTTCCATATTCGAATTTAAGGGCTCGGGGTGACTTTTTGACCCGATTTTTGAGAAAAAAATAAATGTAGCAATATGGGTGTCATTGGATTCGTATTCTTGTGTAGATTATGTATTTGAACAGATTTCATCTGGAAGCGTTACGAAAGACTCAAGGTTTGGAGTGTCATTCTATTAATTAAGGCAAGTTGGTTTCTAATCTTTTGTTAAATATGTTGAACCTTGTATGCTCTAATGTGTATAGAATTGCATATTTTGGGATAGAGATGGATTAATGTAGGCTTTGATCAAAATATTTTGAATTGAATAATTATTTCTATGGTGATATTTGACTTGTGAATTAATTGTGGAAGTGTATTTTAGGGGAAATAATGAATTATTCGATATTGGCATCGAATTGGTACTTGTTTTGAGATGTGATTGTTGTTGAGGTTGTGATGGTATTGAGATATTAAGGATATTGCAACATTTATGGTATTGGGTAGTACCCATATTCTTGTAACTTCTTCTATGTGTGATTCATGAAATATTTTAATATTATAAAAAAAATGAGGCAATTAAATATAAACGTGAGTTGATGGGGGTGTTGTGACACTTGAATTGAAAATGTGGCTAAGTGATGAGAATTCTATTTTTGAGATATATTGTTGTGGTTGGTGATTATGAGTTGATTTGTTTGTGAACTTCATCTCATGTTCATTCATTCTATATCACACATAATTTGCATTGATTCTGGATATTGATATGAGTGAGATGGTAAAGGAAAAAAAAGAAAGAAATTAGGGCCGAGGTCTTTACCGGTCGAGATGTGATGCCGAGGTCTTTGCCGGCGATATTGTGATGCCGAAGTCTTTGCCGGCGATGTTGTGATGCCGAGGTCTTTGCCGGCGATATGTGATACTGAGATCTTTGCTATTGATATTGTGATGCCGAGGTCATTGCCGACAATTGTTGCATAATCATTGCATCTCATCCTTGCATATTGATGTTGTGATGTCGAGGTCATTGCCGACAGTTATTGCATAAGCATTGCATCTCATCCTTGCATACTATTATGTGGCATGGTGTTATGCATGTGATTGATTATGTTATCACTTGTGAGTTATGACTTGTGTTTTGATAATTGTGATATACTGAAAAACTATCTTTATTGTGTGTTATGTGTTGCTGGGCTGGGACTTTTCTGAGTGTAGGTTTGTAGTTCGGCGGTATGTGGTTGGGTGTGAAGGAGTTACTTGGTTCTTCATTGTTTTACTCTAGGTTAGTTCCATTTGTTGGGTACCGTGTGTTTGGTACTCACCCCTTGCTATATTTTTGTAGGTTGCGAGCCCGGTCCCTTTAGTTAGAATTTCCTCATTTCAAGATCGAGCTTCCGAATTATCCTTAAGGTAGCTGCTTATCTCATCGGTGGACCTTCAAGGAATCCATTATTATGTTACGTCCTATTTGAGAACTAGACATTTGAGACATTTATTTTATTCGAGTACTATGTATTTAGAGGCTTGTACATGTGACACCAGTTCTGGGATGATTGTAGTTTGGTTTTCCTATGATTAATTGTCATATTAGACTGTTTTCTCTTCCGCTATCATTATTATGTTTGGATCAGTAGGTGTTGGGCTGACTCGCCTTAGTGGGTTAGGTGAGTGCCATCACGCCCGAATTTTGGGTCGTGACAGTTGGTATCAGAGCCCCAGGTTCATAGGTCTCGCGTGTGTGCAAGCCGAGTCTAGTAGAGTCTCGAGGATCGGTATGGAGACGTCTATACTTATCCTCGAGAGGCTATGAAGACTGTTAGGAAACTTCCTTTTGTTTATTCTTTTTCCATCGTGCGTCCCTGATTCAGTGTGATTCTTATCATTTTATTCATTTTATCTCATTTATAAAGATGATTCATGCTGGGTTCTTTAAATGAGTAGTTAATGGGGTATATATGATATCAAAAATGGTTCAACAATTTATGGTGGAATGTTAAAAGGATAGGTGGATCATAAATTTTGTTTTGTAAACTAATGCTACTAAAGTTTTCATAGTATGTATGGATTGCTTAAATAATGATAAGAATGATGTTGTGCCAATTAAGGTCAGAATCTCTATTATGATTTCATAGATCGAGTGGATATTAAGGAAGGCCATGATACGACCATCACAATGAACCGATGCTTACTTGATTAGAGTTATGGAGTATGTTACTTTTGCTAGCGACTAAATACATGAAAAGAATGTTTATTACTTAAGATAGAGTCATGATGAATTGGATAACGTTTTGCAACTATTGATAGGTAGAACCATGTGGCTAGTTTGGTGCTACTTCCTTAATAGGTATGATGTGTTCTAGTGGTGGATCTAATGGACTTTCACAATATAGTACTAGTGGCATATGAAAATGGATCTATCCATTGTCAAGCGTGAATACAAACTACTTTAGAGATTATTCGTGTTTCGTGGACTCATTTAATAAGGTTTAATGTCATATTCATATTCGAGAAATCAACTAGTTTTCTACTTTGGATGTATGGGCCAAGTATTATTTATAAGAAAAATGTTAGTGGTGGATCTTTGGTACAATTAATGTATTTAAGTTGTGAGGTGCATTCGGGGGATTTTAAAGGTGGACTATTACTCCATAATAAGATCCAAGGGAGTTAGTTCTTTATATTTGACCAATATAGTTTTCGTGTCATATCGATGATGAGAGTAACCTTGAGATGATGGTAATGGCTATCGAGCATAATGATAATAAAAGTTTGTGATGGATTATGATCAAGATGCAATCCTATGATGAGAATTTTTGATTGAGTGAATTCAGTATGGTACACACAATCCGCAGGTATCAAAAGTTACATTTGCTACTATTTGATGAGTAACGTGATCATAAGAAAGATGTAAATTGTGTTGAAATATTGCTTCGATGGAATTGAAATGAGCTAGAGTCATAAGTGAATAAATTAGTGAGATGTAGGGATATTCACTCAGATGGTATAGATCAAAGATATATCTTTAGAGAGAGCAGAGGGTTGAATTTAAAGCCACCCAGTTTTATTTATTTTGTTTTGGTTATGGTGATAGTATTAAGTATCATTGGTCTTGGCTAGAAAACTATTGGATAATATTTGAGGAAAAAACAAATCTACAATGTTGGGCTTGAATATGGTGATAATCTCTCTTTGTGATTTTGAGTATGGTAATTAGTACATTAAAATTGTTATAAAGGATATTGTAGGGTCGATAAGAGGGGATCAATCATAAGTTAAGATACATGAATTAATAATGATCTCAAGCTATGAGTTAATACCGATAGATAAAGGAATTGGGGTACAATTTAAAACAAAGATTCAAGTTTTTAATTGTTAGTTTACATTTTGATGGTATATTTTGTCAAGATATGAATTGTTAAACAAAGGAACAATTGACCGCATTGAGTATTGAGCATTTGAAAAGACTTGGGTATACTTGTGATCATAGATTTAGTTATTTTGATTGTTGAAGGACGTAAAGAAGTGCTCCACTTAAAGTTTTAGCTTAGAACATGAGGTAAAATGTTACGTGTTGTTGGTCAGAGAATAAAGTTGATAAGCGAGTTAGTGAAGGAATAAGACCTCTTGTATAAACCCTTGGTTCGGAATTAAAGGTTTTACTTATTTTGCCTTTGAGCTCAAACATGATAATGCAATGCGTACTTGATTAGCAGAGATTTTCTTGGATGTACTCATGGCTTTTATGAAGACTGAGTTTTGATTCGAGTGACAAATAATGATGTTTGAAATATGCTACATTTTTATATTGGTCGAGGTTGCCCAATTATGATAAATGACTTATGAGGGCGCTACGATATAGACCTATAGCTCTACACGCTTATTGAGGACATTGAGAGGGTTGAAATTACTTTATTAATGGGACTACATAGATTATTGTGATGCGTTACATAGACATTTGATGATGACTAGAGGTTTTGTGCTTATGGCGTGCAAAGTTATTAAGGTGACCAAGGATCTCTCTAAGTTTTGATATGAGGTATATTATGATTTGAATGGTAGTTAAAATTTGGTATGTGAAAGATTGAATGAAACCAACTTTAGGTATAATTAAAAAATCTTACCTCGATGAGAAAAGTACTATAAAATTTGAAATCAATGCTATTAACTTTGGGTGTGACTCATATCTATAAGAAGTGCTTAGATAAAAAGGGAGAAAGCCATAATTTGAATTATTTGAAGGTGATAATGTCTTGCTAAGAAGATTTTGATACTAGTAATAATTTGAGAGAATGGTAAATGACTAGTATGATTATGATGTTCTGTTAGTTTTAAGAGCATTCTCTTTGATGTAGTATTGTGAAGAGTATAAGAAGTTTGATAAATTAAGTATGTGTACGATTGTAATGGGGACTAGACAGCTTGATTGTGAGTAGTATCTTGTATGAATGAAAACGTTTGATAGGAGCACTATGAAAGTAGTATCTTGTATCATCCAACTTTGATTCCGTGCATTCTTATGTGACTATCTACCTCATTAAGAGCATGTTTTAGAGTATTACTCCTTGCCTATTTCCACTCGTGTCTTCACCTTGGTAGACGGATCCTTAGTGGTGGATCGGGTGAACCGATCCTACAATTTCCTCTTAGCAAGATAGGATGCTTATGCAAATTTGATTATTTCAATATTGACATATTTAGTATTATTTGGGACAGTTGAGGTATACAAGTGGCTCTACACGCACAACTTTGTGTATGTGAATTTATAAAAGAGCTACCATAAATATTTATAGTTGTCCAATTGTTTTAAGGCTCTTATTGTCGTTGAGGTTATGTTCTGGCTATGTATGAATGTGAGGCATATTGGGTCTAGCTCTACCACTCTTAAGGGTTGTTTATAATCACTGCTATTGATATAGTATTCCTGTTAGTGTTGTTAGAGATTCTGTATGTTTGAATGAATCATTCGCTAAGTGATTACTTGATCCTTTCCTTCATTGGGTCAAAAAGAATTTGATTCTCTATGATGAGTGTTCAATGTCTAAAGATCGCATTTTATAGCTTAAGATCATGGGAAGATTTGATTGTGAGAATGTAATTCTTAACAAAATCTATGAGGGTTTGTGCATTAGAGAATTTTAATGGAATGGTCTTAAAGGAGGAGCTTACTTGGAGAGATGAAATACTGACTTTGGAGGATCATAACTTAGGATTTTAGTAATATCGATTATTCTTCCTTCTCTTTCTTATGTTCGAGGACGAACATGATTTTTAATGGTGGATAATGTAATGACCCGTTAGGTCATTTTAAAAATAAATACTCTCTCTTTCATAAAAGATTCTTTTTGTAAATTTAAATTAAAAATTTGGAACTATTCGATAATTATGGTCATTTAGTTGATGGATAATTTTAGATAATTAATTTAGTTGGTGGATTAAAATAATATTTTAATCAATATTCTATATAATTTATGGCATATTTATTAAAAATAGGCTAATAGAATTTATCACTTTTAATATATTAAAATAAGTAAATAAATAAGTAAGTAAATAAGAAATAAAAAGGAGAAAGAAATTAAAAAAAAAGGGGAAAAGAATAAAGATGAAAAGGGCTGCTGCTGCGCAGCCTTATGAAACAATACGCTAAGCAGAAAGCAAAGAAAAATATTCACGCACGCCGGAGAAAACAAGAAACGCGGGAAGGAAAAGAAAGGAAAAGAGGAGAAGAAAAATTAGGATTTTCGTGCTAAATCATCAAGGTAATTATTCTCATCCTTTCTATTAAGTTTTCATGAGATTATGAATAAATTTTTAGGGTAGAAACGTGTATAATTAAGAAAATATAGCCCTAGGGTTCTTAGAATAAAATTTTGATTTGGGGGTCGAATAACGATCCGTTTTAGGTGAAATTTGACGTATACGTTTAGTTTATTATGGGTAAACATAATCTGAAAGAAATTTCCAGATTCGAATTTAAGGGCTCGGGGTGACTTTTTGACCCGATTTTTGAGGAAAAAATAAATGTAGCAATATGGGTGTCATTGGATTCGTATTCTTATGTAGATTATGTATTTGAACAGATTTTGATCATCTGGAAGCGTTACGAAAGACTCAAGGTTTGGAGTGTCATTCTATTAATTAAGGCAAGTTGGTTTCTAATCTTTTGTTAAATATGTTGAACCTTGTATGCTCTAATGTGTATAGAATTGAGTATTTTGGGATAGAGATGGATTAATGTAGGCTTTGATCAAAATATTTTGAATTGAATAATTATTTCTATGGTGATATTTGACTTGTGAATTAATTGTGGAAGTGTATTTTAGGGGAAATAATGAATTATTCGATATTGATATCGAATTGGTACTTGTTTTGAGATGTGATTGTTGTTGAGGTTGTGATGGTATTGAGATATTAAGGATATTGCAACATTTATGGTATTGGGTAATACCCATATTCTTGTAACTTCTTCTATGTGTGATTCATGAAATATTTTAATATTATAAAAAAATGAAGCAATTAAAAATAAAGGTGAGTTGATGGGGTGTTGTGACACTTGAATTGAAAATGTGGCTAAGTGATGAGAATTCTATTTTTGAGATATATTGTTGTGGTTGGTGATTATGAGTTGATTTGTTTGTGAACTTCATCTCATGTTCATTCATTCTATGTCACACATAATTTGCATTGATTCTGGATATTGATATGAGTGAGATGGTAAAGGAAAAAAAGAAAGAAATTGGGGCCGAGGTCTTCACCGGTCGAGATGTGATGCCGAGGTCTTTGCCGGCGATATTGTGATGCCGAGGTCTTTGCCGGCGATGTTGTGATGCCGAGGTCTTTGCCGGCGATATTGTGATACTGAGATCTTTGCTATTGATATTGTAATGCCGAGGTCATTGCCGGTAATTGTTGCATAAGCATTGCATCTCATCCTTGCATATTGATGTTGTGATGTCGAGGTCATTGCCGACAGTTATTGCATAAGCATTGCATCTCATCCTTGCATACTATTATGTGGCATGGTGTTTTATGCATGTGATTGATTATGTTATCACTTGTGAGTTATGACTGTGTTTTGATAATTGTGATATACTGAAAAACTATCTTTATTGTGTGTTATGTGTTGCTGGGCTGAGACTTTTGTGAGTGCAGGTTTGTAGTTCGGCGGTATGTGGTTGGGTGTGAAGGAGTTACTTGGTTCTTCATTGTCTTACTCTAGGTTAGTTCCATTTGTTGGGTACCGTGTGTTTGGTACTCACCCCTTGCTACATTTTTGTAGGTTGCGAGCCCGGTCCCTTTAGTTAGAATTTCCTCATTTCAGGATCGAGCTTCCGGATTATCCTTAAGGTAGCTGCTTATCTCATCGGTGGACCTTCAAGGAATCCATTATTATGTTACGTCCTATTTGAGGACTAGACATCTGAGACATTTATTTTATTCGAGTACTATGTATTTAGAGGCTTGTACATGTGACACCAGTTCTGGGATGGTTGTAGTTTGGTTTTCCTATGATTAATTGTCATATTAGACTGTTTTCTCTTCCGCTATATTGTTATGTTTGGATCAGTAGGTGTTGGGCTGACTCGCCTTGGTGGGTTAGGTGAGTGCCATCACGCCCGAATTTCGGGTCGTGACATAAAGACTCTATTCATCAAATCCATAAAGATAGCCAGAGCATTAGTTAATCCAAAAGACATCACCACAAACTCATAGTGCCCATACCTAGTTCGAAAAGCCGTCTTGGGAATATCACACTCCCTCATCTTCACTTGATGATACCCGGACCGAAGATCAATCTTAGAGAAGTGACTAGCCCCATGCAATCGGTCAAATAAATCATCAATCCTTGGAAGAGGATACCTATTCTTGACGATGACCTTATTGAGTTGCCAGTTATCAATACACATTCTTAGAGACCCATCTTTCTTTTTCACAACAAAACCGGAGCACCCCATAGAGAATGACTAGGTCTAATGAACCCCTTATCTAACAAGTCTTTCAATTGCTCTTTTAACTCTTTCAACTCCGCCGGGGCCATACCGTAAGGGGAAATAGAAACAGGTTGAGTATCGAGAAGGAGGTCTATACCAAAATCTATCTCCCTTTCGGGAGGGACACCGGGAAGGTCTTTTGGGAAGACATCTAGAAACTCACTAACAACCGGAATTGACTCAATAGGAGGGACTTTGGACTCCATATCATTGACCCTCACAAGATGGTACAAACACCCTTTAGAAACTAACCTATGGGCTTTAATGTAAGAAATGAATTTCCCCTTCACCACAACATCCCGACTCTCCCACTCAAGGACGGGCTCATTAGGAAATTGAAACTTGACACTACGAGTTCTACAATCAATAGAAGCATAATATGCATGCAACCAATCCATCCCAAGAATAACATCAAAATCCACCATGTCCAACTCAACAAGATCACAAGGCAACACTTTATTCAATATGCAAACCAGACAATTTCTATACACTTTTCTAGCAATAATAGAGACACCAGTAGGAGTAGACACTTCATATGACTCATGCAACAACTCTGACTCAACATGAAATTTTCTAGCAATAAAGGGGGTAACAAAGGAAAGGGTGGTACCCGGATCAATCAAAGTATAAACATCAAGATCAAAGATTTGCAACATACCGGTCACCACATCGGGGTCTTCTCAACACCTTGTCTACCGTGCAAAGCATAAAATCGGTTGTGCCTTGGGGCACCACTTTGAGAAGAACCTCTACCCAAAGGAGTAGTATTAGCATTCCGAACCTTGCCACGAATCTTGGGACAATCGATCTTCTTGTGACCAATTTCCCCACATTCGTAGCATGCACCCACACCCCTCATACAAGAACCCCAATGCTTCCTCCCGCAATTAGAACATGGTGCATTCGGAGCACCCACACCCACTCCTTGGGGCCTAGGAAAGTTGTTCACAAACCCCCTACTAGCAACATGAGAGGACCCTTGGCCTTGGAAAGGCCGACCTCCTCTAGAAGGCCCACCACCAAATCGAGCCCTCTTAGCCTCATGTCCCCTCCTCTTCCTCAATTTCTCCTCCTCCATTCGCTCGACATAAGTCATCAACCGGGATAAATCCATATCACCAATGAGCATCGTGGAACGACACTCCTCACTAACCAAATCGGAGACACCCATCACAAATTTATTCATCCTCGACCTAGAGTCGGCCACCAAGTGAGATGCATACTTAGAGAGTTGGGTAAATTTGAGGGAATACTCCCTCACACTCATAGCCCCTTGTTTCAAGTTCATAAATTCCACCAATTTTGCCTCCCTAAGCTCTAGAGGGAAGAACCTATTAAGAAAAACAAGCTTAAATTCCTCCCACAACACCACATAGCCACTTCCCTTTTCACCCTTCCATTGATCAAACCGAATTTGAGCAACACCCTTGAGTTGGTAAGCCGCCAACTCCGCCTTCTCAATAGCTCCAACTCCCATAATGGTCAAGATTTTGCATACCTCGTCAATGAATTCTTGTGGATCCTCATCCACCTTTGAACCATGAAAAATCGGAGGGTTCATCCTAATAAAATCTCTCACCCTTGCCCCCGGGGTGGTAGCTTGGGGAGCTTGGGCTCCTTGTTGCACTTGGTTGGCTACCACTTGTGCAAGCATGGTGAGTGCATCGCGGAGCTCACTATTAGTGGGTGGTTCCTCCGGTGATCGGGCTCGTCTTCTTCTCCTAATTGGCATGACGATCTAGCATTTCAAAGAACAAGCGTTAAGGATGAATCACTTATTACACTCTAAGCACGACATAAAATGGGAATAAGGGAAACCTTTTCTACAAACGTTTCATAGCCTCCCACCCATAGTCGTGGCGCGCTTCACAACCATGAATATGACTCTACTTAACACGGTGTGTTGGACTCCGAGGATCAAACAACCTAGTGCTCTGATACCAAGCTTGTCATGACCCAAACCTAGGGCCTAAACGTGACATGGCGAATGAGGAACTCGAAGGAACCCCAAACAAGCCTCTCGAACTCGTCATCACACTTCATCGGTCGCGGAAGTACAATCAACATTAAATAAAGGAAATTAGGGACTAAGGGCAACCCATATCAAAATAATATCATGGATTAAGAGTCAAGCTCATTTGCAAAATACTTGTCCAACATACACCTCTACATATATCGATAGAACGGGGGCCATGACATACTACCGGCTCCCCTCATAGTCAAATACAAATACAAGCTAAGATCTCAAAACATAGGAGTAGGAAACATAACATAGTCCTCGAATCATTGAGGATTCACTAACAATCCTGGATAAGCACCACACTAGCCACGTGGATGGAGAGAAGGATCAAGAGTAGCTCCGGTCCCTACATGGTAACATCATGTAGGCAAAATATGCATTAGTACTTTGGAATGTACTAAGTATGTGGGGTGCAATACAAGAATAGATAAGATACATAATCGAAATGCAAGAGATGGGTCATTAGACATAGTACATAATCAAGATGCATTTGCATGATCAATGTATAGTCAAATATGTTTAGGTAAATCCATCTTCATAATAGGTACCATATCTGAAGCTGAGCCAAGTAAATTGATGACGCATAAACCCCCTCATCTGGGTGAAATAAGTATTATCCCTTATTTCTGGATAGTGGCAATCCCACCTTGCCACACTAGGTGGATATGAGTACTTATCCCCCATATCATGGATAGTGACAATCCCACCTTGCCATCCTAGGTGAATATGAGTACTTTTCCCCCATATCATGGATAGTGACAATCCCACCTTGCAACCCTAGGTGAATATGAGTACTTATCCCCCATATCATGGATATCCGGCTCTTTTCCCCCGGACCGAGCATGGTTGTGCAACACTTTATATAGGAATTTACAATAGGCTCTAATGCAATTCTCATGTAGAAATGAATACATACACGAGTTTAGTTTATCATCAAAATGTCATTGTAACCTCATTCATATCTTATCTCAAGCTTTAAAACATCAATTCCTCATAATTCCATAATTGGACATTTTGTCAAATACCTTGGGGGCATGCAGTGGGGATCAAAGAATGTGTAAAATGGAGTAGGACTCATGCAGTAAATTAGTGAACCAACCATCAATGAACACTTTGACATACTCCCAAGACAACATGTAAAGCCCCACATCAATTCCAAGTTTAGATTCAAGTTCTAGAGTAACAACATGTTCAAGACATTCACTTTCCCATGCTAGAATTTCACTGTGCAGAAAATTTATACAATGAACAAGACCAATGTGTAAATCTTTACTTAAAATCATGAAATAATGAGTAAGTTAGAGTTTAGGCACTATGGGTGGAAGGACCCATGAGTTCAACACCACATACCTTGAGTTCTTATGAAGGCCTTGGAAGTGTCTTCAAAGGAGGCTTGAAACTTGGAGCAAGGACCTCTTCAATCTTGATGAAGGTTTTGGAGGGTTTTGGCTTGAGTTCTTGAGAGAAATATTTCTAAGTGTGGGATATGTCTTTTAGGAAATGTTTTAAGGAATGGGAACTGATTTAGTGCTATATAGGAAATAAAATTCGTTTTTGGAAAAAATGGTTCCAACACTTATAAAAAATAATGGGGCGGGTGAACAGTAAATTTGCTCACTGGAATTTGCATTCTCTGCCCGGGCGGAGTTTACGAAAATGAGCATAACTTCTTCGCCCGAACTCCAAACGAGATGAAACAAAGTGCGTTAGATAGCTAACTCACAGGGCTTTCCATGGATATATTTTGTGCCACCCAATTCTTTGTGTGCTAAAAGATATGAACCCCCAAATTAGACCCTCCAAAATGGCTTCACTTGGAAATTCTGAATTTTGATACGGTTGCTCTAAAATTCGGGTTAGACCTATTTCCCACTCCATTTGACCCCCTAAACAAGAATTCGAAGTCGTATTTTCAAAATAACAAATGGATTTTTAGATATAGCTAAAACAAGTTTCCGGTGAATTCCGAAATACTTTTGGATCGTTTCAATCATGAGGTGAGTTATTCTGTATATTGATGAGGATGGGTACAACCTGTCCTTTACACTATATGTAAGTATTGATGAGGGTAGGTAAAATATTGCTTTTATACTATTTTGAAGTGAATTATGGTGTGTATCGATGAGGATAGGTACAACCCCCCCTTTACACTGATTGTATGTATAGATAAGGATAGGTACACCTTCCCTATACACATTCATGAGATGAGCTATTCAATGTATTGGTGAGGAACGCTACAACCTTCCCTTACACAAAGATGAAAGGAGATACTCCTATATATGTGAGCATGTATGGACTATGATTGAGCCTATGAGCTTTGATATGACTTGCAAACACTCATGTTGATGTTGGCAAGCGTACCTTCATGTACATGTATTTATTCATGCATTATGGCTTTCATGTAACATTGTTGTGCAGTTTATCACTATACTTATATTATATTATATGTCTGCATACTTAGTACATTAAAATGCACTAACATATCTCTATGCCTATATTATATCATAATGTAGATGCAGGTGACCTCACTATTCATCCTTGTGTCTTGATCTAGGTTGTTAGCTAATACTAATTCGGTGAGTCCTTATGCTTCGGAGACAGAGCCTTCTATGTTTTCTTGCCTTATGTCATCTTTTGTATTTGAGACAATCATTTCTTTATGTTGAGGGTGAGCCAGAATCTGTCTGAGCCCCTATTTATGTTTATGACTTAAAAGCATCTGTTGGACCTATGCATTGGTTTAAGTTTTCAGACTTGTACACTTTCATGTCATGTTCTATTTCTATAAATTGATCTATGCTAAGTATTTCTTTCACTTATGTTATTCTTTTTTTGTTACCTTGTATGCTTATGTTATGCTAAGGAGGCTAGCTTGAGGTTCCTTCGAGAATCTTATTCGCAGTATTACGACTAGGGTAGGCTTGGGTAGTGACAAACTTAGTGTCAGAGCACTAAGGTTTTGAAATAATTCTTGGAGTCTAACATGCCACGTCAAGTAAAGTCTTATTCATGGGTGAAGCATGCCACATCTATGAGAATTCAGAAAAAGTTTCACTTCTTCATGATTTATGTCGTGCCATAGAATGTATCCTAAGGTTTTCTAACTCTAACAAATGTTCTTTGTTGCCTTTACAGACAATGCCTCTAAGAAGAGCACCTCAGCCTAGAGAGGCCCCTGCTAATGAGGAGCAAGTTCCTCAAGATCCTCTAGGAGAGCCAGTCACCCATGTCGAGTTCTAAACTACATTTTCTATGTTTGTCCAGGCTATGACTAATCAGGATAGGCAAGCTATGACTCCTCCTTCTAATGTGCCTAACCCAACTACTAGGGTGAGAGACTTTACCTGAATAAGTCCTCTAGAATTCTATGGTTCCAAGGTTGATGAAGATGCCAAAGAGTTCATTGATAATAAATACAAAGTATCGGCTATTATAGAAGTGTCTTCAGAAGAAAAGGTTGAGTTGGCTGCTTATCAACTAAAAGGAGTGGCCCAAGTATGGTTCACTCAATGGGTGACTGAAAGAGTGGATGAAGGCAGTATTGTTTGGAGGAATTCAAATTTGCTTTTCTAGACCATTTTTTCCCACTTCATCTTAAGGAGCAAATTTGACCAAATTAATCAATTTCAAGCAAGGGGGGGTATGAGTGTAAGGGAGTATGCTCTCAAGTTTACCAACTTTGCTAAATATGCTCCCATATTGGTTGCCGATCCCTATTCTAGAATGCACAAGTTGATTTGAGGGGTTTCAAATTTGGCGGTCAAAGAATGCCGTGTCGCTATGCTTATTAAGGAATGGACATCTCTTGACTTATCACTCATGCCTAGAATATTGAGGAGAAAAATCTTAAGGAGAGAAATATTAGGGAGTCTAAGAGGCTTAATTTGAAGGTGGGTTCTCAAATGTTAGGAGTGGTGGTGGGAATGGCCATCCTCATCAAGGACAAAGGTTTCAAGGTCAAGGCTCAAATCAGACTCCAAATCAGAGGGTTGCTAATAAGGGGATTACTAATCTTAGGTGTAATGTGTTTGGGAAGAATCATGTGGGTTGGTGTTTGGTTGGCTCAAGTGCTTGTTTTAGGTATGGAAAGATGGGGCACAAGCTTGTTGATTGTCCTAATACGCCAAAGAGAGGTCATCATCAATGACAAATTATTTCGTGTGGTCAAGGTCAACTAAGGGTTCCACAAGGTGATTCTTAGCGCACCAAGTTTTATATTCTTCATGCTAGACAGGATATGGAAGAGACTCCCGATGTGGTGACCAGTATGTTGAAAGTCTTTGATTTTGATATGTTTGCATTGCTTGATCCGTGCATAAATTTGTCTTTCGTTACTTCTTTCTTAGATGTTAAGTTTGGTATGAGTCCTAAAATCTTGAGGGAACCTTTCTTAGTTTATACTCTTGTGAGTGAGTTAGTTACAGATCGTAGAGTCTATTGGGGTTGTCATGTGTCAGTTTTGCATAAAGTCATTCCTTGTGATCTTGTTGAGCTTGAAATGGTTGATTTTGATGTCATTATTGGGATGGATTGGTTACATGCTTCGTATGCTTCCATAGATTGTAGGACCCAAAAAGTCAAATTCCAATTCCCAAGTGAGTCTATTCTTGAGTGGGTAGGTAGTGACTTAGCTTTCAAAATTTGGTTTGTCTCTTATATTAAAGCTTGAAAGATGATTTCTAAGGGGTGAATTTATCATGTAGTGAGGGTTAGGGATGTGGATTCCAAGTCTCCTACTCTTGAGTCGATTCCTATGGTAAATAAGTTTTCAGATGTCTTTCTCGAGGATTTTCCTAGTATTCCTTCCGAAAAGGAAGTAGACTTTGGATTGATCTTCTTCCTAATACTCAACTTATCTCCATTCCTCCTACCCAAATGTCACCGATAGAATTGAAGGAGTTGAAGTATCAATTAAAGGACTTAGTGGAGAAGGGATTTATGAGGCCAAGTATATCATCATGGGATGCTCCTATTTTATTTGTGATAAAGAAAGATGGGTCACTTTGAATGTGTATTGACTATCAACAATTGAACGAGGTAACCATAAATAATAAGTATCCACTACCGAGGATATGATTTGTTTGATCAGTTGCATGGTGCTACTCATTTCTCCAAAATTGATTTTCATTTTGGTTAAATCAATAGAGGCTATGGGAACGTGATGTTCCCAAAACATCTTCCGGACAAGATATATGCACTTTGAGTATGTGGTGATTTCATTTAGGTTAACAAGTCCCCTGTAGTGTTTATGGATCTTATGAATCGATCAAACCATATCTTGATACTTTTGTGGTTGTCTTTATTGATGATATTATGATTTACTCCCTAAGTGAGCAAGAGCATATGGATCATTTGAGGTTGGTGTTTCAGAATTTTAGGGACACCGTTATTTGCAAAATTCAGCAAGTATAAGTCTTGGTTGCTTAAAGTATCCTTCCTTGGTCATTGGTATCCAATGATGGTATTAAAATTAATTTAAAGAAAACTAAAGCGGTGAAGAATTAGCCTAGACTGTTGTCTCCTTTAGATATTCAGAATTTTCTTGGTTTGGTTGCTTACTATTGGAGGTATCCATTGCTTCACTGTTGATTAAGTTGATTTAAAAGAAGGAGAAATTTCAACGATTAGATGAATGTGAGAAAGGTTTTCAGACTTTGAAGGACCGATTTACATTAGCTCCTGTTTTAACTCTATCGGATGGTCTAGATGGGTTTGCAGTATATTATGATACTTTTCGTACGAATTTCGGTTGTGTGCTAATGCAATATGTCAAGGTCATATCATACGCATCTAGACAACTTAAGGTGCATGAGATAAATTACCCAACTGTAAGAATTCCCAAATTAGAAGGTTAGAAAGTGCAGAAAAAGTGGAGCTGGAAAAGTTCACGGCTAATTCATGAGTCCAGTTCACGGCCTGTGGTTCAATCCACGAGTCATAGGCCTAGCTTATATATAGGGCTATAGGATTTGAAAAATTTTCTAAGTTTCAAGGGATTTCACGAGGGCCATTTATGGTTTGTGGAAAGGGGCTGTAGATTGAAACCCTGAGTTAATGAAAAATTTGAATTTTTAAAAACGAAACCATGACCAACAGGACGGTCCGTGGTCCTTTTTATGATCCATGGTTAGGTATCGTGGATGCGTTCCTAAAGAATGGAAAATTGGCTAAGTGTAGAAGGATACCACAAGCTGATCCATGACCTGTGGATTGATCCATGACCCATAGATAAGTTTCGTGAATTGGGTGGTCAGAAACTAAACTCTGAAGATTGGAAAAGGAGAATAGGATGACTCAAACCATAACTCATGGTTGATTCCACTGTCTATAATTGATTGGAAAAGGAGAATAGGATGACTCAAACCACAACTCATGGTTGATTACACTGTTTGTAATTTGTGTTTCATGGATTTGACCCAACAATATTAATGAAGGGCATTTTTTTCCTTTTTGCATATCATAGGCCTAAAACTATGTTGTTTTGAGGATTCGTAATCCCCCTAAGAAAACTTAAAACCCTCTAAGGATCCCTTATTACTTTCGTTCTCCCATTCTCTCAAAAATATTCTAAGTCCCTCACCTCTTCAAGACAAAAGAAAGAACAAGGAAGGCAAGGCTAGGGTTTTCAAATTTCTCCTCCAACTTCCAGGTTTCCTTCCTAGAATCCTAGTCAAGGTATATGAGTTAATTTGTGCATTTCTTTCACCCACAAAGTCCTTCCTTGAACCCTTTTTCTACCTTTTCTTTAAGTTCATTAACAATACCATTATGCATGCCAATGATTTAAATGATGATTTTTATGATGCATTACCATGTATTTTATCTTCAATGATATTATGTAATGCTTTGCCATATTTTTCTATGGGTATTGGGTTATGACTATGGCCTCAATATTTAGGGTTTAATTGATGATATGTGGAATGTTTAGTATATGATTTAAAGATGCATATATTCCCATCTTCATGCATTGCTCTCTTGATTTATGAGTTTCCAAGTCAATGTACAAACCCACCAAGTTAAGGATGATTTTGTATGATGATAATGAATGAAGGCATAAAAGAATGGTTTAAGCTAATGATATAAGCATAGATGCCCTTACAAGATGCTTATGATGGTCTCCAAAGTGAAATGACAATTCTCACTTGGTGGTTCCGAAGTTTTCGAGCTACTCTTATGAAATTGCAAATTATGATTCTAAGTTTTATTACTTGATTAAGTACATGTTTTAAAGTATTCCATGGGATGAATTAGCACCGAATCAGCCATAAAGATGGGGTTTGGTAAGGGAAACCTAGAAACAACCTTTGCCCAATTAACTATGTGCCACCATAGGAGCCCTTGTAGGCTAGGCTAGTGGATCCACGTAGGCTATTTATGTTATTTGGTAATGCATGCTAAGTGATGGAGTTTCACCCAACAAGTGGTCTTCCCGTGCCAATGTAGGGAGTTATATTGGATTTCATGTAGTAGCTCACTTGGTCTTATATATCAATTACGTTCCATTCCCACAAAGTGTAAGATTTGATATCTTCGTTCCATCACATATGTTTCATATGATGCATCATTTTACTTTATATTGAGCCTTATTCCTAGTGCATGCTTTGATTGATTAAATGATGACTTTACTATCCCATGCATGGAGACTTTCGAATTTATTGAACGATGGCATTACAATTCCATTGCATTGCATCTCACATACTTCGTACATTCCAATATACTAACACGTATTTTGCCTACATGATGTCACTATGTAAGGACCAACGCTCCTCATTCACCGGCATATGGCTAGTTCATTGGCATTCAAGACTAGTTGTAATAGTGAGCCCTTAGTTCGAGTCTTCACCTATTTTTCTTCATGCTTTTACTTTTCAGATGGATATATATTTTGGATTTTAGAATTGTAGGCTTTTACTTTCTAACTTATTTTCACATATTTTTTATTTGAGGGAAACAAAAACTATGATTCCCATAAAGTCATGTTTAGATGGTATGCTTTGGAAATGGTGTATGTGTCACGAGCTGATTTTGATCATGATGGCACATGTTAGATCCCACCTACAGGCCAGCCAATCCACCCCACAAATGTAACGACCTTACTTAGGGGCCTAGTCATCACACGACGAATGAGATACCCAAAGGCACCTCACCCAAGCTATCTTAGCATCTCAAGCATTTATAGGCATTAAATATAAATATATTGCAGAAAAATATAAGGAAAAAGGGGCTATGGGCTATCTTATGTAATGAAGCAATATTAAAAGTAGAGACATTAGAAAACATCATTTGTCCATAAGCATACCACTAATACATAATGAACGAAACCAATACGACCAGTTTCCATCAAATAAAAAGAACATTCATAATAGGCAACATAGAAAGTCAAAGCCTCAGAAGGGCTACAAATACATTGTCTAAATACAAAAGTATAAAATAGAATGGAAAATAGGAGGAGTCCCCAACTAAGGGCTCACCATAATAATAAGCTAGTCTTAAGCACCAACTATTAGTCATGAGCCGATGGAGGAGTACCTGTCCCTACATGGTTAAATCATACAGGAAAATATACTTTAGTACATTTGAATGTACTATGTATGTGAGATGCAATGCATGGATGAAATTGTAATGCCATCATAATTGAACATAACATAGGGATATACATAAGATAATGAATAATGAGATGAGCTTAAACATGCACAATGAATAAGGCTCAGGTCAATAGTAAAAAATGCATAAGGAAACACATAAAGTAAGGACATATTATAAGATCGTGTAAATTGGTGGAAATGGACCATAGCTAACAGTAAGACAATGTGAGCTACTACATGGATTCCAATGAACTCCTTTCATTGGGAAATGGATAATACACTCGTTCCATTAGAAAAAGGGGAATCTACTTGCCAAGGTAGATATCCGAAACTTAGTAACTTTTCAATTGCATCTTTCATAACTTTTGAGCCTATATGGATCCACAAGCCTAGCCTATAAGGCTCCTATGGTGGCGCATAGTTAGGTACATTGAGATTTAGCTTCAAGGGATCATGTCTCAACTAACGGGATGAGTTCCAATCTCTAGTCCTCTCGGTCCTAGGTCATCCTATAGAATCTTTTAAATCATACTCTTAGAATCATAAGTAGCAATCATAAGAGTAGCTTGAACTTAAGAATTTTTCTTAAAGATCTTTTAGGGAAATAATCATGATACATATATCTTTGGTAAGCTTTAACTTTGAAGCTCTTCATAAATGCGCTAGTTATAGTCATAATTCATGGGAAACATTCATTGAAAATAAGATGGGCTTATTAATTGAAGCATGGAACAATCATAAATAACACAAGTTTTAAAAAAATTCTTTAAAAAGGGACATCGAAATCACCCAACCTTAACCATATAAAAAAATATAGAATCAATATCATACTTCAAATATATATCTATTTACTTAGCAAAATAGTCATTTAACTTTGTGAGAATCATATAATAACACTAAGGATCATGAAATAATCATAAGCATGCACTTGGAATTGAGGAACTTAAAGAAAAGGTAAAATGCATAGTAGGGAACTCTATGGGTGAAAGATACCCATAAATCAACTCACATATCTGGAGAACTAGAGAGAAAAGGAATTGAGCATTTGAGGAAGAAACTTGGAAGCCCTAGCCTTGTTCTTGGGAGTTCTTGCCTTAGACATTTGGAATTGAATGAATGAGAGAATGAGGGGTGTTTCTAGGGCTTGAAGACTAATATAGGTCTCCCTTTCCATCCCCCAAATGACGTAGTATAGGAATATATTTACGGGAAATGACCAAATTATCCCTTATTAAAAACTGTCGGAAGCAACTTACAGAACCTCGATCACAGGCCGTAGATTGACTTATGGGCTTCAGGTCTATTCATCTGATGGAACACCTGCGAATCCTAAAATCTAACACCTGCGAATCCTAAAATCTAACTTTTCCTAAATTGAAAACCATGATTAACAGTACGGGCCATGTAATTACTTACAAGTCGTGGTTGGACTTGTAGAGTCCTTCCACACTTAGCTAAAATTTCACCTTATTCCTGACCTTATTCCATGAAACCGGATACGGGTTGTATTCTGGTCCACGAGCTGTCTGATAACTCGTAAGTCACCTTCCTGAAAACTTCAAATTTCCTTCATGAGTAGGGTCTCACTCATGAACCTTCTATGAGCCGTAAGATGTCATATAAGCCGTAACGTGGTCCCCGAGTTACCCCACACTTGGAAACTTTTTCCTTTCCCGAAGTTCTATGTTTAAGATCCAATCTTACGAGAACATAACATCTACACATAACTCAGCACAACCTACCCATGACCTAGAAGTCATTTGCACAGAGCTATCATAGACACCAGCACACCTATAAATATATATATAATAATAATATACATAATCAGGAATACTCCTGCCACTACTTTGTACAAGGCCCATGTTTGGATACAAAAGATGGTCATAAAAAAGGAAGGAGACTGTAGAGTTTCTATAGCTACCAGTGCTCACCAAGTGTCTCTTGAACATTCACAAACCCCCAACTCAGTAACCACAAGTAGTACCTGGACTTGCACCATAGAAAGATGTAGAAATGTAGGGGTGAGTATTAGTAAAAGGCACCCAGTAGGCATCATTGGCCGACTGAGTACAATACTGTAAATATATAAGGCTCAAATATAGAGAACTGCACTAAGTCTAGCAAATTGGAACTCAGATCAAGAAATAAACATGTCTGGAGGATCACCGAATCCCTACTGAACAACTCAAGTGATGTACATTGGTATCGACTGACCCTTGTAGGCCCATAGCACAACTATCACTAGACTATGGTATAGTGGTGTACGCGGGTGTAAGGCCCTAATATCTTTGTCTGTACACCAACCGCGCCCCTATAAGCCCAAAAGGTACACCCACAGATAATCTAATTGACAAAATAACAACGAAACCCAACACTTGGCATCATATGGGTAGGATTCAAGCTATATACGGGTGTAAGGTCCTAATGTCTATGCCTATATGCCCCTTGTGACACTCATAAGCCTAGAGGGCACACCCATGCACAACCAGGATGTGTATAGATATGTGGATCCATGGGTAGTCGACCAAGTCCCCGACCCAAGAATAACTGACAAGGTCTCAAATGTTAGGATAAGCGACAGGGTCCGAGACCCAAAGTATCAATAGGGTCCTAGACCTAAGATGTAATTACTGGGTCCCAGACCTAGAGTATCAACAGGGTCCTAGACCTAGAATATAAGCAACAGGGTCCCAGACCCAAAATGTAATCAACAGGTTCCCAACCCAAAATATAATCAGCAGGGTCCCAGACCTAAAATATAATCAATAGGGTCCCAAACCCAAAATATAACAATAGGGTCCTAGAACCAAGGTAGCAAGTGCTCAGACCTTGGGATTGGCATCTGTGATTCGACATCCCAATCGTGGCTACCAGGGACTACAGACCATGGGAGCATCTCCCAGCCCTTGAAAACTCAGACGTGGCCCCCAAATCTCGAAGTACGGGGAGCGTCATCCATGACTCGAGGCATAGGAACAACCATTCGCTCGCTACTCTATCCGGAGATCCAGAAACATCATGTCTCAAAATAAGAATCACAACCCAACCAAGCCTAACTATCACCTCTCTCAAACTATAATGGGTAACTTCATTGTCAGGTAAGGATAACAAATGCACAATGCCTAACAGCTTTATGCAGAAGTGTATGTGCTATAAAATGATGTAGAATCATGCCTAACTAAGGACGAGCACACTACAATCCTATCAAACACAAGTACTCAGAGTAAACATGGGCAATTATATTTATATCATAAGTATCCAGAACAACCAAGCCTAGTAGAGTCATATCTACATCAGAATCAAGCCACAGTACGACATATAATCAACAAACAACCTCACAACCAGCATATCTCAGTAGCATCATGCTACACATTCATACAGAAAAGAGTTAGGTCAGAATACATGCCTTTCCCATGCCATTAGCCATACTGGTTATTAGGTCAGAATACATACTTGTCCCATGCCATTAGCCATACTCAACCTTTACCAGGCCCTCTTGTAGTCAATAATGCCAGAACCTAGATATTATCAATGTTACAACTAATACAATCATCAGCACAAGGAGTACTATCCCACAACATCATACACTACATATTTAAAGCCCAATCAGCCATATACGCAACATACATAGCTTAGCTAATAAACAACACATTTCCGTACGTTCCATCTTAAACACACATATATATCAACTCAGTCTAAGGGTTAGATAAGCCTAGCCTACCTAGAAGGCAGTTCCTCACGTTTTTTGGTTAGTCTACTCAAGTGTTTCTCCTCCTGATAGCCTCTAGAAGCTGCTGAATTGTCAAAATATGAATCACAGAGTTAACATAGTCAATTTAGCTGTACAATCTCAAGAAATTGATGAAATTATATCATTTGTGCCTAAAATGGGGAAAAATAGGGCCTAAGCCTGAAATCTCAAAAAGAAACTCCATAAAATGATCCCCATGTCACCCCGCGTCTATAGCTTGAAATTGAGCCCAAAACAGATCATAGAAGACACTAAAACAACTCAAAAATGGCATTACATTTCTTATAAGAAAATATGTCTTACAAAATATTCTTGGTCACATTTTACAAAAAAATAGCTAAACTATCAGAATCTGAATTTACCACAACGTTCTTCTCAGAAAATAGAACAACTTACACTCAAATTTTACTTAATTCTATTGAGAATCGACCAAGATATATAAAAGAAAAGTTTTCACACATTTATCAGAGTGCAGCCAGATAAAACAATAAATTTACCTTGAAATACATGCCAAAGTAGAACTTGACACTTCCATGACGTTCCTCGCAAAAACTCGAACAACGTAGCCTTTTGTATTGCGAAAATCGGAGCCACAAATCAAGTTTTACGCTTTGGTAAAGTTTTTAAAAATGGCTGTCGTGACCATCCAATTTATAGGCATGGGCACCGCCTTATAATGCTTCCTTAATGTGGGCAGCCTGCCGTGAATGCGCGCCTTTGGCATGCTAGGACAGTATGAATGCATCATACCCTCAACAAATGCGGAGGGTTGGTTCCTACTGTTGCACGAGTAATTTTAAAATCTTTTTTGGGACATTCCTGACCCATTTGATGTCTATTTTACGCGAATAAATTGTGTAATTGCACGGATTTCCACATTTCAAATCCAACGGTAGGTTGAAATTTCCAATGGAGCATCGTATGAAAAAATAAGGGTCCCACCTTTTTAGCTAATTTTAGCTAAAAGAATTGAGGGGGTCAAAATGTACCCGGAGGCCCCCGTCATCCAATAAAAGGTTGTTTTAGGACTTATTCAATGTTTTAGAGTTGACCACGCCATCAGATTCCCATTGCTAGCACGTTTAGCTAGTTTTTTTTTATAGAAAATAACTTTTTAGCTTTCGATTGAACTGATTTTGTTCTTTTCGACTTAAACGCATGCCGGAACCCTCAGGCCTCGGACCAACCGTCAAGATCTCATTTCAAGACCGTTTGTTAGAACTTTACCAGAAAACTCATTTTAGTAGTTTTAACTGCATGTTAACCATGAATCTATATAAGTGAACTAATTGAACCAATAACTACCCCAACAATGCCAACAAGTTATAAATAGCTCAAGGTTACCACACACATGCTCAAATCAGCATAATAATCGCTGAACACAAAAATGACCTGGAAGGTCACTACAACATCCCCCACTTATAAGACTTTCGTTAGCAAAAGTAAAAATAAAAGCATACCTGATGGCTCAAATAGGTTGGGGTAATGCTTTTGCATCTCTGCCTCCATCTCCTAGGTATCTTCCTTAATCGAATGGTGCCACCACTGAACCTTAACCATCAATATAACCTTGGAGTGTAACTTTCTGATATCACTGGCTAGAATGCCTCACCAGTTCTCAATAATGTCAGATGATCATCCAAATCGACTGAATCATACTGAAGCACATTTGGCTCATCTGGAATATATGTGCACGATATCCATACGTAGAAAACAAGGTGTATGGTAGAATAGAC
Organism: Solanum rostratum; assembly: GCA_029948455.1. NCBI lineage: Eukaryota > Viridiplantae > Streptophyta > Magnoliopsida > Solanales > Solanaceae > Solanum > Solanum rostratum. The sequence goes on along the minus strand of CM057047.1, from coordinate 47,542,961 downwards.
TAGAGGTAGGGCCAACTCATATGCTACCGACTCAAACTACCTCAGAATCTCAAAAGGGCCAATATACGAAGGGCTAAGCTTACCTCGTCTACCAAACTGCATGGCACCTTTCAGGGGTGACACCCTCTGGACTACTCTGTCTCCAACCTCAAACTATAAGAATCGGCATCTATGGTCGGCACAGCTTTAGTACCGACTTTGAGCTTCCCTTAGTCTATCCTTGATAACCCAGACCCCTTCATGGGTATACTGTAACACATTTGCACTGTACGACCTTAGCTCTATAGACTCAAACTACCTAACTAGAGTACGACATCGCTGGCCATATAGTGCTTCAAATAGGGCTACCTAAATGCTGGTGTGATAGTTATTATTATATGCAAAACTCAGCTAATGGCAGAAATTGGTCCCACTATCCCCCAATCTCTAACACACAATGTAATTACCTCGAAGGTCATTTCTAGTATTTTTACCAAATTACTATTTTGTCCTTTCAGAAAATTGCCTTGGATCATTTTCGATAAGTCCAAAAGTTGGATTTTGTAAATATCATAAAAGGTTAGAGTTTTGCAAAAGAAATAGTTTTAAAAGGCTTAACATTGGAAACTTTGAGTTTTGTGGTCATTTTGAGTTTTGAGTGTTGGAATTTAATTTCATTGATTCCATTAGCTCTGAAATGCAGAATCAGGTCTAGGAGAACTTGCAGAACTTAATTTGGAGTCAAAAAAAGAGATTTTAGGCTTAAAATTGCATTTAGAGTTCATTTTTGGATCAAAGGTTTGACTTTGGTCAACATTCATAGTTTAGGAGCTTGTATCAAAATTCCATCAGTTTCAGTGGTTTCGAATGGTAAAACTAATGCTAGAAATTCTCTCATTGTACTTTGCAGAGGTTCTATGAATATTTTGAGAATTTAGGTTTGAAACTAGTCTAAATGATCCGTTTGGGGTTTGGGGCCATGGAGGTTCCGAATTTGTGTTCTGATGGTTCTATTGAGCCTAGATCGTTGTATCTAGTAAGATTCTATATTTGGTTTATGATCATGGGGTTTCAAACAAATTCTCGAGAGTCTAGTTCTTGTTTTTGAAGGTTGAGGATTTGCTGGTGCATTGTTGTTTTGGTGCATCTAGCCCCAGTACTCCGCGTTTGCACTTCTTGAGCCGTATTCGCGGAGATCCAATAGGCAGACCTCTATGTTTGCGGGGTGATCTCTGCATTTGTGGAGGGTTATGCCCCTTTAGCCTCTGGGTTCTTGGATATGGCTCTGCGATTGCGGAGAATTGCACGTGCCTGAACAATGTTTCCTTTTAAACGGTGTGGTTTAAATTCTTTTCACCATTTTTGACATTTCAAACTTCATTTTTAAGAGAGATTTCGTGGGTTTTCGAGGCAAAGTGTTTAGGTAACTAATTTCTAACCTATCTCAACTATTTTCATTGATTAATTTATGTTTTTAACTTCTATTTGGGGATTTAATGGTGGAAATTGGGGATTTCGGAATATAATTTCCTACACTTAAGTCATTGATTTCTCCCTCATCTTAGTTCTATTTTAAAACCGATTTCACAATTGGATTTCTTGTTTCGAGTAGAACATTTCATCTATAAATTTTTAGTTTTCAGTTATATTATCTAGCATGGAATTTTTGACCATTTTACCCTTTTTCTCTGAATTCATTGGTTTTAGTGTCATTAGATTCGTTATGTGATTGTGGTGCTATATTTGTATAGATTGTGGTGATTTGGAGTATCGTAGGAGAGGGAAATCAATGATTCCTTCTTGGTTTCGAGACTTTAATTAAGGCAAGTGGACTTCTAACCTTTTGTTAAGCAAACCTTGTATGCTCCTATGTGCATAAAATTGAGTATTTGGGGGTAGAATCGTACCATTTTAGGCTTGATCGTGATTTTTCGTATTGAATACTTGTTCATATGACTGTACACTGAGTTGTGATTTAATTGTGAAGTCATAATTTATGTGATCTTATGATTCACTTGGCATTGTAGCGAGATGGTGCTTATATTGTGATATGATGATATTGAGATATTGTTGATACTGAGATGTTGATAATATTGAGACACTGGTGATATTGAGATATTGATGGCATTAAGATAATGAGATCATTTTGATTGATGATATTATGATATAATTGTGATCATGCTCATTGCATTTATTATTACTTATGCATTGATACTTGTGATGGCTACGACCGAGATGCGAGTAAGAAAACATATGGATTGGTGACCGAGGTCTCTACCGGTCGAGCCAAGGTAATATGTTGGTGGTCTGAGGTCTTTTTCAGATGGGTGAGCATTAGCCGAGGTCTTTGCCAGCGGTGTTCATCGATACATGGTCTATTGAGATCCCCATGGGTTTTGATCTGAGGCATATATATGGTCAACAGATGTGTATCATAGAGCAGACATGCATCACGATTATGTTCTTTGTATTACATTGTGTACATATCATGGCATCCACTCCACTCCATCCCATATCTTATCTTATTGATATGGTTGTATATTGTTTATGATATTATGCACTTATTATATCCTTGATTTTGATGTAAGTGTTGGAACTACCTATATATTTGTGTGATGAGATACTATGCTCGAAGATGAGTATATCTATATTACTGTGATATGTATATTATATTATGGTGGGACTTTTCTGAGTGCAGGTTTGTAGTTTTGCGGATTGTGGTTGGGATTTAAGGAGTAACTTGTGCTCTTTATTGCTACCTTAGGTGAGTTCCATTTGCTGAGTACCCCGTGTTTGGTGCTCACCCCTTGCTACAGTTTTGTAGGTTGTGAGCCTAGTCCATCATTCTAGACTTTCTTCTTGTTGGATTGAGGTTCTGGACTTCTTACGAGGTAGCTGCTTATGAATCTAACATGCCTTGAGGATTCCACTTTTAAGTTTCAATTCTATTTGAGGATTAGACATTATGCTTTGTATTTCATTTGAGTATTCAATGTATATATATAGAGGCTTGTACATGTGACACCAGTTCTTGGGATAGTTGTAGCTTGCTTTCTTCCACTTATCTATATATTTAGATTGTTATGTTTTGCTTTATCTTTATTTATTAAGTTGCTTGGCTTTTGGGATGACTCGCCTTGGTAGGTTACATGAGTTCCATCGCACCCGGATTTCGGGTCATGACATGCAAGCCTGCAATATGTACTCCAGAACCTATATAGTATATTCAGATTGGCCATCAGTCTAGGGAAAAACGGCTGTACTTGGATCAGCCAGGGTGACCAACTCTTGCTAAAAAGTTCTCCAAAACGTGGAGGTAAATTGTGATCCTTGGTTAGATATAATAGATACTAACACCCCATGCAATCGGACTATCTCCTGAATATACACACGAGCTAATTGCTCAGCACTGAAGGTAGAATGAACCAGAAGGAAGTGTGCGGACTTAGTCAATTGATCAACTATAATCCAGATACTATCATAATCTTTGGAAGTATGATATAGCCTCATAATGAAGTTCATAGTCACACATTCAACTTCCACTCTTGAATGGGTAATCTCTAAAGTATCCTACCGAGTCGCTAGTGCTCAGCCTTTATCCGCTGGCAACTCAGACAATGCGACACATAATCGGCAATATCTCTCTTCATGTCATCCCACTAGTAATGCTTTCTCTGATCTCGGTATATATCCTTTTGTACCTGGGTGGATAGAGTACCTGGAGTCATGTGCCTCACAAAGAATCAATTGTATCAAATCCCCCACTCTAGGAACACACAATCGGTTATCAAACATGAGGACCCCGTCTTAATCAACTATCGCGTGACCACCAATCCCCTGTAAAACTCTATCTCTGAGATCCACTAATGAATCATCTTCGAACTATTAGGCCTATATGATCAATCAACAAAGACTGAGCTCCAATGAAGGGCACTACCCGATTGGGATATGAGACCTCCAAGCGGACCAACTTGTTAGCTAGGGACTGGATGTCCAAAGTCAAATGTAGCTCCTCTGTAGTCAAATGTGCTAAACTTCCCATACTCACTGCCTTTTGGATCAAGTCATCTGCTACTATGTTTTCCCTGCCCCGATGATATAGAATGGAAAGATCATAGTCATCCAAAAACTCAATCCACCGCCTTTATCGAGAATTCAAATCTCACCGAGTCATAATATACTATAACCTCTGGCGGTTTGTATAAATATCATAATGAACTCCATATAGATAATGCCTCCAGATCTTGAGTGCAAACACTACTGTTATCAACTCTAAGTCATGCATGGGGTAGTCATGCTCATGGGCCCATAACTAGAGAGAAACATAAGCAATACTAGACCTCGCTGCATCAATACACAACCTAATCAAATACGGGAGGCATCACAAGATACAAAAAAGCTTTCCCACTCAACACGAAGGGTTAGAACAATATCAGTAGTCAGTAACTCCTTCAGCCATAGAAAACTAGCTTCACACTCATTGAACCACACAAATGGCACAACTTGACTAGTCAGTTGAGTCAATAGAGCAATAATAATGGAGAACCCCTCAACAAACCGCCTATAATACCCTGCTAACCCCAACAAGACTTCGAATCTCTGACACATAAGTAGGCTTAGGCCAGCCATAAATTGCCTCAATCTTACCCGGATCCACCATAATACCCTTTTTAGATACCACATGCCCCTCATAAACTCAAGCTAAAACTCACATTTAGAAAATTTAGCGTATAATCTGTGATCTCTGAGGATCTACAACACAATCTGAAGGTGTGGTGATCACACCCAAATTACACCTCCCAAATAAGATATAAGCGGTCACTGTTGAAATATAGAACCTAACAATGGTTAGGGTCGAGCCCACGAGGAATATGTTCTAGACTTGGAGTGATTAGAGTAATTAAGATGAATTAATCAACTTACTTCCCAAAAAGAGGGTTTTAATGTAAAAACAATAATAAACCTAAACTAAGATCAAATAGTCAGTGCAAATGTTGTGAATTCTTTGAGAGAAGTAACTAGGGTATTATGTTCCCCATGAATTCCTAACACATTATAACCTTATACATGTAACCTTTTCTAGTGTGTAGCATGCAGAACTAGTAAATTGTGTCCACCTAATCCTTTGGTCCTGCAACTAGGAAAATTTCACCATGCAACTTGGTCCGTCTACAGGTGTCGCATTACTAACCCTTCCCTGTCCAGTGCAACCATCCCTTAGTCTGTTTAGGTTGATTAGATGTGTGTGCTTATATCGAATCTTGTTATTTTATCCCTTTCCAATTCATTAATCCCTTGGTCTAGTAAGTAAGAATAAGGCGAGTTCTAATGTTTGCAACTGTTAAAAAGCAATCAAAACGAACAGATAAATAATACATGCATGCACACTTTCCAAGGCTTATAAATTATTTGATTTTACATTATTAGTTCTTCATGGTTCCCAAAACCCTAGTCGTATATTTAACTACTCATGTTCGTTGTAGATGAATGAATCATGTTATGAATTTGCATAACTAAACACTTGCAACAAAGAATTATAGAACACGAAATCCGAAATCTTCACGAAAATCACAATATTATAACTCGAAGATAAAGTCAAAATTAATCCACAAGAAATCTCCAAGAACATGCTTAAACAATGTAATAATATGAAGTCTAGATTTTTGTAGGTCTAAAAAATCTAAAAATCCTATTTACAATAAAAAAATCCAGATCCTAAACTGATTTGGAAAGTGAAATCGTGGCTTTTCATAGATAGAGTTATGGGCCGTAATGACTTCATAGCCCGTAGATGACCTCGTAGAATGCATCCTTCAAAAACTGCCTTGAATGTATGAATTTCTTCTTACAGCCCGTCAGTTGAACTAAACCAGTGGAAGCCTTCATCCTAGTAATTTTCAGCAGCTATGCATATTTTTTTTATCCTCAAAGCACGAACTAATGTACAAGCTGTCAAATGATCTATGACCTATACTGATAACATGTAGTTTTAATGTCTGAAAATCGACCCTTCACTAGATCAGACCTATGAAACCCATCTATGGGTCATAGAATGAACCATAGACCATAGATGGTCTCCTGAAAACCCAAAACCTGCAATTTGTCCAATTTACCACAAAAACTTTCCAATTCTTGTAATCCTGCAAAATTAACAAAAAAACACATCAAACCCACTAACATCGCTTTGAGAACACATAAAATTCTAAGTTTAAAACATTAAAAGTGTCATATTTTGGCAGCACATCAACACCCTCAACTTAAAATTGTTGCTTGTCCTTAAGAAACAAACTTAATCTAGCACATGCAATACAATAACACATAGACCTCAATTTCATGGCATACATCATCTGTCAATCAATCACAGATGCCTAGTCAAACCATCAGTGCATATACAAGGAAGTTATCAGAAAAACTCAAGTGTATCAATATATAACATAGAAACTATGACAAGCAAGGTAACATAGATAAGCAACAATCACCGAGATAGCCTAGAACCAACAATGCAATTCTAGTGCCCTCACAAAAAGAAGTCCTATTTCTTACTCAAATTGATATACTCTAGTTCAATGCTAGGGACTCAAAAATACACTTACACTCACAACTGAAATTCAAAAACCGTGTACAATACCATAGGCTTGACCCTATATTCACGACCATGACATTCTACTAGTTGAACTAGGATCACTATTGGACTTTCTTAGCTTATAACGTAGGCTCGGGGGCTTGGTATGATATTTTTGGACTATGGTGACTAATTGCCCTCCTTGTCATTGTGCTATTTCACATTTCTCTACCAACATTACTATTTTTAACTTATTGATCCCTTTTTGCTATTTCAAACACTTTTGAGTTCATTTTTTTCTACTTTTTAGCTCATTGCCTTTTAATTTTCTCAATTCTTTTTCTTTTTAGCTCATATTTTTAGCATCTATTTATTTTTCCCGCACCCACTTCATATTTTTCCCTTTCTCATTATATTACTTTGCTTCCTTCCTTGTCTTGCTATGATTACATTATAATAGCCACCCTCAACTTAAGTTTTTGGCTTGAGTTGAGGTGCACAATATCCCACCTATGAACCAGGGTCACTTTTGGTTCCCACCTTAACTTAGGCTTTTAGCCTAGGTTGAGGTGCACAATATTCAAGGAGGGACCAGGGCCAAATTCAAGATTACATAGACAAAAAGGTTCTGTTACTCAGATATATACAAAGAAAAATTACATGTATGGCTCAAATATTAGGATCAAGGGATACATACTACATTTAGTTGGTTATTTGAGGCTAAGTGGACTAGTATGAACAATGGCCTATGATCCTTTACTAACCAACTATCCTAAGTCTCAGTCAGACTAACAGAGAAAGTTCTGGATTGAAACACAACATATGAACTACATAACAATGCTCACACACACTTGACATTGAATACATTATTAATACAGACTCTCAAATCATGCCTTTTAGTACAGTTAGCTCTATCTCATCAGAATAAACATTGTCGACTACTGATCCAACATGGTTGTCATCAAAACTACTTATCAACATATCATCAATCTAAAAAAATAGAGGGGGTATCATTTTTCAACATAAACTAACATATACCACATATATCGGTACAATATGCTACTAGTACTACTTACACATCCTAAATATGCTGGTTCAACAGAAATTAAATGTCCTTAGGGAAAGAACACAAGCAAGAAAATCCCTTGGACTAAAAAATTGGAGTAGATATAGGCCTTAGTTACTCAGACTTCGTTGAGGCCTATAACTACCCACACCCCCATCGAAAAACACTTGCTTTGTCCTTAATGCAACAAAATAAAACAATAGAAAACATAGGTGTCAAAAAGGAACATACTTAGGCATTGATGTCAGTTCGTATCTCACCACCCTCAACGTGCTGGGTGGTCTCTACTGTCATGGCAGCATGTCCTGAGGATCTAGAACCCTTCACCATATCTTGCTCATGTGTCTATTGTGCCATGTCATCTATAATAGAGGCTCATCTCTCAGCCTCCACCTGCGCGCTCTCTCTCTCTAGGCTCTCCGCATCTCGCCTAGCATCACTAGTGCAATACCTCTTCGCAGAAGCGCGGGCTGGAGGGTCAACAACAAATAAATCCAACACCTCTGTAGTAACATCTGGCATAAGAATCATTAATGGTGCTAGAGTCGTTGTCTTCATCTCCTCACATAGCTGCTGGATCTCTATCCGGATAGCTATAAAATCTAAAGTCTAAGTTGATCTAAGGCGTCCCTCCACACACCTCTAGAATGCATCTACACAACTATGTAATAATACTACTTCCTCCTCAAGTACCACATGAAGCGCTCCTGCATGCATGCCTCAGACTTTGATATGGCATTGCGTACCCAAAGCCTAATCTGCTACAATAACTGAGTCAACTGGGACTCAATGTGAACTTGTCTCTATACTAGAGCCTGAATAGACTCTGCGGAGACATACGATGCTGGTGGACAGAAGATGTATGGGTACGACCATATCCTTCTCAATGTTAGTCTGTGGGGGACACTTGGGCTCATCAACAATAGTGGTTGCAGTGTCCTCAAGGTGTAGAGCCTCAGCGAACATCTCCAGTAGTCTAACTATAATGTGTGGTGCTCGCCATATCGCCACTGGATTCTCATCGACCTTGATCAGGCCAACATCTTGAGTTTGCACCTCTATCATCACGTCTACATTGGGCAAGACCTTCGCCCCCGCCTCTATACATAGTCAATGCACTAAATATGGGAATAGGATCGAAGTGGACCTCCTAAAAGCGTGCTTATATATCTCCTCGAATATATACCAAGAAAAATCAATCTCATATCAAGCCATAATGTTGGCAGCCAGAACCGTGTGAGCTATCATCAGGGTATTATCAATTTGGGTTGGCCAAATCTGCCTACGCACAACTGCCCACTAGAATTTACCTGCAAAGTAGAGTGAGGACTTTATAATAGACAGGGAACTAGATTCCGAGTGAGCATCCTGGCCCCATTCAGCTATATGGAATGCCATCCATCTCATCAAAGCGGCCTTTTGGGCCACATCTCTCATAAATACTCTATCCTGCGTTTACCTCAAAACGAAGATCAATCTTTGAGAAATGAGTAGTCCCTTGAAGTTGGTCGAACAAGTCATCAATCCTGGGCAACGAGTACTTATTCTTAATGGTCACCTTATTCAGTTGCCTATAATCAATACACATCCGAAGAGATCCGTCCTTCTTTCTCACAAACAACACTGGAGCACCCCACGGCGATATACTTGGCCGAATGAAGCCTTTCTCCAACAAATCCTTTAACTGCTCTTTTAACTCTTTCAACTCCGCCATCTCCATACGATAAGGAGGAATAGAGATAGGATGAGTATCCGGAAGAAGATCTATGTCGAAGTCTACCTCCTTTTCAAGAGGGATACCGGGCAAGTCTTCGAGGAACACATCCGAAAACTCATTCATCACAAGGATTGACTCAAGAGTAGGCACTTCGGACTCCATATCCTTGACCCTCACAATATGATAATGCACTCCTTGGAAATCATTTTCCGTTCCTTGAGGTAGGAAATAAACCGACCTTAACCAGAGGAGTCACCACCCTTCCATTCAAGAACGGTCTCACCGGGAGGTTGGAACTTGACCTTTCGAGTTCCACAATCTATCAAGGTATATGATACATGCAACCAATCCATCCCAAGAATCACGTCAAAGTCGAATATCTCAAGTTCCACAAGATCACACGGAAAATTTTGTGCAACACAGAAATAGGGCAACCATGATAGACTATATATGCGATAACAGATTCACCCACGAAAGTATAAACTGAGAGGGGATCCCTCAAAATCATAGGACTCAAACCAAATTTAACAGCTAATAGAGGAGTCACAAAAGACAAATTTGCACCCGGATCAAGCGAAGCATAAGCATCAAAATCAAAGACTTTTAACATACTAGTCACAACATCCGGAGCTTCCTTAACATCCTGGTGGGCGTGGAGTGTATTTCATGCCCCAAAGAGAGGGGAGGCGCGACTGGCACTTGATACCGTTATTGGTCGGGTAAGCCACTAAACATGCTAGTGAACTAACTAGGGACCAGAAGAAAATCGGGCAACATAATGTCTGAGAGACTAAGTGTGGACATTTTAGGTCATGACCTGGTCAACAATAAATAACGTACAGCAAGATAAGTAAACCCAAATGATAAAGTACTAGCTAGCTGACAAGGCTGCCACTACAGAGGTATAGACACACACCGTATATACATGCCAGTCTTATGACTGGAGACTGAATGACACAAAAGGACCAACCTAAAATAACATGTCCACAATAGCCTCTAAGAGAGTCACTAACACTGTCGGGACAGGGCCCCGATATACCCAACTGTACAACAAAAAGTAAACATCCTGTGAAAGCTCCAAGAAGAGGTGGAGCTTACCAACTCATATCTGAATGGGACTCATAGTGGAGGGGTAAACCAGAACCCCTACCTGAACCTGCACGCACAAAAGAAAATGCAACATCCCCAGGCAAAGGGACGTCAGGACGAATAAACATGTACTGGTATGTGAGGCAAGAAGTAAAATTATAGATAAGTATAGTAAAAAGGTTAATAGAATACCACCGGTTCCAAAACTCAAGTAGCCTTAATGGCCAATAAGCCACCTTCTAGTGATAAAAAAATGCATGGTATGCTTGAGTATCACATGTCATGAATACATATATATAGATGCAAATGCATGACATACCCAACCAAATGCTCGCACTGGTGGTCCTTTCCGGTAGCTAACCGGCATCATATCTGCCAACCTGTGGCCATCTGTACCATATACATATATATATTTGGGAAAATAGGCCCCATACCTTCGATTATAGCTCGAAGTCCATGCATAACGTGCAATGTATGATATGAATGTTGAATGCACATAGTAAACCATAGCAAGAACTTAGTCAATCTTGGTTCAGTTGTACACTTATTCTCTTAGTATCATAATCATTGGCATTTAGCCAATCTTGGCTCATTGGTACACTTATTCTCATAACATCATAATCATTGTCATTTAGCCAATCTTGGCTCATTGGTACACTTATTCTCATAACATCATAATCGTTGTCATAGTATATACATATGGCTCGTGGGATCATACATGTCTTTTTAACAAGTTTGGGAACTTAACCCAACATTTAGAGTGAAACCTTAACTTTGAAAATGTTCATAAAGGTGCTTTACATAATGATTATATTTGGTCCCATGTCAATTAGTAAAAGAATGCATTTAAATAGGATCAAGTGTCTTAGTAGTTTATATAGGAGCATTTCACCAGAGAATATTGGAAACCAACGCGTTACTTGTTAAATTCTTCAATTATATTTTTTTATGGAAGAAGGACTGATTATGAATACGACATTCTCTTCACATTCTACATTTATTTTAATGGCACTACACCAAGAAGAGAAACACTTCGAACATATGAATAGGTAGCCGGGAAAACCGACAAAATGATATATAGATATTGAATGTCCAGCTTGAGCGAACGAATGAAATTTCAACCTAATACCATCGTGAAAATAACTCAATTGTAATCCCAATGCCTTTCACAGAAGGTCTTTCTAGCAACAAAATAGTAAGATATCACATTTGACATTTTGTGAAACTTCCCGAATTTCGCGCTAAAAGGAGGGATGGAGCTTAGCCTTAACATACCTCTCCAACGAATGTCCAATTGCCAAAAGTTTCTTCATGAAAGTTGTTCCTTACGTCCTAAGCGATACGCATCTTAAAGACACCTATAAACAGTAAAAATTTTAACAGTAATGACCAGATTCGGCAAGGAGCATTTACGCGAGGAAATAAATGCCCGTAAAACTTCATAAAAATAACCGTAAAAGACACCCAAAATTATTACCTGAACACACCAGCTGCAAACCAACAATACCAGCAAGAACAACACTTTTTTTACAGCCCAAAAAAGCTCCAAACATAGCTAATACGAGGGGAAAACAATTGCAAAACGTAAGGCACACATTTCTAGGCATGGGGACAAATTTTAACGGTAAAAATGCGAATAACTTACCTAAATCACTTAGAGAACTTTTGGGAGCTTTCTCTTCAGTTTCATACTGGTTTGGACAAAAATGGCTCATTTTTGAGCTTTAAAATGTCAAAATAGCCGACATTAAGTTGAGTCAACCCGCCCCGACGCAGGACTCGGTTTCCAGCTTGGGTAGTCTCGGTAAGACGGTCATAGCTATTTATTCTGAGGTTGGTTTGATGAACGATTTTGTGCGTTGCAAACTAGACTCATAGATCTTCAATTTGATAGGTCATGGACCTTCTAACTTCTTATATTTTGGGAGATATGACCTGATACATTTGACCCAAATTTAAGAAGGATTTCTTAAGGAAACTTACGGTAAGTTTTACCAACCTTTATCTTGCAACTTTATTGATTCCAAAACTTAATGTATGACCTTTGTGCTATTAAAATAACTTTTAAAAATCCATTATTACCAAATTATAAACTTTTAGTCCCATCTGAAAAGTGAAACCTAATTTAAACCTTCCGAAAAGGGCGAGGTGCCACTCGGGTCATTTCTTTAATCCCGAATGTGCATGTAGGGTATTCCTTTGGCTTAAAACTTTAGATCCTTGATTTACCACTTATTTGCAGCCTTATTATCCTTAGGTGCTAGCAAAAATCACATGTGCCTTATATAAGGCCACGCTATTTAAATAATGGAAGACGAGAAATACAGGGTCTCACATGCATAGAATTGATGTTCCTTAGGGAAACACCTTGGGGAGCTCTTTGTTTGCCTTGCCCACCTTGAGCAGCCTGACCTTGGTCTCTACGAGCATTCTTAGGACAATCTACAACCTTGTGATTTTTATTATCACATCCGAAGCAAACACCCAAATCCCTCCAACAAACCCCCGTGTGGGGCTTTCCACACATGTCACAGAGAGGATACTCCTGTCCACCACCAACCGGTGCCCTGGGAGGAGGTACCCGAGCATCAACAACTTTTGCACCAAAACCTAGCTTTGTTGGAAGTGACGGAAGTCACCACCTCGAGAACTAGAGAATCCACCATCAAAATAGTCCCTCTTGGGATCGTGAACCCTTCTCTCCTTGAGTTTGTCCCCTTCGATCTGTTCAACATACACCATGAGTCTAGCAATATCCATATCTCATATAAGGAAGCAGTACAACATTCTTTTACAAGCAATCAGAGATACCCAAAACAAACTTGTGCATCCTTGCACAGGGATCAACCATAAGTGACAGAGCATACTTGGAGAGCTTTGTGAATTTAAGGGCATTGTCCCTCACACTCATACCTCCTTGCTTAAGATTGATAAACTCAGTTATCTTGGCCCCCCTAAGCTCAAGTGGAAAGAAGTGATCAAGGAACGCAAATGAACTCTTCCCAATTGACATCACCACTGCAAACCCTCTCCATAAACCACTAAATCTTTCAGCTGGTAGGCAGCCAATTCAGCCTTCTCCTCAGAAGTGACACCCATAATGTTCAATATCTTGGTTAGCTCATCAATGAACTCCTGAGCATCCTCATCCGCCTTCAACCTATGGAACTCCGGAGGATTCATCCAGGTGAAATCCCTTACCCTAGAAGCTGGCGTAGGATCCCGTGACAGATTAGCCTGCCTTGTCTGAGAAGTCACCACCTGGGCAAGAATGTCAAAGGCTGTACGAAACTCACCATTGGAGATGGGTTCATCCATACACTCTTGAGGAGCCTGTTCCTCATTAGCCGGAGCCAACTGTGGTGGGAGAGGTCTTCCTCGAGGCATCTTTTGAAACGGAGCAACGACACCGTCAAGATGAGGAAACTAAATATACGAGTCATAGCATGACATAAGGTATGAAGAAGTGATACAATTCCTAGAACGCCATCGTAGCCTCCCACTCATTGGCATGATACATTTCACACCCATGAATAGGACTCTACTTGACACGACATGTTGGACTCCGAGGATCATTTATAAACCTAGTGCTCTGATACCATCTTTTGTCATGACTCGGGATCAGGGCCTAGATGTGACACTGCAAATGGGAACTCGAAAGTCCCCAAACAAGCCTCAAGTATCTAAATCCACATCATTGGTTCAGGAAGAACATTCAAATATCAACACATAGCTCCAAGGGACGGGAGAATAGGACTCACGGTATAGGGGCAATACGGGGCTTGGGACTTTCCACATTTCCACACCAAATACCCATATAGCCAAAATACAAAATTTCCATAAATCAACCCAAATGAATACATAAGCAAAATACCACACATAGCATAAAGACTTTTAAAAGAGTCTACATATTGTCCAACAAATGCCTCTAGTTAAGATGGAACTGGGGCCAAGACATGTTCCGGGCTCTCCTTCAAATAGGAATGAAAATCTGAGATAGCATAGGTAAAGGAAAATGGCTTGTCCTTGGAGGATATGACTCACCACAAGTATCCTTATGGATCGGACTACACGTCAAATGGTTGGTAATTGAAATGCTCGACCCCTACATTGTAAAATCATGTAGACATAGAGTATGCGGTAGTATGTTTGAATGTACTAAGTATGCAGGCATGCTATGCATATGACTTATCAAACCTGCATTTCAATGTTAGATGACAAGGATATGTAATATAGAAAGAATCATATGTCCAAGGAAGAAATATACAAGATGCCATGAAATTCATGATGCATGAATGAATGATGCTCATACATATTGGGGATGGACTATAACCGATAAATCAAACTCATGTAAGCTACTACATGAATTAGTCCGATAAAGACCTCCCATCGGTAGGAGAGGATTACTTGCCAAAGGTAATCTATATCACACCTTACGAAATACACCTTTTCGGTGGATGGTCACCTTTCTTACGGAACACACCATTTCAGAAGGATTTTTCATAATCATATCATATCATATCATAATTAAAAACGAATAACCATTCCTTACGACTCGGTCATTTCGATAATGGCTACCATTCCTATGTTGGCGCATAGTTCAAAAAAGGGAGAGGGCCCTTAGGGATAGCCCTAACGCCTCCAATCCATCGGTACTAAGTCAAAAACTTTCCACATGAATACTTATACATATATGTGCTTTCAAGAGATACAATATTTATTTCAAAACAGTAAGTCATTTCAAAACCGTTCAATGCACATTTAGGCTCAAATGACAAATCATGAATCATAATCATGATGCTCATCCAAGGAATAGCTCATGCACATATACAAGATGGCGCAAGCACCCGAGATGCTGAAAGAGCAATAATCATAAGACATGTATGTGATCACATTCTTGTCATAACCAATATCTTACTAAAGCATTCTATAAAACATGATTGGGCTTAACCCACTTTATAATTTCAATATAAACCAATGTGCATGAATGTAAATGCAATGCATGATGTGAGGTTGGCATGCGTAACACATATTCAAGTTAAAATAAATATCACAATGTCAAATTGAGTAAATCCATAATTAAATCAACATTTAAAACATAGTATAAATCACCCATGCATAAATCAACTTTTAAAAGGGGACATGCATGTTCATAACTTCATAATTGAATGTAAATCATCATAATAGTGATCAAAGTGCATTGAAATCATAGGTATAATACAACCCATACATCAATTGGATTTAATAAGATCAACAACAACAACAACAACATACCCAGTGGAATCCCACAAGTGGGGTCTGGGGAGGGTATAATGTACGCAGACCTTACCACTACCTCATAGAAGTAGAGAGACTGTTTCCTAGGAACCCTCATCTCAACAACCCATAGGCAGAATAAACTAGATATGATAAAAAAGAAAGGACAAAAAAGGAATAGGAAGAGCGACTACTAATGAAAAGCACATAATACTATATAAATACGTTAAATTTAACACACATAATACTTATAAAGACAACACCCTATAATCCCCCCGGCTACCCCTGCTAACCTATTAGCCTTTGACTTTAATTTGAGACCTTCACTCTTTCCTACCTAAGGTCATGTCCTCGGTGAGATCAAGTCTCACCATATCCTGTCTATTCACCTCTTCCAGTGCTTCTTCGGTCTACCTCTACTTCTCCTAGTGCCTCTTAAGTCCAACCTCTCGCACCTCCTTACAGGAGCATTGGTACCTTTTCTCTGAACATGTCCAAACCATCCCAGTATAGCTTTTGTCATCTTATCATCCACTGGGGCCATTTCTAGCTTCTCCCGAATAGTCTCATTCCTAATCTTATCCTTCCTTGTGTGCCCACACATCCATCTCAATATCCTCATCTTTACAACCTGCATCTTTTGGACATGTGTATTTTTTATTGGCCACCACTCCACCCCATACAACAAAGTTGGTCTAACCACCATTCTGTAAAACTTACCTTTGAGTTTAGGTGGTATCTTCTTGTCACACAATACTCCCGAGGCAAGCCTCCATTTAGACCAAGCTGCCCCAATACAATATGTGACATCATCATCGATATCACCATTTCTCTGTATGATGGACCCAGATACCTAAAGTTTTCCCTCTTGGGGATAGGTTGAGTGGCAAGTCTCACATCAATGTTTGCTTCATCTCTCGCAACACTGAATTTGCACTCTAAGTATTCTATTTTGGTCCTGCTCAGTTTGAATCCTTTGGACTTCAAGGCGTGTCTCCATGCCTCCAACCTATCGTTAAATCTAGTTCGAGTCTAATGTATCAATACTGTGTCATCTGCAAAAAGCATACACCATGGAACCTTCTCATGGATAGATCGCGTCAGCTCATCCATCACTAGGGCAAACAGGAAAGGGCTCAACACAGATCCTAGATGGAGTCCCATCTCACCCAAAAATTATTCTGAGTTTCCTCCCACTCGAGTTTTGGCTCCATCGTACATGTTCTTAATTACCCTGATATATGCCATTGGGACACCTTTTGCCTCTAGGAACCTCCATAGGACATTCCTAATCACTTTGTCATAGGCCTTCTCGAGATCAATGAACACCATATGAAGGTCCTTCTTTCTTTCCCTATATTTCTCCACTAATCTCCGAATGAGGTGAATAGCTTAAGTAGTCGACCGCCCCGGTATGAATCCAAATTGATTCTCCGAAGGAGACACTACCTTTCTCACCCTCATCTCCACCACTCTCTCCCAAACCTTCATAGTGTGACTTAACAACTTGATACAGATGTAATTGTTACTGTTTTGAATATCCCCTTTGTTCTTGTACAATGGAACCATTGTACTCCACCTCCATTCATCAAGCATCTTGGAAGTCCTCATAATAGCATTGAACAGTCTAGTCAACCACTGTACGCCATCCTTGACCATGTTCTTCCAAAAATCTATCGGAATCTCTTCGGGTTCGACTGCCCTCCCTCTCTTCATCCTACTGATAGCCCTTCTAACCTCCTCAACTCTGAACCGCCTACAATAACTGAAATCACAATAACTTTCGGAGTGGGTCAACTCCCCCATCTCAATGATTCTATCTCCTTTTTCATTTAAGAGTTTATGAAAGTAAGCTTGCCACCTTAGTTTAATGGAAGTGTCATCCACCAACACCACACCCTCCTCATCCTTGATGCACTTCACTTGGTCTAGGTTGCGAGCTTTCCTTTCTTTCTCTTTAGTGAGCCTATACAATCTCTTATCCCCACCACTATCATTTAGCTCCTCATATAGGTGCTCAAAAGCTGCTGTCTTAGCACTCGTCACCGCTATCTTTGCTTCTGTCTTAGCCGTCTTATATGTCTCCTTAAGCATTCGCTTTTAATCTTCATCCCTACACTCCAACCACTTTGTATAAGCAATCCTCTTATCTTTCACTTTGACCTGAACTTCCTCATTCCACCACCAGTCGCCCTGCTATCCACAAAAGGCCCTTCCGAAACCCCTAGTACCTCGGCAACTACCTTTCTAATGCAACCAGCAGTAGTGTCCCACATTCCATTCACATTTCCACCACTACTCCAAGCCTCTAAGTCTCTCAACTTATCTTTTATCTCTTGGGAAAGGGTAGTAGTAAGGCATCCGTATCTAATCCTCGGTTGGGCATAAATAACCTTGTTCTTCTTTTCTATCTTGATTTCTAAATACATCACTAGAAGTGTATGTTGAATGGAAATTTTTTCACTCGGAATAACCTTACAGTTTTAACATAGACTTCTATGGCCCTTCTGTAGAAGCAGGTAATCTATCTGAGTCTTAGCTACCATACTACGGAAGGTGACCAAGTGGTTTTGCCTCTTCGTGAAATATGAGTTAGCAATAATTAACTCAAAAGCTTTGGCAAAATCTAAGAGAGACGTTCCCCCTCCATTCCTCTCCCCAAAACCAAAGCCTCCATGAACAACCTCAACCCCACTACTAGTTGCCCTGATATGCCCATTAAAGTCGCTTCCCATGAAGATCTTTTCAGTCTCCGGTATGCCTCGCACAACCTCATCCAGATCTTCTTAAAAAAGCCTTTTGTCTTCCCCATCTAGGCCTACTTGGGCCGCATAAGCACTAACAACATTCACTACGTGCCTACCAACCACGAGTTTGATAAGCATTATCCTATCATTAACCCTCTTAACCTCAACAACATAATCCCTAAGGTCCTCAGCTACTAGGATTTAATAAGATCAATATAAAAACCCATATTTAAAGTGAACTAAATTTCATGAAATCAATTGAAATTTTTTTGGGTCGTCTTAGTTGAAAGGGACCAAGAATCAATCCCATATACCTTGATTGAGGAGGTGAATTTGGGGAAAGATCTAGCTTGAATGTGAGCTCCAATTAAACCCTAGCTTTGAATCTTGAGAGGGGAAAATAGAGAGTATTTGGGAGGTGATCTTATGAGGGGTAGAGGGTTTAAAGAGAATGAATTAAGAGGGGAGGGATATCAGCTGAATTAGAGGTTTAGGATAGGTAAAAGGTTATAATTCATAATTAAAATAAACCAGAATCACGTAAACGCCATTAATGAGTCGGGCAAAATTTGAACAGTCAGCTCCATACGCCCCCTACACAGTCCGTGAGTCATCACACGGACCGTGAACAGTGACCGTCAACTGTCACTTAGACAATTTTTGTGGTTCCAACACTTGAAATTTATCTGAAACTAAGGGGTACCATATGGATGGCTACATGGCCCGTGTGACCTTACATGGGTCATGTCAAGGGCCGTGAGATAACACTCAGGAAATTTTTGCATGAAAAACTTATGAGACGGTACTTTCATACTTAGAAAACGTTTACGTAGCGATCCACACGGAGGGTCACACGACCTGTGAAATACCACAAGGATTGTGTGGGTAGTTGTGTGCCCTCACTTGGTCCAAAATCCTTCGTCTCATCCACTCTATCAAAATCTTGGCTAAGTGCCCCTCTACGGGATGCCACATGGTCCGTGTGGGCCTTTCATGGAGTGATGCCTGTCAAAATTTTGCTCGATACGATATTGAGAGGTCTGGTAAAGCCACTCAAAAATTCGGGTCCTTACATTGGGTTGAGCAACATAACAAATGATGCTATTGGCGGGGAATCGGTGTGTCCATATTGGAAGTGTTTGTTGAGCTTTGTTCTTGTAGTTTGAATTCTTTTACTATTTTCTTGTTATTTTTGCTTATTGAACAATAGGTGTAAAAATGGAGAATGATGAAAGCATTCATGGTGAGAATGTTAGAAATATGAATGAGATGTAAGATGTTAATTGGGATCAGGTTGGAGGCACCGGTTCTATTCGACTACCTCCATTGGCTGGAGGACTTAATTTCTATGTAACAAGCACCATGTTATGACTCCTCCTACTGAAGGGATTGTTCGAAAGGCTCGGCCACAAAGATCCTCATGAAAACTTAATGCAATTTTGTTAACGTGTGTTTCCCATTTAACTTCAGCGGAGTGAGCCAAGAAGCTATTCAACTAAGGCTATTTCCTTTTTCCATCACCGGAGAGGCATTGAGGTGGCTAGTGGAGTTACCTTGTGATTCTATTACTTTATGGGATGAGCCGCAAAATGCATTCCTAGAATGCTTTCTCCCTCCCTCAAGGATGATTAAATTGAGAAAAAGTATTGAGAACTTCTCGCAGCTAGAGGGTGAGCCGTTGCATGAAACATGCTTCAATTTCAGAAACTCTTGCTTCGGACCCTAACCATGGAGTTTCGGACCATATGCTCTTGCAATACTTTTACGTGAGTCTGATGCTGCAAGCAAAGGAGTAGTTGATCAATTAGTGTGAGGAGGCTTAATGACACATTCATTCACTGAAACTTGTAACCTCTTGGATGGTATGAAAAAACTAATAGAGCATGGTACATAGGAGATGACATAGTACCTTCAAGCTACAGAGGCCTAACCAAGGAGCAGCTTGCCAAAGACCAAGAAAGGAATGATAATATGGCTAAGATGTTAACTCAGCTTGATCTTTTGACCAAGCACATCATGGAAGGAAATCGCAAGAGTGTGAATGCTGTGGGAGCTACCTAAGAGGTGATGTTTAAAAGTGCACTATTTGAAGGTGGTTGCAACGAAGAATGTCATTACATAGGAAACCAAATGGTAGGTTCTCGGTCAATTTTTCAAAGGCCACCCGGGAATCAAGATTGGAACAATAACTTCAGATGGTGAGATCGAGCATGGACTGATCAACCTCAAGTTGGGGGTTGGCGGAAACGTAAGGAAGACAGGGACATTCCACTATATGATATGGAAAAGGTTGCTGAACTAGTAATTAATCAAGAGAATCTTCAATCGAGGATATGTTTTCACAAATCTTGAGTAAGGTGGAGGCTTTATTCAAGGTCTTAAAAGAAATGAACTATGATTTTTCTCAGCTGAGTCAAATTGTGACATCTCATTTGGTATCTATTAAACATTTGGAGACTCAAATAGGAAATATTTTAGCTCATTTAAATCAACGTCCTAAGTGAAGTCTACCCAGTGACACGGTAGCCAATCTGAAAGGGAATGATCAGCAGTGCTTAACCATAACTACTCAAAGTGGAAAATTGGTTACAGTCACTTAACTATCACTTGTTGTTGACAAAATCTTGAAAGAGGTGGAAGAAAAACAAGATTTGATAGTTGTTGAGGATGATGAGAAGGAGGCTCAAGTTGTAGGTGATGATATTCTCGGCAATTCCAAGTATGATAAGTAAGAGAAAAGTGGGGATAATGTAGTGAAAGCTAAGAACACTCTCCCTAAAAATTTAAGTCCAGCTGTGAGACCGAAGGCGCGTCATGTCAAAGTTAATCCTTCATTCGCACAAAGGTTTAAGAAAAAAAGAAGAGGATGCAAAGTTTCAAAAGTTTCTTTCTATGTTCAATTCTTTGTCAATAAATGTTCCCCTTGTGGAAGCATTATTGAAATTCCAGGATATGTTAAGTTCATGAAAAAATCGATGACTAAGAAGAGGATGCTTGTATGTGAGACAATTGAAGTGTCTCACAACTGAAGTACACTCCTGACACAAAAGCAAGTGACAAAGAATGAAGACCCAAGGGCGTTCACCATTCCATGCACAATAGGAGCCTCAAAGTTCAGTAAAGCTCTTTATGATTTACGGACAAGCATAGATTTCATGCCCCTAGCTATTTTTGAGAAATTGGGTTTGGAACCCCTTCACCGACTAAAATGCAGCTGCTCATGGCTGATAGATTTATCAAAAGATTAGTGGGAATTCTACATGATGTGTTGGTGAAGGTAGATAAATTTATCCTCCCTGCAGATTTTGTGATTTTGGACTGCGAGGGGGATACAAATATGCCAATCATTTTGGGGGAGGTCATTCTTAGCCACTGGGCAAGCTGTGGTTAATGTTGAGAGTGGAGATTTGAAATTTAAAGCGAATGATGAAGAGGTTATTTTAAACATATACATCGCTTTGAAACCAAGAGATGATCTTGGGGTATTGTCAATAATGGGCCAGTCAGCAGTAAGTTGAAGTAAAGAGGAACAATGTCGTGCCACGAAGTTAACTAAGGCGCTGCTTGGAGGACAACCTAAGGTGAGTATCTTACTTTTTTTTAGTTTGAATAATGAATGTTGAATTTTGCAAGGTTTTCAAGAAAAATGGGAGTGGTAAGTTTATAAGGAAGACCAGGAGGGATTACTCGGTGTATCGCCAAGACATATTGGTGATTATCAGTTTGACCACACTTTAGGTTGAGTGGTGACTCTGAAAGTGTTGTCAAATTTTGCGAACAAAATATCCAATAGGTGAATCATGGAATCCATTTGGCGATGGTCAGTTTCACCACACTTCAGGGCGAAAGGTAAGATAAGCTCACTGTGAAAAGGGCGGTCCCTAGCATGTTTGGTGTTGCACCAATCATGCTAGACGGTGTGGTTCGGTGTCGTCGAACATGCACACTTGCCGTCCCTTTCACTTTCCACCTCACTCCTTTTCTAATCTCTCGCACACCAATACCCCTTGCTTTGTTTTTCATTGAAAATTTTCATGAAAAAGTTTGGGAATAATCATCAAAGGGCATCACTAGAGGTTTCAATATGTCTCATTGTAGAAAAGTTATGATTTCGGCCCTTGTTCTAGTTCTTTGAAGAAAATCATTCTTTGTGACGTTGATTAGGATTTTTGATGTAAAAATCATGCTTTAAATTTTGAAATTCTTGTTGAAAATTGAGTGGTTAGGACTTTCGAGTTGTTTTTGAACACTGTGTTGCATGTATACATGATTTGTTGCGGGTTTTGGTATCGTTATCTGAATATTAAAATCTTGGGGTGTGAATGAGTTGGGTTAGAGTCATGAATGAAGAGTTTCTTCCTCAATGATAAATTGTTTGTGGGTTTAGCCCCAAATCTTATGCTTGATATGATGCTTGAATATGTTCAAATTGAATGTATGACATGATCATATGAATTCTTCTTGAAATGTGCTTACTTGTAGGATTAATTGCTTTTATGGGCTATGGGTAAAGTCTGAGTAACCCCTGACCTATATTAAGCGATTTAACTTGCCCTATGATAGATTGGTTGACGTCATTCTTAAGGGTAAGTCATCGGTTGATCGAGTTTATAGCCATTGAGACTATGTGATAGTGCTAGCCAAATAATTAAGCTTTTATTGATGTGTTATGGTGGGTTAGTATGTGCATTTCATCCATGTGATCTGAGAAATTGTTGAAGTTTTTGTGAATAGAGAAGGGTGTTGCCAGTCACAACAGGCGATGGTCATTTTGACCACCTACGTGCACTTGGCGACACATCCAACTGACACATACACCGCCTTATTTGGCTATTTTTCTTGAGGGACTACTGTAATTTTCAGCGATGAACTTTCTTTGTCGCCGAGTCAATTCAGCGTATCATAGATTGATCACGATCATCACCAAAAGTAGCAGTGACCTTAAGTCTAAAATTTGTGCAAAAAAGTGATGGTGTATTTGACAGCGAATTAGCTTGGTGTTGCCGAATATGATACACGGTCTAATTGACTTGTCTATATCGAATACTTTTCATATGATCAAAGTATTGTGCTTGATTGTTTGTCAATGATTTCTCACAAGTGTTTGAAGATCAATATGGTGAAGGAATGGGCAAACCCAAGGAACAAGTCACGTGTGCTGGATCGGGAGCAACTAGGGGGGTTGTTATAGCTCCTGATAGAGTAGAAAGAAGAGCCCAGCAGCCTAAAAAAGAAGTGCGAGGTAAGGGAAAAAGAAAAGTGGCTAAGCATCAGGAATCCACTAGCGATGAGGATACATAACTCAACGTAACTTAGATCAACTCAAAGGAGGAGGAGGGGAGATGTAGACCTTCCAAAAATTCTACTTCGGAGCCTAGTCCGAAAAGCCACCAGAGTGAAAGAAGGTCGAAGGCCATTAATGATCCTCTAGTCCAGACTTCCCAAGGGATCATAGAAGTAACAACCCTAAGACATCTGAACAGACTCAGAGGAGTGGAAAAATGGAAAATTCTAGAGGAGAAACAATTGCCCACTGATGGGGTGATTGATAGATATCCAGAGGTTTGGAAAACTCTTAAATTCTACAATTTTCACCTGTTCACCAAAGCTCAGGAACCATATGCGCCTGCCCTGGTCTGAGAATTTTATGAGGACTATGACAAGGCTATTCCAAAGAACAAAACCAGAGTCAAGTCATTGCTCAAACCCCTTAGTGCTGTGGAAGTTTCGGGTGTGCAAGTCCCATGCAATCAAACTAAATCAACGATATCCTGGGATGCATGAATAGGGATAAAAATGAAACAAATGAGATGATAAAAGTGAAAACATTTGATGACACGAAGGCATGGTTGGCCTTAATGATTGGTATTCCAGCTCCCTCGTGGTTAGAAGAGGGAGCTATCATTGAAAGAAAGAAATGAATATTTTGGCAAGGTTTTGGTTTGGATTTATCAGCAGCAACTTAATGTCGTCACAAAACAATTTGGTGTTTCGCCTGATTAAAGTGACACTGGTTGGAAGTATCATGGATCGAAAGAGGCTAAATCTTAGTGCTATTATTGATCCTGAAATCCTTATGAGGGAAAAGGAATTCCAGACCTCTCTACCCTTTCCAAGTCTTATCACTGTGCTGTGTAGAAGAGCTAGAGTTCCAAGGAATGAAAAGACCGATGTAAAGGTGACTCCATCGGCATCCTCTGACATTGGAGGATCGAGGCTTAATATTTGGGTGATGAATAGGATAGAGCTAGAAATAAACTGGTAGACAAAACACCGGTTGTTGATGTTGAAGCTCTCGAGTCTGTAGAGTTAGGTACTGAGGCAGGTTTATCTTCCCCTACTATACATTTCTCTACTAATCCTATTCCTTCTACAAAGATAGAGGCTACAGATGATCAACCCCTATTCACCAGGGCCACTATTATTGCGATTGGCTGCCTGGCCAAAGTTGCTAATCTTTGGGCTGCAAGGGTTGAGTCATCTGTGCCCAAATTAGTTGTGACAACCATACACAAAGCTTTAAAGCCATATGTTGAGGTTGAAGCAAAGCAAAGTGAGCTAAATGAGGCTCACAAGTTGAGGATAGATAGGCTCAAATCCATGATTGATGACCATGGAAGGGAGTTGGCCAGCCTAAGGGATAGAGTGTTAGTTGTTGAGAAAGCAGGTGGGGTTAGTACAGACATATCAGCTTTGAAAGCTGATATTGATGAATTGAAGAAGGAGGTGACATCCCTCTAGTCCACTATCTTGAGCACATTTTTTGATGGGATAGAAGATCCACCACTCAAGCTGGATGTAGCTACAATCCCAAATGAGAGACCGAATGTAGAGGTTCTGGGTGATGGCAGTGAAGAGAACTAGGAGGTGAGCACCTCAAAGACTGATGAAGAGACATTAGGAGCGGAGCAAAGCCAAGAGGACAAGGAGGATATAGATGGAGTGGAGAATGAGATGGTAGAAGCAGTGATTGCAACTTTTGTGCTGGATCAGTCCATGATTGGCACATTCGGTATGAGTACGCCTAAGCCTGCTAGGCCCGACATTTATCTTGAGAGTACACCAACAGAAGAAGGAATTGATTCCCCCATGGTATCTTCTTCAGCTCCTCCACCACCACCACCGCAGGATTCACTTGAAGGGGGATTCTCATACTCACTACTTTCTCTTATGCTTACTCTTTGTTGTCCCTTGCACATCGAGGGCAATGGTTATTTTGTTAGGAGGGACGTACTTGAAGAATTCCATGTCTTTTAGATGTTTTTATTTTTGATGAGACAATGATGGTATTTTATTTTGATAAATGGTGCTATTGATAGATATTTAAACAATTTTTAACTTTTTGGGTTGTATACAAATTTTAATTTGGGTTGTAATAGAGTAGTATTTATTTTTTTATTTCTTCTATTTTTCTTGTTGAATGGATGAATGATTGCAAATTTTTGGCAAACCCCATGCCTACATGACAAGCGTGCAAATGAAATATCATGTCACTAGTCCTTAGAAATTCGAGCATTGATAATCCATAACTTTGAATCGTATAGTGCCATGGACGAGGAGCACGTATTCACTAATTAGTCCTTTCTAGATAAATCAATCCTGAATGAATTTGAGAAGTCTTGAGTTGACTATGTGAGCAGTTGAGCTTGGATATGCGATGACCGAAAATTTCTTGTGTATTTCCATTGTTTAAATGCAAAGCCATTTTGCCAATGTGGAATTAGTTATCTTGTTGAAACACATGTATTGCATCATCTAGAACTTGCCTGGTGTGTCTTGAGAAGTATATGGTTAATTTTGGATGAGGAGAGGAACTAAGGCCTTCTTTTGTTCCATTAGTCCAATTTAACCATAGTGACATCCATTGGCAGTGAATTGAATCCTTAGTGAACCCATTTTGTGCCTTAATTCCTTCTTTGGCAACCTTGTTACCTTGATTCATATTTATGAAAGACAAGTTCTTTTTGTTCCTTACCGATCTCTCCTTGAGCTTAAAAGTAGAGTAGTGGCAAAGGCTAAGTTGGGGGTGTTAATAGGAAGAAGGAAGTGTCTCCCATGAAAGAGTTAGAAAAAGAAGGGTAAGAATGAAATAAAGACATCGAGGAGTCCTTGAAGGAAATGAAATAAAAAGTTGAAAATTTAGGACCCTCCAAAAAAAGAGAGAAGAGAGAAAAAGTTCTTGTTTTTGAAAGAAAATACAAAAGAGAGACACTTAGGATGATGAATCAAAAGCAAAAGAGATGTCAAGAATGAGATAAATGAAAAGCGAACGAAAAGAACTTTTGTGCTTGAAAGGAACATGTAGAGTTTAAGGAGGGATGAGCTACTATCGGCCATATGCTCTCCTACCTAACCGTTACCCTACATTACAGTCCTAGCAAAGTCCTTTAGGGTCCTAGTTCGGAAGAAAGTCAAGTGAACTCAAATTGCAAATAAGAGCAAGCCTATGGGTTGAAGCTTACATACTATTTCTCATTTGGGAGAGTGAGAGTTGAAGAGATCCTTTACAAAGCAATGGCATAATCTTGAGTGTTCAGGATCTTTTTTGGTGTGAGGGAAAATGGTGATGTTTTTTGGCAGTAGTAATTGTGAGCATAGCCATGTTTTGGTTACCACTAGTCATCTTTCGAGGCTTCAAGGTCATGTAAGTGGTTTGTGAAAGTTAAAGATGAAAAAGATGAAGATGTATGTGGTACTCCTTGAGGACCTATTTGCAAGCTCTGATTTAGATAGATTGATGTTTGATTTGCTTGAGGGCAAGCAAAGGTTTAAGTTATGGGTGTTGATGAGTCCATATTACACTCATTTTGGGGTTAAATTGCAAAAAAAAAAAAACATTATCCTTAGTGTGCTAATAATTTCAACTACTAACAAATATGCATGTGCTATGATAGGAAATGAATTTAAAAGTACACAAAAGGGCAAGACAATCTTGGAAAGTAAGCAAAAGTGCTAAAAGGCAGTGAAAAAACGGTATCGGTGACATCCTCGATGATCCGCCGAACCCTCAAGGAGATCGCCTAGATATACAAAAACCAAGGTTCTAGGTCAAGTCAAGAGTGCGGTCAAAATTAATGTCGCAAAGCATACTCACTGATACGTCGAAGTGCCCAAGTGATCGCCTAAAGTTGCAACACCCAAAGCCCTAAAACAATAATAGAAAGACGATATGAAGAATATTTCAGCGCATCACCAAATCGGAAAGGCAGAGCAAAGCGTCACCGCCTAATGTTGCAGTGGAAGAAGCCTTACAAAGATGCACAGGAAAGCGGTCAAGTGCATATTTGGTGGATCGTCGGAGTGCTCGGCGATGGTCGACCTTTACCACCAAATGACACTTCGTAGCACAAGCTTTCACATATTTTCACAGAGTATATAAGCATTTTTAGAAAGGGAAGTTAGGGTTTATCAGAACAATTAGTCGGAAGTAGTACAAAGAACTTTCCTCTTAGAGTACAAGGGAAGTTAGGGTTTTGAAACTTTTGGGCATCAAATTGGAGAAGATGGGTTAGTGATAATCAACTTATTTGTACTCAATCTTGTCACCCATGACTTCTGCTACTATATATGGTATTCAATCTTTAATTTCTAACGTGTGGCTAAAACCCTTATGTTAGGAGTGTACTTTTGATATGCGTCTTTAATTTACTTATTGGGTCTGTGATATCTTAGCTTATCTCTAGTGATTTGTATGATTTTATATCCGTTCCTAAGTTTAATGTATAAATTTCAAGGTTGCAAACTTGGGGTTTTGTTTTAGATCTCTGATTGTTACCTTAGCGGGAACTATTGGAGTGTGGAATGGATATAATGGCTGGAAAGCTTATGGGATTTCAGTTGACATCCATATTCATGGATTCAATGGTAAAGGTAGTAGGGTTTTGCTTAACTTCTTAGGCCAATCGTGTCCTCGACGGTCTGCGCATGATATTTTAGTTGATTCATATGAAACACCCATATATCATAGGTGATTTATCAACTCATGCAGTCAAGTACCTAGGCCCATTTGATAGATTAATTCCCATATTTGCACAACTCCAACATCTTCCCTTAATAGTTGTTTAATTCGTTAATTAGAACTTGTTAGCTGAACTCTATTTTGATTATTGCAACCCCCCAGATCCTATAATTTCTTGGTCCAACGAGTCACTTCCGCCTTGAACAACGATTCCTTATGGGATCAACCCCAACCATTAAAGTTCGGTTATCATGCTGATGACGATGCCTCTTTTGCCTTTGAGTAGTCGGGTTGAGCGACATCACGAATCAACCTTGGTTGTTTATCCTTCTTCGCCATCAAGTACCACAATGCTGAATGGTTAGTATGTACAATGACTTTGTTTCCCAAAAGATATGATCCGAACTTCTTAAACGCAAAAACCACTGCAAGTAACTCTTGCTTACTGACAGTGTAATTCTTCTATGTTGCATTGAGGGCTTTACAAGAATAGTAAATGAGATGAAGTATCTTCTCTCTACGCTATCCCAAAACCACACCAAGTGCGACCCGACTTGCATCATACATAATTTCAAAGGGCTGAGTCTAATCCAGAGAAACTATGATAGGCGCCAATATCAACCTCTGCTTCAACCCTTCAAATGCTTATAGACATGCATCATCAAGCTTGAACTTGGCATCCTTCTCAGGTAGTTTGCACAAAAGATGTGCAATTTTTGAGAAGTCCTTTATAAACTACCTGTAGAAGCCTGCGTGCCCCAAGGAAGTTCTCACACCTTTGACAAAGATAAATGGAGGGAGCTTCTCAATGAACTCAACCTTAGCTCTTTTAACCTCTATACCTTTGATGGAGATCCTTTATCCCAACACAATGCCTCCTTTGACTATGAAGTGACACTTTTCCCAGTTCATAACAAGGTGACACTCTTCACATCTCTAAAGCACATCATGAAATGCCTAAGCAATCATCAAATGAGTCTCCAACGATGCTGAAGTCATCCATAAACACCTCAATAGTGTCCTCCACCATATCTGAGAAGATAGACATCATGCATCTCTGAAATTTAGTTGGCGCATTACACAATCCGAGTAACATCCTTTTGAATGCGAAGGTGCCATAAGGACATGTGAAGGTCATCTTATCCTAGTCCTCTGGAGCAATAGAAATCTGATTGTAGCCTGAATAACCATCAAGAAAATAGTACCACCTTTACCCACCAAGCAATCTAGCATTTAGTCTATGAATGGCATAGGAAAATGATCTCTCTCTATCGACGCATTGAGTTTATGATAGTACATACAAACCCTTCAACCTATAATTAGTCTCATGGGAGTTAACTCATTGCTAGCATTAGGAACCATAGTGATACCTCCCTTCTTTCGAACACATTGGAACTCACTCACTCATTCACAGTTAGCAATCGAATAAATCACACCTCCGTCTAACCACTTAATGATCTCTTGCGCATAACCTCTTGCATTGTGGATTGAGACATCTTTGGTTCTCAATACTTCGGTTGTATTCCTTGAACAGTTGAATTTTGTGAGTACATATGCTAGGTGAGATGCCAATAAAGTCAGCAATTATCTATCTAATAGCCCTTTTTAATCATTTGAGAATCAAAACCAATACCTTCACCTGTACGTCATTAAGATCTGCAGTAACAATCATAGGTAAAGTATTGTTAATTCCCTGTCAAGGCCTGATTTCTCGAACCCTGATGGCGTCTACTAACCCCACGTAGACAAGCCGAAACCCTACAATCCGTAGCATACGCGGTGGGCCATACAACACTCACAATAAATAATAATAATTAAAGGAGGAATAAATAAGAAATGCGGAAGCAAATCATGACATAAGTAGATACAAAAGTTAAATCCCGACCCAAGAATAGTGATGTGAAAAAACAAGGAGCTAAATAAATACAGTATCCAAAAGAGACCCAGACATATAAAGATGATCAAACTGAATATAAATGGGTCTAAAGTCTGTCAAGAAATAAATGACATAATAAACAACTCCTGAATAAAAGACTCGATCAGCGGGGCGGCAGGCTCACTGAATCCTCCAAAATGTGACTCCTCAGTCCGCACGATCGCGATGCCTACGCTGACCCACACCTGGCTCTGCACCACGAGAAGGCACAACAAGTGTAGCATGAGTACCACAATAAAGTGATACCTAGTAGGCTAGGCCGACTAGGATCAATAAATATAACATAATAATAACGAGGTAAGTAAAACAGGCAATATCAGTGAGAAAATAAATACCAACATGACATAATGTAAAATACCCAATGAACAACAATAGTAACAACCTTGGGCACCCCTAGCCCGAATAATAAGAAAACCTCGAAGCCACCGCTAGGCAAATAATACCATACCTCTATCACAGCCCAAACCAATATAGTATCGAATACCGAAACGCAGGAATAATAAGAAAGTAAGTAAGTAAATGCGGAAAGTAAAAAACAAATATAACAAGCAAAACTTACCTGGCGTCCCATACCACCGGCAAGTACAAACAGTCAAAGCAAAACCACCGTGACTTCCCCCATAAGCCCGGTGGACACAACAAGAATATAAGCAAGGAAATGGGGGAGGAAAGTAAGTAAGTAGAACCAAATCCGTCAACCAAAACAACACCCGCTCGAGCGAAACACCCACCCCTAGGATGACGCGAGCCACAATCCATATAAACCAACCTCTATGGCAATATGTGCGAACATGCTCAGTGTAGGTCGACCTCTACGACGACACGAGCAAAGGCTCAGCATAGCTCAACCTCTATGAAAAATGCGAGCTAAGTAGGGCATGCGCGTCAACCGCTATGACCGCTATACCAAACAACATCTACAACAAATCTCAAAAATATTAGAATCCTACTACTAAGGATCTCACGATGCAACTCTCACAATAGATTATATCCACACATCCCATACTCTACGTACCCCCCACGGCACCACAAGCCTACCGAACACAACTAAAATCGTCCCGTCTACGTCCCGCGACGGGACCCCAAGTTCACTAGTGAGCGGTAACAGTATAAACGAGGTCAAATCAACCTAAAGATCATTCCATTCACTAGCCACTATCATATTACATTTATTCAAACCAGTCTCACATTGCTACGAGGTAAACCAAGCCTACCTGGGCGCCGACGATAGCCAAAACGAGCAAGAATAGCCCCAACGTTGCAAACCGGCTCACAAATCAACAAATACCTATCAAACATATATTCTAGACATCAATAGGAGCGTTTTAATACCCATATTGCGATACAAAAATTGCCGGGTCAAGCGGGCCTAAAAAGAGCCCTCGAGCCCGAAGCTCCGAAAAATATTTCGAACACACCGGGTCGTCCCTCATGATTTATGAGACTCATGGTTCGAATTTGAGCTCCAACAGACCACCAAAAGGTCCTCAAACGCTCAAATTACACAAACTAATTAGCGCGAATTGATAATACGTCGTTCAAAAATTTCGAAACTTACCCGCGGTGATCACACTAGCTCCAAGACCAAGAATCAATCCTCAAACACCCAAGAAGCTAGCAAAAATCATTGGGTTTAATTATAGTTAGTAAACACCCCTAAAATCACTAAAAACGAGTTAAGGGCGAAGAAATCACCTAAATACCGCGATAACAATCGACCCCACACGTTCCAATATCGACACCCACGAATTTTCACTCAAAATCCACTAAGAAATCGCCACCCTTATCCTTATTTTCTTTCAAAAATCGAAATAATGAGACATGGGGGGCTAAGGGGCTGTTTTGGAGGATTAAATAAGTTGGGCCCAGTTGTTTACCCTTATTAACTAAAAAAAACATACATGGCTTAAGTGAATCAGCAGCCCAAGTGGCCTTGGGCCAAAATATCCTCCAACAAGGGCCGGGTTTGAACCCCACTAGCAGCGTCCCTTTATAAAATTTTTCTTTCATTTTTAACAGCAGTTGAAAACAACTTCTTATCAATTTCGTCGGTTATTTCAAAACTCAAACGGAGTCCGATTTTAACAAATTTTATATGCACTTATATGTTTTTCGCTATTTCGGATCCAAGGAACCATCCGTTTTTTTCATATGATGCTCCGATATGGCTGAAATAGCAGAAAAATAGCAGCTGAAAATAGCTTTTTATCAATTTTCTTGGAATTTTGTTGGTTATTTCGAAACTCAAACGGAGTCTGATTTTAACAAACTTTATATGCACTTATATGATTTTTGACGTTTCGGACCCAACGGAATTGACGAAATCGAGATCGGAGGTTGTTTGCTCAAAAAGAGTCATTGAGTTCCTTTAACGAATAAGGAACTCGGGGGGCCAAAATCACAATGAAAACCTCGAAAATCAAAACGACACCTCCCCTAGCCTAAAATCATCATTTAAAACTGTTAGGAATCGACGGAAATGCAATAGGACGCACCGTTTGACGGAAAATGCAATTTGGCTCCACTTTTACCGGTAAACTTCAAAACTTACAAAATCGAGCCTAAAATCAAGCCGAACTCATCCGGAAGCAAACCAATAGTCTATCTTGACTTTTTTCTCCGTTAAAGAGCTAATGGAAGTGACGACAATGGGTTTTGATGCTCTGATCAATAAGTGCTCCCTTTTGGGCCACTTCCTTAAGCCTTAAGAACTAAATTTCCATAATTTAGCTTAAAATCTTCCGTGAGGTTCCGGGAACCAAACCGAGACTTCACCTAAGTCATATTCGATATTTCGGAGCTAATGGAACTGTCAGAGCTCGATTCTGACATCGTTTGCTAAGATTTCACTTTTTGGTGCACATAACTTAAGCTTAAGTTCCAAAAATAAGGAAAATGAGATATTTATGAATTTAGTCACCGGGGCACCGGACTATCGGTCCCAGCAGGTCATATGTATATACGCTCTAGATATGAAAAAAAACATGAAAATATAATTTTGGCCATACGGGTCATCACATTCCCAAAAACACACACCTCAGGTAAGCTAGAAGAGCCTTCAACTCAAACACCGGTGGCTCCTCAATGGATGGTTTAGTAAGTGACGACTCGCGATTTTTCAAGTCTAACTCAAGCTTGAGTTGGTGCTTATATAAACAATTTGGCCCAAGTGCCTTTACCGTCTCATCATAGTCTAGGAAGCTGTCACTCTCAAAGTTTATCAATACACCCTCAAGAGTTTTAACACCCCGTCTTTCCTGAATTGATATGTCAGGTTGCACCTCATCAATACTTTCAATGACAGAGAACTTTCAAATCATCAGGTCTCTATATGGACTGGCAAACATTGAAGACAACTACTTCATCATTCAATCTAAACTTAAGTTGATCCAACTCCATGTCCACTAGCACTCACCCAGTGGCTAGGAAGGGTCTTCCCAAGATGATTGGGACATCGAAGCCAACTTCACAATCAAGGATCACAAAGTTTGTGGGGAATATGAAATTCTTAACTCGGAATAGCACATCATAGAATATCCTACAGGCTTCTTCACAGTCCTATCCGCTGTCAACAATCGCATTGTAGTTGACGTGGGGGCTCCTAAGCCCAACTGCTTGAACACTACAAGAGGCATTAAGTTGGTGCTGGCTCCTAAATCACAGAACACCTTTGTAAAGTTGAAGACTCTGATGGTGCAGAGTATGGAGATGATCTGGGTTTTTCTACACTAGGAACTTGTTGCAATGGATCCACAATGGTGAAGATAATGAGCAAGCTCATGGCTCACCATCCTCTTCTTAGTCACTAGGTTCTTTATGAACTTGGAACACCTGGACATTCGCTCCAATGCATCAATGAGAGGGAGATTAATAGGTAACTGCTTCAACATGGAGATAAGATTTTAAAACTTCCCCTCCTTATCCTTTTTCTTGAGTCTTTGAGGAAAAGGTGGTGGAGGCCTTCGTATGGGCTTCAACTTCCTTGGTGTCACCACTTCGTCATTTACCCCATCCTTAGCCTTGTCACCTCTAGTCTCTGCATCCTTGTCCTCTACCATCTCTTCACGAACCGCATCATCAATTAATGGCATTGGTGGGTCGATTGTCTGTGTTCCACCTCGTGTGGTCACTGCCATGCACTATCAATCATTCTTCAGATTTTGCACTGTATTTCTTGGCAATGTACCCTTTCGGTGCTGATTCAACTAAGCTGACATATGACCAAATTGCTGCTCCAACTGTTTAATATCCATAGAGTGAGACTCAATCTTTTGATTAACACATGATATGTCAACTTTCATCCCCTTCAAAGTCCCATCTTGTGCATATGTTTTCTTCAACAACCTATCAAACATCTCATCAATGCGTAAACTACCAGCACTTGAATCATGATTGCGTGGTGGCATATATGGACCATTTCTATACCCATCTCTGTGGGCCTTATCACTATCTCAATCTTGTCCCTTATTCCTGTCATGATATCCACCTCGGTTGTTGTCCCTGTTAAAGTTCCAACCTTGGTTCCCTTGATCTTAGTGCTAATAATCCTAGTTAGACCCTAGGGCATTGATCCGAACACCCCTTATCTAATCTGTCATAAAACAAGTATCCTCCTCATAACATGGCTCCTCATAAATGGTGTGTTCTTGGTTGTTGATGATTTACTGGATTCACCTATTCCTACTTTTGCTTCATCAGTAACCCGACATTGGTACTAATGCAAGCTAACTCTTACAACACTTCCTCATTGATTTTGGCCTACTTTGGATTCATACTTACATATGATAGAGCTCTTAGTTATCGATGTATCCCTTGTGCCCCATGCACGATTATTCTTTGCTGCCCTTTCCAGCCATTGAGCCACATATGTGAAATTGCAATCCAAGAATGATCCTTGAGTTATGGTGTTAGCCACTACTTTGCAATTATCATCTAATGTCCCATAGAAGATCTATACTAATGACTCGTTGGTAATCTTGTGGTCTGGAATACTTCTCAAGAACTTAATAAACCGCTTCCATTTAGCGCTTATATAATCATTCGGCAATTGCTCAAAGTTATTGATCTAGTCCTTCAACTTCAGCTTCTTTGACTTAGGAAAATACCTCTCTAAAAAGGCTCTCTGCATTTCTGCTCATGTAGTGATAGAGTCGAAGGAATCTCGAATAA